>OY756431.1:5000-1205000 GCA_963576905.1 Mystacides longicornis | reverse complement strand
TATGTATTTACCTACTACTCACTATCCTCTATTTCTGGAGATAAACGAAACAATATTACGCTTTTTTGCGCATTTAAAGGCGGTTCGATAAAGACGTTTGTCAGTCAGATGTCAATGATGAGTGCATGTTTATCAAATAAAATGATCTCTCCGAAAAAAAATTGCTAAAATTTATGTCATATTTTGTTTCCTTTATCTATCCATAGATCCTTTTAAAAATATTGTTTTTTTTTTTTTTATAATTTTGGCCTTTTGCTAAAATATACTTTTGATATAGGTTTTTCTCTATAAACAAAGCTTATCCTGTGAAAGAAGAATAATCTTCGACATCGTGGATCGAGCGTTTAAAAGTAATATGAAAGTCGCCGAATGAGACGTTATGCTAATAACCAGTGCAGTTATAAGATCAATTGCGCGGAAAAATGAATGAGTAAAGTTCGGGGACTTGGTGAAGAGATGAATACGTTATAAAAGAGGTAATGTGTTAGAAAGCTTACCTGTATATACGAGATAATATATAATGAGTAATAATGTTGCATCAGGCCTTCGGATGTCGTTATCAATGAACGTTATGTATATTTTGTCGCTACAACCCTAACGAGTCGTAATTTGTTCGTTAGCGAGCGACGCAATCGACGCTTCTATCTTCACAGCTTACGGAAGTTCTCAACGCGTCGCGATGCTCGTAACGTGCTATACCCGCTCACATACGTGTCTTTATGTTAGGATAGACACCCCCTAAAGTTTGACGATGTTCTGAACCCGTCAACTAATGCCGGTGTCAAGGCGAGTGTGTGACTGAAATTAATTTTCAATACAGCCTCATCTCTATGTCGTAGTTTCGGAGTGGGTATTATATTTATACATATTTATAGACCGCTGCTTTATTGTATTTATCTACTGATGCTCAGTACAAAGAGAACGGACCTCTATTTATTTTTTATTTAAATAAAATATAAATTATAATAAATAAATTTACACTTTTCTATACAAAGTTGTCAGTATAGCCGGCGGAACTTATTGTTTTAGGCTATTTTCTCCAGTCAACCATCAGTTCCGTCAAGTTAGATGGAAATTTCAAGTGGAAATACACATTGAAAAACTGATTTGACCGGGAATCGAATCCGGGAGCTCTTGATCTGAAGGCCAAAGCTGTACCTCTAGTCTACCGAGGTCGGGAATACACCTAATTACTTACAGCACAAAGTGCCTTTAACAAAAATATTAAAAAAAATGAAAATAGAAACATAATTAGCTGCAGCTTTCGACTCTCTTCGACCATTCCTCTTCCGATCTATTTTTTAGTGTATTTAGTGTAAGAGGGTCGAAACCTGGAGACCCAGACCACCACTACGGTGGAGGAACGACCTCGTTAAACAAGTTGGAGTCAACTGGGTCCAAAAAGCCACATATAGAGCGGCGTGGAAGGTGATGAAGGAGGTCTAACAATGTTAAAAAAAAAAAAAAAGTTCACAGTTGGGACATTTACCGTACAGCTTGTCTTGTTTCATTTACTTCTGTCCGAGTTTCTTAACCGTTTTCCGTTCAGTCTTATCTATTCTTTCAGCACTTCTGATTTCAACATTCGTATTTCACTTATTGTGTCCAAATATCTAATGGTTATCCGGGCTAAACTGTTAACCAATAATTCTCAATGTTTACCCTTGGGAGAACGCTGCGCACAATATAATGAATATTAAGCAGCATTTTTGAAACTGCACATGCAAAAAGTGCTACAAAGAAGTAAAATATTAACTTTCAGAAGTGGTGTTTTATTTCGGTCGTATTCCAATTAGATGGCCGCAACACTCATTTTCGTCAATTTGGTGTTGAGATTATTCAGTTGGAATATTGCAAAATGATTATGGCACATGCAAAGGTCACTAAATATCACGCAAACAAACACCCTTCATTCAGTAGTACATGAAACGTTTATGAGCGGTAGTTCAAGTGAAGTGTTAGAGACGGGTGCCTCCAATGAGCCTACCAAATAATCCCTTTATTATATTTTTGAAATAGTACCTAATGCGAGTTTTACAGTTGGTAATTCAGCAAACAGACCCCATGCATGTGATTATAGAGAATGAATGGAGAGGCGCTGGCAAATAACCAAATGTAGTTTTGACCCTTCAAGTATTGAATGTTAATTTTTGCCGCCATTTAGAGCTCACATAATTGCTTTGGGCTTCTATGATGGTTATATGGTTTGGGAAACGAACCAGTTAAAACTATCCTCTACGCTAAGGTAAGAAAAAATGGCAGACACGTAAGTCGCAAAGCCTGCCAAAGACCGCATATAATACCACAGGTTAACAGACTCCCGGGACGATCACCTTATCAGAAACAGCATCAGGTTTCATCAAAGTAGAAGAATCTGAAAAAAAGTTGGAAAAATGCCAGCAAACACTTCCTCTAAATCTCTGATAAATAGGCTCTGTGTATGTAGAGTCTCGAGGTTGGAACTTGGAAGTAGTATAAATCTATCAAACTCCAAAATTCTAGGAGCATTTTACATCAAACATAAAGGTTCATTTTTACCAAATGAACAAAGACCCAGAGCTTGAAAATAGAGTATTTTTATTCATTTTAATTCAAACAAACTTACAGTCATTAAGTTAAATATAACAAGTTTGAATATAAATAATAGAGTATAATTTTCCTAATCGTTGATATGGTTACCATGGAAACAACTACTTAATAAGCGATGACAGTTATTTCCTTGGTGACCATATCAACGATTAGGAAAATTATACTCTATTTTCAAGCTCTGGGTATTAGTTCGTTTGGTATAAATGCACCTTTACGGGATAAATCGGATTGTGCAAAGAATTCCGTCATCGCTGCCAATTAGGATGTAGGCTCAAGAAATGTTGGCAGACCTAGGTTATTATGTTTGAAAGATTTTGCTCTAGAAGGACGCTGTTTTGCTTCTTGTGTCGTCCGCTGGCGAAGATTGATGGCTGGAAGATTCTCAGTCATTTCCTCCTCGTTATGTTCATAAAACTCTCGCGGGAAAGAGGATATGACTTGTGTAGTAATTCGGCGGTCTGGCGTTGTGGCAGAAACACGACCCTTTGTGTAACTTTGTGTTTACTCGGGGGGTAATCGTTGCCTTCCCGAGTGCCTCTCGAGGGTTCTCCTGTCTCTCCCTCGTCAGATATAAGTTCCTCCGACACTCGACCTGCGTCGCCCAAATCACCTCGTTACACCAACCGACCCACCGCCCGAACACAATAACTCCACTCTTGTTCCTTTGTGTTACTTACCGATCAATTTTACCCCCGCACTAACCTTGCAACACAGTGATTTTACTTTTTGACGAACAATAAGCAAAAAGCCGTTAGAATGTCAACACGATTCTGGACGAGAGGCCGATGACAATGGATCCAAGATTCTTTTAAAGCTTCTTAAAAGTTCAAAGGGAGCAAATTTGGAGCTTTCAACGAGGCGTATTAAATCTACTATATTCCTACTCCGGCAGACACGACTTGTGTCCTTTTTTATTTAAATATAAAACAAATAAATATTTACAAATATATCAAATTGAGTCACGCCAAATCTTAAAGATTTGTCGGCGTGTTCTCTTTCTATGTTCATGTTAAAATATAAACTTAATCATATAGGTACAGTTTATTTCATTTTAGAATGCCGACTCCACGTTGTCTGGGGAACCCTGCGTATAGGGTGTACAGGTAATATTAGATACAATGTAACATTATTTTTCGATTTGAAGACGATGTCATCAAACATCAATAAAATGTATATGATTTATGTGCCCACAAGCGTGGCTATAATAACACTTGTGATTGTTATCCTTTATTAATACTAACTGTTTATTTTTTCATTCACATGATTTTATGTAATGAATTTCATTAACTTTAAAATTCGTATGGTTATGAACACTATAAAAAGATGATATAGCCGCCGCGAGTTTTTGTCCTAGGTGATTGTTTTTCTATAGTCAACTGACCCTCTCTAATCTGAGACAGGTAAAAGACAAGGTAGAAATTCCCAATGAAAACCATAAAAGCGAACCCGGTTGAGAATCGAACTGGGGATCTGTATGATACGATGAAAAACACAGTACATTCAAATAAATCATAAATCAAAGATATATATATCTAAATAAAATAATAGGGAGTCCATGTATTTACCTCAGTAGATCTATCGTAGCTCTTTTTAAAATGTTCATAAACATTAATTAAAATTACTTCTTTCGTTTGCCCACAAAGCGCTCTTCTTTACCCAATTTGCTTGAACACGATGACATGTTTGTAAAACACAAGAAATTTCGTTATCACCCGGTATTTTAAAGGACGAAACAAAAGGCTTTCCACCACAAATGCTAGACAATAACTATGCACCTTTGTTTTTTTCGTAATACGAAAGGATTAACCAATACAGTCAAGATCGCAGCGACAACGTGGCGTCGGCAAGGTTAAATGAAATTACCAGCATTCAGGACTAGATCTAAACTTTTTACATAACGAAATATCTATCGTATCGTATCTTATAATGGAATACTAATTATTAGCTTCATGATAGAGTTAAATTGTTGGTTTTGTAATATTTCAGGCAGAAATTTTGACGAAAAATGTTTTTTTTTTTTTAATAAGAGAATCTGTGATCACTCAAGTGAACACAAATACACTCTCAGACTCTTTCATAGTAAGCTACTTTAAGCTTGTGTCGTGAAAGAGGAAGATGGTCGGCACCTGGGATCGAACCTACGACCTCCACTACTGAACTCTACGAAAGCCGGCGTCGTAGCCGCTCGGCAACCAACCACTTCAAATTTATCCTATTCATTCATAAATTGCACGAGATATGGAGAGACCAAGTTAGTAGACAGAGAGATGGAGGGCTCGTCTTGAAATTCAATATCAATTTCAAAGTCGAGCGATCGAGTTTGAAATTGTCGTGCTGTCAGAATACTCAATAGCGATTTAGTCAACTTTTTCGTGTTGTAAATGTTACCGTTATTGACTCTTTTGCACTAGCCAAGTATTTGGTGTAAGCGTTAGGCATCAATAAATTTCCTATGCTTATGTATGCTTTATAGAGCATTCTTGGGTGTAGAGAAACTTGTTTCTTTATGCCGTCTTTTTTCCTTGCATGAAAATGTTTCTTCGCAAAAGTACATAATCTTTTCTTTTCATTCGTGATTCCTCCCATTCATCCCCATGAGTCAATGCGCCTTGATGAGCCTGCCAACGAGGGGCGCTTTAGTGATGATGAATGAATGCAGCTGCTTGCGTTCAATGGAGCCTGGACAATAGAAAAATCAGAGCGTTTCTGTAATACATACAGCGAGATATTATACTCTTTTACAAGAGTTAATTTTCAACTTTATACTGAAAAAATAGGTAGCTGGTTTCACTGAGGAGTTTGATTCAACAATATACCTAATAAGTTATTTTTTTAATTTGTTGAAACCAAAGCAGATATACCGGAGCAAAAAAATACTCAGAATGAAAATATTGAGGACCATAGCTGGGAAAAGCTTTAGAGATGGCGTGGTAAACACCTAAATAACTGAAAGATAAAGAATTTATTAGTTCTGTTGTTGGTGAATTCCATAACTTAACGAATTCATTTTTTGTGGTGACATCAGAATAATAAATAGTTTTGAAATTTTAATTTTCATACAGGTACTTGCTCTATTAAATATTCAAAAAGTTAGTAAATACGATTTTTCCCTTTATCCACTGTACCTATTTATAATTTTTGTCACGGCTTTATTTCATCAACAAAAAGTGATAAAAAAAAAATAACAAAAAAATCAATAATAACATTAAAAAAGTAACACGTGTGCATAGGTAAACAGCATACAATCAACCAACAAAAATATGGGTTAAACAAATGAACTTTTAACCAAACGTCTTAATCTATTAACCATCAATTTGGAGTAATCGTGAATGAGTTCGAGATTTCGAGAAATAAGATGCTTACCTGGAATATTCCTCTTGACGTATGCATTATATCTCGGGCAGGAGCTGAAGGAAATAGCTAAAATATAGCAACTTCACCTCAATCGAACCTATCAGAAAAGATCCTAGTTTCTTCCTCCACCCTTTTATTTTAAAGATAGACTTGTCTATTAAAAACTCCAGTCTGGTGGTATCCGAGTCTGTAGGTCGGTGTTGTGTGTTGATGTGTGTGTGGTCCGGTGTGGCCAGTCATACCAAGTCCACGTTGCTCTGGTCTCTGCCAAATGTGCCGTCATGTCTTGTGTGTGTGTGTAATGTGTTGGCACGCACGCCATTGTGCGTCACAATATCATCTGTCGGACATTTTAGCTCTGTGTGTGCGCCCTTCATTCGGTTGACTGCAATAATTGTTGTTTTATTTTTGTTCTACTCTATACCTATTTTTATCGATTTCTTTATCTCTATATACTCCCTTCAAGCAAGACTCCACATACTGCACTCGAAATTTTATCGATTGAATCGCCATTTCATCTTCGTCCATTTATTTTTAGAACTGATGATCTTTTGGTTTGTCTTTGATGATTTTTTCACGGGTGACGAAGTTTTATTGCCCCCGAAACGCGAAGCAGGAATTCCAAAAAGTCGTCATCCCTGGGGCAACTTTTGAAGTTGGCAATGTTTTCGTTTAATACTCAGTTTCATCATTATGTTATAGAAGACTGAACATTACAAAGGTGCTTACTTACTTCTCGAATCCGGTTTACTTTGTCACACCAGCAAGCGGCGTCAGTCATTGCCTTGTCATTTGCCAGGATAAGGTCCTGCAGGCACCAATTTTCCACAATCAATGGGCATATCAGGAGGTGGTCGTCGTCTTGGAGCTCACCATACTCACATTCGGTCTCATCTGCAGATAGGTAGCCCCATCTATGTACATAGGTTTTTCCTACATCTGGTGAGTCTATTGAGGGTAGTCCACAAAGCGTACGGCAAGTGATCGCCTGAAGTAATGCCCTCATGTGAGATCATCCACGGCATCGCTCCCAAGTCCGCTTGCCACTGCGTTGCTGTGACGACTCAACGGTAGAGGTGGTCTTCATAAAGCTGTTTCTGGACTGAAATCGAGAAACAACTGCTTGGTGATAGAATAAAAGGTGTCTGGAGACCTTCTTACACAAAGGTGCTAAGCAACATTGTTTAAAAATCTTTTTTATGTTTGTTGCAAAAGGTGTAAAATATAAAGGCTTATAATATAAAACAAAAATCAGATGTGATAGAATTGCATTGAGTAAATAAAATTTAACATTGAAGATGTCGCCCGTGCACTAACTTTTTGGTATAGTTCGGGTATTTAGTTTTAAATACAGTTTACGACATAAAAACTGAATTAAATTTAGCTAATAATTTATTGCTTTATGTAATAACTGTCGTTGATTCGGATGCGGGATGAAGTTCGACGGGTCATACGTTTGTAATAAAAACAATTCCTCTATAGTTGCGTAACTTTTAAAATGAAATCCATCAAGAAATGGCGGTGTAGTAGGAAATAAGTCACATATGAAACAGGTTGTACCTACGTTATTGTATATTATGTCGTTGAAAGAATAGGCTCCATTAAAACCGAATTCAACCAAATTGTTATGGTAAGATGATAATAATAGACAGGTGTATTAGGAATAATAAATATCACATTAAGGGTTTCCAAACGAAAATACAGGATTGATAAACGTAATCCAATGGCTTCGGTCTCTGGAGGTCAAACTGTGAGTCCTTTCAAGATCTGTGGTGCAAAAAAGCAGCGCACCAAATCCGTGATTGTGCAGATGTGGTATGTTGATGGCGTGTCCATTGTCCAGGCACCGGGCCAAGATTCACGCCGGTGAGGTAATCCAGCTTCTACCTAGTTGAAAAACAATACAATAGCGGTGTTTTACGATGTCTAATCTATACATAAGACAGGGTGGATTAAAATTCTCTTTATATTTCGAACTCATGAAAAACTATGTACAATGTAAATCATAGTTGTGTGCCCTTTATATTGCTTATTTATTATCATTCTACTTACACATAATAGGAATCGATTTTTTTAATAACTTTATCATTAGGTACCTGTTGTTTTTTTTTAAACACAGCTGCATTTTAAGCGTTAATTTTCAATTACGGTCTGACAAGTGATTTTTTTTTACATTTGCATGAGAATTTGTTGCTTTCAATTCTTTCAGAATAACTAAAGTTGCTGTTGATAACTTAACATAATAACAACATTAAATTAAAAGAAAAACCAAGTGATTGTAAATATCTGGTCCAGGGGGGATACTCTTGAAACCCGATCCCTATCTCAATGTCGATACTTTTAATAGGTACTATAAATATGCCGGATTTAAAATAGACCTACGTTGAACCATTTTTATGCCACTGCAACCAAAAATCTAATTGTGGTAATGACATCTTTATTAAGATTGAAATTGGATCGGTATTGTGATTGAAATGCAATGTAACCGCCCTGGTTGCAGTAGGTACCTAATGTTAAAATAATCGAGGGTCAAATACGGTTGATAAGAAAATAAAAAATCTCGCTTTGTGCATTTTGGTAATAAACACATACACGGTATATATCTCACACAACTAGTTTTCATTTTACTATCGTTTCAAATGTAAACGAATATGTAACAACTAATGACTCTTAACAATTCATTACGGATGTTCGATTTTTAAATGGAACAAACCACTACGGGCTTACGACCTTCTTCTACTGTTATTTCCAAGGCTGGCTTAGTGTGATCATTTGACGTTAACAATGTTCGCCATTAGGTGGTAATGTTTAAGTCTCCGAAACTCCTAATCATGAGAATTCTCGACATGTTCAACACGTCGAAAAATCCCATGTATTGTCGTGCACCAACAAAGCCAATAGGAAATAAAGATGAGACATTAACAAAAATGGATATATTCATATCCTGACGCCAAATACATGACAGCAGTCGCAGTCTTTAAATTTGGTTTGCTCTCATGTTCTCAATAATTTCCAACTTTTATCTCTATATTTCACTAATTATTAAACATTTACTTGTTGTATACATGGGATTTTTCAACATGTTGAATTGTTTGTTCCATTTAAAAATCGAACATCAGTAATGAATTGTTAAGAGTCATTAGTTGTTACATATTCGTTAAGTTCTAGTCCTGAAAAATGGTCAAATGTAAACGGTCGCCTGGGCCACCCCATATTATATAGTGCCTAGCTGGAATATACCGATCAACACAATATGACATGATACAAACATAGATGTGGATCTCCTGTTGTGCGCTCTGTTAATTAACTCTACTGTGATCGGTGATCAGTGAATCGACGATGCGATCATCTCTATTTGCGTCATGCCGATGGGTGGTGCCTGCTGTATACTCGCATTGAGTTCTGTTTGTATCTTTTGGTTTGGAAGAAATTGCTACGGTAATTTCCTTGGGCATCTTTTTTCTTATAGATATGAAGGTAATTTCTTCTTTTTTTACTGTGCGTAACGAGTAAAAATACATAAGAACTTAATTACATAGTTTTTTTTTATAATAATGATAAATTCTCATTGTTATTCTGTTTGCATCCATCTTTTTAGCAACACTAACTTCCATACTCCTAGTCTTCCTTCCTAGTTTTCTCATTAAAAACAAGGTTCTCGTTTTGTTGTTTTGACGTGGACTAAACTAAACACGCTGTTTTCATTAATCACATTATTATTTATTGATAGGCTTGTTGCCCCCTGGAGGGCTGCTGTCACTGCGTCCCATAATGGAACTATTATGACATGACTATACGTTTCAATGTTTGGTTTTTGCTTCTCTCCCCTGGTCTGATGAAAAATGATCTCGGTGTCGTCTTTTTGACAGATTGGCATAATATATGCAGAGCATTCAAGACAGTAAAAATAAGTTATGTACACTTTTCACAACGAAGTAAGGGAGTAGCCTCCTATTTGCATAAAAGTCCTTTCATTTGAAAATGTCGGCGTTATTGATTCCGGCCACGCTTGCATAGTTCCAAACGGACGCCACTTAAGAACTTTCCTCCGGCGCGGCGAACATTAACTTCGAGCGTCATTGATTGTTCCTCCGATAATTAAGTTCTCCTCCTCTCTCCCCAGATCTCTCCTCGTCCTTCACGGTCAGAGAATTTCTGGAAAAAAACTTGATGTTTATATTGGTGAGTGTAGTATCTAGGTTTTATACTATTTGCTGCATAGGTACTCACTTTCCGAGTCCGTGTAAAAGCTAAGCCTTTCCCATCCAATATGTAGTAGCATCAGCAATCGCCTTGTCATTCGCCTCATACATGTCGTTCAGGTCGCACGTGTGTTCCAAATTCTGGCACACCAGCAGATGCTCATAATCCTGGTCCTCTCCACAGTCACATCTTACATCCTCCTCCAGACTTATACCCCACTTGCGCAGGTTCTTCTTGCACCTTGTGACACCAACGCGTAACCTATTCAGTGTCTTCCATATGCCGTAGGGTAAAAGATGTCCCGGTCCCATAGCCTCGGACAACATGACCTGCCTCCCGCTATACTGATTAATCCAGCATTCTTGGCGAGCCCATAATGCTGCATAAAATATATTTAACTAATGAATGACTATATTTTTCAAAGAATGTTTCATAAAGCTTTAATTGAGATCGTTGTAGGTATTTCCAATCATCGTGATTGTGTGTAACGGAATCATTGTCAAATTGAAAAATGTAAAAGAATCGTTTAATCTGAGCCAATGGCTGATGTCATAAGACATGAACGATAACATATTGAGTTTATTTTTAGTTTTTTTTTTTAAATAAAATATGCGACTGTTACAAGATGAGATGATTCCTTGCGAAAAAAATTTAATAGTTTTCTGTTTAACACTTCATGGCTTAGCGGATTTATGAACATGTTCTTGAACAATTTGTCTAAAAGACCACTCACGCACTCTATAATGAGTAAGGCCACTGAATTCCTTTTCTTTTGTTAAATTTGTATGTTTTGTTGTTCATATTTTTTCGCTTTTAAAGGATGTTTTCAGACTCAACGAACTAGATCGCCAATTATTGTCTCTCCATCATTTATAAAGTTCCTATCATTTGATAGTCCGTGCCTGATTTTTTGTTCAGTGAACTATTTTTTTTTTGTTATACCGCAGGCGCCGTCCTAACACGCAAGTTTTCATCTGTTGGTGGATCGACAACTGGGAACTTTAGATAATAATTATATTTTAATGCTATATATAGAGTTATATTATTTTATTTTCTTAAGTAATATTTCACTCTATTTTCGAAAACTTATCTTGCACACTTGACATTATTTTTATATTGTATTGTTTGAATTTGGGTAATTGTATATTATTTTATGGGAGATATTTTTGCGAAACGATGTTAATTTTTATTGCGATGTTTCTGAATTGTTGCTGATCTTTTAACTGTTTTTTTTTTTGTGTTTTCTGTCACATTTGTTTTTGACATCTGATATTTTTTTTTACCCTTCACGTCGTGTCCCGTAAGGGGTAGGCAGAGAGAACGTACCTCCACTCTTTTCTATCCAAGCATACTTCTTTCGCTTCTTCCACAGACATACAGCTTCTCCTATTTCTCTTACTTCTTACCTGGCCTTCCTTGAGGACGGAATCGATGTGTTCGATCCACGTCATTCTCGGTCGGCCACGCTTTCTTACACCTTTCAGCCTTATGAATTCTCTTTGTCATTCTGTTTGCATCCATTCTTTCCACATGCCCAAACCATCTCAACTTATTAACTTTCATCTTTGTCACAACACTTCCATACCACATTCCTTCCTAATATTTTCATTCCTTTCCCTATCCCATAAAGTATTTCCACATATCCTTCGTAGAGATTTCATCTCTACTGCATTTATACTACATTGACATCTGATTTCTCATGATTATTGTCAACCTCGATACAGTGAGGCGACAAAATTCACTGTGTTTAAGTAGGTATCATGTTTTTATATTATCATCATCTCGTAGAATATTCAGATTAATACATTTATTATTATTCGACTCTTTTGAATGGCGAACCATCTATTTAATTGTATAATATATTTAACGTACTATTTTCAAGGGGTTAAAATAATAATATAATTTTAAATAATGACGTAGTATTTGGAACAATGAAACCGCGATTTGGAGACAAGACGTGGGATCCCTACATGTGTTTTAACATTGACATTGGCAGAAGAAGAAAAATAATAAACCGAAATAGCTCGACCGCGAAACATTCATTATCCGGAGCAATTCGATTATTTGATGGTGACGCCCGTGTATTTTTGTGATTTCTCTTTCGAAAATACACGTAGATGGCGTCTGCTTATCTAGGTATATTATAAAATGAACCATTGTGCCACCATCGATTTCTGTTTCTCAGTCGATATGCAAGATGCTAAAATAGATGGCCCGTTGATAAAATTAATTTTCACGAAAGAATTGGAAAAACACATGACTTTCGTTTAGTGGATATTGCGGTTTCAATCAAATTTTTTTTCGGAAAAAAAAAACAATTTTTATTAAATGAATCTGGGCCAACTCAAAGTGAACACAAATACACTTTCGATATCTTTTACATAAAGCAATGCTTGTCTTGTGAAAGTGGAAACGGTCGGCACGGGTATTCGAAACTCCACGTAGGAAAGCCATCGACTGATACTACTGGACTACCAAATGTAACTGTTCACTTTAAAACATAGAATTCGCCCTTGTGGAAGATCTCTTTATATTTAAAAAAAATATCATCATTCGCCACTCCTCTATAGATATAAACTAAAAGTGTGCGAAATTTCATATTCCTCTGTCCGCGCAATTTTCGTAAAAAGGTGTATTAATTTTTTTTCTTCACGAATTAATATATAGATAGGTATAACTATTATTTCTGTTACTATGCAGCCGTAAAAGCAGGCGACGAAGTCGACGGGTCACCCCTATGTACTTATGGTATGCGAACCACGGTTATTGGTTCCACTTTCGATTTCGATAATAAAAAAATAATAATGTAAAATGCATTCTTGCGATAAATAAACAAAATGTACGGAGCGTTAATTCATAAAATAATTCGAAGAGAATAAGAGTGAGTATTAGATTATATTGGGAATGTTTAGAATTCTTGGCACATGTCCCAAGCTGATTTACACTCGCATTACCGTTCACAATGGTCGCGCACGCATCGTGATGTTCCTATTTTAATGTTATTCCGATACTATTATCGTAGGCCTGCCATGGTAGTATGCCATCACACATTTTATTATTATTATTATACTTCACTAACTTTCCCGACAGACGTTGTTCTGTGGTCCTAACTACGAATATTGTATTCGAATTTGTATAGTGATACATTAATTTCCTAACCAATATCGCTATTTAACCAAGCGTTTATTCATCTACAAGAAATTGGAAGAAATTTTATATCTGATTTTATGTTGAAGAAATATCATGTTTTTAATTTTTTGTATTTAATTTTTTTTTGTATTTTGTTTTATCATCTTGCATAATTTACTTCTTCTTTTAAATACACTGACAGGAGACTGAATGGGCCATTTACACCCTTTCAGCCTCGCCAACGCTTTCTTTTATTTATCTTATTTCATGGATTTCAAAATGTTATTGTGTATTTTTTATCTGTTATTGATGTGCTTAAATTTAATAATGTTTAATTATGTCTGGTTGTGTATATTTTTGACGACTCCAAGTGCCCAAAAGGGCCTAGGGATGAGAGTGAATAAATAAATAAATAAAATAAATATAATTCTGCGCGATGCATCTGTTTTAAACGATGTTCACACGGCAAATTCTGACAGTCGCACCAACTACAGTATTAATATTTGATAGATGTTTGACGTCAATCAAAAATCTGATATAGATAATATTTTAGTGCCAAAAGTACTAACAAGTTTACCTTATTTGAGCGTTCTTAAATTTTGTCATGTTCTACTCAACTTTCCCGGCAAAAACAAACAATACTTAGCGAAATCGTTCCGATTTTATACAATAATGAGATGCACTGGCTTTCCAAGAGAAGTATTTATTTATATAACCAATAATATCGAATTATTAACGATGAATTCTCATAAAGAAATGTTTGTGCTGAGAGAGTTGATATAGTTTCAAAAATTTGCAGGGGTTGTCTCCATTACCGTGTGACGGATGTATTATTAAAAATAGCTTAACATTCAGAACAACAATGCCTTCTGTTTCTTTCTTTGCCTTTTCAAAGTAGTTTGAGTGAATTCGTTTCAATATCCGACTGCGCTCTGAAACGAAAATAATACTTTCACAAACAAAAATATCGTTTTGAAAGCGCAACGCTTTTTATTTCTGGTGCACTCCCCCTTCCCCCTCCTCTTTATATTTCGTTCCGTCACAAAACATTTTCATCAACAAAGTGGGAAGTATCAGTTAATCGTCCCGAGATAGACCGCAGTCAGTAGGTACGACCTAGTTTCCGTATTGATCAGAGCACTCGTGTGTCAAGCCGGTATCAAAGTGTCGACGATCGCCAATCCCGTGTCCGTTTGGAGGTTGTGCAGCGCCCATGTGCGGCTTCCTAATCTCCCATCAGGGATGACGAAGCGCACCTGTGCACGTAACCATCTATCTGCCTGCATTTATTTAGCCAGAACCGACGTCTGTGCTTTTCGTGCGTGCCATACATATTTCACATACAGGTCTACCTTAGGGGGTATATTTCAATTCTCTCATTTATCAATTTTGCCCCAAGTATGACTTCCTGTTCATTTTGCGTTAATTTTTGTTGAAATGAACATAAACAGATAACAGTTGTGTTTCTGCCTGCTATTCTGGAAAGATGATCGAGGAAAAAAATCCGCAATTTTACCATCAGAGGCATAGGATCAGGAGACGCATCAGGCGCGACCACTAAATATTGGCTCCGCGTATTTTCCTATAAACCCTTTACATCTTTCAGTCAACCTTAACATACTCGTAAACCAAATTCAAGAATGACAGCTCCGTCGTCTCATAGATATCAGATGTTTGTATTCTGTACAGCTTCAGCTAGTGAAGATGATCAAATATTTTTCTTCCAATCAACAAGTATGTTCTCACGTTTGAATGATTCAATGAAATATTTACCATTTTGATTAATGCCAATAATAAATCTTTGTTATATCTATCGACGGTTTTTTCATGCAGAGATCTGTTGTATTTCACTTCGCAACTTGGCTACCGACGAAACGTATCAAAGACTGTTGTGCGGGTATGTCACTTATATCTGCTCACCCAACATATAATTTACCACCAGATTCTGATGATAGTAGTGTTGTTCTCCTAGAAATGAGAAACACATCCTAACAACTGTATCAGTGAAGTAATGCTACAGTAAAAATCAAAATGACACCATTAGTTGAGACGCTCAATTTATTTTCTGTAGAAAAGAACTGAAATTGTGAAATTCCCTACCTAATGAATTTTCAATTGAATTGTGGAAGAAGCTAATTACCTATTTCCTTTATGTTTGTTTTAGGGAAAGAAATTTCAACCAGTTGATGTTTTTGCTGAAAAATCTAGCCAAATTGCTGAATTTTTACTCTGCTTTTCATGACTCATTACCGATGTTGGTAATCTCTTGTACAGCCTTCACACGCCTTAATCTGGTCTCACTGTGTTCATACGGGGTGGCCCAGAAAGTACGACTAAGCGAAAGTCCAGAGATAGAACACCTTAAGGGCTATCCAACTAACTCAATATACAGGCTTACAGGAAAAGTCGTACGGAATATTAAAGGACGTTATTATTTAGGTCATTTCTGATGCATTTGATTCCATAATTATACGGTGTCCGAAACTTAACCCTTATGGAGATATTGAACTTTCAGGGTTCATTTTTAGTTTGAGGTGAAAGTAGCTAAAATACGTAAATAAAACAAAACAAAAACAGAGCAATATTTTTATAATTCATGTTCTACATGGCCGCCGCTATTTTTTTACATAACCCTCTACTACTACCTTAACTGTTATTTGATCAATGTTTTTGCCTATTTAGTAGCTAGTGTTATGCCTTTTTGAATAGCTAAAGAGACGAAGAAGTTTTTAAAATTATCTGCAAAACAAGTTTTCTAATTAAAAAAAATAGCGCTTCAAGTTTAAATACACTCATTGAAAATTCTAACCCTAACCGTTGTCGAGCTGTCTTTTTAAGCTGTTAGTAGTAGGTTCAGTTTTTGTTAATCACTTTTATTAATTGACATTTTCTCTCACTAGATTCATAAAAAATGGACTCTAGGACCTCTAATCCGAAAAAATCGATAAAAAGGCAAAAAATAAAGGATTTTTTTTTCAAAATCTTTAAAGTTAAATATGTCCATAACGGTTAAGTTTCGGACACCGTATTATGAATCAAATCCATCAGAAATGACCTGTATAATAACGTCCTGTAATATTCAGTACGACTTTCCTGTAACCCTGTATATGTTCAGCGATTTTTTATAGTTTTTGAGTAATTTTTATTTTAGTACTTTATTGTCAATTATCGGTCTATCTGATGCTATCGTGTCAGCAAAAAATGTTTCAAAATATTTTTCAATATTAATCTTTCGGACTCCGATATTTACTTTCGACATTTACTCTTTACAATTTTATTCTACGTCACAATGGGCACGATTAGATCAATATTCACCCAATTCTGGCATTCGCATATTCCCCGCTCATGACTCATTGGGAGTTTCTTTCGTGAGACTTATTTACGTAATTTTGGATCGTGACCCGTCTCCGACCGGCGTCTTGACGCTCCGTCGCCGCCACGACGATATGGCCCGGTGCGTGGGCGAGGGCGACCTGTCCCACCGTCTTTCCCCCGTCGGTCTAGACCGGTCTAGATGCTGCACCCACCATCCTGCATCGGCTGCCAGATTGCGCCACGCTCCGTCAGATTCGCAACATTTTAGCTGAAATTGTTAGCTCCATTCCATCCGATCACTTACGCGGTTGTCTGTCGTCATTCGTCTACTTTGGCACATTTTTTAATGTCATAAATGAGTGGACATAATTTTTTTTTATTAGGTATACCTACCTACATACACAACCTTTTGGAATATTCCTATTTTAAGCTTAAAGTTTTACCGTTATTGGTGGTTGGCTTAGTAAACATTAACAATGTAAAAATATATATTTATCTATACTTTTACTGTATGTACATTGTTTGATTTTAAAACAATAACAGTGTTATTAAAAAAATACCTTATTACTGGTATAAACCATAGAATTACTAAACCTGGTATAATATCTAAAACCGTGGTATTACGTAGATGTTATAAGCTTATTTCATGGTTTATACCATAGATCTGTGGAACATTTTTCTGAGAGAGAAATAAAAAAAACTCTTAGTACCAAGATTTTTAATTACAATGTATATGTTTCAAGTTAAAAACACAATATCAAAATACAGACGGCGAGCTTATCGAAACAAAATTGCGGCCTATTACAACTAACTCAAGAATTTATTAATGCAAAAGCAGTGGCTAGATTTGAAATAATGTAATTTTCATTTCAAATAAATCAAATGTACACAATTTTTTTTTTAAATGAATCTGTGCTCACTCAAAGTGAACACAAATACACTCATTGACTCACAGTAAGCTACTTAAAGCTTGTGTCGTGAAAGAGGAAGATGATCGGCACCTGGGATCGAACCCACGGCCTCCGCACGAAACAGTGCGAAAGCCGGCGTCGTAACCGCTAGACCACCAACCACTTCGTTCACAATTAAAAGCGAATGGTTTCGAAGGCAGGCGGCTCCCTTCTTCGGACAAATAATGGAGAGAATTTTAAGTACCTAAATGATTTGAATCTATATGAATATATAGATTGATATAAAGATCAGTGAACGTACATCAGTGAAACTTTGGTGATCTGTTCTACTATAATGTCCGGTAAGTTTAAAGCGGAGTATGATTTACAAGACAAGAAGAAAAGGTTAAAATGTAACAAACATTGCATAAACCAGGAGTATTTTTTTTATCGTGGTGTAGGTCGAAATTCGACGGCTGGGTCAGCTACCTAGTAATAAATAAATGTCAATTAATTACGTCCCATAAAGAAGAAATAGAGTATTGAAAATAAGCCTAGCTTGTTACTCTGTACTCTATTCTGTGCGATAAAAAAATGAGAAGAAACATGAGAATGTGTTATCAATCTATCTTTTCTAGATTATCATGGGAAAATACTCCGAAATGAAGGTGTATGAATTGCAAAGCTGCTACAAGACAGTCTTCCTTTTACTTTCTCAACCTCTGTTGTTACTCACCATTTTTTCCGCTTGATTCTTTCCAACTTCAAGGAAAGCTTAATACGTATGCTTTGTTTTCCTAGAAAAGAAAAACGGCCGTTCCTAACACTACGAAGAGAGTATTCTTTGAGACAAATACGAAGTATTCCATATCTATCTCTTTCCTTTCGGCAGTAAAATAATGAAAGCGCGAAAGAGGCAGTGAAATTTTGACGTTCAGTGTCAATTTGCGTTGCTTGGATACCGCAGTAAACATGATGCCCACTGAAAAAAAAATGTATCTTCTTCTGCGGCTTCAATCCTGTGGATTGTTTGCAACAAGCGTGACCATATTCTTGTCCACTCCTCTTCGTTCTCCGATATTCTCTTCAGTTCTATGTATGAAATGCACTCCATGTCCTGGCGTATCTGTTGAAAATATCCCTGACGCGTGGCGTCCTGTATGAAACTTTTGCATTATTAGTTAGTTATATTGGAAACTAGCTTTCCCGACAGACGTTGTCCTGTGATCTAACTATTGAATATTGAATTCGAATTAAAAAGACTGATAAAAATGACCAATGTCATTGCGATCGATGCATCTGTTTTAAATAACATATTTTCCATCCGAATTCTGTCAATCGCACCAAATATCAAACAACTGACAGTTAGTTTGTGTCAAATGACAGTTTGATTTCAAAACTAGATTTATTCACTTTTCGCATTTTAATTTATAAAAAAAGCGCTTAAATGTTAATATTAATTAGAAAAAATCTATCAAATAACTGCGTTCCAATATTTTTAATGTCGATGGTTGTCAGGTAAATAAAAAATGTTTTTTTTTTTCAATTGTCTTTGGGTTAACTTTGTGACAGTTATCCATTTTTAGAAAAATAAATGTATAAATAACTACGTTGTTTCTGTCATTAATAATTTTATTTGAGTAGACATGTTTCGGCTATTACCTAGCCATTATCAATACTATATTATTATATTATATAGTATTGATAATGGCTAGGTAATAGCCGAAACATGTCTACTCAAATAAAATTATTAGTGACAGAAACAACGTAGTTATTTATACATTTATTTTTCTAAAAATGTTTTTCTATAGAAATTTTCACATAATATGGCGTTATTACCTAAATCGAAATTCGTTCCATACTAACTTTGATCTACATAATAATTCAGTAATGTATGTATATTTATTTATTTATTTGTTTCACTCCAACTGTATGTCGCAGCATCACGCTAAAACCGTAGGTTCTGCGTTGAATTTTTTTCTTCGCAGTTTTTCGCAAATACAATTGTGGTAATCTGAGATACAAATATTTACATTTCATTAAATATATTTTAAGTTATTAATAAATTTCTAAAATTATGAAATCTTCATAGTAAAATTTCACCAAACACGGAAAGCCATCTTTTGAAAACAAAATTACTCATGTAAAAATTACACGGAATCGGAGTAATGCGGTATGAAAATGTATTTAAAAGATTGAAGATTGATTTGAAATACATACAAATGTAATTCAAATGTTATAAACCTTATAAAATAATGATTTTCATAAAATTTATCAAACGCTACTCCATTTTGAAGGAAATTTTGACATATTATAAGAATATGGCCACCGTTGTTAGAACAGTTGTAGCCATCGGAATCAAAGTTAAATTAGATGCCTCCCTGCATATTGTAATGTACATAATTATTTTTATATAGAACTGATGTAAAAGGATTCAAGATAATAGAGTTTAGGTAATAAAATTTATGAATGAAAATTTAATTTGAAATTTGTATGAACATCCATAAAATAGCAAGAATTGAACGGTAAAACAGGTACTTACCCACATCTGAATCTCAAAACATTACCAAAGTGAATTTGACAGCTCAAATATTATGTTGCAGCAAACAATAGTAAACAAAACTTCCTGTTTATTTTGGAAAAGAATCAGATATGTAATTATTTTGGTAATAAAATTCGCTTGATTTATCCACATAAAAATTAATAACAGATATTAGATAATATGTAGGTATTAACGACACTATTCAAAATTCTTATGTAGATAAATGCAAACTTATGTTTTCTTCCTTATTATTTATTTTATTTAATGTTATATTCATCATAAAACAAGGTGGGTAATATTTTTAATAAACACAACACACAACACAGAGTGGATGGAAGCATTCGATTCGGCAGCGTTTCTTGACATATCCAAAATCCTTGCAATGCTCTCATCTAGAAAAAACATAATTCTATTAATATGTGAAAGCAAAATACAGTGATAACATGGCCATGGTTGTAAATATATAAGGCGACATTAGAAAATTTCGCATTTTGACAGGGATTTGTTTTAAAAATACACATTATGAGAATTTGATTAGAATCGATATTAAGGATTTAGAAATATATCAAACTACTTAAGAACTTCATATAAGAATAAAACAATCTTTGATGTATGTGCTGCTTAAAACATTAATTTAGAATTTTTAGTAATATTATTTGTTTCAAAGTGTAGCTTTTATACCTTTTTAAGATCTTCTTAAAATCCATTTAGACTGCATAATGCACCAGGTATTATTGTTTCAGATAGACTTGAAGAAAGCTGCAACTCCATGACTAGAACATAAAATACAAAAAAAAACATCAAATTCTGTCATAGTTTAGTTAGACTAGGGACAGCAAATTCAAATGATAATATTTTATACTTATATATTTACAATTCACAACTAAAAAAATCATGAAAGGTAGGTAAATGAATAGCCTAATCTTAATAATTAAAATAGCTTAGGTACCTACGTAGAAAATATTTCAATATTAAAAAACTTACAAAATTTTCAAATATAGAATCAAGTAGAATCCCTTTTGTTTTCGTCGGCTGTCAGTGGTCAGGATAATAACATGACAGTAGGAGAGTGAGTGAGTACCATAGACGAACTTTTTAAAATGTAATTCTTTGTCTGAGCTTCATAATATGAAAACAAAATAAGATTGATTTTTTCAGGATTTTTTTCCACTTTAATAATTCTTCTACACATTTAAAGTGGTTTTTGTATGAAAAATGTTTTTTATATAAATAAGTAAATCAGAAAATAATTTATCCAGATATTTTTTAGCGTTTTCTATGGTTAATGTATTGTCATAATGTCAATCTATGGATATGTCTATTTTGTTGTCAAACTATAAAAATGTAAACATTGAATTTTTTTACGGCTTATAAAATCATTTTTTTGGGAATAATAAAATAGGTAAGCAAAGTTAATTGAGTAAATATTGTTTCAAAATAATCGCATAATTACAATGCATCTAGCCTATTATATTAATTTATTTTATGTAACTATATTTTTACAGGATAGATATTACAAGATATTTTCAACAATCTTCTTCTTACTTCCACTGTGGCAATCCACTCTCGAGAGAGTGATAAAATAACAGAAGTGAATTTCTAAAATGTACAAGTATGCATTTTATTGTTGGAATATGCAAAATCGGTAAGTCCCGTATTATTATTTGTTAATAATTGTAGGTACCTCTTTTCTTATTTTTGTCTATATTTAAATTACATAATGTTTTTTTACAGATTAATGTTAAATAGTTCCCCCAAAATTTCTATTGAATGAGGATAGTCAAATTATGTATACTGGAAAGTATTCAATGTTTTCGTAGTTTGGAATGTAAAAAACACAATCACAATCGGTAAAAATGAACTGGCAGCCAATGCTCTTAAAAATTGTGCCATATGGATACGCTGTTACAATACTAGACCACATTATTTTGATAAATTAATAACCATCGGTAACAGTACCAGAAACAGGAGGTTGGTAGCCCACTGGTATCAGTTGACGGCTACGTACTGTGTACTCAATTGTGGCTTTGAATTCTGTTGCGACCATTTCAACTTTTACAACACAAGCATTGTTTTGTGTGAAAGATGTCAAAAGTGTATATTATTATGTGTTAACTTTGGGTGAGTTCAGATTCATTTGTATAAAAAAAGTGTTTTGTTGAGCTGTGATATGCTAGAAGCAACCTCGGTTTCATACATTTAGTATGATTAGTATAATTATCATTTTACAAAATGGTAGTTGTGTGTTATATTCATTGAAATCAAATAAACAGAATGTTTTCATTTATTTATAACCAGAAATAAACTGAAAAATATTACATATTGTTTTAATTTTCTATAAAACATCTAATAATATATTCTCCTGAACCATTTCCAAACAATAGATGTTTTATAGCGATTCTTAGTCTTAGTTAAATAATGCCTCCACGACATATTAATGTAAACGATGAGAATTCATGGATTTTGGTAAGTAATTATTTTCAAATGATGTTTCTGTGTTAAAATATCAAATAATGTGATATTTTAAAACAACTTACTATATTATTAGTGGTGGTCGAACCAGCAAGTCATTTCATTTACATTTCTTATAATAATGTGTCCCATAAACATAGCAGCAAATACTCTCATAAAATGGTACATATTTCTAACTTTTGAAGTTTGCCAATTATAAAAGCATTGTAGTTACCTCCTATAACTTACCTAATAATGACTTATGACGTCAAAAGGAGCATATCAGTTTGTGAGATAGCTACACGTAGGTTCGAATCATACACTTTTCAACATGATTACATCACGGTTAAGCTTGCTGTGATGGGTAAAGGATATCAGATTTATAAGAAGAACCACCTACCGAGAACTTTTTTAATGTAAAAGTAGTCACACCTCAATGTGTAGTTACTGCACTTAAACGCAATAGACCTGTTGATGAAAAAGCTAAACGCAGGTTTGAAACTTGGTGTGGGCCTTAAATTCTTCAACTGTTGCGTTAAGTTTTGAAGATTAGGTGCCGACTTCTAAGTTTACTTCTTATATTTGTAGATATATTCCATAGTGAGAAGCTTTACTTTAAGTAAGGAACATAAAAAGCTTTTTTGGTACTTAATTGCAGAATAATAGAATCAACATTGTGGTGAGAGCCCATAGCTCACCACATTCGAGCACTGTCTTATTAACTATGGGGTAAGCATAGAGAGTAAGTCGCCAGGCTATGATTATGTCTTGCAGCGCTTTCTTCTTGCTGATGAGGTGTTACAAAAAAATAAGTACAACTAATTAAATAATAATAATAATTTATTCAATGAAAAATAATACACAATTTAGTGAACATTTAACATTATGTAGGTACACCATACTTTTTTAAAGCTCTGTATGTAAACATCCATAGATCAGGTTCTATAACTCCCATTATTCTACAAATTTTTGGTGGACGGGTAAAAAAAGCTAGTAATATTATATTTTATATTATTTGATATCCATTTTTATTAGTTATTCTGTTATCCGGAGCGGAGAAGATACCAATAAACAAAAAATGATAAAAATCTGTTCAGCCGATCTCGATTTATAATGTTCGGAGAACTAACTCGAATTTCTTTTATATCTTTAGATTAGTTTTTTGATTGTGTATATCGACCGTTAAAAATTCGGGGTCCGCTTTTCTAGAAAACCGTTGCATTCGCGGAACACCTGCTTGTCCTCAGTCACGTGCCATCAAGTATCTCTCCAAGCGGAAATCTCGGCAGCAGACCCTTTCCCACCTTCCACTCTGGTCGCACCCTCCATAAGTATATCATCCACGTAGCATCAATAATATGTATGTGATTTTAAAATATTATTATAATGTCTCTAGAGTCTTTAGACACGCTCGCACAGTAGTCGGTTAGGACTAATAAATAATACAGATGCTATTGGATGGCGGCCTATAAATAGACTGGTCGATATTCCATGTTCGTTTTGTGACAAGTCGCTTCTGTACGGATATTGGGCCCTCCTACCTGACACGACATTGCAAAATTGATGATTAGTGGAACGAACGGCGAACGGAACATCCGTTGTACGACGAACATACGGACGGTTAACGGACTTAAAGGATTGGTGTCGCAGCCAAAAAAAAAAACTTCCAATAAAGTTTAGAAAAAACGCGAAAAATAAAATGTCCACTTATAACTCGAGATCGGCCGAACAGATTTTTATGATGTTTGGTTTGTTGGATTCTTTAAGTAGAAAAGCCCAACCTTGTCAATCTAGAAACAACCAAACTTTTTCCCCGGCGTGGGTCGTCTTTATTTGTTTTCCATTAGATCAACTATCAAGATACATCTGAATTATATGACCAAACCAGTGTATTTCGTTTCTAGAGATTTGATTTCGTAACCGCAAATCAATAGGATCATATTTTTAATAATGGGAATTGCGACTGGGACCTGGAGGCTTAGAAGCAATGCGAAAATTCGTGCACTCACAGGACAACCATTGATCAACCAGGACATCAGACCTAGAAGATTGGCATGGATCGGGCACGTTGCCGGGTCCGGGGTAGAGAGGTCCACAAATAGTCTTCTGTACCGTTATGCCCCTACCACACGCTCCGTCTTACCTGTTTTTACATCGATATTTATCATTTGGAAATATGTACTATAAAACAACCATTTTTTTTCCACATTGTTCGTTTACGCCTTGTTCTACATAATATATAGATATAAAAACACAGCAGAAAAAAAAATAGTTTGGAAACATTATTTCGACGCCAACGGTTTGCAAAAGAAAGTGTTGTCCTCGCTGCACGGTTGCGAGGAGGAAATGAGGCTTGCGTCCGTCTTACCTGTGTCGTGTGGTAGCAGTGTCCGTGTTCCGTCTTACCTGTCGTCTTGCCTGCGCAGGCAAGACCACAGGCCATAGATATTTGGTTAGACGTTGTGTTTGGCCAACAAAACATTGAAGAAAGATCTTTCATTCCTATCGCTGTTGTGATATTCGTTAAAAGACGATCACATTCTCAATATGTTCGTCGTCTTAATCAGTATAGGTATTTCTTAGATGACCTATCTACCTGCAAAATGTTCAGTGTGAATAATCCTTTGCCTGAATTATCGAGTTGGGGTGGATTTCCATTGAGCGCCCAACCGAACATTCTGACTTCTTTGAACTCGAGTAAATTCTCTACAAAGACAATGAGTGATCAATAATTAGTATTAGTTTCTGAATTATACACGCGCCGTTCTCTGAATAATTAACACGACGACTGAGGACCAGCCCGTGGAAATAAAATATGTCTTCTACGTAACACATATTATAACCCCCCCCCCCCCCCCCCTTTTTTTGGTAGCTACTGTTTATCAGCGTTCGTTTGTTTTAAACTTCTTTGATCAACCAATCAATTAGTTCCACGAATATTGTCCTATAGAGGTATGTGTAGTTACACGATTAGTTTCGTGTATGTATAGGGAGGCTTGCTCATCAAGTTAACTCACCTTAAGTTCCTCTTGAGAGCATATGGAGTCGTTTAGCTCGATCCTTTGCAAGAAGCCTCTTTGTTATCAATAGCATGATGAGATCGAGCTCCCCTGGAAAAGAGATTCTTGACAAATCTTTCCACCACAACCAATGATACCCTCCTAATCCAATTCATACATAATAAATTATTGTTAGGGTTGCTCCTGGGTTTTTTTCGGACATGTGCGAAATATAGGCCTTGTTCCGAAATACGTGGGGAACTATAAACGGACCGCAAATTTCTGCAAATAGCACACAGTATTTAACGAAAAACTAATCAGTTGTATGGCTTATTTAAAAACCTAAGACCGGAATGTTGTATATTTGATCTGATAATCCTACAAATAACCATGTTTCCGTAAGATAAGAGTTAAATAGCCGAACGTCAGTAAAATTTTCTTTGGTTCTAGGAGAATGAACCGTTGTCATAGTAGTGCAACATCTTCTTCTTCTTCTTTTCTTTATTTAGACGGCAAAGCACCCGGTATCGAGTGAATCATGCCCATATTTATACATGTGTCTGTTAAGCCGCGTACAAGTACAACTCAACAAAAAAGGGAAAGCAAACCAAAAGAACACAAACAAAAAATCAACCGAAAACAGGCGGGAGACAGAGAAAAAATACCTAGCCCAAAAATGCCATTCAAGCTACCCACCTACAAACATAATTATTATAATATTGAAATCACAAAATAATATTGTAGTCACCACTAAATACATTCCATCACCATCATTATAGTTGCAAGTATAAACAAATTACTAATACAGTTACACGGGAAAAGGAGCAGGGCCGCAATTTATCTACTATAAAATACTTCGACCTTTATATAAATATATTTTTTTTATTTTTTTATTAAGTTTTTGTGCTTTTTTTTTCCTTTTTAATTATTTTATTGTTTTTTTTTTTTTTTTAATTTTATTATTTTTTTATTTAACGTATATATCTATATATATACATACTCCCACTCGCATCATAGTTTTTTATCATACTTTTTAAGATGGTTAACTAAAATCACATTAATTTTTAAATCGTTTAGGGCTAAAAGGGATATTATTTTAATGGGGAAAGTGAAACAGAACTTTGAGATGTCCTTTATAAAATCCTGGTTAGGTAAAAGCGGACAGTTAAAGAATACATGGTCGATAGTTTCTTCCTCCTTCCCACATTCACAAATAGCATCGTTCACTATGCCAATTCTGGCCAAATGAGAAGCTAAAACGACATGTCCTAATCGGAGACGGCATATAAGAGAAACGTTAAGCTTAGGCATTTTACAATTTTGAAACCATGGACTATGCGGAATATCACCCTGCACTGTCCTGTAATGGCCACCAGCCGAGGCATTCCTATAAACTTCATTCCATTCCTTCCTGATAAAACGATCCACAGCGCTCATGCAATCCGTAATAGGCAAAACGAAGGAGTGGGGCAACACTCCGCAAGTGCAAGCTTCTTTGGCAAGCGAGTCCACTCTTTCATTGCCACTTATTCCGATGTGGGAGGGAATCCAAACGATTGTTACGATAAGACCTCTCACGGACGCCAAGTACAAAGAATTTTTTATGTCACCCAGAACATGGCAACTCAAAGCAGACCTTGAATTGGAGTTCAAACACTTTACAAGACTCAGAGAGTCAGTGAATATTACAGTACGAGGCAAAGCAAGCTGCAAAATATTTAACAGGGCCTCTCTCAAAGCCACACATTCAGCTGTGAAGACGGACGCAATTCGAGGGAGTTGAAACATACAGTTTATGTCAAGAGAAGGGATGCAGAAGGCTGCACCACACTCTCCATCAGAAGCCTTCGATCCATCAGTGAATATTCTGACAAAGGAGCTCCATTTCTCCTCTACCTTTTGGCTGAATAAAGAGTTGACTACGTGAGGAGGCAAAGATGAAAATGACTTATTTATATCAATAGATTCAACAATGTCAGGATGGTATACGGTTGCTTCAAATGGAATGCAGAATATAGGAAGTGAGGGAGCCAACAAGTCTGGGAATTCTTTTGAGATTTCTTCAAAAATTGAACAAAGCAAAGGTGGAACTCTTGAGTGCCAGAAGGAATCATTCTGACAACTATCTAAGAGGCCACTTAATTTTGGTATGATAGGATGATCAGATAGAACTCTCTTGAGAAGGAACCCAAAACCAAGGAATTTTCTGCGTAGGTAAAGAGGTCTTTCCACGCATTCTGCCTGGAGAGCGATCAAAGGAGATGACTTCATGGCTCCTAAAATGAGTCGGAGGCACTTGGACTGAACTCTTTCCAATTTGGTTGATAGATATTTCGGAAGGGGATCCATGAGAAAACTACCGTAGTCCAAGTGACTACGAACAAGAGCGCAGTACATTGTTCTCATAGAAGCGGGATGTGCTCCCCACCAGACCCTAGATACCGCTCTCATGACGTTAATATTTTTTTCACACTTAACTATTGTTTGTTCTATATGCATATTCCAATTTAACTTTCGGTGAATGGTCATGCCGAGGAATTTAATAGAATCCCTGATGGGGATTGGCACGCTGTTACATTTGATGGAAATATCTGGAATCTTGTGTTTGTTGGAGAAAATTACCATTTGACTTTTAGAAGGGGACAGGGACAGCCCGGCCTCCAAAAACCAAGGCTGTATAAGGTCTAGCGCGTCCTCCATTCTATTCACAGCTCGTGTCATAAGTTTATCCCTACAGTAAACTACAAAATCGTCCGCATATTGCAGTACGCTGCAGTAGGTTGGAATGCGGTGTTGAAGATCCTGAGTGTATATGTTAAATAAAATGGGACTGAGAGAAGAACCTTGAGGCAAGCCTTTACACACCGTTCTTTCAATAGTCTCTCCGGGAGTCTCGATTATAAGCCGACGTTCGCACAGTATGTTAGAGATCAATAGGCAGATGGAGTCTGGCATCCCCAGGGTAGTCATTTTTTTATTAAGAATTGGTAACAGCACATTGTCATAGGCACTAGAAACGTCCATGAAACAAGCCACCATAACTTCCTTTTTGGATTTGGCTACATGAGCGTCTGTAATTAAAATACTCAGGTTATCCAAACATGATTTACCCTTTCGGAAACCGAGCTGCCACTGGGGAAGTAAGTTTTTAGTCTCCAAATACCATTCAAGTCTTGACTTTATCATTTTTTCCAATATTTTTAGAAAGCAACAAGACAAAGCAATTGGTCTGTAAGACTTTCCTAAGGATGGATCCTTACCAGGTTTAATTATGGGTATAATAATTTGTCGCTTCCATGATGTGGGAACAGCGCCAGATTCTAAAATGTGATTGAATAAATTCAAAAGTTTCTGAAGGAAGGGAGTTGGGAAGTGTCTGAAGAAAGAGTATGGTATCATATCTGGGCCAGGAGATGAGTCACCCGACGATTCGATTGCGTGTGTCAGTTCCTCTAGAGAAAAGTGAGACGAGAGTAAGCAGTTTTCTTGTTGGGGAGCCGAGTCTACTTGAACTGTTTCAGACTCATTTGGCACATAAGGCGGCGCCAGTCTCTCCACGAAGCTATCGATCCAATCCGAACATTTGTATGGGTTGGGCTTGGGAGACAATGAACCTCTGAACTTCTGAATAGAAGACCAGACTTCCGAAATCGGTGTGTCAGGAGAGAGAGATGAACAATAATCCTGCCATCCCCGTCGTTTCTTTTTCCTTAGGAGTTTTTTGGTTTGGGCCTGAATGTTTCGGAAAGATAAGAAGTTTTGCTGCGAGGCACATCTTTTGTACCTCTTAATGGAATCAGATCTCAACTTCACCATGACAGTGCACTCCTCGTCCCACCAGGGAGGAGATGACTTTTTCCTTTTATGGGTTTTTTGTTTTGGAATTGAGGCATCTGCTGCTTCAATTACACTCTTAGATAATTCATTCGCGTAGGTATCCACCAAAAATTCATCACCGTCTATACATCGTTTGGAGAAGTTACAATTAGTGAGAAGCTCAGAAAACTGTGACCAATCTGCTTTTTTTGTTTTATAACCCTGTCTTAGTTGGGTTTTTTGACACTGAGTTCTGTTATTTTGGATAGCCAAATGAATCGGAAAGTGATCACTTGAGTAGGGATCACTTGAAATTTCCCAAGACAGCGAAGGGGCTAGATCGGCCGAGCAAAGAGATACATCTACCGCACTCGGATTTTGGTTAGGTAGGGAGAGTCTGGTAGGTTGACCATCATTAAGGATTACCAAGTTCTGATCATCAGCAAATTCCAATAGTGCCCTTCCTGCGGGATCCGTGTTGTGACTACCCCAAGCAGGGGAATGTGCGTTGAAATCGGCTAGTAAGATATATGAGGATGAGAGGTTAGAAACAACTCTCCTCCAAAAATCAGAATCAAAGTGGGTTCTTGGGGAAGAGTAGGCTGAAAAAATAGCAATACCAAGGATCTCTGCAGCTACTATTTGAGATCCCAGGCAGGGGGGAATTTGTAAAGGTGAAAATTGGAGATTGTTTTTGATAAGAAGGGCGGCCCCGCCTCTACCATCGGAGCGATCGTCCCTTAGGCATACATAGCCAGGAAAAGATACAACGGAATCAGTGGAAAACCACGATTCAGAAATAGCAGCTACGTCTACTTGATGCTTTTTCAAAAGGTAAATTATGTCATCTCTGTTGCTTACTGCACTGCGACTATTCCACTGAAGGATAGACAGGCTGTTTATTTTCTGGATCTTTGGAGTCATTTTCGGAAACAAATTTATTAAGAGTTTGAATTAGAGCAGCGTATGAAATGTCTGAGTTTTTTGATGAAAGTACTTCCAAAACTATAGAGATTAATGTTTTCAGGAAGTTTTTGTTGTCATAGTTAAAATCATTGGTTAGTCTTTCGATATTTTGTAAAGATGGATCTTTGTTTTGAAGGGCACATCCATTTGGTGCGGATGATAAAATGTCCCCATTTGGGGAAATCAAGAGGGCGTTAAGCTCTGCTCGGTCATACGACAAGGGAGTAGACTTTCTTGGTGTCTTATATACAAATTTGCCTCTTGCAGGAATCGTTCTATCTGTACTGCGAGGGTTATTTTGTTGAGAATTATCAAAGGTTATATTGCGCTGGGGGATGGGAGCGGATTTCGTTTTTTCATTCCTAACTATATTTGCATAAGATAGTTTGCGTTGAGGATGGAGTTTGGAGGCTTGCAAGTATGAAATGTTATGAAAGGCCATAGACTGTTTTATTTCTCTTTGTCTCTCAAACTCTGGACATGTTAAACTAGTAGCATTGTGGGGTCCCCCACAATGAAAACATTTTGATTCTAATGTGCAATCTTGTGCAGGATGGTTATCTCCACATTTGAAACACTTCTCCACCGATCTGCACACTGATTTGGTGTGGCCGAAGCGAAGGCACCGGAAACACTGAACAGTGGGGTAAAAATACGTTTCCACTGTGAAACTGTTGTAAAAAATATATATGTTGCTTGGCAGGCTTTGACCTTCAAAGGTCACTACAATTGAGCCAGAAGGCTTCCAAACAACACTACCGGATGTTCTGTCTTTGTAGTTAAGACGGCGAATTTTTAATACCTCCCCAACATCAGGATTACATTCAGAGATTGCGGCTTTGATTTCTTCGTCGGTGATATTTGTAGAAATCCCCCTTATGAGACCCATACGAGTCACATTGTGGGTGGGAATGTACGCTTTGTACGCAGCATTGGATTGAATATAAATGTTTTTAATAAACGAGTTAGCAGAGTTCGCAGTGAAAAACTCAATGGATAGTCGAAATTTTCCCTCCGACTTGATAGATCCATTAATAACGTTGCCTAACCTTTTTGAAAAAAGGAATCTTCCGAAGTCCATCGGATGAATCCTCTTGCCAGACTCGGTACTTTGTACAAAGACTACAAACGGTCCTAACGATTTGGAGGAATAAAAATGTTCCCGTAAGGGAGTCTCTTTTGGGTTCGAAGTTATGACAGGGGGTGAGGAAGAAGATGACTGATTCAATGGAGAGGCAGAGTTAACTGATTGAATAAGATGACACTCTGACTCTTTCATTATTGTTTCGTTATTTCTTCTTTTCCTCTTATTCATGTCCGGAGGATCCGGAGGGATGGGAGGTACCGGAGGAACCTCCATCTTTTTTAAGATAGAAGTACGAACCGCAGTTTTTATACCAACAACAAAAGAAAAGTAAATTGAAAAAAATAATAGAAAAAAAAATAGAAAGTAAGAATAAAACTTAATACGGACCTGAGTCTTGGTGCATAGAACTTAATAAATAACAAAAATAAAATTTATACTTAAATAATAGATCAGCCTTGCAACAACACTTAACCACGTAAACAAAATAATAATTCCTCGGACCCAGCGCGAAGCGGCGTACACGTCCGTCTGGCACAGTAGCGGGGAATCGAAAAAAAATAGTAGTGCAACATCCAAATAATTCATTTGCCAAGAGACTTTGTTGTTTATCTACAATCAATATCACAGTTGATTGCAGACAAATGAGAATGTCTGTGAGGCGCGCGATGTTATGTTCGGAGATAAACTGTGTCACGCTCTAGTCGCACATTCACATAATAATGCAAGACGTGCCAAAGTGGTACCATTGACCCAACCCAGTCCGGTGTCTCCAGATCGCTGTGCAAGTTGGCAGGCCCGCGTCCCGAAAGGGCGCCGCAGCGAAGGGAAACGGGGGGGGTGTAGGGTGCGTGCGTCTCTCTTTAAAATTGCGGTAATTTTCTGGACGCACTCCAACAACAAACATTACGAGAGTTCTGCTGCCAATCACCACAATGCGGCGTGCTCTTTAGTTTGAGGAATCGCTCTTTCGCAGACATCGCGTCTGATGAATTCAAATGACTTATTCTCATATTTACTGTTTTTTTTACTTCAAAAAGTATGTAGTTACTCACACCAGTCACATCAGACGAATTACAAAGCGGAAAAGTAATCACCCTATCGAAAGATGCCATTTTTTTAAAAATTAAAATGAGCTGGAAATTCCTCAAGAATCTGGAATTATCAGTAAACATAATAATTAGCTTAGGAGCGGCGTAAATTTTGGCGTGGAATTCCTGGTCTTCTGATGCCAACTGGGCAAACACTTCAGCGTTTAGCCTCGCGCATTGAAGATTACTAGGGTATCACGAGACTCTGGCCAGCCCTGAAGCAATTGTATCAAAGCGTTATTTGACATTATTTTTTCGAAAAATCCGTCGGAATTTACTACTACTCACGATGGCGTTATAACTTTCTCCTTTCACAATTTGATGAATTTTGACTGGAGAGCATGTGGTTCGAACAGGGAATCCACAACTGAAATTCTGAAGGCTGCATTTCCGGATCGCCTAATGTCTCGTTTTGTCGATTTACACTGTCCAGTCGTATCGCCAGATTTTAACTTTTTTTTTAAATAATTAACAAGACTTAGAGTCCTTAGTTAGATCCTTGAAAGAGTACGTAGTACGTTTGTTATTTCGCTTGATTTCATGCTGTATCCTCATATTATTTTATGTACCTTCCTCACTGAAGTCTCACTGTGCCCTTGTACGTCACGGAACATAAATTGACTTTGCTAATTAAGATTCACGCTCGACTTGACACACTGCAGATTTGCAGAGTGACCTCGTTCCCGAACGCCACGCCACATACACTTTAATTACGAATGCACATGGGACGAAACCTATTTCATTGCACATTATGGATCTCTCTCTGGAATTGGAACACGACAACATACGAGCTTGCATGGAAACGTTCGCCCTGATGGAACGTTGGGGAGGCGATTCTATCCGCTATGAAGTAGTGTCGCCATACCACGTCGCGCCGCTTGTCGCCAGCCTTCGCATTACTTTCTTAATCATTATTCATTCAAACTCGAAATCTCTCTGTTCTCTTTCTTCATCTGCCATGTTGGGTCATGCCAACATCGACTGTTACGCAGGAGTATCTTTCCCTGTTTTGGGTAGCTGCAAAAACCGCTTCGACTTTTCTAATTCCAGTCCAACCTTTGAATTTGCCCACAAAATCAGGAGCAGTACGTAATATTTCTCCCCCCTGAACACATGTCCCAGATAGGGCATCTTACGGACTTCGATATTAGTCAGTCAGTCAGTCCTGTCGACTTTTGGTCTCTGGAGCACATTTGCATTGCTGACCATATCCGTCCGTGGGTTTCGGAGTTATTGTCCATGCGTCCACATTTCGAATACCCCGTGCCGGTTCATAGTGCTCAACTCGAGGGTCCGGATCCTTTTTTTAAGTTATATCAGATTCCAACTCTTTCTGATTCGCCCTGATTACTTTTGAATCATAATATATTGTTTGAATTCCTTATTCTGTTTTTAAATACTCCTTATTCTTTTGTTTCAGGTATGTACCTACTATATGTCCTCTGGTTCTTTGAGATGGATGCGCTGTGTTCAAGAATGAAGTAAGGGAGTGCTTTTCACATCACTAACAAGGTTTCACTCACATATATTTTACATAATGTCAACACTTACTAAAGTTTGTGTTACTGGGACTAGGACCTACGAGTGCCTACGCCCCCCAGCCCCCCGAACTAATCTTAATAATTATTTACTTAAGGTGTCGTTTCCTTAAAAAAATTTAGGTGATGAAACAGATTTCAATCATTTTTAAGTTATATGTTAACATTTTCCCGCAACTAAACTACTAGCTAAACTATTTTTAATCCCCCAAAGCACGAGCTCTGCTCAATTTTGGGGGTACAATATAATATATTAAAAAAATGTATAAATTTATTATTGTGTATACCTATATGTATTTTTAATGTTTTTTTTTTTTTATTTTCTCAATAAAAATATTTGAATTTGAATTTACTTCATTCTACAATAAAACGTAAATTTCAGTTTCGTATTAATGAATTGCGGAATCATTAAGCATAATCTATTAAGAAAAAGTGCCAAAAAACGGCTATTTAGAGAGAATGGGCCCTTAATTTTCAAATATTTTGATAGTTCTAAACTTATTTTTCGTGAATGCAATAATACCGTCTTATTCGGCTGCTATTATTTTTTTCATTACTATTTGAATACTCTAGATAGGTATTTTCGAAAATGTGTTTTTCTCCCAATAAACATTAATCCAAATAGGCGATGAGAGTTCTGTGCGCCGTGCATTGTCTAACTTCCAAAGTTTTTTCGTCCTCGGCTTCAAAACACATTTTCAAAAATATTTATAGACATTACACATAATTCACAAAGACAGCGATGAAGTTTTTTGAAATATATCTTCCGGTCACCGCTCATTCGTTCCTTTATTTATACGTTGATAATAAATAATGATTGTTTTCCCGTTGTTTAGGAATGGATGTTTTTCATCAAATTTTTGGTTTATCATTGCTTTGTGAGTATTAGCTATTCGAATGGCTAGGAAACTATAATTACATAATATCAAGGTGTAAAATTTAACAAACAAGTTACCAACTAATTTATAATCTACACTAATTATAATGTTTTTTTTAATGAAGTTTGACAGCGGCTTTTATACTTATAGCACAAATCACCCTCTATTTTTGGAACGCCTAATTAATTATCACACATTAGAGGATGTAGGGAATGCAGCTAAGATTCAAACCACAGAGCTCTCTCTATGAAAACTTGCAAATTATGTCGGTAGGTTCGTATAATATTACGAGGTCGGTAAAACAAATATTGTAAAAGTGTCATTCTTCTTTTTCTGTGCTTATGTCAGTTATATAGAGGTCTGTTAAGCAATGGGAAGCTAGTTAATGCGAATGTGGGTGAACACAATTAACTGCACACACACGACATATTGTGTTATTTGCATTGTAATTATGTATTTCATATTATTTGTTTATTTATTAATGCAGATGCGTCTTATCGCATGATTCAATATTTGTTCACCTATATGCGCTCACCGGTTATTCATCAAGATGCATTTACTACAATGTTCTTGTTTGTTCGAATTCTTCAAATTCTTCTTAATACTGGATTCTGTTTCGTGCTTCCTTCTAAGATACTAACTGCCAACAATATCGAAGTCTTTTTAACGGTGCCAAACCCGTCCTGTTTATCTAAATAAGTATTTCGTCTTAGGCACATCGATCTTACGAGGTGGCCTGTTCTCACGGGTTTTCCAGCTTCTTATTCGTAATAAGGCTTTTGCTAGCAATAAAATGGGGAAATTTTCTGCTCGTTGTTTTACTAGGATCGGTCCCTACACTATGTAGTCCGTACCCTTTTAACCCGTAAAATATTTTGTATTTTTTTTACATTTTAAGCCTTTTGTTTTTAATTTTTTAGGGTTTGTGTATTTACGTAGTGAAAGTTCATTATTATGAATTAAATAAACACAGTTGCAATTTCATAAAAAAAATGTATTGAATCTCGAGCGCTTTCGTCGAATTCACGCAGACATTGTCAAGAGACTAAATTAAAATAACAAAAATCAAAGAGAAGACAATTATGGTACAACGGTTTGTGGGAGAGGATACTAACAGACAAACATTATTATTATTATTATGGACTAGCTTATACCCGCCTTGCTTTACGTTTTTGATTCCGATTGTCAGGCTTGATCGGTAGGTAATTAAACAGGTTCTAGTCTAGCTTCCCATTGCTTAACAGACCTCTATAACTGACATAAGCACAGAAAAAGAAGAATGACACTTTTACAATTCATAAAAAGAGAGAAGAATGATAATTTTAATGTTTATAAAATAGAAAGAAGAAAAATTATAGTCTGCTACCCACATGGAAAAAAAAACTCCATGTTAATATGTTACATCTCACACTTGATTCAATTTCACTGTTCAATCGAAGGGTAAAAAATACTTTAATTATAATATTATACGAACTTACCTACATAATTTGCAAGTTTTACTCTCTCTATGGTTTGAAACTTAGCTACATTCCCTACACCTCTATGTGTGATAATTAATTAGGCATTTCACCCATAGAGGGTGATTTGTGCTATGTGTGATAAAGGCAGCTGTTTTACCGACCTTTATATGTCACTAAAATATGTCAAACTTCAAAATGGAGGAATTATTTTGCAAATTTTTTCATTAAATCTTTATTTATTGAGAATAATAAGATAAATAACATTTATATGTATAACAAATCAATCTACAATTATTTTATTACATTTTATTACATTACGTAATACCAAGATTCCATTCAACGTTTACATGAGTAATTTTGTTTCCAAAAGATGGCTTACTGTCTTTTTTGAAAAATTTGTATGAAGATCCTAAAAAATAGAGTTTTTTTACCTTACCTTTTTACCTTTCAGCCTTCTTCTTGTGTCCAGAATTGAACAAAGGCCTCCCTCTTGGACTTCCATACATCTCTGTCGGACGCCACCCTCTTCCAGTGCAGGCCCGCCACCCTTTTAACGTCGTCGGACCATCTTGTCTGGGGTCTACCCACGCTTCTGCGCCCTGTTCTAGGCCAGCACTTTCTTCGTCCACCTGCCATCAGACATACGCGCCACATGACCTGCCCAGCTCCACTTCTGCTCTGCGATTCTTTGGGTCACATCTGTTACCTTGGTCTTTTCCCTAATCCATGCATTCGTTTTTCGGTCCCTAAGTGTAATACTTAACATTCTTCTCTCCATTGCTCTTTGAGTTTTTTAAATAGCTCTAAATGTATTAAAGTTAATGCAGCAAATTGTATTTAAGAACCTTCTCCGGCATTTTGCACGGCTCTGGGCATATTAATATCTGACCTTTACGTCTGTTTTCTATGATTGATGCTCCTACAAAAATATATATAAATAAACGGACTAAAATATTATGTAGAATATACATATTGTTTGGTGGGATCATTAGAAAGTAAAATAATTCATTGGGAATGTGTGACCGAAATTTTATCAATTTTGAAGTTGATTAGTTATAGGGTTAACATAAATTGATTAAACTTAACTTTAAAGTATATCTAAACATTATTATTTCTAAGATAATAGGGGAGATGGTGCAGGGACTTGAATGTTAACAAAAGTGTCGCGATCTTGTTTTTTATTTTTATCAAGGCTTTCAAATAAAATAGTGTCTTGCTGCAAATTATTTCGACGTGATTTTCTTCTGTTATCTATATACCTGAAAACCGCTGACAGTTTATAAAGAAGAGTTTTTAACCATCGTACCGTGTCTTTTAAGGGCAGGCATAGAGAACGGACCTCTACCCTTTTCCATCCATATCCAAGAACTCTTCTTTTCACTTCATCTTCCGACATTTCGTTTTTCTTACCATTTTTCTATTTTCTTTTCCTTCTGTCCTGGCCCACCTTGAGGATGGAATCGATGTATTTGATGATCCACGTCATTCTCGCGTGTCCACGCTTTCTCACACCTTTTATGCAGTCTTTCAAAATGCCTCATGCATACACATGCCCTAGCTATCTCATTTTTTTACTTTTGTAATTTTCTTCAAACACATTATTTGTAACTTTGTAGTACTTAGTCATTATAACAATTTATAAAGAAAACAAACTTTGCAGTATTACTATAGGTTATACAAATATCCGAAATATACCTATTTTCGGCCGACTATATGCGACCATCTTCAGCGGAGAGTTTTTTGGACCAACAAAACATTACATTTTAATTTAAAAAAAAATAAAAATCTAACAAATGGATGGCTGGATTCCTTTGTTTTAGCAATTTGCTAGATTTATATTTTTAATAAAAATGTAATATTTTGTTAGTCCAAAAAACTCTCCGCTGAAGATGGTCGCATAGTCTGCCGAAAATATATTTCGGAAATATTAATATACCTACTGCAAAGTTTGTTTTCTTTATATTGTTCGTAATTTTTGTAACAACACTAAATTTAATGTTTATTTCTCTATCCAAGCATTGAGTATTGAACACTTACAAACGAACTTAGTAAATTTATTTTATAGGACAGTCATTTTACTGCAGACATAAACACGTAGGTACGAGATGTGGGTAAATCGGTTTTACTAAAATGACATAGAACCGGAGCAATAAACCGTTTTGCGTTGGGGGAGGTTTTATCATTTTTCTCTTTGCCAATAAGATTCCTCCCCCGCATATACCTCCCAACCAATACATATAATATTTTTTATCGGAAAACACACAATGTCTGCGGTGAATAATCTTGTTATTGTCTCAGAGTTGGTTGTTTTTATTATCAACTCCGAAATAACCCGACATTAAATGTGTACAAGGACTCCTCGGTATGTTGTATGTTTTATTTTCGTCCAAAGCCACTCGGGTGGCGCGGAGAGAGTTGTAGCTATTTATAGGAGGAGGGAGGAACCCTTTTGCATCCTCTCATCCTCCCCATCCCCCCGCCCGCCTGCACTGCCTTCCGTCACATCGTTTAGTAAGCTCCGAGCCTTTGTGTTCTGGTGAGATCGCAAATAGACCTTTGTATGCCTACTATGGGCTCGCTTTTTTGATAATTCAATTTTTGGATAACTTTCTGATATCAGCACTTTATGTGAAGTTTTTGAGGAAGAATAATTTCTTTGCGTGCGTACCTATTTCAGTTGTCACTATTTGTCTATTTATTTAATTATTTATTGAGATTTATTTATTATTGAAAGAATGTAGTATAAATGCAATAGATATGAAGAGATATGAATCTGTGGAAAAACTTTATGGGATATGGAAAGGAATGAAAATATTAGGAAGGAATGTGGTGTGGAAGTAAGTGTTGTGACAAAGATAAGTTGAGATGGTTTGGGCATGTAGAAAGAATGGATGCAGACAGAATGACAAAGAGAATTCATAAGGCGAAAGGTGTAAGAAAGCGTGGCCGACCGAGAATGACGTGGATCGAACACATCGATTCTGTCCTTAAGGATGGCCAGGTTAGAAGTAAGAGAAATAGGAGAGGGTGTATGAGAAATGGTATGTCTGGATAGAAAAGAGTGGATGTACGTTCTCTCTGCCTACCCCTACGGGACACGGCGAGAATTTTTTTTTATTGAATACTAGCTTCCCGACAGACGTTGTCTTGTGGTTCTAGCCCGAAGTGGCCCGTTAATATGTACATAATGTGCACTGCGCCCCCGTAAAACAATACAAAATTAATTCGATTGAGTTAAGCTAATAAAATAATAACATTAAACTATTTCTGAAACATCCATATTTCATTCGTATTCAAAGCTCTGGCCGGAAGAACTTGAGAATAATGCGCTCGCGCACACATCCTACCTCGCCTATTACCAAAACGAATGTGCCCGATAATATTGTTGAATTTGTATAAAAATTTTCTAACGCTCAAATCGGTGCGGTGGATTAAGTGGGATGGGTTACTGTAGGACAGTGTAGGAGCGTGTGCGAGAATGAGAGGGAACTACCCGCGATGGCGTGGGCGCGTCATAGGTAACCGTTCCATACAAACTTAAATATTGTATTTTACATCATTTCTTATCCAGTTTTTAAACATTTTATTAGTTATTATGTTATCCGCATCGGAGAAGAATCCAATAAATCAAACATCAGAAGATTCTGTTGAGCCGATCTCGAGTTATAATTGTTCGCACTAACCCAACTTTAATTTATATTACATAAAGAGTGTCAAAACTGTATGAAAACTACAGTATATAACATATTTTTTGCTACACGAATACAAACAAATTATACAAGTCCTTATGAAAAATAGGAAAGTCGAATAACTGGGTGTGATGATCGCCCATATTATTATAGTCGGACACATTGTATGTTCGTTTGTGCGTGGTGTAAGTGCCACTTTGCGACCGTCATTTCTTTATATTTTATCCTCTTTCCCCCATTTAAACGGAATCTTGGCCTAAGAGGATTCCATCGTATTACGCTAAAACATGTCGTTAATGAAGAAGATGATCGCACCATATTATTACATCGTCGAAACATGACTACACGGCAAGTCGTCGGCTGAATTGCTAGACTACTAATCAATAATTAATAAATAAATAAAACTTTGGTGGAGTCATTGTCACTGTTAAAGTATTCCTGATCAGTCAGCGGGTCCCGTCCAATCGGATACAAGATACCAATCCTGAGTAGAAAAACCTTGCGAAAAAGCACTGGGCCGGTTATCGAACCTCTTGATTATTAAGTCAATGCTTTAGCAACTAATCTACCGAGATCGGCAACTAGATACCACTTCTTTGATTTAAAATCAAATTTAAAAAAATGTATAAAGAAAACAAACTTTGCAGTATTACTATAGACCTTAAGTAATACTGCAAATTTTGTTTTCTCTATATATTGGTATAATGACTATGTATTACAAAATTACAAATAATGTGTTTGAAGAATAAAGAAAATAAAAGTATTAATCTTACCAGAAATTTTTAAGATAAATAAGATATAACATACCTACTCCCTTTGTGACCCAATTTAAGGGCAGAGGGAGGCAACAAGAGCTCTCCATTGCGCTCGATCTTGCGCAACGTTAATGACCTCCTCCCACACCATGGCCAAATCCCTCCGCTCTGGTTCGAATGAGCGGAACAAATAACAAAACAAAAAAAAAATACAGAATTGAGATACAAAAAAAAAAGAAACAAAAATGAATTCAACGCTCCTGAAAAAGTCGACGGTACAACTTCAGCTTGTTTCCATTGCAGCTTAAGCTCCGTCCGCGTGCGACGGTTCCGCTTGTCGTGTGCTTCCCGCTTAATCCCAGCCTCTTGCCCGGCTTATAAATAATAATACGAGCGAGTCCCGTATTCGTGTCAAGGATACCCTCCTTCTGTGTGTTTGTGTGTGCTTCTCCATTCTTCTTTTCGCCGTAGATACCTACTGGGTACCAAGTACATACATAGGTACCTACCGCGCTCGCCCTACACACAATATATTATACCGCAGCCCTTTTCGATTCCAATTCCGTAAAGTTGACTACAAACAAAAATATGCTTCATATCTTCTTATATATAAAAATGGAGAGCTATTTCGCGTTGTCATCGGATGGCGCCTAAACGGCTGGACCGATTTCGCTAATTCTTTTTTTGTCGTGTAGGCTTTTATCAGGAGAGTGTCCTTTTAGAACAAAAAAATTAAGAAAAATGCATAGGAAATTAGAAAATTTAAGAAAACTATAAAAATGGAGATTTATTTCCCGATATCATCGCATCACGCCTAAACGGCTCGACCGATTTCGCTAATTCTTTCTTTGTCGTGTAGGCTTTTATCAGGACAGTGTCCTTTTAGAACAAAAAAATTAAGAAAAATGCATAGGAAATTAGAAAATTTAAGAAAACTATAAAAATGGAGATTTATTTCCCGATATCATCGCATCACGCCTAAACGGCTGGACCGATTTCGCTAATTCTTTTTTTGTCGTGTAGGCTTTTATCAGGAAAGTGTACTTTTAGAACAAAAAAATTAAGAAAAATGCATAGGAAATTAGAAAATTTAAGAAAACTATAAAAATGGAGATTTATTTCCCGATATCATCGCATCACGCCTAAACGGCTGGACCGATTTCGCTAATTCTTTCTTTGTCGTGTAGGCTTTTATCGGGAGAAGGTTGATTTAGAAGAAAAAATTAATAAAAATGCATGGAAAATTAGAAAATTTAAGAACACTTTAAAAAATGGAGAGCTATTTCCCGATGTCATCGCATCGCACCTAAACGGCTGGACCGATTTCGCTAATTATTTTTTGGTCATGTAGGCTTTTATCAGGAGAAGGTTGTATGGGAACAAAAAAATATGAAAATTGCGTGGATAATTAGAAAATTTAAGAAAACTCTAAGTAGGCAATCTTTATACCTACTTTTTACAATATAATTTTGTTCTACTTTTGAATTTTAATTAATTGACATTTGAAAGAACTGTCAGTGGATTTATTATTGTTGCAAATTGATAGAATGCGAATGTAAAATATATTGTATGAAATAGATTGATTGGATAAGTCATATAATATTCATTGCGGTTAATTTTTATAAGGAGTTTTGGTAAGTTTTAATACAAGGAATACATGATTATATTGAAAAACAAGTAGAATATTTTTGTTTGTTTGTTTGTAAATCAATTCTTCGTTTATGGGCTGATTTTTAGAGAGGATGAGTACATACATATAACGTAAATATAATCTTCATCGTTAATATGTAAAAAAAGCTGGATATTATTTGCTGATGACCTAGCATTTGTTTCTTTATTGAAAATAAAAATTGCTACACTTCCACCATGTTGTAATAGAATGCACAATGCAATCCTGATACCATCCATGATTTATGGGAGTAATGGGAGTGAAACTTGGACATGGACGAAAAATTAGGAAGTTGGAATAAATGCTGTGGAAATGAGATCACTGCATAGGATATGCGAAAAGAGACTTATTGATAAGGTGAAGAATGATAATAAAGAAAGGAATGTGGAGTGGATGTTAGTGTAGTGACTAGAATGAAAGTGAATAAAGAAAGAAGGTTTGGGCATGTAAAGAAAATGAACGAAGAGAAAATGACTAAAAGGATATATCTGAATGAATAGGTGCACGCAGATGAGGCCGACCTGGAATGACATAGACCGACCATATCGGTGCCGTCTTACGGGAGGGCCAAGTCAGGAGCAAAAGGAATATAAGAGCATGTATGCGGAATGTTATGCGTTTGGAGGAAGCGAATGAGTTTGGATTGGAAAGAATGGTCCATACTCTCTGCCTACCCCCTTTGAGAATCAGTGTGATGGGCAAAAAAAGTATGACACCTCAATGCGTATTTTGAATCGGTACGGAGATGTTCCTTTTCGTACTTTGATTAATCAATCAATATTGTTTTAGCTGAGCAAAATAACTATTAAAATATCGAATATAATGACATACCTAAATTCTTTTTTTTTACATAGGTATTAACATCAAAATTAAAACTCCTTTTGAACTCCACTCAGGAGCAAAGTGAAGCAATAAGAGCCCTACATTGCACTCGATCTTGCGCAATGATGACCTCTTCCCACATCATATTAACATAGGTTATAAGTTTTTGATGTAAAAACAAACTCAGACCCAATGAATGCAGCGTGGTATGCAGGTTTTGCTAATGCCAGTAAATAGTCATTCGTGTTAAATAACTAAAAAAAACGTATTTGAGCTCTGTTGCATAAAACCTAGAGTACCAATATTATTTATTTCGATACGAAGTTCGACGGGTCAGCTAGTATTCTATATAAGTTAAAGTTTGCTTTATTCGTCTGTTACCCGATGTTTATTATGAGAATGAAAATAATAGAGCAACCTATCACTTACATATATAAATATTATTATTCTGAAATGAAAAACAGACGATCGAGTTGCGTCGCAACAAATTTTTATTGAGACTTTTGACATTTCTGTATTCTGAAAATATTTTATCCAATACATTAGATGCGTAACTACTGGCAACCGATTAAGTTCTAACCAAGAGCTTCTTGCGTTGAGTTGGAACGTGAATTTGAGAATACCAGTCAATGTCTAAATAATCGACTATTTTATGCAATTACTAGCTTTCCCGACAGACGTTGTCCTGTGGTTCTAGCCCCTTAATATGCACTGCGCCCTCATAAAACAATCCAAAATTAATTCGATTGAGTTAAGCTAACAAAATAATGACATTAAAATATTTCTGAAACATCGTATTTCATTCGTATTCAAAGCTCTGGCGGCAACAACGTAAGAATAATGCGCTCGCGCACACACCCTACCTCGCTTATGAAGTAGGTACCTACCAAAACAAATGTGGCCGATAATATTGTTGACGTTGTATGAAAATTTTCTAAAACGCTCGAAACGGTGCGGTGGAGTAAGTGGGATGGGCTACTGTACTACAATCACGTATGCGAGAATGAGAGGGAACTACCCGCGATGTCGTACCATACTAACTTAAATACTGTATTTTACTATCATTTCTTATTATATATCATATTATCATTTCTTATCCATTTTTTTTTCAACTTTTTATTAGTTATTCTGTTATCCGGAGCGGAGAAGAATCCAATGATTCAAACATCAGAAGAATCTGTTGAGCCGATCTCGAGTTATAAGTGTTCGCACTAACCCGACTTTAATTTATATTACAGATTACATTAATAGATTATCGATTTATCGAGCTATTTTTTTTTAATTTGAACCAACATAAATATACTAACTAGGTTTTTTGGTAATTCGACATACTAAATCTTTGTTGTGTTTATCTTAGACAGAGGTTGACGACCATCGTAGAAATCTAATTTTGAAAATCAGCCCAAGAATCCATCCATGTTTGGAACTTTCTGTTGATACAATAAGATCATCAAATACAACTAGTGTAGGTGAACAGAAACTCCGAGTCTTTCCTGCGTTAGTCTAAAAGCCTAAAAGATCTTTAAACCTTTCTCCATCAGTTTGCAGTCAGAGACTTTTAAGTTTTTTCCGTTGTCCGTGGTTTCATAATAGCCACGATTTCATCATATCACCATAATATTATCACAAGGTAAGATCTACTGCTCGGGTCAAATAAATTCGCCTCCTTATTTCCAATAGGAAAAACACACCCCCTATCTCCATCCCTGTTAACATACCGTCGTTGTTTGTTTGTTTGTTTGTTGTGCCCCCGCCGCAAACAACAAGATCCAACGTCCCCATAACTCGGCATAACCGCTCTAATTCGATTCGATTCCCCATCATGCGCCTCTACAACACATATATGCTAAGCTTCTCCTTCTCGTTACGTCCCAAATTATCTCCGCCGAGAGTTGCCCGTAATAAAGACAACTTTTTATTGGGTAATCGAATATTGTACGCATCGGATTGTCGTATTTTCTCTTAACGCCCCGTTCAAGTTGAATGTATGTATCTATTGTCCTATAATGTTACATTTTACATTAGAACATTGTGTAGTTTTTCACAAATGTAATATTTTGACAAAATTTGACTGTCCTGATAGTCCGAATGTCTAATATGTCGCCGACTTCTGATTTAATTGTAAATAAACTAGCTTACCCGACAGACGTTGTACTGTGTCTAACTTGAATTCGAATTTTTATAATGATAGGCTTATTACCTTTTAACCAATCTAATTTGGATCGATGCATCTGTTTCAAACTATATATTATTTTCAATCGACATTCTGCCAATCGCACCAACTATCAAACAACTGACAGTTCCTGTCAAACTTTAATTTAATTTCAAATTTGGAAAATTAAAATTATATTGTTAAAAGTAGGTACTAGGAAGGTTACCTACTTAGAGTTTTTTTTAAATTTTCAAATTTTTCACGCAACTTAATTTTTTCTTTCATAAGAACCTTCTCCTGATAAAAGCCGACACGCCAAAAAAGAATTAGCGAAATCGGTCCAACCGTTTAGGCGTGATGCGATGACCACGTAAAATAGGTCACCATTTTTATAATATAGATAAATTAACACTTTTCTATACAAAGGTGTCAGTAAAGCCGGCGGAACTTATTGCCTGGGGAAATTTTGTTTAGTCTACCAGTCCCGTCCAATCTGAGACAGGCCAACCCCGGGTAGAAATTTCAAGTGAAAACCAACTGACCCGACCGGGAATCGAGCCCGAGACCTCGTGATCTGAAGTCCACGCCTATACCACTAGGCTACCGAGGTCGTTAAATGATCTCTCCCTACTTCGGTTCCCGGTCAGATCGTGGCAACAACTGATTCATTCGACTTCACGACCTAGAAATTCTGTTTTTTTTTGATCGGACCATCTAAAATCATTTTTTTTTTCATTGAGTATTGATTTGGCAAATACGATAAGATTGAAAACGTTAGTATAACATTCGTACAAGCTATTTTTGTTTTAAATATAAAAAATCTGTATTTTTTTTTAAAAGCTATTTTGTATTCATTTGAAAGTGTAATTTCAAACGTGCTTTCACAAATAATTACATAGATCCATTGCTATTGGAATTGCTTAATGTACTTAGTTTCCGACTTACAAGAACGACTTTAAATTTCAGCACAGAAAAGTATCAACAATTTAACAACAGTATCTACATAATATGCATTGAAGTATGCCATGTACGGAATGTATTATTAACTGGTTATTTTATATATTACAAGAATCAAATAATACCCACCAACCTAGGTACCTAATTAGAATGGAACCATATCAATTATAACAAACATTTTTGAGGTTAAGAGGACACTTGCTTAAACAGATACTATTTTCGTGTATTTACTCATTATTACCTCCTACACGGCATATTTTTGTTGTTTAAATTACTTTACAAACATTGAGATGATTAGTAGCTTAGCGTTCAGTCGCCGACTTCGTTCCGAAGCGCGTGGGTTCGATCACGGTGCTGACCACCTTGCTGTTTCAAGAATGCTCTTTTTAAGAAATCATTCGAAAGTCGTCAAAAATCGATTACATCACCCATCGATCGACATTCGCGAATAGGGTCACTATCTATAAATATTTAGAACTAGCTTTCCCGACAGACGTTGTCCTGTGGTCCTAACTATGAATATTGAATTCGAATTTGCTTACTAAATAACCTCGAGATATTATGTTTTAAAACATATTATATTTTTCATCCACATTTTTTAATTCGCACCAACTATCAAACTTATCTATCTATCCAGCTGACAGTTTCCGTTAAACACCAATTTAATTTAAAAAATTGAAAAAAAGATAGTGTTAAAAACACTTATAAGGTGACCTACTTTGAATTTCCTAATAATCGGCGCAACTTTCTTAATTTTTTTCTTTCATAAGAACCTTCTCCTGGCAAAAGCAAACACGACAAAAAAAAAGAATCAGCGAAATCGGTCCAGCCGTTTAGGTGTTATGCGGTGACCACGCAAAATCGGTCTCCATTTTTATAATATAGGTAATATTATGATCACGAAGAATTCGCCCTAGATTCTGTTAGGTTTGTAAAGATAGGCATCTCCAGCTCCACCCTCAAGCTGATACTGCAGCCTGCAGTGGGGCCACCTTCAAGGTCTCCCCTCGTCTTCTCTCTCACCCCGTTTTCTGTTGCCCTTTCCACGCGCCCTACTAACTCGAATGTGTACCGTTTATGACGTCACGAACGACAAGACACGCCTGACGACTCTACTAGCGATGTCCTTTGACAGAAGATCTATAATGCAATAATTTTTTAGAAAGGGCGGACCCGCAATTTAACTAGTTAGAATAGAAGAATTTAATTTTATTTTAGTGGGCGTGTTTTTTACTGCGATCTCCAAGCTACGGGTAATGACGCTACACATACAACTTACACTGTCTCTTTCGCAATTTCAACATTTTACTGCCGGCAGTGAAAGAGATAAACTTCAAACATAAGTATTATGATTTATACTTGACTCTAAGAATACTGCGCTCACTGTTCTGTTCAATGATCTGCGAAAATATTTTTACTACAGAATACTAAGGTACCTATCTTAATAAAATTTCCAATTCGATATTGGACCTTTAAGGTCCTATGTTAGTCCATGATATAGTCACTAATAATGTAAATTCCCAAACGGACCCGTCCAATTTGAGACGGGTAGAAATTTCAAGTAAATCTAGGTAATTATTTTAAGTAAAAATACACCCGATCGGGACTTCTTGAATAGAATATGGCGATATGCCATTTAGTGCTACAGAGGTCGGTATCAATTAAAATAATTCAATTACATAATTAAGTAAACCATATTATTAATACGTTTCTCTGAATATAGCACTGGTAGGAGAAAACTGCCGTGGAAATAGTTATTGGTTATGGGATATTATATTATGAAATCATACTTTTTTGGTTCTTATAGACGATTTTCCAATATTGTTAATAGTACAGTATTATTATTAGTTATTAGTCAGTACAATTAGGTTATCCATATTTATGTCTTTGTGTCCAAATATCATCTTCGGTTTGTAGGTGGACATTCTCTTGCGGTCGAAGATGTCTTCCCGAGGCCTCAGCTAGGAGGCGAAACGTCGGCTTCCAAAGACAAAAGACGTTATCGTTAATGAAGATAGATATTTTGTGCAGAGCTAGATGGATTTGAAGTGGACTCTTGGTGGTCGCATTAGCGATGAAATCGGATGGATGCATTGATTGCGCTCTTGAGTTGCGTTAATCTTGTATTAATAATTATTGCATCGCTATCGACCTATTTCTGCAATATGCAAGTAAGTTTCTCGGCTTTGGAATGTTGAGTGTAGGGCCTGTTGATCCAACAATACCGCGTAATTCGTCCAATTCAAGTTCTCGAGTGTCTGCAGATCTGGTCCGCCTTTTGCGTAGAGATAATGAATAATAACCAACTACTTTTCTATACAACAGTGTTAATAAAGCCGGCAAATTTTAATTTCTAAGGGTGAAAACACGTAGAAGGCTGATTCCGACCCGCGCTGATCGGCGCAAAGAATGTTCTATGCTAAAATATTGTTTCATTTAAATGTTCTATGCATTTGAATGGGGATACGCACAGCAAAAGCAGGAACCCGCTTTCCGGCATGCCCATTTTATTTATTTTTTTATTAGCCTTATTGAGTGATTTAGGGACTGCCCATTTAAATGCATTGAAACCGTAGACACCACTGGCCGATGGTGTTAGGTCAAAACATGTTAACTGTGTATGAGTTTCTAAAGCAGATAACATGTTTTGACCTAATACCATCGCTTTGCGCCGGTCTGTATCGGCGTTCTATGTGTTTTCACCATAAGGCAACGTCTACCTGTTCACCAGTTGCGTCCAAACTGAAACCTAACGCCGGGTAGAAAATTCTAAAAATGTGCATTTACACCAAACGAACATAAAGCCAGAGTCAAACATACAGCATTCCTTCCTGATCGCTGACATCGACACCGAGCAAGAACTTATTCATGGACGACGAGTTCTAGTGCTCTTTATAATATTAATAATTTATTCAAAAAAAATATTTACAAAAATATTATGATTCAAAATACAATTAAATTAACAATGCAGAAACAAAAGCTACCTTCCCAGTTGAACAGAGCTCGTGTTAGGGAGGGGAGTACTAAACAGTAACCATAACATTACATCTCGAAATTAACACACTATAAAACATTTTTAAAAATCAAAAACAAAGAGATAAGCTGCATGATGCAGTATTAAAAAAAATAAGACGGGAAACAATTGATTCAAATTTGAGTACGAATCAATGAATTGAGAGAAAATTTCAAATGGTTGTAAAAGAATACAACCTTTTATTTTTATAATATTATAAGCTTTCCCGACAGACGTTGTTGTGCTGTGTTCCTAACTATGAATATTGAATTCGAATTTGTATAGTGATGAATTATCATTATTTGACCAATGTGATTCCGAACGATGCGTCTGTTTTAAACCATGTTTATTCCATCCGCATTCTGTCAATCGCACCAATTGACAATTTCTGTCAAAATTTCAATATTGGAATAAAAATTATAAGGTAAAAAGTACTAATAAGGTTGTCTACGTCGAGTTTTATTTAATTTACTAATTTTCCATGCATTTTTCTTATTTTTTTTTCTACTAAAAGGACATTCTCCTGATGAAAGCCTACACGATAAAAAAAGAATTAGCGTAATCGGTCCAGCCGTTTAGGCGTGATGCGATGACATCGGGAAATAGCTCTCTATTTTTATATATAAGATTTTATGTCATTTTTCGCACTATAGATCTCAGCAAGTATAAGGTACAAATATTTTTTTTTGATTCCGACATTCAACAATAATTACCTAAGTCGATGTTTGAACGGAAAATTTGTACCAATAACGGTTAGAAAATTCCTTGAATGCAACATACATAACTCAATTAATTTGCAGAGTAACTTGTAATCTATTATTTATCTAATTTGCATTCGTGCCGAGAGAAAAGTCCACGTGACCCGCGATGTAGGTGTGTGATTAGTGTTGGAAAAGGGAGGAAATAGAGTGATGAAATGATAAAGAACGCAACGTGGGAAAATGCAGAACGACGGAAATGTCGAAGTGGAGTACACTGGGTGAACGCTTTACGAACATAATCTATTTCACGGCCATGCTCGATCGTTAATCGAGGATCGGAAACTTCTAAAACTGAAAAAAAAAATACCTCTGTTTGTGTACCGTTCTTAGGGTGCGTTTACACTAAACGAATATACAGCCAAAGAGAAATGTAGAGTATATTTTCTTTTTTTTTGTAAGGTTTGTGTATTTACGTAGTATTATCTTCTCCTACCAATATTGTACCATGTCTTCAGTTTGTTTTTTTTAAATTTTATGTATCTTTAGTCTCTTGATAATGTCTACATGAAATAGACGAAAGCGCTCGAGCCTCAATAAAATATCGTGAAAGTGCAACTGTGTTTGTTTTAATTCATTATATTTTCTTTATCGATGATATATGGACACTAATCTGACATCGACCATTTTCCACTTTCACGACACAAGCATTTGCTTAGTGTGAAAGATGTCAAAAAATGTATTTGTGTTCACTTCGAGTGAGCACATATTCATTATAAAAAAAATAGTTCCTGCATGTTTTTGTTTCTATGTTGGCCAATATCAACCACAAAAGAAAGTGAACTCTGTTTCGAGATTCGGCGTTATGTTTCTTTGGTGTAAGTGAAAACTAAGAAAGCTGTTTTAACAACTTTCGCCCCCTTTTGAAAGATTTGCAATATTTTTTCGCAAGTTTTTTGAATTCGCACGGTGAAAGATCTTGAAGATTTGATGAAAAGAAACACAATTGATCTTTCCTAAATTATATCGAATCTGTAGTGTATTCGTCTAGCGTCTAGCTGCCTCAACCATCAAGACTGATACCTAAAATTCTTATAGAGTCTCTGTGTCACTTTCGCTTTTGCTATGCACACTTTAGGGGCTAAATTCAATAATGCGAAGTTATTTGTTTTTCGAAGTTTCTCGTACGAATTGAAACAACTTCGCATCCTTGATAATTTAACTTGAGGATGAATTTCTCAGGTAAAAGAATAAAACAATAAATAAAATTTTATAGCATGAGGTGGTGATTAAAAGAACATTGGGACAGTCGAAAGGGCGGGCTTATCCCGAAGGATCTCCTCGGGTAATGTTTTTTTTTTTACTCATCACGCCGTGTCCCTTAAGGGGTAGGCAGATAGAACGGATTTCCACTCTTTTCTATCCAAACACTCTTCTTTCTTCCAATGACATACATTCATTTCTCATACAACCTCTTCTATTCCCCGTACTTTTTACCTGGCCTTCATTGAGGACTGAATCGATGTGTTCGACTCACGTCATTCTCGGTCAGCTACGCTTTTTTACAACTTTCCATTCAGCCTTGTAAATTTTCTTTGTCATTCTGTTTTCATCCATTCTTTCCACATCTCAACTTATTGACTTTCATATTTGTCACAACACTAACATCCCTACACCACATTCCTTCCTAATAGTTTTCTATGATTCAAAATGAAGTGTTAAAAAAATTACTTCGAAAACCGTGAGTGACACTGTAAGACGGCTTACTAAAAACTATAAATGTGCCACCAAGTTCAAAACGTCTTTCCTGGAAGTTTTCGTTGTCCGAACTGTTGTTAATCCGAACACCCACTGTATAATGAACACAGAGTTTGTTTATCCGCGCTGACGGGTTGGGGTCGCGCCCAGCCTGTAGTACTGGATATAAATAGACAGTCGCCCTTAAATGTGAGAGAGGGTTACGCTGGTAGCCTAGTTTCCACCGTGGGATCCTCGGATGATCGAGAGTAGGCGCCCGCCCACCACCACCCCGCCCGCCCGCATCACTGCTGAAATCCGCCAGCCCTTCGCGAAGTGTAGTCTTATTGCTGCATACCTACCTAGAGACAGCGGAAGACAGTTTAATTTCAGTAGTTTGTGCGGTTGATCGCACTGAGTACAAATATTATTAGAGAGCCATTTTGGATCCGCAGAACCGAAATTGGTTCCTTTATTCAACAGTCACGTGACTGAAGATAAATTAATAATAATTCATCAACAAGCCCAACACAACAAAACCCATTGGTACATCATTTAACTAATTATACAATTAAAACATAAAATTTCTCTGTGTTAACGTTAAACTATTAAAAATAAAAAATGGAATGTCACCCACCTCTACCGAGAAACGTTACAGTTTGTATGAGTTACTTGGTACTTGTTGGGACCATGCACAATAGCACAATATTGTTTCTCTAGTATTATATTATTTTCTTGTCAAAGGTTGATCATCTATAATATAAATGAAAGTCGTGTTAGTGCGAGTACTTATAACTCGAGATCGGCTGAACAGATGTTTGATTTATTGAATTGTTCTCCGCTCCGGATAACAGAATAACTGATAAACAGTTGAAAAATGGATAAGATATAATATTGAAGTTAGTTAGTATGGAATGGATGTCCTTCGACGCCATCTATGAAAAAATGTAACAACAAAATGATTATCTACCACCTGCACCGTTTCGGGCGTTTTAGATAATTTTCATACAAAGTCAACAAAATTGTGCGCATATTATTATATTCTCGCGTTGTTCCTGCCTGAGCTTTGAATACGAATGAAATATGGACGTTTTAGAAATACCTACATATGTATTTTAATGTTATTATTTTATGAGTTTATTTTTGTTTCTGGGGGCGCAAGCACATTATGCACATATGAAAGGGCCGCCTCTGGTTAGGACCACAGGGTCCACAGGACAACGTCTGTCGGGAAAGCTAGTTGTTTATAATTATTGTTTTTTCAAAAATAGCCAGGGGTTATTGTCCTGATATTCACCGTCAGAAGTGACGGGAACAACCCATTCGATGTTCTTCTGCTGTTATTAAGTTATGAGTATTGAGTAGACGGGGTGCGGAGGTAAACAATTCGCTGTTCTCATCTACTTTGGCGGTATATATCTCAGCTATAAAAAGGGATATGAATATTTTTAAGAATCTTTGTAGTATATTATGAAATTTAATTAAACAAAAAGTCTAATGTAACGGCCTTATATTAATAGTAATATACCAAGTACTAGAATACATATATGCTGGTGTATATTTTTGTGGATAATTGTATGTAATTGCTGTTTTTTTTTGTGACAACAAATCTCTGAAATAAATTCATTATTATAAACAAAAAAAAGTAATTACAAATTTCTAATAAAATGTTATTTAGTAGGTAATAAGCTTTAATTTTTTTATCGTTCATTCTATGGCTTTCAAGCGAGATAAATTTGAAGAAAAAGGGCCAGTAAATTGAAAAGAAAATAAATTAAAAGTCAAATTATGTAAGTAGTGTAGAAAAAGAAGAACTACCTATAAAGAAAAAGCTAACGAGTCTCTATAAAGAAGAACTTTTCCTAATGACACACTTTAATCCATAAATTTCCACGTATTATTCTCACATTTCATTAATTTGATCAAGTATCGAGAAAACACATTGTACCTACTGCGGAGGTATACCGCACATGGTCTATGTGGGCTGTCACAGGCCTTTTCAAAATCTATGAAGCAACATGCAACTGAAGAGTTTAACTGTTCACCTGGCCCAGAAAATGTCCGCGCAGGACTTGCCAGATATAAAGCCATATTGTTGCTCTCTCAGGTTTTGCCATGACAGGCTCCCAAATGTAATGTAGTAATGGCTGCGATAATACCTTACCGGGAATAATGATTATAATAATAATTCCGCATTCAAGGGGGTCCTCCTTTTAATATTTTACTTATATTTTCGCATAACTATACTAAGCAATAAGCATACTTAAAATTATTATTGTCATATCTCATATCTAGTGGAGTCGAGTCAACCCTGTAGGTACAGCGCAAACCTACCCGGCTGGCATTTCAAGAAAGCCTAAATAAGTTCTTCTTCTTCCTTCCAATGTGGCAATCCACTCTCTCTCGAGAGAGTGATCTTTGCCAATAACCGAATTTCTAAATTAATTGCCGTACATTTATTGCGTTACAAAATAAACAATTACAAGAATAAAATAAAAAAAATAATAACATAAGGCCTCAATAAGTTTTCGCGTGAAAATTTTTGATTACGAAATCATTCCTAATTACACAATGACACTACTCTGAAACGTTATGATTGTTTAGTTTGACTAATTGGCGCTGGTTGCTAGTTGGAGAGATAACACTGCGACAGTTGATTCGGAGATTAGGGGAAGTCTACTCAGGTATAGTATGCTTATTGTCTTGATAGCTCATTATGTGTGTCGCACGGCGCTCGTCTCATGTTTATCTTGGCTCATACTTAATCCTCCGCACTGCGATGGTTGCTCGCTGCTTGACGTCACGCAGGTCTCGCTCCGGTCTCAAACTAAAACTTGAAACAAAAACTTCTTCTAGTGCTGTCTCAATCCTACGGATTGGTTAAGATCTGCATCTAATTTTCCATTTCGTCCGGTCCGTCGCAGACCTCTCAGCTCTATATAGGATGCGCAGCCCATGTCCTCATATAATTATTCGAGGTATTCTCGACGCGGACGCCCCCTAGCAATCGTACCCTCAGTCATGCCCTCCATTATTGTGTGCAGGAGATTGTCGTGACGTAATATGTGGCCTATCCATCTGGCCCGCCTCTCTGACAAGGTTTTAACAAGGTACCTCCCTTCTTTGATTCTGTCTAGAAACTCTTCATTCGTGATGCAGTCCATCCTAGAATTCTTCTATACGATTTAAGGTTCTACTTAATAGATTGACAAACAGCCTGTAAAAGATATCCAGTTTAAATACGTACATACTCCCTTTAATCCCCACACATGGGCATAGGGAGGCAACAAGAGCTCTCAGTGGCGCTCAATTTTGCGCATTGTTTATGACCTCCTCCCACACCATGTCCAAATCCCTCAGCTCTGCTTCGACAAGGGGTCTTTCTCGTCTTAGGGATCATGATAGGCAGGGCTCGGAAGCACAGCGCTTTCCAACTGGCCAACTGTCACTCCACAACGGTCGAGCGTCGTTCGTTATGCGGTAGTATCATCTTATAGCCAATATAGATTTTAATATCAACTAGCAGCAAAATCTACCGGACGACAGGCGTAGAAAAAGGTCATTTAACGTTTGATTGGCGTGACACAATAGTGCAATTGTATATTTATGATATTTTCTTTAATAAATAAAAAAAGAATTGACCTATATGGGAGGACAAAGTGCCACCGCTGCTTAAAAGGGTGCTAACTCTCTTCGCGAAGACCTAAGTCTGCGTTCGTCTTCATGCGAATTCCGTTAAATCCTATACAACCTCTGTAAATGTATAATTTTTAATATAAGTAGTTAGATGTGTTTTCCTTGGAGTACGGTGCTGTTATAAACAGCGGTGAATGTATCACTGTAGAACATTGTCAATATTGTTTCCGTAGTAACGAATAACGTTGTGATATTGAAAGACTGCCGCGGCATGCCGTCTTGTCAGATAGGAACCCAGTGCATAAGGGGACATTGACATAACATTGCGTCCTTATTCAGCAAGTATGCAACACACGGGTTCCTGATTATTCAGTTAACCACTTCTGGATAGCGGTAATCGTGAAGAAGGAGTGGTCCAGGTTGTATACCACAGAGAGTTTACACAAGTGTCTAGCCCTGGCCCATATACCGCACCCACATCGCACTGTAGGTACATCCACCGTGTGGCAATATGTTATTTTACATCAGTCACCAATAGTTCGGAGGTGATCGTCCGCACAGCTATGCACATATTCTCCACACAGTTACCTACACCGTTAATGCACAAACGCATTTCCCAGCACTTGACTGTAGCCGTCTATTATTGGCTCGGCCACCTACACCAGTAGTCAAGTGTGCCGCTGCTTTCGCCGTGCTGTTTTAATTGAGAAAAGCGCACGACTACATGTTTTGCAAACTATTAATACCTCGCAAATTAGTTATATATCTATTTTTTATATTGGTTTATTTATGCAGTGGTTTCCTAGGGAGCGGCCGTGTTCAGCGGCCGTAATTACGGCTGCTTACGACGGCGGTCTTTACTCTGTTTTACGACATTATTAGCAGATACCCAGCTATGCTACTATGTATGCTAAAATTATATGTAGATACATTTATTTAGTTTATTTTAAAATTAATTTGAAACTGATATATTTTCGTATGTTTTGAAAACTTCCATAAATGAAATGCAAAAATAAAAAAAGTACAGTACAATAAATATCAATATTATGAAAATGTATGTTTCCTAATAATCACTGCAGCAAAACTAAGCGTTCGACCACACAAAGATTGAATAACATCAACAGTCACAACAATATAATATACGACATTTCGTTGCAAATTTTAAAAAATAACAACTTACCAAGATATGCTTTTCTCTTTGGCCCTTTAATTTTGTAACTTCCACTGTTGGGTAAAGGCCTCCATCGATGTTTGATCAAAGGACTTGGACATCTTCCTATTTCGCCCATCAACGTTCCTGAGATTTTCCGATGAAATTTTTGGCCACCATTCGAGTGCCTTTCTTACTCCACTCTAGCTTACTGTTCTTCGAACGTATATGAACGAATTCTGATTTCTGTAAGCATTAAAAGATCGTTTGGTGCGGTTTTTTTTTAAAGTAAATATACATCTGTACTCACCCAAAGTGAACACAAATACACTTTCGACATCTTTCACACAAAGCAAAGCTAGTGTTGTGAAAGTGGAAATTTTCGGCACTGGGATTCGAGCCCACGGCCTTTACTACGCTGTACCGTCGACTGACGTCACTGGGCTACCAACCACCTCGAGTTGCGACCACCTCCCTGTTTATATAAAAGTAGCCTCTTGGTTTATATAAATACCTGAATTGGAAATTGTTGTTTTCATTGAATTTTCTAATACACATTGCACTTTTCTGTTACAATAAATATTTCTTCCAGTGCATATTTTTTTAATGAATCTGTGCTCACTCAAAGCGAACACAAATACACTCTTTGACTCTTTCACAGTAAAAGCTGGTGTCGTGAAAGAGGAAGATGGACGGTTTTTGGGATCGAACCCACGACCTCCGCACGAAGCGGTACAAAAGCCGGCGTTGTAACCGCCAGGCTACCAACCACTTCAAATATATGTTTATAAGCTTTGAAGACAGGCATTCAATATTGAGAACAAGCGTTGTTAATCCATTAGTTCTCACTGTCGCTGTAATGGAAAATACTGGTACATTACCGGATCACGCTGTGTGGGGAAAAAAAGTGTCTGCTACTCAACTTATTGGGTCATTCCTTTACTTTTCAATTCGAGGAAATAGAGATCTGCGCGGAAGAAGAATGCAACGATACCTATTTATGCGGCGCACACACAAGAACTTGTTCATTAGAGATCGCGACGCGCGGCATCCGAGTCAGTGGCGTGTCGTCATTGAGTCGTTACGTAGTGTGACATAATCGTGTTAGCGAACGACCTAGCGGGGATCGAACACCGTTGTTGCTTCCCTCGCTTGGCCAGTTACTAGTGTTACTACACTTTTGTGACTGTCGACTTCTTTCAATTTTGGATATGTGATCAGCATTCATGTTACTCGTATTTTGAAAAAAGACAATCGTTTTACCTATTGGCAAATATTAAACTTATTTCTCGTTCCTATATACACATAATATCGTGAACGGCTATTGAATGTATAGATTTTACAATTATTTATTGAAACGTTTTGGAGTCTAGTATTATAAACTAACTGAGTGAGTAATTCTTTTTATTTTTACTTTGTTTAAAGTTAAAACTCGTTAAACACATTAAGGTCAACTGGGTCCAAAAAGCCCAAGATAGAGCGGCGGGTAAGGAGATGGAGGAGGCCTGTGTCCACAAGTGGTCGGGAATAGGCTGAGAAGGAAAGAAGAAGAAGAATGTAAAACTTAGTTGACGACAGGTTTCAAGAAGATAAAAATTTTTATTCATACACATTAAAAAACTTCAAAATCCTTAAGTGAAAATGTTACTAGCAAAAACAAGCTGACATTCTTAATTCAAAACAACTTTGACGTGGGATTTGGGAAGACTTCATGTTCCTTCTGCTCTTACAGGATCCATGTTTTCAAATTCTCTCTAGTTGTCCTAACTAACCGGTTATGTTTGAAAATATTTAAGATAGTCGACTTGATGATTCCGATACGGTCCCTTACTTGTGTACCTACTACAGCAAATTAACACTTAGTGTATTATTTTCATCAGCCAAAATCTTACTGGAAAATAGCTTATTGTATAAAAAGCATGTGGTGACTGCTTTTGATTCGGTCACCAAATGTTCGAGACCCCTGTTCTGCGCCGTGTTGATTGATGGCGACCTCGTCATACTGCCGCCGCCCGACATTTGACATCCCGACACTTGACTCTCGACCGACAGCGCTAATAAAATAATTTATACTTAACAGAGACCGATTTCTTATTTTGAAATAAATGAGACTGGCTGATATCGACACTTCTAGCTCCGTTTGATAATCTCGACGTCTATAATATAAAAGAAAATAGGGTTAGGGCGAACGCTTATAACTCGAGATCGGCTGAACAGATTTTGTGCTGCTTGGTTTACTGGATTCTTCTCCGCTCCGGATAACAGAATTTTTAATAAAACTTGGAAAAATGGCTAGCAAATAATATAAAATATAATATTAAAGTAAGTATGGAACGGATTTACTGACAACTACGACATCTGTGAAAAATTCCATAACAGCACAATTTTTATTTACTTACTTGAGGTCGACAACCATTGAATTTCAATAAATCGTTACGCAGACTTTTGATAGCATTTCTTTCAAGCTTTCATAAATATTTTTTTTAACATTCAAACAATAATTTCAAACGTATTTTTGTATAAATTACGAATACGAAATTAATATTCATAGTAAGGACTACAGAACAACGTCTGTCGGGAAAGCTACCTTTTTTTTGTAAAGTAAGGGTGGTTAAACGTTTTCTATCGAAATATTTCATTGGCTCAACTTTTCCAATGGATGTGAGGAAAAGGTATAGTTATTTTGATCAGGCTCGTCTACAGTGGTAGTGCTACGGGAGTAGCAAGCAAATCAGAATGTCACTTTTGTGTTATATCCACTGTATGTATGCGCTTGTCATTTTACAAAGTTTTTTTTTTTAACTCATCACGCCGTTTTCTGAAGAGGGTAGGCAGAGATTACGCACATCCATTCTTTAATATCTACACAAACTTGTTCGCTTCGTCTAACAACATTCGTTCGAAGTAGATATAACTCCCGACTTGGACCTATTTTAAGACGACACTGACATGATCGGTCCACGACATTCTATAGGTCGGACTATGGACGCCGTTGGATTTTTTAAATTTTGTATGCTTGAGCCCTTGTCTCAAAAGGCCATGACGAGAGAACGCACCCCGTTAATTTTTTTCCAGACACGTTTTCTTTCCTTTCCAAGACAACGTTTCTTCTGTTTCTTTTCGTTTAAGTTTAACGAGAAAGGCATCGATAGGATCGGTCTACGTCGTTCTTGGTCGATCTCGCATTTCCTTTCAGCTTCGAAAATAACTTGTCAATTATAATTTTATCAAAGCTCATATTTTTAGTCCATTTTTAGCCTCCATTTGCTTCCTTTGTCGCTCGACATTATTAATTACGACACTATTCCCTACTTCGTTATCTCAAAGAAACAGATCGATGATCGGACCTGAAAATGTGTGTCTCGAATTAACGATAGTTCTTTGAAGCTCCGCGTGACTGCCCCGGTCAAATACCTCCTGCCCATTAAATTAGCGCAACAGACTTTTATAGTGTCAAGTCCCGCTGGCTATATTTGCGCCGCATCGGACGAAGCAACATTTTCTTCTTCTTTTTTTGAACGTGGAAATCCACTCTCGAAAGAGTGATGCACGCTTAAATCCAAATCTTTTTGTTTATCAACTTCAGTAACAAAAATAATATATGCATCACTCTAAATATTACTTAGGGTGATTTTTACTTTCCGTTTAATATTTTATTACAGTTTAAGTAGGGGTGGGAACTGACCTGGGAATTATTGTTTGAGCGAGTAATAAGTTTAGTGATGGGTATATTATAGGTATTCATTACATTATGTTTTAGTTTAGTAGTTTTATTTATTAATCCGCCTCGGCACAGGCTTTGCCTAGTGAGGCGAATGTTCAGGGTTTGCTCGGTCTGGAAATACTAAAGCACGGGATGAATATGTATTCTGTATAGCATGATAATATATCGTTCGGTTTGATTTCTTCTTCGCTCATGCTGGTTGCGTCGTCACAAGCACCTATAATCTCGGCTCCAGTGCTACAAGCCAAGCCACCGCCTCCGGTTTCCCGTCGTGGATGTCCCGGATGCTCCCCGAGAACTTTCTAGTTTGGCATTCCTCAACCAAATGCCTGACCATCTGTACAGCTCCACACTCACAATCAGGATTATCGTTCTTCCCTCACCTCCAGAGCAAGAAGTAACAGCACCAGTGTTCCATACTTACCCTGTTTTCCTGTACTCAAACCTTACAATGAAACTATTTTCTAGTCCAAATATTTTTTTTTCTTTTTCGCCAGAAGTTTAAATTCTGTTTCAGTTGAAAGGAATGAAGTGAAATAAATTTCTACTTTCCAGGCCTTTTTCTTCTTTCCCATGCGTGCAACCGTATATTATGGCTTGGAGTCACAACTCTACGTCCATGTTCTCTATATATACGGGCTATACTGAAACCTTTGTGCATTATGCAAGTAGTGTAAATTAATTATTAGAACTCATGACCGTCAAATTAGAAACTTGTGACCTTCTTTCCGTAAATTATTACTGTCGCAGCTTATTGTATACTTGTAATATGGAGTGCTTGTTTGTCGCACTTTGAACGCCACGCCACGACACTGATGATTAACTCCGTTTAATTTGCAGTTGCCACAGTGTGACGAGGACTAACGACCACTAGCCACACCACGTGCGTCACTACTTGAATGAACTCGCGTATTATGTCATGCGGAATCCTCGATGGAGTCAGCCTGTTTTATATTATGTTTCTTCATTACTTTTTTTTCCAGTTGTGCTTATTTAGCAAACGATCTAGTAGGTACTGTTATTTAACTATAGGGGTCTTAGTATTTCTGATAGTTGTACTTACCTAAAGTGTTTGTCTACTCAAATTTGGAAACAGAACATACACAATTCATATAATATGGAGTATGTGTGTGTATGCTTCCGTCCGTTTCAAACAACAGAATTTACGCACCATTACAAAAATATGTGTATTTTAGCCCGCGGCTTATTTCCAGTGTAGGTTCGCTAATTTTTGTAATATCGCCGTGCCTTGTATGGGAACATTATTTCCTCCAACTGCCTAATATGTAGTATAAATATTATACTGAGACCTTGGTGTAAAAAATATGTGTAGGTATATTAAAAAATGATAAGACTTTGTTCAGTAGGGAAGTCAATTCTAGCAAGTTTTTATTTTTGTTTTTTCAATTTTTCGAAATATTTCTTTTTTGTAATGAGAAAAGTTGTTTTCATAGATGTTGGGCTACTTAATTTTACCAAAGTACAAAAAAAAACATTTAAAAGTATTCTGTTACCAGCATGTAGTTTTATTAAGGTATCTATAAACGTCTGAGTGTACGAAAGTTAGTTTATTGTAACCATTTGATTCACTCATGAGTGAATTATACCTATTGTTTTCTTACTACTAAAGGTATGCGTGCCGCCTGAGCTCCCACATAACTCCGTGTTGACTTATTTGGAAAAAAAATCAATATTTCGATCGCCGTTTTAATTCGTGTGTGTCTGTCTAGTAAACGGTCTTTGTGAAAATGTTTAATTGATTAGAGGGGGTAATACTTTAATTTTTTAAACTCATTTGTTTCCTATGTATAGTATTGTCTCTTTCTTATTGATTTATTATCAATCAACCCCAAATGGACGTGGTCGGTTGGCTGGAAAAAAAATTCCTCTAGAAATAAGATCCGCTGGCAATACTGACACCTTTGTTTGGAAAAGTCTAAGTTTATTAATCAAAACTATAAATATCTGTTTTAAAATAATTAAAACAACCATCAAGCGCTTTAAGCAGACAGGGTTTTTTTCGAAGATACGAAGTACGAACCATCAATATTATGAAGATATTGTGTGCGTAATAATTATCAGCTGGTTTTTTTTTCTTGAAGGAGAGTTAGCGTAGTCACGGTGTTTGGCATTACCGACCTCGGTAGCCTAGTTGTACTAGCGTGGACTTCAGATCCGAGGTCCCGGGTTCGATTCCCGGTCGGGTCAGAGTTTTTCTAAGTGTTTTTTCACTTGAAATTTCTACCCGGGGTTGGCCTGTCTCAGATTGGACGGGATCGGTTGACTGGAAAAAATTGCCTCAGGCAATAAGTTCCGCCGGCTATACTGACACCTTTGTATAGAAAAGTGTTATAAAGAAAGAGCGCATTGAAGGGCTCTTGTTGCCTAATTAAGCTCCTAAGTTAGAACTGTGAGGAGTATTGGTTTATTTATGGGGCATAAGAATCGCATTTCATTTAAATGCGATTCTTATGCCCCATTTATGCCATTATTTTTATTATTGCGATTGGCGAATTACCGACCTCGGTAGCCTAGTTGTACTAGCGTGGACATCAGATCCGAGGTCCCGGGTTCGATTCCCGGTCGAGTCAGAGTTTTCCATGTGTTTTTTCACTTGAAATTTCTACCCGGGGTTAGCCTGTCTCAGATTGGACGGGACCGGTTGACTGGAAAAAATTGCCTCAGGCAATAAGTTCCGCCGGCTATACTGACACTTTTATAGAAAAAGTGTTATATTTTATTAAACTAGCTGAACCGCCAGTCGAACTTCGATTTAACCCAGAATAAATTTTTTTTTTTGACTAATTACATGCATTATAAATACAGTTTACGGCACAAAAACTGAATTAAATTATGGTAATATTTTTTTGCGAGGTAATATTTTGTTGATTTTGATGCGGGTCATACGTTTGTAATAATAATAAAAACAATTTCTTTGGGTAACTTTTTTGAAAAATCCAAGAGTTGGCGGTGTAGTAGGAAATAAGTCACATGTGATACATGGTAAGTTATTGTTGAAAGAATAGGTTCCATTCCAACCAAATTTTACCGAAATATGGTAAGATGTGATAAGGTTACTCCTGATTTTACGAAACCTCTTGTACACATTATAATGTTTCTTGCTATTGAATTTTTCAGTTTTTATCAACTTAACGCTTATTATTAGCAGCGAAATCTGTCGGATTACAGCCATAAAGGGTCTTTTATCGTTTGATTGTCCTATAATTCAACTATCCCTTCGTCCTAATTTTACTCCACATCGTTGAGAACGGCGAACATTTTGATTTTTCGTCCCGTAACAACAATAGTTATTTCCTACTATAGAAACCTCTGATCGAGTATCACATATACTTATATCTTCGATATTATATTTCCCGCAGACACCTATTTTTGTCATAGCAACTATATATACTTAAAGACGTCTCTGAAAACTATTTCCCGTAGAATGATTAGCTTTGTCATTTTTTTTTGACAAGATAATGTATGAAGATTTTTTTAAGGTTAAACAATTACAACAAAATTCGAGCTATGGACGAACTCAACCAATTATTATGTTAGATGATGCTTGCATATACCTGCTTCTTTCCTGATATTTTTTCCTTCGTTAAAGATAGACTTTTTATACGGTCACTGTTAATTTGTTAAAAGTATGTATGTATATCTCCGAGTGTTCTATTAAAAAGTCAACAATAAAATGTCGGTATTCGTAGCAAATGGCCGTTTCCTGGAAATCGATTGATGGCTCCCTTATTAATTGTTGACAAGTTTTAATCAACAGCTATAGCATCAACCTATATCGATCGAGTGAATATGTACCTACCTAATTGTTTTCCGCTGTCTATATGCAATATAATAAATGCTGCCGGAAATCCTTACTCCATTGCGGAATTATTGTTATGATATATAAAAAAAAATCTATTCTTTCAGATTATATACCTAATATGATGGAAGTTTCTTTATTTCTTAGGATATTATTACCATAAATGATTTTCACATACATCCCCTATTCGCTATCAGATGCGCTAAAATTAAGAATCCGCCAAAAAAGCGTATGATAAAAGTAAATTTCAACAGACTGTTCCACTTGAATTATCACAATTCGTCTAAAATGCCCGCTATTCGATCAATTCAAGCGGTTCCATAGAAAGACCCGCCAAAATTTTAAAGGAACCGCTATTATTATGTCAAAATCGTGACATTTTTTTTTTTCAGACACCTCTCTTAAAATCAACAATAAAAACAAAATAAGTTATTATTTTCAGTAAGTAAATATATCACGTTGATCTTGTTTTCATCACAAAAGATACGTTAATAGTGGTTATATTTCTTGATCAAGATGAATAATTTGTTTGAGAAAAAGGAAATTTGGCGGCCATGATGATAATTTTGACATGTGGAAATTTTTCGTATGAAATCACTTGCAGCAGTATTCACTTCGATCGATTTTTTTTCATTTTTTTATTTATTTTATATCCCATACCAATGAGTACAATAATTATACATACTTAAAATCTAGGTAGGTATATATTTTTTTTATTTTGAGATTTATTATCTCACTAGGCTGATGCCTGTGCCGAGATAATAATTAAGCAATATTGCTCGGATTGGTTAAAATCACATGGAATTTCCCGCGAAATTCAAAATTTTAGTTGATGCAAAATTTTATACGGATCTGATAGGGAATTGGGGTATAGGCTGTCAAATATGATGACGGCTTACAACTTTCGGTTCTGTTAACATATTTTTATCTTGTTATGATGGTCAGCTTTTCCCCTACTTTCAAATGTCACTTCGTTAAAATTTGTATAAATTTAATCTAAAATTTCCTGTAAAGACTCAATCGAAATCTCTTGTCTTTGTTTCTAAACAGTCATCTTGAGTGTTAAGCTGAAAGAGCATGAATTTTGATTAACTATGTTGTTATTAAAAAATGTACGTCAGTTTTCTTGTAAGTATTATCTTTTTAGTCGACAAAATATTTTATTGAAAAAAAAAAGCGTTTTTTCACCCATTTATAAAGCATTAGATACGTATTGTCATGTCATTCCTTTTTATTCACCCTTTAAAACCTCACTTGGGTGCATTGGGGGGCAACTAGAGCTCTCCGCTGAACTCGATCCTGCGTGTTTGCAATGATATACCCCCATTCCCTGCCTAAATCACTCAACTATGCTTCGAAGGGACGGAACACGGTGTGAGAAAATCTTCCTCGTTTTCGGGACCTTGATGGGAGCAGGAAGAGCGTTCTCTTCAGCCAACTGTCATTCGGCATCCTTAACATAATATTATCCCAGCCATGTACACCTCTTCTCCATATAGTAGAAGTGATAAACTCGCCTCAAGGGCGTCGGCGTCGTTCGTGATGCGCTTGTACCATCTTTATTTCAATCTTCTCATGAGGCACCTTGTTTCAAACGTGACTTTTTGTGTCTGGGCCTGGTCAGGGGCCAGGACTCACAGCCACATTTTTTGTAAAGGCGCCTCTTTCCATAACGATTCGTATCAGAAGTTCAGCTCCGATGTCACCAGTATTGGTAACGGAGGTAATACCCCCAGGTATTTAAATTTATCCACCCGTAACACTAAATGGCTATCAATGGTAATCGGTCGGTAGCTTTTTATCGGGGTAGGCATTATTCGCCATGAACTCCGTCTTACTGGCGTTGAATTGAGGACCAAGATGGCTGTTTTGAGAGTCTTGAAACGCTACGCCATAATTCCTCCGCTATCGCAGATCGCACATTTCGCCCATTTGACCATCTGCGGGATATCTCTGTGTAATTGGTACACCTCCCACTACAGCCTACATATTAAATTATTGTACTCCTCTACTATGTATGTATTTGTATTGAGATCGCGATATCAACTGTCATGATACGGCATAGTGCAAACAAGCCAATTGACTGAATGTCGCATCCTTATCTTTTGACGCAGTGCTGTCTGCGTATGTGTGTAAGTACCGGGACCCGTGGCCATCATCTTTCGACTCCCAGCTAATCCCTTTATCTTCCCGTTGATTATAGGCCAACCTCAAGGTCAGTGTGGTGTGCCCATTACCTACATATCTAAATCTTCATAAAATAATTTAGTTTGGATCGACAGTATTCTTACAATCAATACCTTTAAAAGACAAAAAATGTTTCTATGTCAGCTATAGACTCGGAAACCATCCATCCGATGTACTCCAAAACGGTTTCATTATAAAGTAGTAAATAAAGTGAAGATTGGTTGAGACCACTATCTATCTTACTTTATATGAAACACAATAAAAATATTTCTACTTTCACATTATCTAACCGACGCGACATACAGATAATAATGAGCGCATGGTTTAAACCATTTAACCTTGTACTCCATTTGTCAAAGACTATAGTACAAAAATAGTGGTCTGTCATTCTAATCAAAAAATTATCATATAAATATCATTTGTGGTTTTTGAGTCGAACTTGTCAAACAATACTGGTGGCGCAGCCGAGTGTCCGCTTGTACAAGATATATGAAATAACTTATCATACTTCATAATGAACTAATGTTCTCCTACACAGCCATCTCTTGAAAAAAAAATCGGAGTTAAGCAATAATAATTGTATCTAATGTATTTTTTTTTACTTCGTTCTCCCTCAGAACCAAAAAAATGTCAAGCCAACATACATGACTACTCATTGCGAAAAAAATCAAAAGTTATGTGGTTAAAATATTATGAATTTAAAAAGCACCAAAACTAACCCATTTATTAACACAACTCAAACACCAGGAAAAAGATTCATTCATTGGTTTAAAAATACAAAAATATGTTTGAATGTTAAAAAAATATGTCGAAATTTTATCAAAAATCTGCGTACCAATACGCAATGTTTTGAAACTCGATGGTTGTCAGGTAAATAAAAATTGTGTTGTTATGGGATTTTTCACAGATGGCGTTGTTGTGGTTAGGAAGGCCGTTCCATACTAATATTAATATTTACTTACTATTTTCCATAAATTTTTTCAATCTTTTATTAAGTAGTTGTTCTGTTATCCAGAGAAGAATCTAATAAACTAAACACGATAAAAATCTGTTCAGCCGATCTCGAGTTATAAGTGTTCGCACTAACCCGACTTTCTTTTTTATATTATATACTAGCTTTCCCAACAGACGTTGTCCTGTGGTTCTAACCCGAGGCGGCACGTTCATATGTACATAATGTGCACTGCGCCCTCATAAAAAAATACATAATTAATTCGATTCAGTTCAGCTAATAAAATATTTCCAAAACATTCATATTTCATTCGTATTCAAAATTCAGGCGGGAACAACGCGAGAATATAATATGCGCGCGCAGACATTCTACCTTTATGTGCCCGATGTTGACTTTGTATGAAAATTGGAGTAAGGGGGATGGGCTACTGTAAGAGCGGCAATTAGGTTTGCAAGAATGAGAGGGAACTGCCATCATAATTTTGTTGTTATGAAATCGGTTCCATACAAACTTTAATATAATATTTTATACTATCCATTATCCATTTTTCAACTTTTTATTAGTTATTCTGTTATCCGGAGCGGAGAAGAATCCAATAAATCAAACATCAGAAGAATCTGTTGAGCCAATCTAGAGTTATAAGTGTTCGCACTAACCCGACTTTCTTTTTTATATTATATATTAGTTTATTTCATTTATCAGAAAAAGTTTTGCATATGGATTATTATTTTGTAGTTTCGTTACTTTTTGAGTGCAAGAGAAACTTGTGAAAGTGAAACTCAAAAAGAGACATGTGAAAAAAAACTATTCATCGAAATCAGTCAACATGATGTCGGTTAACGGAATGTTATTCAGCTAATAAGTTTATTTAACACAAAAAATGTTCTTTTGTTGAGGGCCGAAGTTCGACAGGCGGGTCAGCTAGTATTATTTATTGGTTTAAATTGAAATCCACGTGCGTCATATTTTGGATTATCTGAAAAATAATTATAGGATTAGGAGAATACCTGTTATATAATCTTAACGATTTGATAAATAAATCAACGGTTGCGCGTGTACAAGGGTAAGATAGCTTTGAGCGATCGTCGCGCTAGTCTTTAACACAATACAATACTCCCTTATTGACCTCACTTGGGGACACAGGGAGGCAACGAGAGCCCCACTCAACACCTTACGTTATTGTACTTAGAGTCAACTATTCAAAACGCCTCTATTTTTTACACATTCGTAAAAATGCAACACCTTACCTGCGTTTGAAACAAAGTAAAAAAACAACCATGTTTTTTTTTCACTTCAACTAAGTCTATATCGGTTGCGAATTTCATGACGATTGTGCACAAGCCGGGCTACTTAAAAATACCACATTGAAAAAAATGGTATAAATTTAGCTGCCATCATTGAAAACATTTTCCCCAAAAAATTCATTGCTGGAAAACATCTTGTAAACCTATGCATTTTTATGACATAATTAGAGGACTAGATTCCCATTAATAATGTATAATAAATAATTATCTATTGTATTTATTCATCAATAGCTCTTTGTGATAGAATGTAGCTTTATTAATTTCTAGTTAGATGTCGTGTTATTATTATTTCTCGAACATTATCAATAAGTTCTTCGTAGGAATGCTTAATCATTGCCTCCATTCATAGCAGCTCCATATCTACATGTAAAGTATATTCGTAGAACGACCTATCTATACCTAACACCATCATCAATTATTGCCGTTCTGTTGACATTCTGTCGTCCGCTACGTGCTGGTGCGCCTCGGGCATGTGGATGGAGTACCTTCATTCTCCACAAGCAAAGTCACAATGGCCGGTGTTTTGCGCTGCCGATAAGCAAACAGCATAGTCCCACAATGGTATTGTGTATAAACAGGTGGATGAACCTTCTTCCAATGTAGGTACCTAGCAACCTAGCTATCTCCTATGTAGGTTAGATATTGTTATGCAAAAAGGGAATAAGACAATGTCAAAAATAAGAAGGTTATTTTCATTATGGACCGGTGACAATACATAGCGGTTACATTTTATTTTATTTCAATTCATCTATACGCAACTTCTTGTTGCTTTTACAATACCTATCCATTAGTCACGCATCCTTCGGCACGGGTCGAATGACACCTTGGCTTGGAGATTTTTTGGCAGAAAGGCTTACTCCTTCCAGAATGAAAGAATTAGGTGATTATGGATGGGAGAGCTTATAGAAGGCAGGAGACTAAGATTAAGGTGTAGGATATGCTCTGAATGTAAGACACCCCATACTCTCTTCGGTTAGTCCGTTAGTGGGTTCTAGCATCCACCAGGACCGTTTGTACAGCGGTTTCTGCATAGCTTGTAGGTAGATTCGAGTTGAAATGCGGTGGCTAAGAGGCATAAATGCTCTTATATAGCGCTTAACGTTTCCTTGGACACCTAACATCTGGTTATGGAGTATTTTCCTCAAAATCCCTGACCATAGATTTGGCTCTCACGTATCCAGTTATTACGTTCTCCTGTGTGTAATCACCTGCTTTGATTTGAAGCCTGAATTAAGATCTGTTTTGCGTCGAGTGTTCATTAGGATCGGACCAGTTTTTAAGATTATCCCGAGCACATAGCGCACTTTCTTGACACATGCCATTTGTGCAATATATATTCTCACATGTTCTCACACTATAACCTTATCATATATATTAAGTACTGAGTATTGTTTTAGTATTTCCTATAAATAATTGTGGTATTTTAAACTTAAAAAAAAGCAGTTTGGAGACAATTTTTCAATAGTTAGGTATTTTGTGCCACATCTAACACTTGATTGAAATGTTATATTTTAAAAATACGTTAAAAATAAAAAAAATGATGTGTCCTACTATTTTCCTAATTATGGTCAAAAGATAAGAAAGTAGTGCATGACGCAATTCTGCTACCATCAATGATGTATGAATGTGAAACGTGAGGTACGTGGACAAAAAAATAAAAATTTAGTAGAAATGTGAGCTTTACGAAGAATTTGTGGAAGGACTCTGTGGGATATGGAAAGGAATTAGAATATTAGGTAGGAATGTGGTATTAGAAGTTGGTGTTGTGACAAAGATGAAAGTCAATAAGTTGAGATTGTTTGGGCACGTGCAATGAATTTATGCAAGCAGAATGTCAAAGATAATTTATAAGGCTGAAAGAAAAGGTGTAAGAAGACCTGGCCGACCGAGAATGACGTGGATCGAACACATCGATTCCGTCCTCAAGGAAGGCCATACAGGTCAAAAGTAAGAGAAATAGTATGTCGATAGAAGAAGCGAAAGAAGTGTGCTTGGATAGAAGAGAGAGGAGGTCAGTTCTCTCTGCCTACCCCTAAAATATGCAACCACGCCTGTAACTTGAACCTACTCCAACAATTTAACCGGCGACGTCCTTATCGCGGTCTTACTGCCAAGTAACCGTTTCATAATAACATTATGTAGTAGTATCAACGCATACGCATACAATCATTCAGCTGTTTACAGTAATCATTATTATTATTTTCATTATTGTAACGCGTCGATTTTAAGTTGCCGCCGCCGCAGTCAAGTGTCGGATGTCGACATGCGAGCCGGCGGGACAGTGCGCTGTCACTAACAGTGTTTGTTTGGGGTTTGTGATTCATTGGTTCGGGATCGTGCCCTGCCCTCTTGACGGTTTGTTGTTCCGGGAATTCGAGTCCTTCCAACTGAAACGATTCTCGTTTCTCCTTAACCGTGAGTGTTTCTCCTTAACATGTACATAGTTGTTTCATATAGTTTCTGGTGAACCGTGTTAGTTTTTTTAACGTTTATTTGTGTTTTGTTTTCGTGTTGGATGTTTCATTTGTTTTTCATCAAAGAAAGGTACCTATATTGTTTTTCCTTTATTGATTATGGCAAAGAACGCGTGCTTTTGGTTATCCAATAAAAGTGTGTTTACTGTCACTTGTGAAGCGATAGATTTACTCTCATTTCGCATCGGAAACAGTGGCTTTTTACAATCTTTTTAAACGGAACACAAAAATATTGTATTATAAAAACAAGTATTAAATAATAGGTTGTTATTTATAGAAAATAATTCTGGGCTCATTTATTTGTACAAAAAAATGCACATTTGACACCTTGTGAGCTGTGTGAAAGAGGAAGATGATCGACACCGGCGATCGAAACTTCGAAACGAAAGGTTTCAATATTTTTGCTTTGCTGGATGTTTTCTGGAGTATTGTCATTTAAGCCCAATATGGTCATCCAAATAGAGTGATATATGAACGATAAAAAGGGATCTTATGTAATGTGGATTTTTCTTTTTAGCACTTATTCTCAGAAATTTTACTCCTTTTATAGGTTGGTATTTGATTTCAATCCTTGTTGATGAGGTACATGATTGATGGTCTATCAATTCCATTGCGGACCATCGTATTCTGTTATAGGTTTGATCTATCAATGCCACAAGTCGAGCTTCTTGTAAAGGATGTCGGAAGTGAAATTTGTCAAGTGTTCTGATTTTTTTCTATCTCAATTGGTAAATTTTAAGGAGTCAAGATCAAATTTAAAAAAGGTTCCTGTGTCAAGTTGAATCTGGACTGTAGTCGACTTCCGTTTTGCATTTCAAGTTGTTCTGAAGCAGCAATACTTGAAAACATGCAGCAGTGGAGACTTCCACGATATCTTGAATATAAACATCTATAATTAATGTGTAATGGTATAGGTTCGTTGGAAGAATACCTAATTGTTTGGTAAAATAGACCGAGCAGAAGGCGGTCAAAGATTGTTGTTTGTCTTCGATGTGGACATGCGTGAGACATGTGGGTGTCTGTCTGCCTACTGTTGCGTGTCGTCCCCAACGCTTGTACATACGCACGCAATACACTAGTACTCACGTACCTACCTACTAGTGGTCAATAATTAGTGTTGCTCTTGACTTTCGTGAAGGCGCTGTTGATCGGTCTTGGCGGACAAGGAGGGAAATGTTGGGGCTTACATTATACAATAGAAGCAACCTAAATATTCTCGTCAAATAAATCTAATAAATGTTGGATACTATTTTGTCGAGCCAATTTCTTGAATTCTCCCTAGCCATGTCCTATCTCAATGCCTATCTACTATTTGTATCTTGAGATGAATTGGGTATCGCTTTCCTCAAGACCGTTTTTCTGCAGGATCTACATACGTCTATTATTCATGGGTCCATAGAGTCATCAAGGAATTTTCACTAATTTTATTTATGGTTTATGTGTCATCTGATGGTTCTACGCTGATTTGGTACCATCTGAATACATAGTTACTTTTTAATATCACTGAATCTTGGGTTGCCATAAATTTGAGGTTTTCAGTTATACTTTTGCAATATTCTGCTGACCGTCGTCGACAAACGACCTCCGTATCAATTCCAAATCAAAGTACTCATATGTTACCATATTTTTCTGTTATTATCTTTTCGACTATTAGGACAGTGTCCTTTTTTACTGTTGATCCTACTTTTGAGACACAAACATCTAATTGGTTCTGATTATTTTAAGCGGCCTCTCTAGCATTTTCTTTATGCGTCTCCCCATAGTGAAATATCCTAGATATTGCAGATCCTTTACTGTTGATCTAATGGTTCATATGTTTTCGTTTCTGTGTTCGGGGTCCGTGATGTCAGATTGGACGTTTGTTGCTCTCCAAGAAGTCTGCCATCACTCAGACGTGTCATTCGGCGTGACTCACCCGCGGGTCCACGAACAGAGGGCATGCTGTGTTAACCTTTTATCGCTCCACTGTGTCCGATCCGATAATATTGAGTTTCATCTCGTGTGCGTCAAGCGACGAGAGTTATCTGGCCGCTCTGACGTCGCCGGCATTCTTATCGGCGATTGTTGCGGCTTGCGGTTGTTCATGACGGCAAATAATTGTTCACTCGTTCAGTTAGATCTGTGTTGCTAGCGAACAAACTATATTATAATGCGTCCTACAATATTGTTCTCCAATAACCGCAATATTTCAACTCGACAACACTCATTCACTTCGGTTAGACATTCCGTGACATATTCTACAGCAAAAAATACTGTAACTTAAATTGAAGAATTATCATACAAAAGTAAAAAGGCGACGTAAGCACTCCACTAATAATTATTCCAATGTTCCTATAAGATTTATTTTATTTATTACCTATGCGAAGATTGTACACAAACCTACAGGCGAGTATAGACACACTTTAAAACAATATTAACAAACATAATAGATGGTACAAAAATCCCAATCAGCCTGTGTTTGGGTATACAAAAAATAATATTATCAAACAATTTCATAGCTCGCCCCAAGGTGTCGTGAGACAAGTGAGTAGTCTCATAAAGAAATATATAATATATACTCCCTTGGAAAAATCGAAATTAAAAATGGAATAAAATGACTTGTGATTTTAAAACGTTGTATTTCTGAGGATTTTGAAATTTTCTTCTTTAGATTTTACTTCAAGTATTCCTTTATTCTTCCGCTATTATAAAAATGTATTTTTACTTTCCTAAATGTGGAGTACTTTGTTCACAATTTTTAGTTTTAGGTGAAAAAGTGGAAAATTGAAAAAAACTCTATAAAGTTAAATAACTCGAAAACCACTGGGATTTGACCCCTGATTAATGGGAACAAAATTGTTGCAAATTTGCTCTAGTTTAACCTCTTTCAAGGAATGTATCGAATTACTAGTCACCCTGTATAAAACAAAAAAAAGTATATGAGTGTATGAGAGTGTTTAAAAAGAAAAAAGTAATAAATATTTTCATATTGTTATTTTCAGTACAAGCCAAGTCTGTGCGTTCTCGCCTAGTTGAAATAAAAACATATGTGTCATAAAATCAGCAAAATAAAATAAAAATTTAAAAATCTCCTAAATTTGGTAGAAATGGAGCGAAAGAAGGCTTCTAAATTACTACAGAACCGAAAGACGGTGCAAAATCAGGTGTTTGTGGTAAAAAAAAGTATTGACTCCGCAATATTATTCCAAATACTACTGAGTGCATGAGTTCTGGGTGAAATCATTTTTTTTTAATCTTAGGTTGAATGTCATTTTGTATTTCATATAACAAACAATAATTTATTGACGACCCTAAACTTAGGGTTACTTAAAACCTACACACCTATTTCAAATTTTGATACTTGTATCGCCATAAGCCATCGTATGAAATCGAAATAAATAGCTAGGTAGGTACCCATAATTTACCAATAATTCTAAATTCTTTAAATTGAACCATTTTTCACACTGCTTTTTATGTGAATCAACAGTGTTATTACATTCGATAAATAATATACATACCTAGTTATTTATTATGTAGCGACATTCCAAAGATATGACGCTAATCGTCACATAGATCACATCTCAGCGCATAAGCATGTAAAAAAGGGTTGGGTTTCGAGTTTCTCCATGAATTAATTGCATCATGTAGGTACTTATGCATGATGTCAATCCTCCGATCCTATACAATTTAAAAGCAGTGTAATGTTTAAAACATTGATCATAGGTACATACTTGGAAACGAATGCTCCTATACACGAGACACTGCTCATTTTTGGTCTGTTCCTGTTCTTCTTTAGATCACGTGTCCAAATGCTGAGCAATAGAAGTGTACCTGCCTAATGTTTTCTGTGAGCTGCAGGGCTTTTCACGAAAAAGTCTAGTTCGAACATTTTTTCTTTGCATGTAAACATGAGATCCAACTGTCGATGGCCTGAGTCGGTATGTTTATTGTATGAAACGATGTCGTCAAGTTTTACAAAAATTGTTAAGAAAAGTTTGAGATGTTCTGCTATAATGATTATATTTTTATAGACAATTAAATTATCTAGTTGGTGTGTTTTGGCGTTTTTCGGATATTTTTATTAAATTCTGAAACTCGTAAATTTGTCATAATTTTTTTTTATAAAAAAAGTTTGAGATATAGTGGAACTTTTTCATTAAATTTTGATTTGAGATATTGTACTTTTCTATATACATACACATTTTTAGGGTTCTAGCTTTTATAGTTTTCGAGATATACGAGTATGAAAAAAATTAAGTAAAAAAAATCAAAGGTTGATTACCCCTGACTGAAATCAAATTTCAAAATTCTGAGTATACAAGTTCGTAGGCTTAAAGTATTCAATATTTTCTGAAATTTTAGAATCTGTGCATCAAGCGAATCAAAAGTTATAAGGGGGGGGGGGGACAGACACACTAAATGTTCTCCTTCGAATTCTGAGTAAATCCATATGGAACATATGCTATTCGAAGCCTCTAAGTTGGTGATTTTGTCGTCAAAGTTTGAAAAACTATTTAAAATCTAGACCTGGCCATACAAATCTCACGTATCTTGGCTTGATACTGCCGATGCTGATCTGTCTCGAGAAATAATTTATGGATTATTTTCTTAAGGGGCCTTATTATAACGCTCAAAAGAAATCATGGTTTAGGACGTTTAGGTAAATGAGACAAATTCCAATTTGACGCCCTTTTTTGTAACATCGCCCAAGCCGTAAATTATACTCAAAGTTACAAAAGACTAGATGGATCTTAAAGAAATGGACTTCCTCGCTAAACTATTCAATTAAATTCAGTTTCGTATGTAAAGGGCCCGGCGTAATTGATTTGGTAAAAGTGTCAAAAGAAAATGGGTGTTTTCGTGCAAAACCCCTTTAAGGCTCGAATATTTGACTTGTACTAACCCTGCTGTATAGATTGCCTAATTTCCAAAATAGGTATTTCCCATTCATGAACTTGACGAAACATAATATCGTTATGTTCCTTCGCGTTTAAACTGTCGTTATGCTGTGAGCTATTTGCTCTGGCGTTAGACCCGAAGGCCAACTCTCGCGCGGCTGGAGTATCTTTGCGGACTTATCTTTAATTGCCCGGTGTTATATCACACAACAAGATAAAAATCTTCAGAGATTAGTTCATTCAAATGTCCATACCTACTAATTATCTATTAGGTAATACTCTGCATTTGTTTTTTATTAGTATACTTTAGCTTTCCCGACAGACGTTATCCTGTAGTCCTAAGGTACTATGAATATTGTATTCAAATTTGTAATTTATACAAAAATACGTTTAAAATATGTTTGAATCTTAAAAAAAAATATTTCTGAAAGCTTGAAAGAAATTCTATAGAAAATCTGCGTATATAGGTACCTACCAATATTTTTAATGTCAATGGTTGTCAGGTAAACAATAATTTAGTTGTTATAGATTTTTTTTATAGATGGCGTTGTCGTCGCAGGAAATCCGTTCCATATTAACTTTAATATTATATTTTATATCATTTCTTATGCATTTTTCAACTTTTTAATAGTTATTCTGTTATCCGGAGCCAAGAAGAATCAAATAAATCAAGTATCATATAAATCTGTTTAGCCGATCTCGAGTTATAAGTGTTCTCACTTACTCGATTTCTTTTATTTTTTAGATTATTATTATTTTATTACTTTGTGGCGTATTGTAATTATCCAGAATACAGTAATATTTTTTGCCTGTTAAATTGAAAGTGGTTGGTAGCCTGGCGGTTCCGTCTTCGACTTTCATACTGACGTATTGAACTCGTGGGTTCCATCCCAGGTGCCAACTCACAGCAACAAAATATACAAGCTTATTTTCTTACTATGAAAGATGTCAAGGAGTTTGTTTGAGTGAGCACAGATTCATTGATTACTAGCCCGTGATCGTCCATTGCAGGACGTAGGCCTCCTCATGTTCACGCCACTCCTCCCTGTCACTGGTCGTCCCCATCCACTCTGCCCCAACGATCCGCAAAAAATAACATTCCACCTCCACTAATTTGTGGATATACCTAATCCTCTGTCAAGTTTCCACTCTCTTTCCATCAAATCATCTCCAACCATCTAATACATAGATACCTTCGGCTTTCTGCCCGTTTTTTCATCAACCCACTGCATTTATTCTTTACCCTCCCGTTAACATCACTAAGCTAAGGCATCTCGATCGCTCTTTTCCCTGTCTGGCAAGATGCACAACGCGCTCATTGCCATATTTACAACTGATCTCTAATCCCTCTTGGCAAAAATATTAAAGAGTTCCAGTTGTCTCCTTTTGGAGATTTCAAGGGGAACTGGACGGCATTCGAAGGTCATTAATACCAACTTTTTAAGGGGCTTCTACCGGTTTCAATGATCCTTTGTATTCCAAACTTGTTTCACTACATCCAAACTTGACTCTTGTGTAAGGACTTGTTAAGATTTAACCCCAATATTACGTCAAGTTACTTTCGAACCAATTCAATACAAAACTTCCCCTCCGCCCTATGTATTGTGTTCCGTCTATACTCGCACGTGGTATTGGTAGTTTTCAACTAAATGATTGTTGCGTATTTAATCTTCTTACTAAGTCTTTGTTAAAATCTCTCGAGGATCTACGTGTGTTTTCAAAACAATTTTGCATTCAGTCACTGGTATTTTTGGATCAAACCCCTCAAAATAGGTACAAAAAATGTGAACGTGCTACTTACTGTATTTTTTTTAATCTTCACTGCGTAAAAACACAAAACTTACAGAAAATATTGGCGTTCGCTTGAATTGAGCTTAGATAAATAGAGGGCCGACTAGCTTTATAAAAATCTTTCATACCCGCATTTACATGACGTCAAAATTACATTCAACACGAGGATATTAATTATTATGATAGAAAGATCTCTTCTTCTTTGCAGCAATCGCCTCAATTCTTCCCTCTGTCTTGTTTATAGGTTTACTTGCCTATAAAAATAAATTAATTGAATATGGTGTGTTTGTTTTGTTGCAGATCTTGCGCGTGACAGAGCCGCGGCCCAGCTAGTGCCACGGCCCCTTCTATAACGGACCAGTGGACCGCGGGTAAGCCTTTTAAAATTATTTTTTATTTGTGGTTTATTTATAATATCCAAAAAAAAACAAAAACAACATAACAGTCATTATAAATAATATAGGTACCTAAATGGTATACCTACCTAAGTGGTATTTGAGTGGTTGATAGACCAGTCGACGGCTTTCGTATACGTACTGCGTGGGATCGAATCCCGGTGCCGACCATTTCCACTTTCAAGACACAAGACTTTGCTTTATGTGAAAGATGTCGAATGTGTATATGTGTTCACGTTTGATGAGCCCAAATTCATTTTTACTATAAAAAACAAAGTTACATTCTCTATACAAAAGTGTGAGTATAGCCGGCGGAACTTATTGCCTGAGGCGTTTCCACTCGACAGAGACAGGCCAACTCCGTTTAGAAATTTCAAGGGAAAAAAACACTGAAAAATTCTGAGCCAACCGGGAATCGAATTTTAAAATTAAATGATGTAGTCAGTCACAAGAAGTGAGGTTTCTCTGATTATCTTCAGAAGTCTTTATAGGATAAACATCAACACTTGACCATATGCATCTTATTACTCCAATCGATTGAGCACATCCTCCACTCAAATATCCTTTCTTGGTTTCCTCTTCAGAATCCAATATCAAACAATGAGAAACAAACAGTTGATTTAGGGAGTGAATTCTTAGTGTCTTCTTAAAATTCACCATAAACTTTATTCGGGTTGAAACTTTATAAAGGTAATAATGTTTTCGTAAAATATGATAAAGAAGAGGGTGGCCTTGACAATCATTACATCCTTGTTGTATGCAAACGAAACCCCGCTTATGAAAATATCAGGAGTACTACTTAAGTTTGTCATTGGTTGCAACGCTTTCGAGATCGGCGCTGGATGAAGAACGACAACCGAAGCTATGATGATAAGTAGGCACCCCGCACCAGCTAAGTGGATGTTAAGCGGAAACCCCTCTATCTCGACGATCTGTTTCGAATATTCTTCAGTTAGTTGTTATAAGTGCCATCGCAGTTATTATTCAATAAGCTCTTGCAAAACTATTCGAGTGTTTCGAAGCCGTGCAGAATGTACGCTATCAATAGCTTGCGAGTAGGCCATTTTCACGGCTGATATAAAAATAGCTCTTTTCCTATGAAATTGTCGTTTTGTATTAAATAACTTTCACGAAATATTTTTTTTTCATTTCTGTTACTCAAAGTAATCACCCATATGCAATAGACACATCTTTGCCAATGCATCAGTGGTAGTTTATTGATGCCCTTCTTGTAAAAATTAGCTGCACGGGAGGCAATCAAATTTTCAAAGGCATTTTGTACTGCCTCTCTGGAATTGATTTTTTTCCTACTAAAAGGTTGTCCAAATTTTGTAAATAGCTATAGTCGATAGGTGTGAGGTCCGGTGAGTATGGTGGAAGAGCCTTCAACCACAACTCTCGCACCTTGGCGACTCTCTATTGTGTTGTATGCGGTCGCGCGTTGTCGTGAATGAGCAGCGGGGACGACCGATTGACCATAGCTGATTGCAGATGTGCGAGCTTCTCCATAATTGTCTTCAGTTCTTCACAATACACTTCTGCAGTAATGCTAATCTTTTTTTGTAAGAAGCTGTGAAGAACGGCAATTTCATAGGTAAAGAGTGAATACCTAATATAAAACACGAGTCTTCGAATCGTATCTACTGCATAATGTATTTTGCTTCCTACCATGAAGCATCAGTTTTCGGGATTGACTGTTTTCTTTCTCATGTGAACTTCGAGTGTCTTTGTCCATCAGAGAAAGTTACTAGTCCTATCTGGAAATAAGGTTTTAGTACAAGTTGAAACCTTGCGATATGATTTTTAGATCCATACATAAATAAATTATGGCTGAGAAAAAACTGTACTTTTATGTTTTAAGTACCTACCTACTCAAACGATTATTTTCTGATTTTACAATTGTACAAATGTTCTGAAGCCATCCTTATATGTCAATCTCCATTAATGATGCTAGCTGCACACAAAAAAAAACGTAATTGCTTAGTTCTCTTCGTTGAGGTAATTTTCGTACCAATATTGTCTCGCGCAGACCCCAATAATTCGAAGACGAAACGTTGGGCACAGAAAAACCAAAAGGACTGAAGCTAATAGCCCGGAAAACGGACCCCCTATAGTTATATTTGATTTCAGTAGGCGTCATGTTCATTATAGTATCCAAGCTACGCTTAATGACACTAAACGTCAATCATTCACTGTCTCTTTCCCGCTTTTATTATTTTATTGCCGGCAGTGAAAGAGATAGGCATGTATATAGAATGCTTTGTATTTGTCTCAACGAATACTGCGTTCGTAGTGTTTCGCCCACTTTTCTTTTCTAGGATTAGCGTTCATTCTTTCACCATGTCCAAATCAAAAGGTTAATCCACAATGACTTCCTTTAACTGATGTTTCTTTTTTAACAATCTCATCATTGCTCACCATATCTTACGGATTCTTTCAATGTAGGTATATATAATTCTTTAGCTCCTTAATCTCTAGTCGAATCGTAACAATTTCTTATTTTTGTTGTAATTGTTGGTCGATTATAATATTTTATTTCTCGTTATAGATTTTGTGGATCTCCAACCTGTTTACCAGCCACATTCCTCTTATCTACCTGCTTATTACATCTTCCAACCCCACTAAAACACTTGGAAAAATATAAGTTCAAAGTTAAAGTTTAACAATAAATTTAAGTCGGCTGAAGAGAGTTTATGGAGCGGATAAATCGCCGTTAGATATTCAGGAGATAGCGACATGTCCCACCTCACGTCTTGCCGAATGTCGTCATCCCGCTGGGTGGGCGGCGCGCGGTGGTCCTATCGGGGACGGCCGGCGGACCACTCGGCGGAGTCTCTTCTCATTAGCGTCACCCTGCTTAATGGTAATGAGGCTACTAATGTTCATCCATTCTCATCACGACCTCCTCTCCTCGGGGGTAGGGCTACCATCCGTTTCGACGTATTGGGATCTTTTTGATCCAACGACATCCCTTGATTTCTTTTTTTGAATGGTAGGGCTTGTCGTTCTGTTATTAGTTGCTTCTTTTCTGACCCTAAATACCAACTAGTCTTTCATCCATTGGGAAGTCCCGCAACGTGGGCTTGTTTCACGAAATGTAGCGCGATATACGGGAGCCATGGTTGTGTCCGTTTAAACGAGATCATACCAGTTTATTTTTCCTTAGTTGCTCCGTTTTTCATTACATATACCAGTTTATTTTTCCTTATTTGCTCCATTTTACATTACATTTGGGCATTCGTCACCCGATCTCTCAGAGATTTCCCAATTTTGCATAATTTTGATACGATATTGTCCGAATTACTGAAAAAACGCCATGTTTAATGCAATATGACTGCCAACGTCATTTTGTCCATAGTCATCTCAAGTATATCCAAAGATTTAATCTTTCAGAGACATAATATATTTTATTTTAACTATCTTTTGGATAGGAGGAAGCAGTATGTAATTAAAAAAAAAACATTTTAGAATTATTGTAATTCAATAGGTACATTATTTCTAACGACGCGGGTCTGCATTCTTACAGAAGCCTGGGATTTATAATTTACCTAATTGAAAATTCTTCAAATGCACCGGAAGATTGAAATTACCAACACTCACTTTTATAGTACATATTATGCCAACAGAACATCGAAAAAACGAAAAGAATGTAAAAAAATCGTCAACGATCAAATAACAAGCGTATATCACATTATATAACAAACTAGCTGACCCGTTGAACTTCGTTCAACACCGTCGCACGATAATCTTTCCAAAATATCTGCTTACTTTCTGAAACATCACGGTAAATGAAAATCCCCTAATTAAACAAACAAACAAAATAAAACACCAAATTAACTCATGTAATATCTTTTGATTCACTTTTCGCGTTCAAATTTTTAATCAAACTAAAATCATATCTCTTTTTTTACTTTCTGCGTTTTAATTTATATAAACATAAGCTTAAAATATGTATGAATGTAAAACAAATATTTATGAAAACTTGAAAGAAATTCTATCAATAATCTTCGTACCGGTGTTTTTAAATGGTTGTCAGGTAAACAATAATATTGTTGCTAAAGGATTTTTCATAGATGGCGTTGGCGTCGCAGGAAATCCGATCCATACTAACTTTGATATTATATTTTAATCAATCATTATATTTAATAACCAACTGAAGACTCCTTTTCAAGAAATCACACGAAACAATCTACACGCAACCAGAAGCCTTAGTCAGCAGACAGCGCCCTTGAGGTGGAACTTTTTCACAAAACGGCGCTATATAAATTGTCCAAATTATTATTATTATTATATTATTTCTTATGCATTTTTCAACTTTTTATAGTTATTCTGTTATCCGGAGCGGAGAAGAGTCCAATAAATCAAACATCGGAAGGAATCTGTTCAGCTGATCTCGAGTCATAGTGGTGTTCGCACTAACCCGACTTTATTATAATTATTATTATTATATTATATTATTATGAATTATACAAAACTGAATAAAAACGGTGCAGATGAGTGCGATATACTTAATTGAGAAAAGAGAAGCAGAAGGAGGCGGTTAGCTTAGTACTGCTCTACTCTATTCTATTTTTATTATGTGCTAAAATTAATTTTTCTACTTTGGATATTCCTACGTCTCAGAGTGTCCCGACAAGCTCCCAGCTGGATGCGGTTACCCTACTCCTCAGGGTGGCGCTGATGTTCCCCTTTCGATTCGACATCGTTACACCCGCCACTCGCCATTACGAATATTGTCGCTTAACCGTTGTTTATGTCTTGCCTCGCCTCACCTCCTACTCTGAGAATCGCGAGATACCTCCACCTACCTCTGTTATTCTTTAAAGACAATACTAACTTGTTCACGTATCGTATGTTTTAATGAGAACATTAGGCGATGTGTCTTTCTCGAAAGCTGTTAACATTAAATTGTACGATGTGGGTACTCGTTTTAACGTTTTCGAAGAATTATTATTATGATCGTTCTTTGGTACTGCAGCCTTTTGTTTTTCACAGTCTCCTCCTGAATTCTTCGCCATTCATCCTGGTCTAACGTCCGCTTCATCCATAATATAATCACCCCCGTTGCCTTTAGATCTTCCTCCACAACATCCATTGATATTTCTTCTGGTTGTGTGGCAGGAATCTTTCTTGCAATTTGTTTTATCTCACTCGCTGAGGGTTCTCTAAGTGTCGAAACCGATATCTATAATATAAAAGAAATTCGGGTTAGTGCGAATACTTATAGCTGGAGATCGGCTGAACAGATTTTTATGATGCTTGGTTTATTGGATTCTCCTCCGCTCCGGATAACAGAATAACTAAAAAAATGAAAAAATGGATAAGAAATAATATAAAATATAACGTTAAAGTTAGTATGGAACGGATTTCCTGCGACGCGATAACAACAAAATTATTGTTTACTGCACAATGACATGATGGTAGTTCCCTCTCATTCTCGCAAACGTAATTGCCGCTCTTACAGTAGCCCATTTCACTTACTCCAATTTTAATACAAAGTCAAATTATTGGGCACACAGCAAAGTTGAAAAATGTATAAAACATAATATTAAAGTTAGTATGGAACGGATATCATGCGATGTCAAAGCCATCTATGAAAAAATCTAAAACAACAACATTATTGTTTACCTGACAATGACATATTGGTATGATTTTTAGAAATATTTTTTTTAACATTCAAACATATTTTAAACGTATTTTTGTATAAATTACAAATTTGAAATCAATATTCATAGTAAGGACTACAGGACAACGTCTGTCGGGAAAGCTAGTAGGTATGTTTATAAATTAAGGTTCGTGCTGAAGATTATTCCTGTTTCTGGTCATGATTGTAATATGTCATAACTGGCCACTGGCCAGTTACTTTAGAGAGGGGAATTTTCCATGGTTGTCTTCCAAATATTTATCGTTTTGATAATCTTTTTAGGAATCTTCTCCGTAGAGTTTGGCTGCAGAAAGCTTCAATGTGATTACCACAATCTTATGTCGTCTACATCTAAAAAACTCTGACCAGTGCATGGTCTGTTTTCCTATGAATACGGTACTGCTATTAAACAGCGGTGTTAATCTGTAAGTTAAGAACAATGTCAATCAATATACTTACCGTAGTAACAAAAAAACATTATTTTGAAAAACTGCCGTCTTGTCTGGCGACGGACCGCTCCCTAGGAACCCAGTGCATAAGGACAATCACATCACCGCTATATCAAATTACGCCTATACCTAACACTATCAGATCCTTTTCAACGATTTTGAAATGAAAACTATTCACTTTGATTACGCTAACATTCCCTCAACAGTCCTTTATAAGAAAGCTTAGAAAGGTTTGCCGAGCCTGCTAAGTGTTTTAAATAATATGTAAGTTTTTTTTTCAATTATTTTCATGTTATTTATAGATAGGCAACCCTAATTATTATAATACAATAAAATGAAGTGGTTCCGTGCTATTTCGTATCGGAGGTCGTGTGTTCGATCCCAGGTGCCGACCATCTTCCTCTTTCACGACGCAAGCTTTAAGTAGCTTACTGTGAAAGAGTCGAAGGGTGTATTTGTGTTCACTTTGAGTGAGCACAGATTCATTTTGTATAAAAAATTAATAATAATTTCATTGAGAAACATCTCACTCAGACAGAACGTGTAGCACAGTGGAAAGAGCGCCGGTAACATTTCCGTGTTCTACACACGGTTGAGTTGAACAATACATTTTCAGCTTTTCCACTTTTTCGCATTCACAAAAGAATGGAGAGGATGTCGGTCACCGTGTGTCTATAGGATCCACCAACTCTGCGTTGTACCAAACGACTATATCCCGACTCGATATTCATATTTAGGGTGACCAAATGACGTGTGTTTCTCTCACCCAAAGTGAACACTAAATACCTAAAATAAAGTTTTACTTTACTTTGTCATTCTCCTTTATCTTACCATAATAATTCAGTAAAATTTGGTTTAAATGGGATCTATTCTTTCAACAATATATACAATAAGCTAAAAGGTTTCCGATGTGACTTATTTCCTACTACACCGCCATCTCTCGAATTTTTTTTAAAGTAAAGCAATTATAGAGGAATTGTTTTGATTATAAACTTATGACCCGTCGACTTCATCACGCATCCGAATCAACGATAATTATTAAATAATGCAATAAATTATCAGCTACATTTAATTATATTTTTTATGTCGCAAACTGTATTTTATTCATGTAATAAGTCAATTTTTTTTTCTGGGTTAGGTCGAAGGTCGACGGGCGGGTCAGCTATAGTTTATACTATAAAACTTCATATTTACTCTTCATTAATTCATTAATTTTCCCATCAAATCCAACTTAAGGACATAGGGAGGCAACAAGAGCTCTCCATTGCGCTCGATCTTGCGCAATGTCTATGACCTCCTCCTACACCAAATCCCTCAGCTCTGCCTCGATTTACTCAGCTATCCCTATATTGTAGATAACCCCCAGCATGAGCGTATAATATAAGCGGTAACATCCGATCCCCCAGACCCCCCCCCCCCCCTTAGCATCCGACATTAAGAAACCTAAAAATGAAACTGCTGAACACTATGGTGTACACACATTACCCATTTTTTGCTTGCACACGTGACTCATTTGTTGTGTGCAACGACAAAAAAACTATTGAACGAATTTTCTTAGATTTCCCGACGTATTGTTTTCTCTCTCCATAACTATAATATGGTCACCGCACTTATATTCTGTATGTACCTCTATCGCCTGTGCTGTGAGTACTTTCTAGTAGCGGGTATACAATGTGGAGTTTATTAAAATAATATGTGCATACCCGGCTATGAAATGGCACAAACAATGCCAAGTTTTGCATCCATCGGGCTATATTATATTGTGTGTATTATTATAAAACAACAGTGTTTTACATTTAATATGATATCCGGCGAGAGCTATTATATTGTTGTTTAGCAATCCGACGGACGCTAATTCCCATTGACAGCGTCTGTCAGAATGAATGCGTTGTGCCTGTTTGATGCGCCGGCCGCGCCGCTCTAGGTTGTCAGGGGTGCCCGAACAACATTACAAATTTACGGATCAAAAGGTAGAGATCATTAGATGATTTCTTGCAAAAGTACAAACCTAATCTTCAATCTTCTTTCTCCCTAGGTCATAAGATGGAACATTTGTACTCCACAAGTCCTCGATTATACCCTTCTGTCCTCCGCACCTCATCCGTCTCGTACGGTTGCCCTTCGGATGGTGATTGAGGCTTATATGGGCTTGGACTCTGGACTCTTTCCGTTCATTTTGAATTAACGGAAACGACATTATGAGTAGTGGAATTTTCAAAACGGAACGCGTGAACGGGTGAAAGTCTTCCCTTCTTTTAGTCTTTTTTTTGTTACTTCCGATGAACTATATATAGATAGTGTTGTTTTGTAATATCGATATTATTAAAATAGCAGTTGGTAAACAATTAACATTATTGTCTTTGGCACACTCCCACTGACTGATGTTGAACATCTTTGAGAATAATACTTATTTTGACATGTACCTACCACTCGGTCTCGCCCTATGATATGAACGCTAGATTCATTCTGACTTATAATTAAATTTAAATAAAAAAGCTCTCGTTTTTATAAATGCGTTTTTACTGAATTATAGTATACTAGTTTTCCCGACAGACGTTGTCCTGTGGACCCTGTGGTCCTAACCAGAAGCCCGTACATATGTGCATAATGTGCACTGCTCTCCCAGAAACAAAAATAAACTAATAAAATTAAAATATTAATTCTAAATCGTCCATATTTCATTCGTATTCAAAGCTCAGACGGGATCAACGCGAGAATATAATGTAATTATATACGCGCAATTTGGTTGACTTTGTATGAAAAATTTCTAAAACGCCCGAAACGGTGGAGTAAGTGTACTGTAAGAGTGGCAATTACGCATGCGAGAATGAGAAGGTGCAGGTGCAGAAAACAATAATTTTGTTGTTAGATTTTTCAAAGATGGCGTCGCATGAGATTCGTTCCATACTAACTTTAATATTATATTTTATATTATTTCTTATCCATTTTTCAACTTTTTTATTAGTTATTCTGTTATCCGGAGCGGAGAAGAATCCAATAAATTACACATCGGAAGAATCTGTTGAGCCGATCTCGAGTTATAAGTGTTCAAACTATCCCGACTTTAATTTATATTAGAGATTATTATTTATAATTTAGTATATTCAACAATGAATACATTTTAAGTATAAATAGACAATTAAGCACAATATTTCACCTCGCTCTTTGTAAGGTACATAGAAATAATCACAATTTAAGTTTTATTAATGGCAAATTAGTTTATTTTAAGAATAATAGCTCGGAAGTTTTTTCAGGATTTAAAAATCTTTAACGCGCGGCTTCATAAAAAGGTATGCGGTAGATACCTGTTATTCGAGCCCTGAAGATTTTATGTGTGTTTATGTATATGTCATTACTTGTTTTGTTTTATGTTGTTCTGTGTTCTTTTGCATGGTGTCTCCGATAGATAACTAAATAATATTAAAAAAAATATAAAATAATAAAATTGTTTGCTGGCAAAACTGGCAGATGGGGGTGCCACTGGTGCCAGGTACTTATTGTACAAAATAATACCTTAATGTTATTTTTTAGATGTTTGATTGATCAAAAATTCTCTCAAAAACATTCGACAAGTGCAAGTCCCGTCTTAAGCGGACAAGATACGAACTGAATATCAGTAATAAAATTGGCATCAATAAATGCGGATGCTGATATTGAAATCGTTTCTGATGCTGATATCCGCGACATCCCTGGTTTTTATTTATGGGTGCACGGAGATGTGGCCGACCTAGAATTATCAGCGTGATGGGTCCATCAAGATCCTTGTAGATGTGATGTATATATGGATACAAATTATTCCATTTCCTCAAATATTTTCAAAAATAACAATGACTTTATCTTCAAAGAAAGATTTTTTTTTAAATAGGTTGCTAATTTTTGAAAATAAAACGTAATTTGAAGATGTAAACTGTAAAGCAATACAGCAAGTAGTGAAGTGATAAATTCTTAGAAAATAAAAAAACCCGCCAAAATACAACGCATTATCATAATTGGTCAAAATTACAAGATGGACGACCAATGGCGTTACGGGGTTGCGAACCACGTGATCGGGAACAGCTGATTTTGTTTGTCAACCTCGGCGTGTGCGTTGCGACATCTTTGTTTTTTTTTGTTTATTAATCTCACGTGGAGTCTGTCGAATTATTCTGAATATTGGCGCGATCTTCTTTAAATCAGTGTTATTATCATAAGGATTGGATACTTTAAATTTGGGTGAGTCCTTTCCGAATATTTCGCCTACCATCTGCTATAGAAGTCTGAATGTTGACAATTTGACGAAATCATCGATCCATGCCGTGTGTGTCAAAACTGCTTTTCTTTTTCATTATAAGGCGTTCTTACCACCTTTTTGCGTCGTCAATAAGTCATATTATGCAGCCTATAACCCAAATCAGTTTTATCATGTTTGAGGTTATTCAGCAATCATTTCCTAACAATGTTTCTGTCAAACATGAAAATTAGGTTATGTTCCAATTGCTCAGAATCCCAGGTGCAAAACTATATACATTCGGTAATTATTTACGTCGCGGGCTTCTTCGATTTTTCACGATTTTTTATATGTAACACATATCAAATTTATATGCAGATTGGTAAATAAGCATGTTATTGATTGATTTGATAACATTTGAAGTATTTTATGAACCAATTTTAAGTAAAAATCAATTTTAAAAGTTGCCTATTTTCTCATACAAACTTTTCTTTCATGGAGTGACATTTTATCTTTTGATTCTAAAATTGGTGTTTTTGTCTGAAAAATGAAGATATTGTTGGTCATTGTCGTTTAGTTAGTCAATTTGGATAGATTAGGGATTTGATAACATCCTCGAATAATAACACTACGATTTGAATAGGTTAGGTTAAGGTTGGAACACACTCAAGACACACTAAATGCTCTCCTCCGAATACTGAGTAAATCCATGTATGGAACATATTTATTTATTCATTTTAAAGATGAACACTGCTCACCATTACAGTGTTTGATCTTTTCGGTGAGCAGTGGGAGAGAACATTACATACATGTCATAATACAATACAAAAATAGTACCTTAAGTAGGTCTAGATATAAACAATAAAAAAAAACACAGGAACACAGTTCCAATTTAACCTTTCTTACTTCTTATACAGAACAAAAATTACAAAAATAATGCTACTATGAACAAAAGAGCAAATGACATTATATAAATAAATTGAAGATAATCAGTGTTCACGTAACAAACAACAAATAGCCAACCTCCTGTTTAAAACTGTTATAAGATATATGAAAGATGTCAATGTGCTGAGACATGCTGCAAAGCCTCTAAGTTGGTGTTTTTTGTCGTCAAAGTTTGAAAAACCGTTTAAAATGTAGACCTGGCCATACAAATCTCACGTATCTTGGCTTGATACTGCCGATCTGTCTCGAGAAATAATTTCTCTTCAACAAATCGACAGTTGGAATATAAAATTGTGTATGGTATTAAAGGTTAAAATTAAAGATTAAAAAAGGTTAAAAACTGTGAATGGTATTAAAGTTTAAAATACCATTTTCACTTAACACTGAAGTACATAAATTGTTATAAAATACAAAAAGATTACCTAGGAAGCAATGTAACAATCAACATTTGTTAAGCCTTAACATGCATCAAATATATGTTGAAAAGTTTGTAGACATATACTAAAACAATAGGCACATAATGTACTCTTCAGAGCCAAACATCAAGGAACTTAACAAACGCTCCATTCGTCACGTTGATCACATCAGTATTAGGAGTCACTTATTACAACAGCCGACTGTTCTACTGATTCCAACTAAAATTATAGACATGTTTGAAAATTTTCTTAAAGTAATCTTTCCATTTGTATTGTTTCAGTAAGGCGTCAAAATGGCCACAATAGATGGTCGGCCGGCGCGCTACGGCGTGTCGCTGAAAGATCTGCGCGAGCTCATGGAGCATCGGGGTCCAGAGGGCATACAGCGGCTCAACGGACTCGGAGGCATACAAGAGCTCTGCAAGAAACTCTACACCTCGCCTAGTGAAGGTAAAACACACCTCGTATGCTTTATATATACATAGACTCATGAAACATCTCGAAGAGACATATTCTGACTTCATTTCATTTTTCTTCCTTTTCTTTGTCTATCTTCCATTGGATTCCCTTCTTTGAACAAATTAAAATGTTAGTTCTTCTTATTTGAGTATATCAGTCGTGATGATTTTTGTAATATTGTCAAGTCTCAATATTGTCAGTTGCTTTTAACTGATAATGAGTGGTGTTATCATCTTGAAACTGGCCACACACATTATAATAATAAAGCTTAAACAAGATATCAAACTGGATTGTTACAAAGCTACTGCAAAATGATTCAGTGGTATATTTAACCGATATATTTAAATCAGAAAAAGAAAGAACTCAAATCAGTAACTGCTTAATTTACAAACTAAGATCAGTGGAAAAAATAGCTCAGCGATAGAAAATATTACGATCAAGCTGTCGTCGAGATAGTTTAACGCAAATCGCTTGATTGTGAGCTGATCTCTGTACATTTTGACCCGCCATGTTGGATTTGACGTCAACTGACAGCTGTTTCCAGTATACAAGAACGCTTTCTGTAATAAATGCACTGTATTTGAGTTTTTTTCCCTTCCAATCATGTGCTCCCTTCATATTTAGGTCCATTATATTTTGGTTTATCATATCAATCATAGAAAATTTAAACAAATAAAGCAAATATGCATTCCCGTAATCATTCTTCTTGATACTTGTTGTTTAAAATCATTTAAATTGCTTCAGTAGAATGAACAAAGATTTTTGTTAATTTAGTTTATTTGTGAAAATATTCTACAAAGTTAATCGGAGAATATTAGGAAGGAATCATAGAATTAATAGGTTGCAGTGGCTGGAGCATGTTGAAGGAATGAATGCTAATAAGATAACTAAAAGGATTTAAAAAAGGAAACATGTAGGAAAGTGTGGTTGATCAAATACATTGATATAGAAGTGAAAGAAATACGAGAGTTTGTATGAGAAATGTAATGTTGGTCGAAGAAGTGAACAAAGTGTGCTTGCATAGAAAAGAGTAGAGGTCCATTATAGTTGCCTACCGCGCGATGGACTGTAAAAATGTTAATTCACAACAGAAAAATTTCAAGATTTCTCATTCTTGTGTGTTGTAATGAAGATAAATTGAATGCGGTTTTCTAACTTTTAATTTCCTGATTCGACTTCTACTCTACTGTATAATGTGAAGTCAGATACCGTGTCTGTATGTATGAAGACTAGATTGTGTGTGTACAGTGGAACCTCTTGTAACGACCATAATTCATTCCACAGTCTTACTCGTTATGCGAAACAATATTTCCCATACAAATCAATCTAAAATACGATAATGTTGTGTTCCAAAAGGAAAAATACTATTTTCCATAGGTAAACTATCGGTAACAACTTTGAATACAATTTAGATTTGAAAAAAGGGATAAAAATTTGAATTTATGACAAATAAGTTTTCACATGTAAATTTGTTAATAGCAATCATTGCATTCTTTAAAGGATGACCAGCTCAGTTTCTTCAAAATTTGACAAATGTGTCACAGAATATCATGTATCTAATAGATTAGCCACCTCCTTATTATCTTGGGGGACATTTTTCATGGGTAATTAGGTACACTTTGCAAATGTATTAATTCAAGTAGGTATCTAATGTCTGAATACAAATTTGGAAAAATTTGTGAGCGGAACGCACTGGCGCAGAAGTCGTGACTCACAACTAAATTTCCCTTTCTATGAAACTCCAATTTGTACTCGCTTTGCGAAATGTCACTTTTTCACATTTTGTTTTGCTCGTTTATGAGAGGTTCCACTGTAGTTAATTGTTTTATCCTTGGCATTATTAGAAACCTAGGAAAAGAACCATTTGTATTGGTATGATGGAAGTACGTAAATAGTTGGTTGGTGGTGCGGAGAGATGGAGACCACTCCCTCTGGAGACATGCAATGTAAACATCAACAGCCCCCCATCCCCCCCATGGTATTACCATATCAGCCAGCATGCTGTCCTGGCACCACTTCCTACTATGTGCCTGTCTCCGACTCCATATTTATACTATCGTAAACACACATACACCTCAATACAATATCATTTCATCTCGCTTTTTTATATTATGAAACTTTTTATATTTCCCTCTCCCGAAGCACGAGCTCTTACTCATTTTCGGGAGTGTCTTGTATGTATATCATAATGATCATCGTATTTTATTGTATTTTAATGTTTTTTTTTTCAACAAACACCAATCACTTACTAATAGACCATTCTTCATGTGTATATTTATTTTATGAATAGTTTGTGCGACAGTTGATAAGTTTAGTTAAGGCTTAGGGCTTTGGAGAAGATTTCTATGATTTGGATTTTGACCACCGAAACGGAATACATTGTTGGTGTAAAGTGAGTGCACTAAGTCAGCCTTGGAAAAAGTAGTAGAAGAAAGTTGTACGCCTTGGAAGCCATTTGAACACTAATTATTGATTTGATACTTACTTACTTTCCATATCCAGACATCAAATGCGTGACCCCCAATACTCAGATCACATCAAATCAAAATTTACCTTATGTTCTTCTTCTATCCAAAGATTGGTCTGTCCCAAGCATTTTGAAAATTTACCTTATGTTAAATCTGGTTAAAAGCATTGACACCCATTTTCTTTTATAAATAAGCAAGTTGTAAAAATGTTTTTGGATAGTTAATAAGTTTATGTGTTGGTATTGCAGGTCTGCCTGGTTCCAAAGCCGACACGGAGCACCGACGCGAAACCTTTGGCTCCAACACCATCCCCCCCAAACCACCCAAAACCTTTCTAACGTTGGTATGGGAGGCTTTACAAGACGTCACACTCATCATCTTGGAAGTGGCAGCGCTCGTCTCTCTAGGACTTTCATTCTACAAACCAGCCGATGACGACAGTGAGTATCTCTTTTATCACTCACTTAAGGACTGATGCATGTATGTGTGTGTTACTCACGAGGCCGCCTTAGACTAAACGAGCAAAGAGCCAGAGGTAGACGTAGAATTGTTTCTTTATGATTGATATTGACACTGGGCAAACAACAACAAGCAAGAACAAGAACTATGGTGAACGTAATCTGTCATCGCCCATCAATTAGTTCTCAGTGTTGGCTCTTGCTCGTCAATATCAACTATCAAAAAAGAATTTAGTACTATTTCTAGCTCTGGCTCTAATACTATTTCTAGCTCTGGCTCTATATTTTTTTAGTGTAAACACACCCCTTAGTAGAACATATATTGATTTAAAAGGTTTCTGTCTTTAAATAAGGCTCTAAGTTACAAACTTTCTATGTCAGTGCAAAATATGATTTTTTTTGTAATGGCCAAGATATAGTTTGTGTATCTATATGTTCTGTACTGCTTAGAGGGCAACTTGTATTCAATTTCCAAAACTTTTCAGGATATTTTGAGAAGCAGCAGGTCCTCTTAAAGATTTCATAATGACAAACTGAAGTCGGAAAAATTTTATTGCCTAATTGTAACATGATTTTAAAACAAAAAGTTCGCTATACTGAGATCGACTTCGTTATAATGAATTTTGGTTCAATACATTTTATATGGAAGTTATTCAGGGACAAATTGACGATTCGTTATACTGGAAATTTCGTTACTTCGGTATTCGCTATAAAGAGATTTGACCTGTAGTAGGTAGTATTGTGTTTCTTTCTTGTGTATGAAAAGAATGAAAAAGGCATATATCGAATTTTTCTAGTGCTCTATCTTTACAAAGAATGAACTTTAGTTGAAATAAAGGCTTTCACTTATTTTTACATCTTGTCTCTGACTGCCAAGCACTTTGAAGAATATCTTAAGGTTGTTCTAATAAGTTATGACTGTTTGTTGTTGCAGCGTTACCGGAAGAAGAAGAAGAAGGCCACTACGCGTGGATAGAGGGGCTGGCTATCTTAATATCAGTTATTGTTGTTGTTTTAGTCACCGCATTTAATGATTACACTAAAGAAAGACAATTTAGGTGAGCCGTCACTCCTATATCACACCCATTCACCTGCACTTTCTCTCATCATCACACACTATCCTCATCTATGGGACTCATTTCATTCTAGTCAAATAGTAATTGTACTTTGATTATTAATTTTAATGTACAGTAGGTGCCGGAACTCAGTGCCAATAAAATCCTCCAATTCTTCCAGGAGGCTGGACTGAGCGATGAGCTCTAATGTAAGGCTAGTCACAATAGTTCCACTATGGGACGCAGTGACAGCAACCCCCCAGGGGGCAGCAAGCCTATCAATAAATAAATAGGTGCCAGATATAGTGATCACGTTTGTCCCAGTGTGTTTTGATTCTATTAACCGGCGGCCATATAGCTACATATGGCGACATAAGCATTATATAAGAAAGGTTTTTATGACAAAAAAATCTACAAGAAATCGAGAAAAAAAGTCTGTCCCATTGTCTCAGATAGTTTTCTGTGATTTCATTCAAGCATTTGTGTAAAAAATTTACCAACCTGCATCACTAGCAAGTGTTTCACGCCTTTAAAACATCTGGGAGATTAGCTCTTTCCAAAAACTAAAATGCAAACAGGTAGTTATCATAGAGCATTTTAAAAGTGCCCACCGTTATTCGGTCTTTTATATTTTTGCCTGTTCCAGGGTTCGAATTTTTTATCGCCATACAATAAACAAACGCATGCACAGATGGAAACAGTTCAAAACTGACCTTGACTATTAGCTATAAATCTTTTATAATTAAACAATTTGCCTATTGAGTCGAGATTGAAAAAAAAAACGTGCCCGTCCGTGGCACAAATATAAGAAAGTGTTGTATATTTTATGAACAATTGATTCTATTAACCGAAAATGTGATTCTATTATCCGATAGAAATTGTATGAAATTCTTCATTTTGAATCGGGACTTGGACTTTTGATTCTATAAAACGGCTGATTCTATTAACCAATGATCACAATAACTGGCGCCTACTGTATTTGTTAGCATAGCTGACTTTAAAACAGTGTATATGGGCTCAAATCTCTATGGGGGCGTCCATTAATCACGTGAGCCCAAAATCTGTTATCCGGAGCGGAGATGAATCCAATAAACCAAGTATCATAAAAATCTGTTCAGCCGATCTCGAGTTATAACTGTTCGCACTAACCCGTGTTTTTTTTTTTATAAAAATGAATCTGTGCTCATTCAATGTGAACACAAATACACTCTTTGACTCTTTCACAGTAAGCTGCTTAAAGCTTGTGTCGTGAAAGAGGAAGATGGTCGACACCTGGGATGGAACCCACGACCTCCGCACGAAACAGTACGAAAGCCGGCGTTGTAACCGCTAGTCTACCAACCACTTAATTTTATATTATAGATGTGTGTATTAATGTTTTAATTGTGCTGTGTTTTCAGGGGTTTACAATCGCGTATAGAAGGGGAACATAAATTTTCAGTGATAAGGCAGAGCGAGGTGAAGCAAATAGCTGTGGGGGACATAGTGGTTGGGGACATATGTCAAATAAAGTACGGGGATCTGCTGCCTGCCGATGGCGTCCTCATACAGAGTAACGACCTTAAGGTAACCACATAAACAAGTCTTGTATACTTATTCTACTTCTTGTGTTTTCTCGGATTACTCCGACGTTGATAGTCACCATGGAGAAGTTCTTCAACATTCCTAATCCCTGTACACTTTTTGAAAAAGTTTCGGAACCAGGATATCTGCCATCAGCTCACCCCATATTTATTTTATTAAATCAATATAGACCCCGTTTCTAAAGCAACCCTCTATATCAGGGGTGATCAAACTTTCATACTATAGGAGCTACTTTTTTAACAGAATCATTCCCCAGATCAACTGTTTCCTATTTAGCTATATAAATGGTCTTCCAATAGAATCTTACAAATTTTGACAGTTTTTGAAGCCACGTGTGTCATATTAACTCACGTTTTTGCTAAATTTACATTCAACAACATTCGCTTATATATTTATTTATTTATTAATAACTAAAAAAATATCATAATTCAGCATAACAGGTTTGCACCCTTTTCGCTGAATAATGATAAATAATACAAAATATAAAAACAGGCAACGAAATATTGCTAAAAATAATATGCAAAAGAAACAATATGACATTATAAAAAAGTTACTAAAAGTAGTTCAAAGTACATTATTATATCTATGATACAAATAATAACAATTATTGGTGTGCGATAGACATAACAACATGCACCGGCGTCGGTGCTTACTGTATGCACACGCACAAGTGAACATATGGACTATATGGACACGCTTCCCCGTCTCTCAAGGGGTAAGCGACCATGGCTTTCTCGGGAATATGCAGGCAGAAAAAGACGCACATGTTTAATGGTCTGATTCTAAAGGACAAGTGATTCTCTATACATTTCAAATTCTGTATAACTGATCTATGTGCTTACCCCATCCTCCTCTTCCGTAACCAAGCCCCTCTTTCAGGACCCGCACAGCGCCGATACTCGCGCCTCTAGTAGGTTACAGTCTGCATCAAACCACCCTTAATTCGATGCAGACTCAAGTCACCGCGCTGAATCCTGAAAGGCGTCATACTTGGCGGCGAGTTTATCCAATCCTACCAAGCCAAAAATAATAAAGATGAACCTAATGGAAGTTGGTAAAACTTCAATCCGATGTACTACAACTACACCATATTATACTGTGCTATTTCAGATCGACGAATCATCACTCACGGGTGAGTCTGATCATGTGAAGAAGGGAGAATCATTTGATCCTATGGTGCTGTCCGGTACTCACGTCATGGAGGGCTCAGGCAAAATGCTTGTGACCGCCGTCGGCGTGAACAGTCAAGCCGGTATTATCTTCACACTGCTCGGAGCCGCCGTGGACCAACAGGAACAGCATATTAAGAAGATGAAAAAAGGTCAGTCTCCATACCAACCTACACCTACTATCATCTCAATTTTATCTGTCAATAGAATTTCATTCATTATTTTGTATGGTGCAAACTATTACAACATCAATTGTAATGTCACTCAATGAATCCTAAAGTGTAAACAGTATAGAGTACACCTCGTATTGTTTGTTGAATTGAGTGGTTAGACGGCTTTGTCGGTACAAAGTGTCTCGTTAAGTGTTGACACCGCACTATGGAGTATTTGCAACTTAAGAACGGTGAGAAGTCAAAATCATATGTTAGGCTAAAACTGTTTTGAATTCACTAATCTTTTGATTGGTCCATCTCTCAGCTTTCAAAATTCTCCCCTGTGGGTCATGCATTTTGTTGCACTGACAGTCGAAATACAGACAAAAGTCTGAAATGCGTGTTTTTGATCCAACACGCTAATGTGTGAAGTTCGTTCATCTAGTTGTTGTGACTCAATGGGTTGTTTTCTTTACTCTTTTCGCCACCGGGGGCAGCACTGACAAACAGGGTCTAATAGAATTCAGTGTTGCCTACGTGGGCGATTTATCGCCATTTGAACTATTCAGAATGACAATCTGCAACGAAAAAATCTAAAAGGCGACTCCCCGGATACCAAAATTTTCAGAATGACCTTTTTTTAGTGAACTTTCACCCCACTTTTCATCTTTCCAGATACCAAATTTTCAGTTGGGCTATTTGTATGAAAATCGGCGATATTAGGCCAAGAGCCGTTAGTAGAAACACTGATAGAAATGTCAAATTTAAGTTTGGCTATAACCACGCTAAGACAATTGTATACAAAAGCGTGTAGGAATTGTTGTAATAACTTAACGTGCAATAGTCCCTGTTCATTTTGAATATATTTATATAGGATATACAACAAAACTGAGAAAATTCAGTTCATAAAAAATAACCAATTTATAAAGAAAGAATAAATCGGTATAATGACAAAGTATTACAAAGTTACGATGTTTGAAGAATAAAAAATAATATTTTATTTTTTACAGTTTTTGAATGGATAATTTTATTTTATGAGAGTTTTTATTTGTCGAGTTACGGTTTCTATTACAGAAGTTAAATTTATTGTTTAAAACTATATTATTTTCCGCATATTTACACCATTTTGTTTTTTATTGATTCTCAAAGTTGAAAGGACCAAAAATTTGATACTAACAAAATACACTACATACTGTATTGAAAAAATGGTCAATTTGTTACATGAAAGCTTAATATAAACAAATGCATTAAATTATTTTTCACCAATTTTTTAGGGTAAATACTCCATAGTGTGGCGGTTGAAAGAGGTCAAATGGTTTGTTTGTGTCATAGTTGATCTGTGGATGTCTCTTTCATTGTTTGTGTGATGCACATTCATCGCTAGCAATACCAGGACCAAATCAGACTAAATATTTTACTTCATTCCATTGGAAAATAATAATTCCGTAATCCTAATTCTGGTTGAATTAAAACTTTATTAGAAATCTTCAGCTTGTTTTTTTTTGATTACTATCATCTTATGTACCATTTCAATTTTTATTTTGATCTATAGAATTTCAATTTCCCTTCAGTGTCGATGGAATTTTAAAATTCTCTAAAAAATATACATTTTCTGTGTTTCAAATGATTTATATTATTTTTACTATGGAAAAAGGTTTTTCTGTCTTTTATTTTCTATTTATGTATGATATACATATCAAAATATCATATAAATTTTTTTTCATCTTGTTGCCAAATCAATTCCTACATTTATGAAATTATGAAATTTTAAAATATTTTTTTTTATGAAGTGTCGATAGTTGTGAGAAATAAACATATATGCTAACTTTTAATGCAATTAATTGATTTGGCATTGTTTTATAATCTCATATCTACTTGTTGACGTATCATAAGTCTAATTTTAGTTAAGTAATTTTAATTAAATTAAAAAAAAAAAGTACATGGATACATTCACATTTTAAATTATGATTTTCTTTTTATTCTTCATCTAAAATTAGATGTGTCCCTCTACTATATAATTAATTAGCTTTATAATTATACAAATTAAAGTGCACACAATCATTCACATGTCGTTTGGGCAGGCAGTACGTAGCCTGCCCTCTTATAAATACAATTTTAACTTACAAGTTGAAATATTCATGAATTTGAAAACAAATGATGTTGCACTTTCACTATGTTTAGTTAAGCTCATGTACTTTTCGTCTCTTTGTAACATTTTGTTCATGTTTGTTTTTCACTTTTGAAAAACATGTTCCATTTTTGAAAATTGGTTAGTGCAATCAAGTTTATAACACATTCCATTTTTGAAATTGGTTAGTGCAATCAAGTTTTTAACACATTCCATTTTTGAAATTGGTTAGTGCAATCAAGTTTATAACACATTCCATTTTTGAAATTGGTTAGTGCAATCAAGTTTATAACACATTCCGTATTTGAAGATAAAGATAAATTTTCTGACTTCTGGATTGTGGTAAATTAAATATAGCGAGAGTGCTTTCAGTTTGTTTATAATTTACACTTCGTAAATACACCAACACTAAATTGTTGAATGAAAAAATATTAATTGTGAATGTTAGTTTGCACTTGATGTTATTATTATTATTACATTGTGATTTTTTTGTTTACTTTCAAATGGACCCTTGTTAATTTTTACATTTTTTTTACATTTCTCTCCCCGCTCTTGTGTCCCTCCCCTGTTCTGCTGCACGTTGATGTGATGTCTGTTGTCCACCCGTATACCCTCTCACTCCGTCGTCGTTCTGTGTCGTCTCTTCAAAAATATAAACGAAACACGATAAAATGACAAAATTATTAACAAACACAGAGGCGAAGAAACAGCGAAAGAAGAAGAGTTTGTCAGGTAAATTTATTCTTCATCTGTTTATTTTTTTTTGTTTGTATTTTATTTTATTTACTCTTTTTTATTGTTGCTTTTTTTTCGTACAGTGTATGTGTGTTGTTTTTATTTTATATAACCTTGATTTTGCTTTGTATTTTATATGTTTATTTTGTTTCTTTACAACAACAACAATAATGTTTCTAATAAGTATGCTAATTTGACTAATAGCAAGCCGTGCAAAAAGTTTTGCAAAATTCTAACTGATTCCGATGGATGCCTCTTTGTGTAAAATTGGAGTATAGGAATAACTATAAATTGGGTTCCCTATATTTAAAGAGTTTTAAAATCTGTGGAACAAAAATTATTCGCGTATGCACACCGACTGATTCCGAAGCATGCATCTTCCCAGAGAGCTCTGACATTTCCTCCACGCATGGTTCTGACCTTTCCTACAATCATATCCGCTCAGATATTCTTACAACGATAACCAACTATGTACTTTCAACTAAACTTAACTGCATGTGTCAACTAAAATCGCTCAACTAAACTAATCTTACTAACTTATTGAGTTCACAATCTTTTGGTTTGACTAATAAGCGACTAATTTACTCGCAATCTGTTGCCATCATTAATTAATACATTATGTTTTAGCATTTGGACATTTTCTTTTTGTATTTTCTGAAAGATCTCATACAAATAGTCGGTAGACTCTCATACAAATTTAAATAATTTATTTTGAAAGTCAGCTTTTTAACAGCATCAATCAATGGAAGGTCGAATTTTTAATCTTCGTATAAGTTTACAATAAATAAATGGGATCCTCAAAGTGTTCGAAGTGCCTGGTAACCCAGCTGTTTAGTTAGTTAGGTTCGATAGCAGTAGCTGACTATCATCGTTTTCACGACTTATGCCCTTGCTTTGTGAGAAAGATGTCACAAGTGTAGGTATTTGTGTTCACTCTGGGTGAGCCCAAATTCATTAAAAAATAAAGACTCAAAATATCTTGTTTTGACTTAGAAAGATATTTTGAATATATTTATATTGTTTTCTCTTAGAAATTGTCAATGAGAATACTACAAATATTTCAAATATGAAATGAATTTTGTTATATTTATGCTATAAAAGCTGCGTAACCCTAGATTTTTTTGTTTCTTTCAGTATATTATGTAATCTTCGCAATATTGGCGTTTGTGGCCAATCTAAAGTCAAATAAACGCCAGTACATTATCTTTGTTAGATATTGACTATTATTCTGAAATGAAAAACAGACAATCGAGTTGCGTCTTATCCAATTTTTGCGTTGAGTTGGAACGTGAATTTGAGAATACCAGTCATTATCATGAATTAAATCCAGTTGTCGATTTTGAGTTAGTGAGAGAGTCTACTGTATATCTCTGTGACTTAATTCGTAAGGAGATATAACTAACAATAATAAACAAAGTGTTTGGTAGCCTAGTGAGTCCGTCAAAGACTTTTGTACTCAGGTTGGGGATCCCCGGTGCCGACCAGCTTCCTCTTTCACTGCACGAGCTTTAAGTAGCTTACTGTGAAAGAGTCAAAGGGGTGTATTTGTGTTCACTTTGAGTGAGCACAGATTCATTTTTCAAAAAAAAATTGAAGATATATATGTGTTATAATGTTTGTTTTGTATGTGTGCGGGTAGATGAGGAGGCTGGCGGAGTGGGGGTGACTGTCAACAATCACATCCCCCAGGAGGAAGACAACCATGTGGCCAGTGAATCTGCCCCTGCCGCGGAGGGCGGAGGCGGCGGTGGTGGCAGTCACAAGAAAGAAAAGTCCGTCCTGCAAGCTAAACTCACTAAACTAGCCATTCAGGTAAATCACGCCATCTGTCCTACCTTCAACACCCCATATTGTGACCTGGGAAGCCTAGTGGTATAGGCTGGCCTGTCTCAGATTGGATGGGACCGGTCGACTGGAAAAAATTGCCTCAGGCAATAAGTTCCGCCGGTTATAATGACACCTTTGTATAGAACAGTGTCATTTTATTTATTTATTGTCTAGGGGCCGACTTCTGATTTAGAGGTTCAGGGTTTGTTTCCTTGTCAGGTCAGAATATTGCATATTGAATATTTTCAATCCATCTAGATACCCTGCCTCAGATTGGAATATGGCTATGCTGACACCTTTGTATAGGAAAATGTTCATTTATAGATCACTCTCTTTCGAGAATGGATTGCCACATTGAAAAAGAAGAATTCTTGGCCTGTTCTCTAAAGCCCGCCATTCATGATCACTCTATCCATCCAAACGGAGCGATGTCACTCCAAAATTTTTAAGTGAGTGGGAAAAACCAAAAGGATAATGTGCAAATGCAAGGATGAGTTGGATATCGTCAAGACATTCGTCCACCACTCCACGCATGCACACGACCACTCTGTGTGTTAGATTAGGACAATTGGATGGCGTCTATTTGGAGTGATCATACATGGCAGGCTTAAGAAAAGGGATCTGATTTAGAGTCACCCCCCATATTCATGTTCCGAGGGCGTATTTCTTTGGTTCTATCTAGCTAGACTATTATGTTGCAAGTGATTTTAAACTAGTTTGAAACTGTCAATAATAACTTTTTTGTCTTGCAGATTGGTTATGCTGGTTCCACCATCGCGGTCCTCACCGTCATCATTCTCATCATCCAGTTCTGCGTCAAAACATTTGTGATAGATCAGAAACAATGGAAGACCACCTACATCAACAATCTCGTCAAACATCTCATCATTGGTGTCACCGTGCTGGTGGTGGCTGTCCCCGAGGGTTTGCCCCTTGCCGTCACTCTCTCCCTGGCATACTCCGTCAAGGTATCTCTATTTTCTATTACATTTCTTATCGCCATATATTTGATTCATGTAGAAAACCAACAGTGAACTAGGGCGATTCTACAACAGTTCTCCTAAAATTTTGACTTCCACGGTAGAGAGTTTAAGAGAAGGAGCATTCGCTAGTTTGGTCTTAACCCATCTTTAGAAAATGAAGCATCAAAAAATAAAATAGACAAATTTCAGGTGCCACTTAAGTTGATCGAAGAGCGGGTCATTCTAGAGGAATTAAGATAATTAAGCAGAACTGTCCAGGCAAAACCCACTGTTTTCGTTAAACTTTTAGATGATTCTAAGCTATAGCATAATTCTTTTAGAATCAACCTCAATGTATGTTATTTTTACAATTCTAGAAAATGATGAAAGATAACAACTTGGTCCGCCACTTAGACGCCTGCGAGACCATGGGTAATGCAACAGCCATCTGCTCTGACAAGACGGGCACTCTGACCACCAACCGGATGACCGTTGTGCAATCTTACATATGTGAGAAACTGTGCAAGGTCACGCCGAGATTTAGTGATATTCCAGCTCAAGTTGGAGAAACAATTGTCCAAGGAATAGCCATCAACAGTGCTTACACCAGTAAAATTATGGTGAGTTATCAGTATCAAATTTTTTCACAATTTTTGGTCAATGCTAACGTTTTAAAGAGGAATAGGTCTTGTCATTTTTATTTTTTGAAAAAAATCAATGTAGGTACATAGAATTCCCTTGTGTGGTAATGTACTGATCTTCAACACTTCGAAAATAACTTGAGTGTTTATTTCTGTTCATCAATCAATCAATACTCTTTTTAAGACCCCACTTAGGGGCATAGAGAGGCAACAAGAGCTCTCCATTGCGCTCCTTGTACAACCCATGTACAATCCACATTTTTGAAGAAACGAAACACAGTGTGAAAGGGTCTTCCTCGTATTTGGAACCCTGATGGTAGGTAGAACAGCACTCTCCTCAGCAAACTCATTCGGCATCCTTAACCTGTTAACCGGGGAGTTCCCATTCTAATTACGCAACATGTAATGGGTGCGTATTCTTTCACTAGGACGTGTCAACACGTCACGCCCGGAGAATGTCACTGGTCACACAACACAACCCATCGCTCGCAACAGCGAAATGAAACTGATTCCATCCACGTATTAAATTCATGTCGAGACCCGTATGAATGACGTATTATTATAGTTGTTCGAAAATATACGTCCCGCCTGTTCCAGAGCGCAACATTATTTTCGAGGATGTATTTATATGTCATACCCGTACCTAAAGCTATTTTGAGTGTAAAGGGCTCAAAATAGCTTTACGTCAACCGATTAAAAAAAAAATGGGCACCAAGTAACAAAAAGTAGAACAAAACAAAAATTAAACTTAAATATCAAATAGAGTCAACAGTCCCATTTAGCATATCGTCAATATTGTAAAATGCTTGTTCAACAAGATACTTCTTCATCTCTCTCTGAAACCCCACTGAATTTTGTGCTCTGACACTATGAGGCAACTTGTTTAAAAAACGTACACTATTACAGATATAGCTCTTTGAAACCTTTGCCAATCTATGTTCCAACAGCCGCACATCTCGTTTACCCCTAGTATTATAAGTATGATGATCCAAGTTAAGAGGAGTATTGGGCAAATTCTTGTAGGCATATTTAAGGCACTCATAAATGTACATACTTGACAAAGTTAGCACTCCCAGTTCGCTGAAGGCATTTTTACAAGGTTCTCTGGGTTTTATGTTCATTAGTTGCCGTATTGCTCTTTTTTGTAATACAAAATCTACTCCAATCGGCTCCCCTTCCCCGGAATAATATTCCATACGACATTATGCTGTGAAAATAAGCAAAGTAGACAAATTTAACTGCGTCAAAACCGCTAACCTCTTTTGTGCTGACCATTGCAATTTTTCATCTATTGTCACACCTAGAAATTTTGTCTCCCGAGATGCCTGCAACCCTTGCTCACACAGTGATGCTACCACTGGGTTAGCATCAGTGTTGGTCTCAGAGAGAAGCGAATAGTATTTGATGTATTGTTCTATTTTCGATATTTTCTCTTCGTTCAAAAATACCCTCAACTCTTAGGAATATTTAGAAAGCAAAATAAGACAAATGGGTCCACCATTCTCAAGTTTTAGCGATACAAACGCACAATATATACCACTAACATAATAATGTTGCTTTCCAGCCATCTCAAGACCCTGTCGGCCCGCCCATGCAAGTGGGCAACAAGACAGAGTGCGCCTTATTAGGTTTCGTGTCGGCGCTGAACCGGAGCTACCAGGGTGTGAGAGACGACTATCCGGAGGAGTGTTTCACGCGCGTATACACATTCAACAGCGTGCGCAAATCGATGAGCACGGTGGTGCCGTACAAAGGCGGCTACAGGCTGTACTCCAAGGGAGCTAGTGAGATGGTTCTCAAAAAGTAAGCTGAGAATTCTTATTCATATTATACTTACAGATAGTTTAACAATTAAAATAATATATATTTTTACGTAGGTATTTTTCGGTAGTTAAAAAAAAAAAATTATATTATTATTGAATCAACAATTTAATGCCGACAATAATTTGTGAATCTTTGGCACGTTGAGAAATCCCATGCCTCCTGCAAGAATCGAAACCGAATCACTAGCTGTCTTTAGAAATAAATTTTGCTACTATCTGCATACCTTTGAAAAAAAATTTTTTTGTTCAATAGCGCTACAGCCCAAATCGGGCTTTGGCCTCTTAGATTCTTAATCCATAATAAGTAAAACCTCGAAGCCTAACGGCAGAGATGCCGACTTTTGATCAAGCTATCCTGGATTTGTTATTGTTATTGTTTGTAATGGGCAGGCAGCTCAAGCTGTTAGGCCCATATCATTGTCTCTCAAATAAACATCTAGTCTGATCAACACTAGTAGCAGACACAACACTCTCAGGCAATTTATTCCACACATCGACCACTCTGTTACTAAGTGCATGCTTCCTTGGATTGCATTTAAAACGAGATTTGCTCAACTTTAGGTGGTGTCCTCTTAAGGTTTTCATTGACATTCCTATTGAATACATGCTCCAAATCAGGCACACTGTAGAATTCAGACAAAATATTCAATGTTTCCATCAGGTCACCTCGTGCTCTTCTTTCCTGTAGTGCGGATAACTTCAAGATCTTTAATCTCTGGGTATTCTAGGTTTTTAAGTCCCAGAGGCAACTTAGTAACCCGTCTCTGGACATTTTCTAGTAGGGTAATGTCCTTGATCAAGAGAGCAGTGGTAAACATTGGCACTGTGAGACACTGAATTGACTTCCTGATCAGATATAACATGAAGTTTGCTCTCTCTACCAAGGTTGTTAGATGTTCACAGCATTTGTTTTGATTCCCATTCTTTTCTTTGATTTTTAAATTGAAATTTCTTCTCAGAATTTCGTCTCTGCGGTGTCAGATGGGATGGAATTATCACAATATAAGAGGATCTTTAAGCAGATCAGTCGTCGGCCCCTATTTCTATGCATTTTTTGTTATTCCTGCATGCATCTTTTATTCCTTTATTTTTATTTAAAATAAATAAATCTTTATTGGATGAAAAAAAATATAGTGTATAAATAATGCAATTTTGAAAAACTTCCAAAAGGCGGACTTATTGCTGCAAGCAATGCCTTACAGCCAACCTCTTATTTATATTATTGTTTATTTTATGTTAAATAAAAAATAGTTGCTATAGGTCTACCTTGGTACGGGCTTTGCCCAGTTAGGTGGATTTAAATGCTTAAAAAATTTTGTACATATTATCAATGAATAAAGAAGTTATTATTATTATTATTAATACCTTGGAGAGATGAAATAAATATAAGTATAAATTTAATGATTGTTCCTTTCAGATGCGCATTCATCTACGGGCACGATGGCCACTTAGAAAAGTTCACAAGGGACATGCAAGATAGGTTGCTGCATCAGGTCATCGAGCCAATGGCATGCGACGGACTCCGAACTATATCCGTGGCATTTAGGGACTTTGTCCCGGGCAAAGCAGAAATTAATCAGGTTTGGGATGATTTCTATTTTCAAAATTACATAAAAGATATAAGTATAGTGTAATTCTCAAAAGAATGACTTTTTAAGCGCAGGTATACACTCTTTTTGAGCTGTCAATTATAATAATACACACCGATAACAATTAAGTATATTTGATCGGAAAAAACAAATGAAGGGTACACTGCAAATACAAGCTCATAGATAAATTCTCATTTTACAAGAGATCCAAAACAAAACTAAATGCACAAACATTATTTATTTACTATGGAATGAGAGATCTTGTGCAGTGTTATTATCATCATTCTGAGGTACTTTTAGTCAATGAATACTCACTTAGGGGCATAGAGAGGCAACAAGAGCCCTCCACCACGAGGAGGTCCAGCCCTTACTGCAACTTTTGGATTGATAGTTTATACCCATAAATATATTTATTGTTTCCAATAGAATTGTATGGTTTCCATTGCAGGTCCATATCGATGCGGAACCTAACTGGGACGATGAGAACAACATTGTCAACAACTTGACGTGTCTGTGTGTTGTTGGAATAGAGGATCCCGTCAGACCCGAGGTGAGCACACCAACAAATCATCTACCACAAAACATATATTTTTTAACCATCTTGTTGTGTCCCTGAAACAACATATCGTTTCCCATAATCACTACTTTTTCTATTTCTTTAATTTCTAATCTGGTCTGCGTTGAGGTCTATGTTCCAAATTTTTATAGATTCTTGGGTCCTTTTCAGAACAAGTTTCTTAACAAATCACCAAGTTACCAACTTATTGATTTTGTCAAATTGTAAACTGTTCCAATCTCTGTTCCAACACAACTTCTAGGTATACCTACGAAATTCTTTCCTAATATTCTCATTCCTTTTACTTACTTTACTTTTCGTATGGCTTTTCCGGAAATAATCTTGACCCGTAGAGGGTTGCATTCCGTCCTCTTCTACAGTCTTGGCTCCAGCGCCATCAGCCGGTCCACTGCCTCCGGAGTAGCATCGTGGATGTATTGGCGGCTTCCTGTGAACTTTTTGAGCTGGCAGTCTTGCACAATGTCTTACTGTCTGCACAGCCGCACACTCACAATCGGGGTCAGCCCTTTTTCCCCATTTCCAGAGCAGGTAGTTGCAACAACCCTGCTCAGTTCTCACTCATTCCTTTCAATGTCCCACAGAGTTTTTCCATATATTCTTTGTAGAGCAATCATTTCTACTGCATTTGTGTTGCAATCCTTTTTCGTGTCCACATTTCACCTCTGTACATCATTGTAGCAAACAGTGATTTTGTTTCTCATGGTAGGTGTTTGCGCTCACAGTTGTTCAGTTTAATTAATATTTTTTTTTTAATGAAAACATTCCAGGTTCCGGACGCTATTCGCAAGTGTCAAAAAGCTGGAATCACCGTACGGATGGTGACGGGTGACAACGTGAATACAGCACGCTCCATAGCTACTAAGTGTGGTATCCTAAAACCCACAGATGACTTCCTTATTCTTGAAGGCAAGGAGTTCAACACGAGAATTAGAGACGCCAATGGCGACGTATGTATTCACTCTATTTTTGATGACATCTTGTATAATAATTTGCTAACTTCATCTGTACTCTCGTTCTAAATTAATTGGATACACCATTGAATTATCATGTAGTACATACTAGAAACTGCATCTCCTCTTAAAATGGGACAATGAAACAAAGTTGACTGGCATATTGTGTTTTTAAATATACCTACTCTTTCTCTTTAGATACCCTTTTTAATTGCTTTGTTGCTATCTCTCTTCAAACAGTCATTCAAAATACTAAGATGGAAAGAGACAGACGAAAGATAAAGAAACCTTTCAAATAGATTTTTCTGTGCTCCGAAATAATATAGTTGTACCTATTCGCAACGAAAGGGCACTTGCATAGCATAGTCATTACATATTTCTAATTATTATTATTTATAATGGGCAGGCAGCTCAAGCTGATAGGCCCATTTCATTGTTTCTCAAATAATCATCCAGTCTGTTTTTAAACTGATTAACACTAGTAGCAGACACAACACTCAGGTAATTTATTCCACACATCGACCACTCTGTCACTAAGTGTATGCTTCCTTGGATTGCTTTTAAAATGAGATTTGCTCAACTTTAGGTGGTGTCCTCTGAGGTTTTCATTGGCATTCCTCTTGAATATATGTTCCAAATCAGGCACACTGTAGTATCCAGACAAAATTTTGAAAGTTTCAATCAGGTCACCTCTCCTGTAGTGTGGATAACTTCAAGATCTTTAATCTCTCTGGGTAATGTAGGTTTTTAAGAATTAGGACTATCTGCAATGAATTTTGGTGGCCGTAACTACTTCTCATCCCACCCCTTGAAGTTTTCTCATAATGTGACTTGATATTTTGAACATTTTGTTCTGTGACCGCATCCAGTATGTAGTATCTATAAATCAATGAGATAAGCAATAGAAAAAAATTGGATGAGAACAATTTGTGATGAGGATATTTGATGGGACCTGAGGCTTTTTGAAGAAATTATAAAAAGTATGTAATGTCATTATGGTGTTGTTTCCAGGTACAACAACATTTACTGGACAAAGTATGGCCGAGTTTGCGAGTATTGGCCAGGTCTTCGCCCACAGATAAGTACACCCTCGTCAAGGGTATGATAGACTCAAAATACGCTGAAACTAGAGAAGTGGTGGCCGTCACAGGAGACGGTACCAATGACGGACCAGCCCTGAAGAAGGCTGATGTAGGATTTGCTATGGTTAGTGACATTTTAATATGAATTGTAATGTTTTCTGTGATTTTTTTACCCTTCACTCAATTTCCCCAAAGGGTAGAAAGAGAGTATGGACTTCCATTCCTTCCTATCCAGACAAACCTCTTTCGCTTCAATCATTACCATTACTTTCTTCAAACACATTATAACATTGCAATACTTTATACAAATTTATTAACATTATTGTGCAAATGTTGGTTTTGTTTTATTTATCTAAATTGGTAGCATTGCGTTTCGCATACATTGTCTCCTATTTCTATTACTCCTGACTTTGCCCTCCTTTAAGATGGCACAGATATGATTGGCCCACATCAATCTAGGTCGGCCACGTCTCCGTGCATCCATTCTTTCAGATTTATAGATCCTTTTTTTAGTTATTTCTTTACTCATTCTCTCAATGCTGCCCGAACCACCTAAATTTTTTCACATTTGTCATTATGATAACAATAACTACAAATTCCTTTCTAATATTATCATTCCTCACCTTATCAATCAGTCTTTTCCGCATATTCTGCGTAAAGATATCATTTCCACAGCATTTATACCAACTTCCAGATTTTTCTTCCATTTCCAAGCTTCACTCCATCATGGATGTATCATGGATGGTATCAGGATTGCATTTTGCGTCAAATGTGATATATTGTGTACAAATTATAACTAACAAGTACTTGTTGAAATGTCTCAGGGTATTGCTGGTACAGACGTAGCCAAGGAGGCATCGGATATCATCCTCACGGACGACAATTTCTCATCAATCGTGAAGGCAGTGATGTGGGGTAGGAATGTATACGACAGCATTGCGAAATTCTTGCAGTTTCAGCTGACCGTCAACGTTGTAGCTGTCATTGTGGCCTTTATAGGAGCTTGTGCTATTCAAGACAGTCCCCTAAAGGTATGTTGCACTTGATTCAGATTTTGGTGTACATAGGTAAACTAAATTCAGATAATTCGAGCGTTCTGGAAGTAGCGAGTTTGAGCTTCAATGTTAATCATCTTTATCTTTTACAACACCAACTAGATTTTTGATCCAGCATTGGTAGTCTAATGGTGTAGGTACTAACTTCTGATTAAGAGCTCCCGGGTTCCATTTCCGGATGGGTCAAAAAAGTTCATACTAAGTCTCCTGAAATTTCTACTCGGGGTTGACGAGTTGGCTGGAAAAATTTCCTCCCGCAATAAGTTTGTACAGAAAAATGATTTTTTTTTTACACAAAAATGAAACTGTGCTCACTCAAAGTGAACACAAATACACTCTTTGACTCTTTTACAGTAAACTACTTAAAGCTTGTGTTGTGGAAGAGGAAGATGGTCCGCACTTGGGATCGAACTCAATACCTCCACACGACACAGTTGGAAAGACGAAGTCATAACCACTAGGCTACCAACCAGTTCACTGGACTTGATTTGCAAAAGATAAACAAAGCATGTTTGTGTGTACAGTGAGTGAACAATAGACTATTAGCAGACGTGTTGTAAAATAATGAAAGGGCGAAAGAGACGTAATTTGGATGTTTGGTTAAAAATCTGATGGTTTTCTGATGTATAGATACACAACTCTGTTGATTTATGTAGTAGATTTATGGGAATGTATATGTATAATTCGGTGTGTTATATCCACAGGCTGTTCAAATGTTGTGGGTGAACCTCATCATGGACACCCTGGCGTCACTGGCCTTAGCCACGGAGATGCCCACACCCGATCTGTTGCTGCGTAAACCATACGGCCGCACCAAACCCCTCATCTCACGCACCATGATGAAGAACATCCTGGGCCAGGCCATATACCAGCTGTTTATTATATTTGGCCTCTTGTTTGTTGGTGAGTACATTGTTTTTGTAGGGATAGGCAGAGAGAATAGACCTCTACTTTTTTCTATTTATCATACAACCTCTCCTAGGGGTAGATTATTGTAACGCCATCTTAACCCAGCTCCCGCAGTACCAGATTCACCGAATACAACTTATTCTCAATGCTGCAGCCCGATATATTCACCAGATTGATCGCTTTTCACATATTTCACCAACACTGCACAAACTTCATTGGCTTAAGAGTCCAGAACGCATTGAATTCAAAACGTGTCTCCTTGTTTTCCAAGTGCTTCACAAAGAGGCCCCCGAATACATTCCAGATCTGTACTCTTGTCTCGCCCAATGAGTGACAGAGTACATTAAGATCATTACATCAGTCAAATACAAAATTGGTCGAATTAACAAATAAACCTCAATATCTTAGCCGTTCATTCGCCGTCTCTGGACCAAAGTCATGGAACAATCTTCCATTTAGTATTAGACATGCCGAAAATATTTGTGACTTCAAGCAGCAGTTAAAAACATATCTTTTCCTATCAAGATTTTCCTGATAGTGTGTAATATAGTATTTGTATAGTATTTTTTCCAATTTCATAATAAGTATAGGCATCATGTTGGTATAATATAAATTGTTACTATTAGTCTGTATGTAAGTTTGAGCAAACTTTTCGCCCTTGAGGTGGCCTTAGCTGTCACTAAACGGCGCTTAAAAATTATCCTATTATTATTATTCCTGTTTCTTTCATTTCTGATCTGGCCTTTCTCACACCTTTACTTTCAGCTTTATTTTGTCCTGTTAGCACCCATTCTTTCAACATTCCCGGAACAACTCAACTTGTGAACTGTAATTTTTTTACAACATTAACTTCTATACCACATCGCTTCGTAATATTTTCATTCCTTTCCATATCACACCATTTCTAATAAGCTCAATAACTTTTTTAAGAGAAGCCATGCTCAAAGATTTAGGCCCAAAATTACAATACAGGCTTAAGGTCCACCTTAACGGTGAGGAGCATATTAAGCTTCGCTTAACAAAATTATGCAAATTACAATCTCCGCAATTACAATAGCACGAATTTGGAGCTTATCCTACTCGTTAAGTTAAGGGATACCCTGGGGTGTCCTCAACAGCGTAAAGCTTGCTTAACTCAGTTATTTTTTTCTCGCTAGGAGGCGCCACAAGTCTATACGGACAAACTGACATTTAAAATGTCATTATATAGCCGCGCAATAATTACGCTTTTTGAAGATGAAATGTCTAATTAATTATGATTCATTACGCTTATTTGTTCGCTGTTGCTTAGGTTGTTTCACTAGCGATTCTATTTGGATTTATTCGTGACCCTTTCTTTGATTATTTGACCACCACATTGACTTATATACACTGTTCGCTCTGTTTGATAATAATTACAAGATCGGTTTGCTTTAACCTAGTTGAATGTATGATATATGGTTATGTTTATTATTGAACACATCTTTCACTTTCCGTAGCTGTATCTTATTTAAGTTAAATAATTGAAGCAAGGGTCGTAACACATAAACACCAAGTCAGAATCCAAGAGCGAGCATCCATAAAACCAAAACAACAACACAAACAATGATGCGCGTCCCGGTGAACATGACAGATGTGGAGCGTAATGCATAGATAAAACCACGATAAAAGACAAGTAGGACTACCAACTTAACCAGATATACGGCTTAGCCAAGCCGCAGTCGAATTTTGATTGATATTCTCGTGTGAGCGGTAAGCTTCACTTAACTTGTAAGCTTCCTCAATAAAGCTCCAGGATAAGCTACAAATTGTAATTTTGACCCTTAGATTGTGTGAGCTCACCTTTACTTTTTTTTTCATACTTTTTCAATCTATATTATTTATAGTAATCAATGCAACGTTTTTTCCTTTGCAATACTTCCAATAAATATGTATAGAAAAAGATTCACATGTGTAATCCTTATCGTCTATTTCGCTTTATGAAAAAAGTATACTTACCAGTACTTGATACACAACAATCTAAGTTTGTCTAGATTCTTTTATGTATTTTTAAGGACTAGATCTTATCAACAACTGATGATGACTAAATACTGTTCGATTTCTAAATGGTATGTTCCAGTGGTTACTGTCTTTACATGGGACGACGAGGGACGCAGATTCGAATCCTACCCGGGGCATGGGATTTTTTCACATGTTGTAAATTCTCATAATTATCGGGAATTTGAACAATACCACCTAATGGCGAAAGTTGTTAACATAAAGTGATCACAGCCTTCGAAATAACAGTAGAAGACGGTCGAAAGCCTGTAGTGGTTTATTCATACCATTTAGAAATCAAACAGTATTAGTCGTCATCAGTTGTTGATATATTCGTAAACGGTATTTTTTGTAACAAAATTAACTGTCAAACTGCTAAACCATTTTTATCTTAAAATGAAATAATCTGTTTCAAATATATAGTTTTAATTAAAAAAGAAAATATTTAATAAGTTATAATTGTTGTGATTTTCACAGGTGACATCTTCTTAGACATCCCCACGGGTCGTGGCCAGCAGCTGACCGTGGAGCCCACGCAGCACTTTACTGTAATATTTAACACCTTCGTCATGATGACGATATTCAATGAATTTAACGCTAGGAAGATCCACGGCCAGAGGAATGTCTTCGAGGGTATATTCACTAATCCAATCTTTTATTCTATATGGATAGGAACATTTGTTTCACAGGTAAACTTATCACTCAAACTTATACTTATTACCTATTTCTTTGTTTTATTATCATCACTGATAGCTTATATTCAAGAGAGGGGTTTCTACGTGATCGGTAAAACTGCTGAAAACTCCGATCGATATAAGGGGGCGTTCAAGTATTACGCAACGCAATTTGGGGGAGAGGGGGTTCGAACAACGCGTCATTTAACGTTCTTTTACTTTTCTACTTTTCTTAAATAAAAAAATTTGGGAAATAAATCTTCCGAATTGGGCAACCCTTTTCAGCAAGCAAGCGTGATTAAAATAAGAAAAGGCATTTAAGCGATTTTCTAGTACTTTGGGTAACTTAATTGTGACTTTTGGGTAAAAAAATAGTCTCTTGGGTGTTACGTAACATTTAGGGGGGAGGGGGTACAGAAAAACGTTATGGCGCGTTACATGGGGGGAGGGTAAAAAATCTTCAAAAATTGCGTTACGTAATACTTGAACGCCCCCTAAACCCCAAGTACGATACATTTTGTATTTGACAATATTCACCTGACGGTCACAGATTTGAATTTTGTGTGTATCGTGGTGTGGTGCGTGAGCTGAACTTTTCAATGTATTGAAGTGGAATTTTGAAGTGTTTTTTTTTAATACTAAAATAGTATGTAAACAAATTTTATATGTTGGACAATTGGATGCAGGTACCTAAAATGTGGAGGCAGTCAACGAGTTAAGGAATACAATTTCAGTACCATTTGTTTTCAGTGAAAATAATAATAGATGAAAAAAAAAATTTTTCGTAGTTATTCTCAGATTTCTAATTTAAGTAGTATTCGTTATTAAAACGATTTTTTTTTAAATATCTATGACATTTTGATGAATTTTTATTAATCTATGGTTTATCCATTTTTATAAAGACTTTATTATACATTTTCAAATTTATTTTTAAGACCTAAACCTGAGCTCAAATGATTTTTGTCTAATTTTCAATATTAAAAGTTTTCATTATTTAGTATCGTAGGCTTGAATCCTTGTCGCTGAACACTGTAAAATTATCACGCACCATTTCCCTCTCCACTAAGGAGCTTAGGAATGCAACAAATAACCCTCTATTGAGCTTGATTACATAACACGTTACATTTGGACGTATTATCAATTTAAATGCACGGATTCCTCAAATAGTGTTGATGTTTTCAGGTACTGATCATACAATTCGGCAAGATGGCCTTTAGTACAAAAGCATTGTCGTTGGATCAATGGTTGTGGTGTTTATTCTTTGGGGTTGGTACATTATTATGGGGACAGTTGGTAACCACCGTACCGACACGCAAGATACCTAAGAAACTATCGTAAGTATTTTATGATTATTAGACTATTATGATGTCGACGAGATGGAAAGCCTAGCTAAACCAAATCCTCACCTCGTGTTCTCTTATAAACAAAATTGCACTCCCTTCTTCGAGTTTCCATTCCAGAACTCTATCACTCTTACACATAGCTCTGTTTATTTCAGCTGCAGTAATAGAAACTGTATATTGGTCTTTTTTGGCTATATGTAAAACATTTTCCTTTCATAATAGACAGTTTAGATATTCAATATTTTTTGTCCATCATATCGTGGGCGCAAATAAATTAGACATAAAACAGACTCTTCTTTTTCTCTTACCATTTCTTTTACTTTGGAACCGTTTCTCCTTTAGGACGGAGCCTATAAAAACGAATTCTTAATGCTTGATGACACAAAATAAAGGGATTTTTTTAAGTTAAATTGTTTCCGCTCATGTAAAGTGAACACAAACATACCTTTTGACAACTCTCACACTAAGCTAAACTTTTGTCGTGAAAAAGGAAATGGTCGGGTTTCGAACCCGTGACCTGCATTTTCTGGTGTCTCGTGCATCACGATATTCGGGAGTCTTTCAGGACCCACTCTGCCAACATGATCCCTCCACAATCGCCTTCTATCTCTTCCCCATCAAACATCGTCCTCTACAGGTTCTGTGGATTTCCTTATGCTTTGCATAATACTCATACCATTGTGACCAATCGCTTCTTTTACCCATGTAACATATGTTGCGTCTTTTTTATCACTTGTGTAGATGGGGCCGCGGTCAGCCTGATGAATACACCGAGGCAATTCATCTCGGTGATGAGAAATTCGATATGGACAGTGACAAGAAGCCGCGGGCTGGTCAGATCTTATGGATTCGGGGCCTGACAAGACTACAGACCCAGGTATGTCGCTTTTTGCTTTCTGCTCCCGACTAATGATCTTTGCATTCAATACATTATTATGTCATATCTAATATTACCTATATTATTCAAAAGATAAATTCATTTTATAATTTAAAATAAAAACTATTACTATGTATATTCTATATTATAATATTAAAAATTTTCGTTTGTGTTTTTTTTATATATACAAACACCACGCATCATTTATGTATCTTTATAATAAAATTAACGAAAATGACTTAGTCCTAGACACACGTCCTAATTGGTCGCGGAGAACTCTTAGTCTCCTGTGACCATGTAGGACGTTTGCTGACAAAACAAATTTTCGTACGTGCAAAGATAATATTTCTGTTAAAATCAAAAAATGTTTATTTCTATTTTTTATGAGTACAAATAATATGTATTTGATGTGATGTGTGTTTTTATGAGTTCATCATTTTATTTTTAATATATTTTATGTATATAATTACATATAATATAAATTTTTTCTAAATATTGCGTCAAGTCATTCTTACTCTTTTTCAATATAATAATCTATCTGTCTCTCTCTGTCCCTCTCACCTCCTTGTCTGTAGCCTAAAACTGTGTACCGTACACTTTTTATTTTTTTATCATTTCTGTGTTTTCAATGTTTGAAAAGTGGTTTTTTATTCTGTTTATCTTTTCGTTTCATTTTATATTTTTTAATTCTTAATTAAGGTCAAAAATGCTGTCGAAAAAAAAAAATATATATTTAACAAAACGAAACACACAATAATTTTGATTATTTTTGTTGATAATTTCATAATATTGATTAGAAAACAGAGAAGATGCACGTCAACATAATTTATATTTTTATTTTCATTATTTTCAAAACATTATTAATAATAATTAGATATTATATTTCTTAAATATGAGACAGCAGACATTTTTTTAATAAACGATGTCAGAAGATTACTCTTGGGATAAAGAAATGTAAGTCAGAAATGTTTTCAGGCGAACCTACAACAGCATTTTTGTCAGTAAAGGACATTTTTGGATTACATGTTTATTATTTATTTATTTTTTTTACAATGTCTCTTGTCTACTAAAGAACACTCCTATAATATAATATTTCATCTATTGTTAAGTATACCTATAAATGTATAAAATTATTATATACTTTACATTCTCATTGTTTTTATGAAACATCTCATAATTTTTCTTTTATGGATTTTTTTTTCTCCAATTACGGAATTATAATAAAAAAAAAGTTTAAAAGAAAATTCTATTCTGTGTTGAGAATTTTTAACATTGCATATATTTACGGATAACGACTGAAACTAGACGAGAGATGGTCAAATGACATTTTAGATGATACAAGTCTAAAATAGTACGCGAATAAATTTGTTTTGACCGCTCTACGTATCCGTTCATGTTTGTAATGGCACAACTCAACAATTTATTTTATTGTTTAATAAATAATCTAAGATACAATGTTTTAAAACACAAAATATACAACACTTTTCAAAACTTATTTGATTTCAACACACTTTAAAATTATACTATTTTATTTTTTTTTCATTGCTTATAATATTATGTCGAATTCTAGAAAGAATATTGAATAAATTACAGTAATTATTTATGTATATTTTGACATCTATCTGAGAAGAAGAAACACATATTATACCGTCTTGGATTCAATTCAACCTTCTGAAAATCCTAAAATTCTTCATTATTTTATAAAAAAAATCTTCATCTGAGAGTGCAGTTCGTCTTATCGGCAGTTCAAATAGAGAAGCAATGTTATTTCGAAGCTATTTCAGCAGTATTGCTACTGTCTAGCAAACGTAATATCGGTCCGAGGAAGTTCTCATTCATTTTTCCGACTGCATGCGAGAGAAAGGTAACACGTGTACAGAAATTTCCACCCAGTCGTTTTTTTTTTTCTCAAATTACTTGGTTCGAGGTTTTTGCTCATTTCTGTACCTGTGAGATCTTTCTCATTATAGAATCTAATATAATTGCATGTTTATCTTAATCCTAATATGAAGAATGGACAGAAAAAAAGTTTAGCTTAGTCACAGAACGCTAGTTGTGAGATTAACCACGTTTTTGTTTCAAATCTGACTGTGTCATATTTACGAAACGTTTTGTCAATGGCTGATACATTTTCTTCCAACGCTCTTAAAAAATAGTGACTGCATGTCTTTTTTTCCACCCAATCTTTTATCCTATATAAAATTCTCACTGTATGCACTTTTTTTTTATATCTTGTAGTTTTTTATTATTTAATTTATTTCTCATACCTGTTGTTCATTTGAATACCATTTTTATTTATTTTATTTTATTCATCAATTATTAACATTTTTTTTTATTATAATTATGAATGTGTTTTTGTGGTATGTATTTTTTATTATTTATTTTTAATGCAGGTGGGTATTATGAATTTTATTTTATTTTTATCCTTAATTTTAATTAACCAAGAATATATTTATTTTTAATAGTCAATAAACAACTGTACCTACTTATATTTTGATACACGTTAGGAAAAAAAGAATAAATTAATTCTTGGTTATTTACATTGTTTTTTTCTTTGATAAAGTATAATTTGAGGTTTTTGTAGCCCAAATCTTATAGATATTTTCATTATTTACGTATTTGTATAATATTTTTTTTATAAATATCTGCTTTCTTGATGAAAATATCTATAAAACACTTGTTATTCGAATTATTTTAATATCTTTTACAAAAATGTAATTATTTTCAGTTTACATTTATTTTTTATTTAAAGTTAATTTAACAATTTATATACTCATCATTTTTGTAAAAGGTACGACTATATTTATAAATTTCCTTTGATATATTTTTTACTGTCTTTTGATTGCTTGTAATTTTGCCTCCCATCATCGTTGTGTTTATCGTTTCCCGAATCCGCTGCATATTAAATTTTTTAATAAAGAAAAAAAAATACGTTGAAATTAAAAAGAGGAACTAGACGAACTCTTTCCTTCACCCAAAAATAATACCTTTGTTTTGCATTTTTCTTATTGTATTTAATTTGAAGCGTAAATTTGATTGTCGTTAACCTGATTTTCTCCTCTTGACTGTTATTTTGTTGTTATTTTTTTTTGTTGCTATTATCAACTAATTGTCCTGGCTTGATTGTATTTTATTTTTTTTTTTTAACTAGGATGTCTTTTCGGTTTTGATTTAATTATTTACCTACCTACTCTTTTTAATGTTGTAAAACTCATTTTATAAATAATTACAAACCTGCATTCGTAGAACCCTCTTAGCGTAACAATCATGAATCACCCTTCGAAAATGATTTGTTTTTTTTTTAGATTTGGAACCCTTAGATGTTGTGTGAAACTACTTTTAGTATTTTTTTTAGTGTTTATTTAAAATCCATCACTCTAGTTGTTGTTTTGAAAAATAAAAAAAAAAAATGAATGATAACACGCCCAGATTCGAAATGATGCCAATGTTAGATAACTTCAACGAACTATAACTTATAACGAGAATAAATAATATTGGATATAATACAATACTCCCTTATAACGAGAATAAATAATATTGGATATAATACAATACTCCCTTTTCCATCCCACTTAGGGGCATAGGGAATCAACAGTAGCTTTCCACCATGCTCAACCTTGCGATATAATAGCTAATGTTATTTATTTTTAATTCAGCCCAACTATGGATAAAACCTCAACGTTGTCTATCATTTTTTTGCTTGCTGACATGTCTAACAGATATCCTGTTATGTGCACTTGTTCAATGAACGTGTTTCAACTCCTTTGAATATCAAGTCCGTCTTTGTTAAGTGCATTTTGGTATAACATCGCACAAGAATGTCGTACATAAATCTTCGCTCTCTGCAGTACTGAATGGTAATATGTGTGAATGATAACTGTCGGATCGAGTACACGTATCTTGATCGATAGTGTCCGTATGCAGAATCTCATTTCGTCTCGAAGTTACTAGACAACATATTCGATTCCATAAGAATGTGGAGGGTTTAATAATATTGACAACAAATTTAATACAGTAATTGTCTAGTATTAATCCTTTGTCGATAGATTGTTTAATTGGAACTTTGAATCATATTAAGAAGGAACAAAATACTAATGAAAAGTAACATAATTCTTACTATAACAAAGGTTCGATTTGTCCTCGAAAAATTGGCACATAATAACAAAGTGTATTCCGGTAAACCAAAAAATTTTGAAGAATATCACAATAATTTATTGGACTGTAATTGTTTTTTTTTTTCCATAAAGATGTTTTTAAGAAGCAATAAGCATGAGGAGGAACTGTCTGTTCTCACTTGTTAGATAGACGAAATGTCGTGTGCCATGGTGGCTGAACATTTTATATAGAGCTGTTCAAATCTATTCGGCAATTATGTTTTGTTGTCCCGACAAGAATTTCTCAACTGTCCCAGTGGGAAGGGAGGTGATGAAATCCGAATAAAAGTCGGATCCGACACGTGGAAACAGGCAGTTATTAAAAAATCTGTTACCTTCGTATTATAGTTTACAAAAAAAATTCATTTTGTCCTGTAACTTTTGTTAAAACATGATTCCATTTGTATTTTGTTTCTTCTCAATATATTCCACCGTGTAGAGACGTTCAAATCGTCTCGAATTCAAAAGTTTCCAAATGTTTTTTATTCGTCGCCGTTTTCTATTTGATTTGTTGAGAATGTTAGTTTTTTATGTTTGATTTTTTGTTTTGTTTAAAATGTATTGTTGATGCGCTCGCTCACAGCCAATCCGGTTCGTGCTGGAGACTGAGGTGTAGTTACTGGCGCCCGCAGGGGGTGACCACACGCAGCCTACGGTATTAAAATATATACATAATATATCATTACTCATCTGTAAGCGTTCTCTCTCTAACTCCCCTCTCTCCTACACAGCTTCTCTCTCTCTGTTGACTGCCATACTTAGTATCCTCCTTGCGTTTATCTTATCTTTCCTCATTGTGCACACAATATGAGTCGTGTCTGTCTTTTACTGCATTAAAATTTTAACAAAACTATACCAAACTAGTCGATAAACGTCTCGCTTTACATCTTAAAACATGATTTGTTTTCAAAAGATGGCTATGATGATCCTACCATTGTAAAAATATATTTTCGAGAAAATTTAATAATTTATACCTAACGATCAGCGACGGTTAAAATCAAACGTTAGGTGATGCGTGACTAGTTTCACTCAAGCGTATAAGCCCTTTAGAAATGACGATTATATTTATATATTCTAAATAAATAAAAAAAAAAATAGAAAATAAATACATAACTGTATTATTAGGCTGGTATTTTTAGACTGTCACTCAGACGATTGGCACTGACAGCCGATACTTGATGAACACATAGTTATCAGTGGGACCTCAAAGTCAAGTTCATAGATTTCGAAGATTGTCCAGATTTATATTCTGAAATATTTGTCATCACATACAATTTAGTTAAAATTTGCACTTAACCCATTACCGCCCACCGTACACACATGTGTACACTATTTCTATACAAACACTATTTTTTTCTTATTATGATTGCCAGTGACATATAGTACCAAAATTAAAAAATAATAGGTAATTTACGATAAAATATAAATAAAAAGAGTTTATTAAACTGTGTATTCGCTTGCATACTGTGGACGGGAATGAGTTGAGTTTATTTTTCCTGCAGTAAAATTTCAATACAACTTGTATTCTGTGCTCAGCGACGATTTTCTGTCCAACGATCTACACACGCAAACTACCAAATATTTTTCGTTAGTTTTTCATACTGGATTCTCCCTCTCTTGTTGCTTGCCGAACGGAATAAATTAAAAAAAAAATAGAAACGATCACTTTATTGGGTTTTTTTTTTAACCTTACCTAAGCAGATCATGATAAAATAAAATACGTTATGATACCAATATTGAATAGAATTTCTTGGCAAGTGAGGGATTGTCCTTTTGACATCATCCAGTTTTAAATAGTTGTAATAGTACAGTCATCTATAGAAGTGTTTTCTTAGCACCGTTTTGTCGTTTTCGACATGCGTTAATGTTTATGTTGGGCAATTGGTTTGTGCACCTTTAGCACTAAAACACGAGTGATCTATATAGAATTTAGTTAAGTGTACTTGTCTTTTCGATGTTGCCTTTAGTGATCCATACTTTATAGATTTCATTTAGTCTTCGACGTTCACCACACTTCATTAAAAATTCTACTTAAATTTTGAAACCACTCGACTTCTTAATAATGGCTTGTCACTTTCAATTCAAAAAATTAAACCAATTTTTTTAATACAGGGCATTGTTTGAATTAATGTTCTCAACTATAATATAAATTTATGCATATTTAAAAAAAATTGATAATATTAATAAAAATTAAATTTTTACACTATATTATTTTATTTAATGTTAGATAGTATTAGTATTATTATTAGATAGAATTAGAAGTAGTTTTAGACAAACAAATATAAAAATATATCATGGATAGAACTATTATATGCATAAGGGGAATGATCATAATTTAATATTATATTCTAAATATTTATATTTATTTATCATTTACCTAATACCTACCGTATACCCTTTCATCTATTGTAGTATTGGAAGATAGAATATTTTAGAATGCATTTTATGTAAGACCCATTAGATTAGAATAATTATTTTGGTGTGGTCACATTTTGGAATGCATTTTTTTTTAAATTACAGGTTTTCTGAGTACCTCCAATCATTCCTATTCGTTAAATTGAATTTTGATTGATGTTCTGTTAATTTTAACGTCATTATATTGTGATGTGGTGACGTACGTAAAATATGGTAGTTGCGTCCCTAGGTTTGGCTGCACCCTTAGTGTATGTTTGTGTGTGGTTAGCCCCTAGTCCTGCCCTCATAACCACCCGACTGTGTTTCGTCCACTATCTCGTCCATTATACTACATCTCATATCTCCTACAATCTTTGTTGTTCTTTGTATTTCATTTCTTTTGTTTTTTTTTTCTTTGGTTCACAAACGATTCCACAGTATCCTCTAAACTAAAAATTATTTTCTTCGTAAGGTTTGTGTATTTTCGTAGACAGAAAGTTAAAAAAAAAACACTGTTGCACTTTCACAAACTTTATAATTGAATATCGAGCGTTTTTGTCTAACTCACACAGACATAGTCGGAGACTCACAACTGCGTGAACGAAAGGAAAGCGCTCGAGATATAATTCAATTTTTAAAAAGTGCAACTAAACTAAATATTTATACTTAGTAGAAAATCAAAAAGTTTCACTTAAATGCACCGCACCACATTCTTTAAAATAAAAATAGATCTTCTCAGAAACTTAATAGTTCATTTATTTTTCATAATTTTTTTTTTATTATATAAGGTCAAAATATTTTATTGAGATTCATTCCTCCGTCAAACTCCACATTCTTTTTAACTGGAAAATTGGCTCTTTTGGTTGCATCGTTTTAACACTTTTATTACCTACTGCTTCTGTAAGATAAAAAAAAAGAGTTAACAAATGTTCAACCTGAAGTCTTGAACTGTTTTAGAATTGCCGGGATTTTGTTGGCGGTGTGAAAAAAAAATTGCTTTCATATCTCCGATGATTCCTTGCAATTTGATAATCATGACTGAGGATTTTGTGTGATGATGTTCGAAAGAGTAATGTTATAAATCTGGTTCATTTCAGGCCATGACTTATAATTTATTCCCAGTTGTGTTTTTCCGTTCATTTCACGCTAAACTACCAAAACCAATGCAAATGAAAATTTCAATTTCAAATAATATAATATCAAATGTGTTACATGTTGTCGACGAATTTATGAGTGATAGATTATACTTTTACATGTTGTACAAGCTGAATGAATCGACATTGTTTTTTTAAGTTAATTCTCCCCTGTATATCTTTTGACGGGCTACCAGATGATATTAATAATATTAATTCTGGGTTATATCCAATTTTTTATTTATATCTCTATCAACCTACCTGTGGAATTCGAGGTGGCCTAGAATTGCCCCGCATTCTGGACAAAAAGTTATATTACTGGACATGTCCAGGAAATTCCCGACCTATGGTAACCATACTCGTCACCAAGACTTTTATATTGCCTATCTTATTGTGGCATTCCTTTATCATACTCTATTTTTAGAGTTTTTTTACTATCATTGAATCAAGGCTTCTCTTGCGGGAAGTTTATTTCCTTTCAACCTCTCAATTCTCCTTTATTTTTCTTAGCTCGGGGAAGCTATGTAAGATTTCTTGTTTATCTTGTTACCCTATATCAAATTTTGTTCATCAGAAGTTTCTAGTCAACTCCAGTTCTGCATAGCACCTCTTGAGTTCACAACCATTACATCTTCATTTTATTCAATGTGGATATTTCCAGAATGAGTGTTTCTGTGCTATCTAGTGATTTCGACCAAATATAGCTCTTCATAATTCTTTGCTTTAATTTCAATTTTATGCTAAAACTTTATGAGCTTTAGTGGTAGGATACTCAAATTTGGTATTGATAAGTTGTGGGTTTGAACTCTGGCGCAGACCATGTTCCTCTCTTGTGAAGTAATTGTCTTGAGAGATCCCGGATTAATTTTAATTATAAACAATTCTCACAATCTACCAGTCCAGTCTTACCTGAATCCTATCGGGGATTATAATCCCGAGTGGTAATAGCAATTGAAAAAAAATCAATGTCTATAGATTAGAGATTATAACCCCGAGTGGTAATAGCAATTGAAAAAAATCTAACCTAACCTTTGTGTATAGAAAATCTCATCACTGTGGAACACTGCAAAGTTTCAGAACAACTCTATCATGATATTTCAATTAAGGTTTTCTAAAATTTGTGAAAAATGTAGGTTTTTTTTATCCAAGATGTTGGAAATATATACATATTTTTTATATATAAATCTGTTCATTCTCTCTGTACATCTTTTATGTCTTTCGCACGGAGCAAAATTTGTGTTGTGAAATAAGAATATGGTCAGCACCGAGATTTGAATCCATGACCTCTAGGACTACAACTACGTATTAAGGCAGGCTACTTAAAATACAGAGAGTCTTGTTACTTTTCTGACCTTGCGTTGATTTTCTCTGTAGTTTTAGAATGACCACTATCTCTAGGTCTACTCGTAGATCTTCACGGATCTTCTTTAGTGGTTTGTTACATTCACACAATAATAATAACTAGTCACTTGTTTCTCTTGACTCTTGTAGTGAAAAATCTTTCTTTTTAAATTTCCTCTTCAAAATCTACTTTTATATTGACCTCTTTAAGTAGATTTACATATATTTATATTTTACATATATATGTATATATATTTATGTACCTACCTATTTTGCAAATTTATATATACACATTATATATATACCTACTTCTCCATAAATTAATATTTTTCATATCAATTATTGGATGACGTTTTAAAGATTTTTCAAATGAAAACACTGTCTTTCTTTGTTTCAAATGAAGCAAACAAATGCAAATTTATATTTTTCGCTACATGAGTCAAACTTTTTTAAAATAACGAACAATTTCACAACGAGGAAAATGCAAAACAAATAATTATTTTAAAGAAAATTTCACGGCCTTCGCGCGCTTCCAATATGACCGCGTCAAGACACGTTTTTATTTTCAACAAACGGTACGGAGAGACGATATTACAAGCGACGAGGCACTCTCGTTTCATTTCAAAACGGAAGAAAGAGAGTGTTGTCATCATCATTGACATGTTTTTTGTGTTGTTGAGACGAACGATTACGTATGGTTTTGCAGTTACGCGTTGTACGAGCATTCAGAAGTACATTGGAGGACTTGGAGGAGAAACTCTCCATACACAGCTCGCACAGTTTCCCTGGACGAGGGGCTTACCTGAGGGGCCGAAGGATACCCGCGGACATCGCCTATATTGACGCAGACGACAATCAACTGCACTTGCAACAGAACATCAAGTCTAGGTTTTTGGAACCACCAAAGAATCGGAACCAAAGAGCGGAGACACCCATTTGAAAACTCATTTCATTGTCTATTTAACATTGTTCAATTATATATTGATCAGCACTCGATAACTTACACCATTTACTTTTGAAGTGCTTTGAAAAGTTTAAACCTGTATTCTTCACCGCGTTGCTACGACGTTGCTACCAACACATTTATCTTTCAGTTAATAGCTGTGCTGTTTTGGCGATCATCCAAACTTAATAATTATGTTTCAGGTTTATTTTTTCATCGTTCTTTACATGTTTTTTTTTTTATAATTTAGTCTTTGACGATTCAATAGTACCTCGGCTATACAGGGTGTTCTCGGGCATCAATTACTAACTACAATAATGTATTTTTCTGCTAAACACTATTTGCAAGGCACATTAATCTTTTGAATAATTTTCAAACACTTTTTACAATTTCACATCCGATTTATCGAGAATACTCTGTGGTCATTTCTCATTTATCTGGGACCATTCTAAACTAATATTTTTGTACATAATCTTTACCTTTTTTTTTCAATTACTTATTATATTTTCACTTCATTGTGCAAATATTTACTTAAGCATTTGTTAAATTTATTGTAAGACAAGTTTTTATTTTTAGTAATTTATTTTACATCTTGTACATAAGATAAAATATATTACGAGACAGATATTTAGCATATTTATATTTTACGCCGTCACGGAATTAAATGCTGAACTTGTCTTTTTTTGCTAAATACCCTACATGGTTGGGATTATTCCCCGTTAACATGAAACTGTTGCGGGATCAATTTATTTAAAAAGAGTTAATTGTGGTTTATAGCGGTTTGGTCTACAATTTTTGTACTGCATACAAGTGTTTTGGGTTCAATTTCTAACCTCTTTCACAAAACTAGGCTTTGCTTAGTGAGAGATAAAAACAAAAATAAATTAGTTTACTTGGGTTGGTCAATTTTCATTGAAAAAAAATAATATTTGTGTGAATTCCAAGAAGTACAAAATCAAATGATTATTTTCAAATACATTGATAAATTAAATATGGTTCAAAAATAGTTCTACATCTTAACATAATAATTCGGAAAAATTTGATTTTAATGGAGTCTTATCTCGCAACAACATAATATACAATAACGTACCGTGTTTCACATGCGACGTATGTCCTACTACACCGCCATCTCTTGGATTCTTTTCAAAGTTACGCAACTATAGAGGAATTTATTGTTGTTTATTACAAACACACGAGTTATGACCCGTCGTACTTCATCCCGCATCCGAATTAACAATAATGAATTATTATTACACAATGCAATAAATTATTAGCTAATTTTAGTTCGGTTTTTATGTTGGAAACTGTATTCATGTCAAAATTATTATTTTTATTCTGGGTTAGGTCGAAATTCGACGGGCAGTCAGCTAGTGAATAAATATGCCCAATCTCTTTTTTCAACCCATTTCTCCCCACTGTACACAAGTGTGTACACAGTGTCAATAATTTATTGATTTGTACTATTATGTAAATTATGATTAATTCTGTAATGACATCTAGTATCATAATTAAAAACACTTTACGTAATAGTATACACATTTGTGTACAGTAGATAAAAATGGTTGAATTTGTTCTTTTGACCATAGAATGAATTGCATATTATTATTATGTTAATTATTAAAACAGAACGGAACAATAAGAGTTGTATATTGTTTTGTACTTATTTCATTAAAGTTGTGAGATTAACATTATTTGTTTATTTTTTTTTTATATTTATTTACTTATACAAATGTTTTTCTTTTTGAGCTTGATTAATAATGGTTTATTAATATGTTGATTAGATTATAATTGCTTGAGTTTGAGGCAAGGAATGCCTATGACTCATAATATTGTCATTTTCTACTTTGTACTTAACAAAGTACCCCATTTGCATTCACATACAGGTGGAATTTCGTTTGTGATGTATGCCAAAGTAGGTAACAAAATTCTCAATAAAAAAGATCCAAGAATCGACCTGTATTAGATTTGTTAAGGATCTTAAAATAAGTGGTTGTACACAATGAATATCCGAGTCAGATTGGAATCTTCTGAAATTGTAAAACTAGAATTTTTTCTCTGTTCATCTTCAGTTGCATTTTGAAGTACTAGCATCTTTGCTCAGAATGACATTTAAACGTTATCTTTTGAATTCGTATTCTAAACATTCTTGCGATTTGCTAATGTTTATTTTGAACATCTCATAACATTTTCCACCTGTAGGGGGAAATTTACAAAACATTGCTTCAAACAATGTTGATGATTTACGATAAGTATGAATTTTACTTTGAAAGATTGTTTGTTTATATAATTGGAACATCGTAATTTCAAGCTGAAAGATGGCTGAATGAGGTCCTAGTCTTCCTATGTGATCGGAATCTATCGGCCAGTTAGCATTGTCCGTACATGCCTCAAATTCAATCTGTACTTAGGGCAATATATTATTATTTTCAATATTTCAAAGTGAAAAGTAGAATTTAATCTATAAGGTTGTTCAAATAGTGCTAGGAATATGAAATAAAATGTTTTTATATTGTGTCAACATTAATGCGTTTTTTCTAATTTCGCTTTATTTATTTTTATGATATTATTAATATTGTATATTAGAAGTTTGTCTGAAATATTATTAATTTATTCTACACTTAAATCTTAACTGAGTTTTCACAGATTCTTTGTGTCTATAGGTTGTGAACTCAACACTTAAATTTGACAGTGATACCATAATCGTTACACATACAAAGTTCCGATTTCAATGATTTAGATGAATCTTTACAGCTTAACCTTACCTAATTATCCTTCATTGTTTATGGCTCATGTCAGTTTCATAGACCTACTATATCTATGGACTGCTAATGTGAACTGTCAAAGGAACAACTCGTTGCAAGGATTTTTCCTCTGTGACGAAGAGACAAAGAGGCATTGGAGAACTGTAAAAATGTACTAACTGGTACTCGTTTGAAGCCTTTCAACCTAAATTTTGCTGTATTTTTGTAGGGAAAAACGTTTTACCGTTATATTAATGATGTACCTATCATTAAATTGTGATAATAATTGTTGTTTTTCCTCTTCGTCATGTTGATAACACGGGGAACTCGGGCTAGCAATCCATAAAATATAAGATGAATGGTCAGTTTGTATCAACCATTCAAAATTGGAACTTTGTAATATTCATGGTATCTCTTTATTATAGTTCACCATGCGTCTCAAAATATTATTATATCTAGAATAGGGATAATATTTATTCGAAACATTCAGTTACTTAAGGGTTTTGTTGAATAAATTACATTGTGCTCAACAAAATGCCATTCGGTATATTGGGATAATATTTTTATATGATTCTTTCTTCACACATTGTAGGTATCAACGCTCACCTTTTTGTGTACGGGCTATTTAGATATAATAATTATGTTTATAAGCGCTGAGCCTTGCATAGTTATCCTCAAACAAGCCGAGATTCTCTAAGCAAGTGAATCTTGTTCTATTTATTATTATTAACCATTAGGTACTTACTAATTTAAGCTTGTAGTTAGTTATAAGGTTTACAAATAATCCACACATACTTAAAATGTTGGTTTGTATCTTGAGACGCTCTGAACATAATTCATTAAGTATATTAAAAAAACAAAACGAATGACTTAAGATGCAAATAAACTGTGTTGTTGATGAATTTTTACATTATATAGATATATTGTAATTTATTTGTAATCGTTAAATATATCTCATCTTATCATTGCGTTTTTGATGTTAGAATATATTCATTAGTTAGCGGACACTTCTAAACGTTATCGAAATGCCTTTATTAATATATTGAATAAAAATATACTTGTACTTGAAATCACAATGTAAGGATTGTTGACCATAGCTAAAATTTAAAACTACTTCTTGAAACGACTATTCTTGAATAAAATTATTGTGTCTCGTAGATCACTCTCTCGAGAGTGAATTGCCACATTCTAAAAAGAAGAATAATAATTTATACTCTTTACACCCACTGTACACTAATAATATAGATAAAAAAGTTCAAAGTATATTTTGAAATGTTGTACACAATTGTGTACGGTGAGTGAGAATGGGTTAATAATATTGAAGCAATTCACCTTAATCAACTCAAAAGTGTAAATGTAGAATTTTCTGCTCAAATTTGCTGGATAAAGAACAGGTGCTTGAGTCAACCTGACCTTGTCCGGCTGGATCGTTTGATTTTGTCGCTCAAAGATATTCAGCATTGATTCTACGTAATTCTTTTTTGAATAAGTGTTAGTCATAGTGATTTCTCAAATGATTTTTGTAATGTAAAAATCGGCCTTCAAACTCGGCTTCATATTTTATGGATATGTGTTGAACCGTCTGCACAGTATGACCCATTTACTTATTACTTTTTACTTAAAAGCAATCAGTCACATCCAAGGTTGTGCAAGTTATTAAATAATAAAATATTTCATAGTTTTTATTTTTTATTTATTTACATTTTTTTTACAATTTCATTTCTACTCTGCAATTATCTTAAAACGAAAGGAATATTCGTCTACTATGTATTTTTACAAAGTTGTATTAAAATTTTTACAAAGTTGTATTTATCGTTTAAATACAACATTGTATTTTTTCATTGACAAAACAACGTATCCTTGTTTTGTCAATGAAAAAATACAAGACTTTCAGATACATTTTATATGAAAACCTTTGTCAGTATTAACATGTAACATTTCTGTTTAGTGTGGTACAATATTATGCATTTAAAAATATTATCAAGTTTGTGAATTTTATAAATAATATTTTAATCATTTTTATTTTTAAATATTTATTTTTACTTATCATTAACAATTTAATTTACTCGAATAATGTATAATAAAATATATATGAAAAATTTTACATTTTAAGTTATTGTTTTCTTATTTTTGTTCTATTTATATCTTTAATTTTTTTTTCTGTTTTATTTTTTTAATTTTAAATATTTCTTAATAATAGGTAATTTTGGGATATTTCTTCTGTGTGCCTCTTATCATTATGTTATCTATGGTTGATTTACGGAGATGTAATGGTCAATGCTTGTTTGATAGAGATTTTTACCTAATCTCTTCAATATTAAACTCTTTTCAACCCAATTCAACCGTAATCTCGTAAATTGCCTGCCTATCGAGCTTGTGTTTAAACTTCTACATATCTCTTATATCCTTGAATATGTGTATTTTTATATAATAGTTGTTTAATCTTTTCAAATTTTATAAAATATCTCAGCATTTTGATAAAATATCTCCTTGTGTGTTTTTACGAAGACCAAATTGATATGTTAGTACTCTAGACTGAATCTTTATCATGTGGCAATTAATATGAGCCCAATCTAACTATTACACGAAAACGATCTATTAGTAAATATTTTCTAAAACATGTGTCAAAAATTCAGTCAGCCAAATGGGGGTCAAATTTATGAAAAAATACAAAGTAAACATTTGAACATATTTTTAATACAACGTAAAAATATATCATGTTTAACAAATATATTATATATTTTATCAACGAGTTTTGAAGAAAAACAAAAAAATTTCTAAAACTATTTTACTTCTTGTTTATTTTATTAAGAATTTTATAATATAGAATAAATTGTACTATTGTAGAGTAACAAACGTATTTGTTTCTTCAATTAAAAGTATTAAATCGATATTTTGTTTCATTTTTCCTGCCATGGTGACAATCAAGAGGATACGTTTTTCAAGGAATCGCTCAAAACATCTGTGCAAATTACGTAATTTTATTCTTGTAGACATTAGAGGAACTGAGAGTTCTTTGAAATGATTGGAGAAGATATGTATGTGTAAGAACATTCGCGACAACATGAACCACCTGATATTTGAAAAAAAATTCTGCCATAAAAGTTGACCAATATCTTGAATATTTCCGTTAAAGACACCTAATGAAGTATGCTTTTTGGACAATTTAAGCTAACTCTTAAGTTGAGAGAACTACAAAATGATAAATTTAAGATGATGTCCTTCAATTTGTAAAATCTTCAATGTTTGACTAAAAGTCTGCATTGCACACTATGCAATTTTGTTTATATTGGGAAACATTGAATTACTAATTTGTAAAGATTGTGTAACATTGAATTACTAATTTGTAAAGATTGTGTGACATTGAAAGATCAATCTTGACCAAGTTGTGTAACATTGAATTACCCATTTGTCAAGATTGTGTAACATGGAATTACCAATTCGTCAAAATTGTGTAATATTTAATGATCAATCTTGACCAGGTTGTGTAACATTTGATTTACCAATTTGTCAAGATTGTGTCACGTTGAATAATCAATCTTACCAATTTGTCAAGATTGTGTAAAGTTGAATTACCAATTTGGCAAGAGTGTGTAAGGTTGAATGATCAATCTTGGCCAGGTTAAGTAACGCTGAATTTCCAATTTTTCAAGATTGTGAAATGTTGAGAAAGATCAATCTTGACCAGGTTGTGTAACACTGAATTACCAATTTGTCACAATTGTGTCACATTGAATGATCAATCTTACCAAGTTGTCAAGATTGCGTAAAGTTGAATTACCAATTTGGTAAGAGTGTGTAACATTGAATTACCAATTTGTCAAGATTGTGTAACTTTTATATAAATCAAATAAGGAGACATCTGTTTTGCAATTTGCAACAACCAAAAATATTTCGAATTCATTTTTGATTTACTTATGTCAAAATGAAGTATGTAATAGATTACAAAATCATTTCTTAAACTGTTTGCATAGTGTGCTATTTCCTCTTCAAAATAAGACTACTTTTTCATTTATTTTTTTTCAAAATGACACTACATCACACAGCAGTATAACATTTTACTTTACACATCTACAATAATTATTACAAAATCATCGATATAAGTGAAATTGTGCAAATATGTATTTAAAAATATTTTTCATTTACTTAAATGTAAAACAGATTTTTACAAAATATTATAATTTAGGTATGTAAAACGCTAATTAATTATAAATGATTTACTTTTTTGTAAATATCTGTTTTTAAATATACATAAATGACACTTATTATTTAAATTAATAATAATTGTATGATTTAATTTATTTATATTATGTATTAATTGTAAGATTTTTAGCAGGAACGTCTGAAACTATCCGTTTTAATGTGATCTCTTGAATATATTATGTATGATTAGAAATGTTATATGAAGTTACTTAAAATTTGAGCTGCTGATAAAATTCCTTTTATTTAAAATCTGAAGCATGGATCATATAATTCCTAAATGGTATAATAATTAATAAACAGCTATTGAAATTATTTAAGTTATCCATCTTCGTATGAAAGTTTTCTGAAAAGAATCTGAAAATACTTATTAATTATGAAACATTTCATCTTTTTTTTTATTATTCAAACACTTATATAAATTATTTATTTCCACACCTCGTAAGTAAGTTGCCGATAATATTATAAAACTACACCCAGATAAATTTAGTGTTATTTTTCCCAATGGTAACATAGATTCATCTGTCAATTTTGATCCGACTGAGAACAAAAAAAATTTTGAATTTAGAACAGGAAAATGACATTTAATTGAACTCGAAATTAACCCACTTGTTACGGATATAACTTTTTTTGTAGTAACACTGTGATTTTTGATACACAGACTAATCAAGGCATTATTCAATCAGGAAAAATTGTTAAAAAAATCTATATGTTACGGAAAAGCGGGAAAATGGTGTTTGATATACGGAACGCTAGTAATATGTACTACTGTTTATTGGATGTTCATAGAACTTAGACACTTCAAAAATAGTTCACTAGTTTCTGAAAGTATGTATTTGTAACATAGTAAATCGATTAAAATGCTATGAACAACCATACTTTTAATCAGTCTGAAGCAGTATTGTATAGGTAAAAGCAGTTTTTAGGATAAAGAGACATTTTACAATTTTTGAAATAAAACATAGCGGTTTTATGACATACCGCACATCGTAGTTGTTCACTTAATAATAAAACTTTTCTATACATAGGTATCAGTATAGCCGGCGGAACCTATTGCCTGATGCAATTTTTTCCAGTCAACCGGACCCGTCCATAGGTACCATACCATAGATTTCCAAAAAAACTCGTTGGAACACTCCTTCGGAATTTTAGATGGTCATATTCCCCCTCATTGATTTATAAAGTTGCCAGACATGTGCAAAGTCGTAATATATTTTCTAGCTAGACAATGCAAAAAAAGGCAGAAGTACCTTGAATACTTTTGCGATATAAACTAATGTTCCTGTCTAATCTGTCGACGCCTCCCATATTGTTGTAAGCTTTGGTAGCAGCTGGTTGATCAACTTGAATGTATCGCTTAACTAGCTGATTCCAGTCTTGGCCGCTTATCCAAATGAGCAAATGGAACGCTGCATTCTTCATCATCACTTGACGAAGAATTTTCATCGTCAACTTCTGCGTGGGCCCGCAGTTATGACCCAGAAAAGTTGTGTAGGGTCATTTCATTTTCATCACCAGAGTCCTCATCAGCTGTCAGCATTACAATTTTCCAGTAGGAAAATAATTGTAATCGAGTCAGGAAAAGACTCGTCTTCATTTGCCTCCAGCTCCTCGAAAATTTCATTGAGTGTCGAAAGTTGTGACGTGAAAAAAATGCGACACCCATATTACTAGCGTTCTTTTTACGGAACACCAAATTAATAGTCGAATTATGAATAGATAATATTAGAAAGAAGATTAGATGGCTATCAGTTTATAAACAGTATACTACATTCTTGCATATTTTGAAATGAAATACTGTTAATTAAAACTACATATTTCAGCACTCACCTTGAAACACTCTTCATAAATTTGAAGTAAATAACAATGCGAGCACAGTTAAAATTTCGAGCTCGATCGAGCTCAAAACATAACTGACCAACAAAGGGACATCTCAGCTAACGTGTAACATAAATAATGTAATTCGAAATTAGCCACATTAATTGGAATATTTTTATTTCTATGGTGATCCGTATATCAAACGGTAGTAACAAGTGGGTTAACCCAGTCAGATCAAGATGAAGATATTGAAACTAATTAAGTTGAAAGGTAGATTTCTATTTCAAAGTTACCAAATATTAATTGCTTGTCTTCCATCATTATTATTTTTAATTTCACACCCTTATTTTTAACTTAATATTTAAATTAACAGCATCTTTGGAGATGTATGGAATTTATTCCAAATTTTGATAACTTTTCTTTAACCTTTAGAAATTAGAATAATTTGACCCATTTTTCCACATTTTACTAATCTCCTGCATTTCTCTGTATCCCTAGTAAATATTTTGATTATGGAAAAAATCTACTCATTATTAGAAGAGTGCATGTAACTTTTTTTAACAACTTTAACCTTAGACATTCTTAGAATAATTGTTTAAATATTTTTTTCCTTGTTAAAATATGACCCAAACAAACTTTAAGTGGCGGGGGCTATGAGGAATAAATTCATACAAAACTCCAACCGAAAATACTGCATAATTTTTGGAAAGAAATCTAATTTCTTTGCAAGGAAGAGGCACCTATTAATGTACTTATATTTTCCATATAATATGCTTTCAAATTCAAAATTATATGTTTATATTTTGTGCACAAAAATAATGGCCAAATAAGTATGTTTAGGGATAATTAAAAAAGAAGCAAATTGGCAGCTGAAATTGGTGTTACTTTTTCAGCAAAATGCGGAAATGGTGATGGCGAGACGTATGCTCTTTAACAATTTTGTGGCTGAACATCGACGCATCAGCGTACATTCCCCGACAATTGCTAGCACTATCGCTGTTGTGCCACCCGGCTTACGATCCCCAACCACCACAGATATAAACACCACCCAACCCAAATCATCTTCATCTGCATCTTCTGCTCGCACCACAAGTCCTTAAACCAAAAATAATATTAACAGTTTAAAAATCACATTTTATCTGTCATAACATAACCTTAAACAATCAATCATTTAACCATAGACAACTAATCATTTAACCTTAGACAAAAATCATCATTAATAATAATATATTATGGTTGCTTTAAAACGTAAAAATATTTTATTAATTTGTTAATATTATACTCTAAAAAAATTTCTCACATAAATCTTAGTAGAAGCATCAAACTACCATTAACTTTTTAGAATTAGTACAAACTATAATATATTAATATCCAAATTTAAAATTTTAGATTCATAGGAAATATTATAAATAATAACATAAACCACGAATAAAAAAATATTTAAGTACCTATATTATCTTATTGGATTGTGGCAACACTAATTTTAATGTTGTATTGTGTATAAAAATATATAGCCAAAATGTGTTATGAAAGTTTTGCAGAATTTATCAACAAGTATTAAAAAAAAAATATTTTTAATACTCAATTTTCACCAAAATTAAAAAGAAAAGTATTTTTAACGTAGTGTAATATAGGATTTGGATAATATTTGTTTATTAATGATGAATAAATAAATATAAAGTAATATTTATTAATTTATGATGAGATTAAATAAATTTCTGCAAAAGCATCCGATGCTTTGTTTTTATTTATTTCAAAATAATAAATTAAAATTCTACATATTTATATGGCTTACTCTTTACGAATATATACGTATTTGAAAATTACTATTGCGTCTAAATACACATGGATAAATATCTATAGAAATATAATATTATGTATCTTAAGCTAAAATATATCTGATATAATATATTTAACCTATTTAAGTATATCTACATTATTTAAAATAATATAATTATACAACTTTTTGATCGTGTTATTTATGAACTAAGCCAGTTCACGTAGCCCTAGGATGTTGACTATCTTTTTATTTCTTGCCTTACGCTCCTTGTTAATTAAGCAAGTTTGTTTTCGCTTTAGAATCCCAATTGCATTGACGTTTCGGATTCGGCGAAAACAGTTCACCTTGCGTGTGCTATTTTTTGCCTTTGATGGTTGTTATTTTTATGGGATCGAACTCTTAGACACATTGTAAGAAATTAAATTTCTTAAAATTAAAAAAACAAACACTTTCCTGAGAAGATATCTTAGCTCCAAACTTTCAGACGAATTTCTATAAACCCTGTTAGGGATATTAGAAGATTAAAATTTAAATAAAACGCAGATTTGCTACAGAATTTCATCTTCCGCTTCTAATAGTGACAACTTAATGTCCCAAATAATGGTTTCCATTGGAACCCAAAGTGTTTTATATAGATAAGCATCGAGTTTTGATATTATAATTTCCAACATTGCGCTTATCTAACAGAAAAAAAGTTATATCGATCAATCCAATTGATACGTTAATGTTTACATATTTTCGCTTCTACATAAAAAAGTATTTAATTCAAAAAATATATATTATATACTACACACAAAAAATATATTATTATTATTATAATTATAAAGTAATAAAAATAAATATTTATAATATTATTATACAAAATAATATAATCTATAATATTCTATGGTCTGTTTTTCTCCTTATTGTCAATGTTTATCTTCTCTAAAATATTATATATCCCATTGTTTCTAAAAATGTTAGTGATCTCTTCTCTAATCCCTCTTAGCCTAAATTAGTTTAATTATTAAAATAGTCTTTTTTCGTAAAATATCTATCTTAACTACTATATTATTATTCCTCGTCCCTTGTGTCAAAACTATAAAAATAAATACACTCGCTGTTTATTTTTATTCATTTTATTATCTCTATAAAGTTTAAAAAAAAAAACACATTTTATTTTGCTACACATAACTATTATCAAAGTTGATTGATATTCTATAATCAGATCTCGCCACTTGTACAAGTGAAGGGTTGTAACTGCAGGGTATACACCCTTGATATATTGTATAATGTTTGTTTTAAACTTAACGTGTGTCGTGTAAAAATTAAAATTGATTTCAAAATAAAAATGAGATAGGATATCTACCAACGCGATAAGCTATAAGTAGGGACCTGCATTTATCGCATTATTTTTATGGAAAAGTGAAAAGTGGTGTTATTTTTTCCATAAAAGGGGTGTTATTTTTCGCGCTACTTTTATAAAAGTAGTGTTATCATTATGTAAAACGGTTTTTTCGGGGCTATTTTTAGGTAAAATCGGTGTTATTATTTATCAAAGATTGGGTTTGATATTTTACAAATTTCGGTATACCTAGTTTCAAAAGATATGAAGGTAATAAAAAAAAATCCTTTTATAACAATAAGATTCCAGTAGATATTTTAGAATAATAAAAAAATATTAGAATGCTAGGAAAATAGAATTACTTATTCATATTCTAAAGTCCGATTGTTTTAAAAAAAAAATATGTTTATTTTTTTTTTTCAATGTGTCCTAAGTTAAGATAACCGAATCACTCGAAAACGAGTAGGTACAGTTCTAAAAAAGTTTAGATAATAGGTGTAGTAACTTGACAAAATTGCATGCCTTGGCTATATCTCACCTTCAGCCGCAGAAAATTAAGGTATCTTTTTTAAACGTTGATGCTATTAATTTTGTCACTGTCTGCGGATTCCGTTATGTTTCTTTCTTAATACATATAATCACATTTCGACTTTATTTTGTCAAAACATGAAAATTCGCGTTATTCGCGAATAAATAGCAAATTTCGCGAATAAAGTAGGGTTTATTGCAAATGCAAAAAATTCAGGCCCCTAGCTATAAGTATTATTATTTAGGATCTGTTATCAAGTTTCTATTCTTATTTAAGAATTTCAAAGTATTGTAGAAGGTCGTTATAGCGCAGCAACAAAAGCAACGCGTTCATAGTTCTCTCTCTCTTTGTATTTCACTTGCGTTTTATTATATGCTCAGAATCATATAATACGATTAATTATTAACAGAATTTGACAAGATAAACTTACTTTATTTTTTATATTGAATTGTTAAGTTTCGCCTTAAACGATTACTTCATTATATGATTCTCTGTATATTAATACAAAATATAACATAACACTTGTTAGGTGCACTTTAAAATAACATTCAAACCTTATTTTAATAACACATTTTCTTCACCTATGTAGTTGAATACTCGATATAATATTATTATATTATTGCATTCAACCTCCCTAGCCAATATTAGAAATAAACATTTTATTGGTAGTTTTGGGTTAATTAACAATTACTCAATGATTAACAATAATTGTTTTGGTTTCTACATTTAGATTTTCAAAAGTTTATCTGTGATTTCACTTTTGCCTCGAGAGGAATTTTCAAAACGGGGATTTGTTAGTCTTTCCAAGGCGGATAATAAATAAATAACACAAACTCATGATGCATTATCTTTTTGACAGCTACTTTGACATACCAGTAAAAACCATTTTCTGATTATTATGAACTGAATTTTATTTATTATTATTATTATTTTTTTAAATATATTTTGATATAATTTTTATTATTTTGCATTTGGCATTTTTTTTCTATTAAGTATATTGTATTTTTCTTAATTATTATTAGCATCATGCCCCTCTATATTAAAATATATCTGTTTTATATATTTGTATATTGATGTTTTTGAATTCCTTGGATAGACCTTTTTTTAAATCGTTCAATACTTTTGCATCTTTTTGAAAGTATATCTACACTATGTTATATATTTTAATTTCTTACATAAATATCAGTCTTTTGCACAAACTTTATTCAATATTTCCCTTAGCTATTGATATATTCCTTTACATCTATATAATATATATTTTAACTTTCTTTTTTTTAATACCTACTTATAATATTATCGAAAAAAGGTAACGATGAATTAAAAATGCAGTATTTAAATAAATAGCAAGTTAACCAGTTTAAAATAATCTCTACTTGATCTTTTCAAATTTTACTCACTTCAATTTCGATCTGTAATATATTTTTTGATCATCAAATAAAACATATTCATTTGCCATGGAATTAGTTTTTGGTGTGACTGTGTTTAGAAATGATCGTGTTTTTTAAAGCAGTCTTTTTCATTCTACTCTGCTTTCCTTTATGCTTTTTAAAGATCTAAATAATGTTGGATTATTGTTTTTAACTTGCAATACAATTAAATAAAAATCTTGTCTAATTTATATACTTACTTACTAGATATTTGCTTGTTTGTTTTTTTTTATCCAAATCACAGTCACACACAATCTCTTTATTAGCTATTACTATACTATTATTTGATTGAAAATACAAAAACATATTAATATCACATAATATAATAGGATGTTCAAAAAGTTAACAATAAAAGAAATCATGTACGAAAAAACAAACAATTCTTTTTATTTCTTTCTGTTTGAATTGAAAAAGTAAAACCTTTAATAATATACAATTAAAAAAAAAGTTGATTGTATAAAGAAAAATAATAACTAAGTAATGAAGAGATGTTGCCTGAAGGTAATTAACACAAATACATAAAATAATATACAAAAAAGTAAGAAAATGAAAACTATTTTGGATGTCGTTCAAGCTTTGAGGTAATGTTGTTAAATCTCATAATATTATGGTGTATTTTCGTAACTCTGTTTATATATTATTATAGCTAATATGGATGTTTTTATTTCGTTATTCATATTATATCATTTATTTATTTTTTTTTTTCTTATGATTCTGTTAATTTTTTTATATTATTATTTTACAAGACAAAGCCAAGACCAGGTTGTTTTGATAATTTGAGCTGCACCCGTGTCTGCACCGTACCTGTGTTACTACGATCGATCATGGGATGACTTTGTTATGCAGAGTTTGAAACGATTGTAATTGCCAAAAATTGTACATACGTCACGAATGAAATAAATATTAAAAAAATATGCTTTAATAGTTCTATTACGCCTTGAATTACATTTGGGACAACCGTCTCTATTATGAAATGTTTATGGCTGTCTGCAAAAACCGATTCATGGGTTAATCGAACTATTGAAGAGTGTTTTTCTTCTGAAATGGACTACCACCATCACGTTCCACTCCAAATACCGAGGGTCTTTGTATTGAATGACTTGGTTCATAGGTGCACATTTTACATGGTCTCAGGATATTCGGAGAGAAAATTTAAGTGACCCGTAAACATAAGGATGTGTACCTATGAAATAAATTGTACGTGAATTAAACGATTCCCTCAATCGGTTAGTTTTAATTTTAGCTAATATTCGTTTAATGGCCGAGAATACTAGGTGGTCCATTTTCACATGTGTAAAAGTAACAAAAACAACGAGTCATCAATTTATACTCATTTTTGTTATTATTACATCTGTGTATGTTTTTTTCATTTGTAAAATAAATTTTATCGAAAAAATTATAAAAAATGTCAACTATAGACATGTTATGAAAATTGTAACACAATCATGTTTTGATATATTTCCTATAAATCGTACCTGCTCTGCTATCAAAAAGTCATTTTTATCTGAGAGATATAATATAGTAGCTTTGTTATTGCTTAGGTCTAACGCCTTTCAGGATTTTTGGAGAAAAACGAATAAAAACTTTAGAAAAATTATATTAATAATGTGAAAAACTTAATGAATGAAATATGAACATTTTTCAATATTCTAATCGAATCTTCTAAAATTAGCAATAATAAAATTAATTTACTATTGAAAAATGTTTCTTGCAATGCAATCTTTTTTATTTTTAAGTTAAAACCTATTTCGACTGTAGAAAAGGTATTTGGAAGTAATTGAATAAATATGTCCGAAAATCTTTTCTATTGTCGGTAACGTTAATAGTAATGAAAAAATGTTTGATGATACATATATATGCACAGTTTCACGATGTATAATTATTATGATATACCTACACAAGTTACGTGTAAAAAGTATTATATTATATGTTACACACAACCCAATTTTATTTATTCAAAATTTTGTAAATACATCAATGCATTTTTGTATGTGTACAAAGCAAGCTAGTGATTCATACAAAAATTGCTTTTTTCGGTGTCTGAAAAACACACCCCCTTTTCACATTTCACACAATACACACCGTTTTATTTTATATGTTTAGCTTGTTTATTTTTTTTATTTTCAAAGGTTGTCATCAAAATCTTCAGGGCCTTTTTTGTTAAAATTTTCAGCCTCAGATCTTTACAGCCATCTTTGAAACATCCAAACCCTATAGGTACGCAAAATTCTTCAGCAGCCGTATTGATTTTTTTCTCGAATCTTTAAAGGCATATTGTCCATAAGAGCCAATTTACCAAAGCAACAACATATCTGGGAAGGAATTAGAAATGTATATTTACTACATATAACTGGTTTTATTTTGTTATTTATTTATTGAATAAAACATTTTATATAAAATACAATACATATCTTACTACTACTTATACATATTTTTTAATATCTATGAAATAAAAGTTATTTCAACGAAATACATTCACTTCTAGTTTGTAAGTTTTATTTTTGTTTTTTTTTAATCTATTTTTTTTAGTTAAGTATATTCATTTGAATTTCTGTGAGCCCTCAGCAATACCTAATGCAATATTGTAAAAAAAACAATTTTTTTTTAGTTCTGTATAGAATGAAATAAATGTTGCCTTTTTAGAAGTAAAAAGTTTGTTACCTCCCATTCCACTTGTATCAATGTTAGACTGTAATTGCAATGTGTCCGCCAGAATGATCCCCTAATATAGAAATATTATTATTGATATCTTTTTATTATTGTATTTTCAAACATGAGACCTATTCGATTATTTTGAACTTAAATTATTCTACAAAATATTAATTCACCATTGAATTTCGACACTAATTCATTTTAATTAAAGGATTTCTATAGAGACGGAATATCCGAGCAACGTTTTTTAAGCTTTTTTTTTTAAATATTTTCAATTAACTCACTGACGAATCAATCACTAATTTGCTTTATTCAAGTCTGTCCACAAAGCTTACTATTAGTCTTTGTCTTTTAGTATATGTGTATGTACATGTCTTATACCACCAATGTCCAATTGAAGAATTTTGCGTCTGAGTTGTTGCTGATTCGTCTCGCACCGTTTTGAACCGCAGAATCTCCAAGAGCTTCCGAGCAGCAAATAATACATATATACTTGTTTTTTTTTGTTTTTCAAAAACTCATATTTGTCATATTACGAGATGCCCCCAATTCAATACTCAACTAACATTTATGTACTTGTTTATTGCGTAAAGCAATTTTTTTCTACTCGACCATTCTCGTCCTATCAGAGACAGAGTAGCAACCGCGGGTAGAAAAAACGGACAAACTCGAAACTTCCTAACTAAGAATACGAAGTCTGTCTTTTTTTTTTGTTGATTTGGGGGCAACTTCTCACAATCTATCTGTTTTTTGATTTTTTCCTGTCATTTTACCCGACAATTACGGCAGTCTTTTTTTAACAAATTTTAATGACAAACAAACGTATCACATGAAGTATGTTTTTCAAAAAGAATAAAAATCTTTAATTTTGTGATGCTAATGCTAAAAGTGAAATTAAAATGAATTCTTAATTTTGTAAAAAACATAAAAACTTTTTAAGGAACATTTCGTAGTTTCACAATTTTAAGGTTTTATTTTTTTCAAATTCTGTTTCCCAAATGTTCTAAAAACTCTAAATTATAATACATATATTGATTCAGTGCAGGTAGATAAAAAAATTTATAATTTTTTTATTCATATGAATAAAGTTTAATATTAGTTAATACATTTTAAACGATTTTAAGAGCATTTGATCGTGATACAGAATTGAATGCCTATATTATTATCTATTATTTTCTCCCACGTTTGATCACACCTCAGCCCAGTTGATACCATCTTCTCTTGTGCTACAGTCTTGTAAAAGTACATTTTGGTTTTAAATTTCCTTTATTTATTTATTTTATTATCATTGTTTTTATTATATATGCATAATTATTACAACTAGTTTGTTTTATTTTTATGATTGTCACAATCTTGTGGTGCTGTTATGATATATATATTATTATTATTACTATATATATATATATAATAAATGTGGTTGTTTGTGTCTAGTGGTTTATTTTCTATTCATGTGGTTTTAAATTTTTTTTTTATTTTTTTTTGGTGTACATATTTATAGAGATGTAGTAGATAATATCCTCGTAAAACTATGAATGCATACGTTAAACCAAGCAAATGTGCGTCATTTGAAAGGGACAATAGAAGAAATTTTAATAAATCATGTCCTGTAGAAGGGACAATAGAAGAAATTTGGATAAACCATGTCCTATAAAAAGCACAAAAATTGAAGAAATTTTGATAATGATAATTGATGTATTTGTGCTCATATTTATATTTAGAGTATGTATTAATAGTTTTGTGAGGTAGAGACGTATAAAACTATCTGATTGTGATTGACGATATTGTTGTCTTCTCCCTCCTTCAGTTGTTTATTCATACATTATGCTCTATCTCTCTCTCTTCACTTACTTTGATTTGTTCATTTCTCTCTCAGTCTTGATTTTATTTCAATTATTGTTTTTTTTTCAAATCCACGACAAAATTACACTTTTTTCAGTGCAATATTTTTTTATTGTTTCGTCAGGTTTTCTGATTTTGTTTCGTTATTGATTATGTGATTGACGTTGCCGACCAAGAGCAACTGATGAGAGCAAAACGATTTAAAAAATCCGACTCCCCAGTCCCCCAGTGCCTCATGGTATTGTACTATATGTATATGTAATTGTGTATTTTTATGGCCTCGTTTTTTTACCTTTTTGTGTCTATTATGGTGCCACAGGTGATAGGCGGCGAATTGCAAGAGCGTCTCATACCAGTACCCTACAGCAAGAGTTCCACTGATCAGGCTGTAAGAATTATAAATCACGCCAAATCTATATTTTATATATATATAATATATACATAAATCTTGTTACCATATTTATTATATTTTATGTTTATTTATTTATATTATTAACCTTTATATTTATTGTCCTATGTTTTTGTTTTGTGGTGTTGTGTTTTTGTTGTAACAAACTATGTCTGTGTTTTTTGTTTCTCTTTTTCTTTCTTCTTCTCAACTTTCACTCTCTCCGCTTACATTCTTATACAGGTTCTGTAAGCAACTATTTCAACCATTTGTGTTTGTTTTCCTGTTTTTTTTTGTTATCTATTTTCAATAGCAATAATGATCTCGCATTGTAAAGATTCCAAAAAACTGAATTCGGATCGGGTCGCTTCAATTTTCCATAAAAAAAAAGAAAAAGTTTTCGAAAACCGGTTGGTAAATATAAAAATTGTGTACCTACTTGTAAAACTAAACTATCACGGTTCGTCAGTAATTGAGAATCTGCACAATGCGTGAGGAATAAGTGTTTATTTGATAGAGCTGCTGATCTTTGTGCGCATGTTACTTTCCACTAAATCACGAGTAATTTCAATTACCAATAATTCCTGTCAATGCTGATGATTTTGTTTTTATTTTGTACATACACCCTGTAGTTGATCTGTAGCGTGTAAAAATAATGAAAGCGAGTATATTGTTACAACTTTAATTTTGTATTTTTTTTTTTTTGAAAATTCAGCATAACCAACACTTTTCGATATCTTCATAATATTGTCTTGGTTTTTTTTTTCAACTATACCAACTATGCAATCTATACGCTTTCCAAAAAAAAATACATATTTTCACTACAACCACACAATTTTCTTATTCACTTTTTTTGTTTCTTGGTTTATGAATATTTCCCTAATAGCCTAGTCCATCATATTTTTATCATGTGGCAACACTGAACGGTTGCAGTGTTTTTTAGTTGGTTACCTACCACTCCTTTTGTCTGCATGCTGACTACACTACCAGGGTTACCACACATCTGTTCAATCAGCCATCTATATTGTGGACACCACCTTTTTGTGTCGAACATTCTGTTATATGTATATTATTACTTAGCATTAAGGTTAATCTTATAGAAAATAAACTATGAATCCTCAAATCAAACGGCTGTTTAGTTATGTTTTTGTTATGCATTTTAGTTCAAGAAAATTAATTGGAACTAATTTTTTGATAAAGAAGACATATTATCAATGAGAATAGAATTGTTTTTTTTTGTTCTTTTCTCAATAAAAGAGATACTCAATTCCCTACCAAATCGAACAAATCCTTCTTGATTGGATCAAAGTCTTTAGTGGCGAAGCGCTCATACAAGTAAATTCCTTATTACCAAACCAAAACCAAACTCCCTATAGACCCCACTTAGGGGCATAGGGAGGCAACAAGAGCTCTCCATTGCGCTCGATCTTGCGCAACGTTAATGACCTCCTCCCACACCATGTCCAGATTCCTCAGCTCTGCCTCGAAGGAGCGGAACACAGTATGAGAGGGTCTTCCTCGTCTCCGGGACCCTGATGGGTTTACCAATAATTATTTATCATGTTTTCAGAAATAGTATTTTTAGATACCAAGTGGTGGTGACAAAGTATAAAACTCAACTGTTTGTTATCAGATTTTCCACAATCTTATAGAGTTGGAAATGGTATTTTTACACAAAGAATAAAAATTTAAAAGTTATCGTATAAAAAAAATATTTCTAGATAGCCGTATTGATTTCAAAAGCCTATTATGAAACATCTGATATTTTTCATAAAAAAAATCTATATTATTTTACCTATAATGTTTCTCTACAAGGAGCGAATACTAACTCATGTGAAATGTAGACTTAATAACAAAATGTCAAGTTGAAGCTTAAGATTTAGCTTTCGCCCAAACACTATAGGTATATAATTATAGATTGGATATAATTATTATTAATATAACTCGTAAAATAAATATTAAAACCCCTCCAAATATAGTATTCATATAACCCCATTTACCTACCAGTCTTTAAAAACGAGTCATTTGATATGTCCCCATCGGTTCAGTTAACTAAAAAATTGATTCAATCAATTTGATAAATCTCTAAAAACGAAAGAAAGAAAATATGTTAGTTAAATTTAATTTGAGTCTTTATCTACGTTCATATTGACTGGCTTGTTTCATCGTTTTTTTATAGGATTTTCATGTTAAAAAAAATAAAATTTAAAAAATTAATCAATGTGTTCATGTTTAAAAATACCACAATAATAATTATTCACATTGAAAATTTTGAACAAAAAATTTATTGAATTTTTATCTTTTTTTTTTCAATTGCAAACAATAATTTAGCAAATACCCATGCAAGTAAGTCCAAGTACAAAAATCAAAATATTGGTGTTATTCTTAGTTTATATTATATTGTTATATTTACATTATTGTATCTATATGTGGTTCAGATTATTTTTATTGTTTATTTGTTCCTTTCTGCAACATGAATGTTCTATAATTATTATTCATAGGGGCAAGTTATGTTTGCTGCACACACAGGGGGGGCATTTCCCCCTTTCCAATCAATCAATCTATATATTGTATTACAATTATTTATAGTTTGGGTAATGAGGAAATGTGTTGAAAACCGAGAAATGTCCAGCGGAACACAACTTGCCCCTAATAATTGTCCTGTGTACAAGAGCCCTATCGTCTACTCACGTTCATCCAAACACACCATTTTCTTGTGTCCAATGCATCAATAAATACTCCCTTCTGACCCCACTCAGGGGCGTAGGGAGGCAACAAGAGCATGCATAAAATAAATTAATATTTCATTACTTGTTCCACACTAAACTTTTGTATTTTACATAGAATTTTCATACTCTAAATTTAAAAAATCACCAAATTTTTGTATCATTACTTTCCACTTAGAATCTTCACATTCATTTCTCTACAAAGCTAAACTGATTAGTTGTCAAACACTATATTTAAATTCACACTAATGTATATTGATAATTATTATTGAATATAATCATACTTTTTCACTTAATGTCTTTACATAAAATTTAATCATTCTTCAAACACATTATTTTCAACTTTGTAATACTTAGACATTATAAATGTTTATAAATAAAAATAACTTTGCAGTATTACATATATATATGTATATATGTAATACTGCAAAGTTATTTTTATTTATAAACATTTAATCATTGGTGTAGTTCTCCGAAAAAAAATAATGTCACTCCTCGATGCTGGCATTACATTGTATTCATTATCAATGTCTGTGATTTTCAAAATTTTAAACATTTTGTTGTTTACATTCAAAAGACATTATCAATATACATTTTTATATTTATCACAAAAAATATGATGGGAATATTGTCTTAAGAAGATGTTTACGATTGGCATGGCACGGACATCACTATGTGTATATACAACAGATTATTGTGTTTTTAGTGGTCTCAAATTTTGCCATTGTGTAAAAAATTTTGGAAAAATAACAATAATAAAATTTAAAAAATATATATATTATGAAGTAGGTACCTAGGTAATTGGTTTATTTTTTTTTCACAATGGCAAAATTTCTATATGTACATCCTGCAAAAAAACAATTTCCATCATCCTTAGAATATAAATTAAATAGTTTTTTATTTAAATTACTTGGGTATGAAGTTTCCAAATGATCATTTATTTGATTTGAAATGTGGAAATAAATCTACTTACCCTTTGACATAACTTTAGATTTATTTTAATATTGGTTCAAGTTTTATTTATCATTCAGCCCTCACAATCCCATGTTTTTTCTTACTTTAACTTCTTTATAATTCATCACCCTTTTTCCAAATTAACTCGCTTTGACTGCGGTGAAAATTTCATGTTTTTTTTTCTGTGATACTTAATAATATTATGGATCACAGCTATTTCGACAGCTGTAGATTTTTCTGTTGCTCTGAAAAGATTGGTTTAAAACAATCAATTGACATTATTTTTTGGGACAAGCCTTGGGTGTTAAGTGTTTAGACATAATAATAACTCTAAATGTAAAATAAAAACTTTGTGTCTTCTGTAAATGTTGCCATACAGTGCTTTTCGTCCCGACAACAGTATTTGTGAATTTCTCAAAGCTTTGTGTTCGTCTGAATTATTTATCTCACAATGTCACTCCTCAGGCACATTTGTAGATAATGAATGAAGTTCTATATTATTTATCTCTCTGTGGCACATTGCAATAGAAATTCTGTCTGCAGAGGATCCCAGAGGAACGCTGGAACCTACTGAACCAACAGTTGTTCCAAGAGGAAGAGTTTTGAAAGGGGCGGCCCGACCAAGAGACACGGCGTTTCCCTAAGGTGTATTTTGGAAGTTTTGTGTTCAATTCACCTACTGGCATTCAAGGATTTTCGTTTTTTTGTTTTAGTTATTTCAACACTGTTTGGCAACATTTATATTAGGTATTATATACGTGTACCTTAGTTGATATTATATTGCTGAAAATGGGAAAATTCTCAAATATAATATAATACAATTTCATCATCTGTTTGACGGCACGTTCACATACATATTTGAGAATGATCCCAGAACAACACGATTGTAAAATACATTTTGTTTTTGAACTTGGGATTATTTTTACAGTAATCCAATCAAAAGCAGATTGTACGACTGCGTTAAATGTCATTGAATAGATCATTAATGTACATGTTTCTTATTTTGTATGAACGAAATTAAATAGAAATTGCTGATCAATTTATCGTGGATGGTAAAAATAAATAGAATGACAGCATTTTTCAGATCTTGAATAGCGGAAGGGCTAAAAATGAAAATGTAGTAAGTACATAGCCCAAATATATGACTCATTTTGTTTGTTTTTTTTACATCCACATGAATGGATCAATAGTGAACACCTATCCGACATAACTATTCATAAATGAACTAATCTTGAACGAATAAGAAACATCTAATGTCTTTCTGTTTATGCATTATAATATATCATCGTAACTTCAAATCTACACAGGATGATTCAGTCTGAACAAACAATAGCGACTTTCAAAATAGAATTTACTTTTACACAACGCTTTCAATATGCCTATATAGATTCTTGTGCCCAGGACTTGAACTTAACTCATGTACAGTAACCAATGATTCTAACAATTATTCACTAATGATGTTCCATTTTTAAGTGGTACGAACAAAAGACTAGGGGCTTTTACTGTTGTTTCGAAGGCTGGCTTAGTGTACTTACGTTGACAGCATTTGCCATTCGGTGGTAACGTTCAAATCCTGCCCTTAGAATCATTGTTTGTTGTATTTTCGTTAAATTTTAGCCCGAATAAAAGTCACTATCGTTTACAAATCGTAATAACTGCACATGGGAAGATCATTTATTTCCCATCATCGAAACAAAATGTGATAAATGTTCTACATACTATAATAAATGTTGCTAGTTGTAAGATATATATTCATAGATATTGATCAAAAAGTCAATGTTATATACTATGTATTATTTCAATGTTGTATTCTCATTATCACGGTTTGCGCATCAGCGTGAACAGAGACAAGCATAATATCAGTGTTAGTTGACATTATTCACTGTTGTGATTTTGTGTGCTAAGTTGTTAGTGCTCATGTTTTTCTTTCATTGTTTGTGCGTAGTTTGACTTAGACTAGGCGCTGCATATGGCAACTTAGACCTTAATTCTACTTATCTTAACACAAAACTACTTACCGCTAATTTACATTTTTTTTTCAAAGATTAATTTTTACCATTTCTATCGAACTACATTATTTCATGTAGACACTTAGATGTGTGGCGGCAGTTTTGGTTTTTACTATCTATCTATTTTTTATGTTTATTGATTAATAATGAATTATTATCGCCTCTAATAGATTCCTACAAAATGTAGTTCCAATGAAGAAATGATTAGATTTCTGTTTGTAAAAAAAGCAAAATATTAAAGTTTTTCTTTCATTGTAAGAGAGAGTTTTATACAGTTGTTTTTGACTTGAAAATGCCTATTGCCTATTTTAATCATGCAATATTTGATTTTGCTAAATTTCAAATATTGCGTTTAAAATTTAGCAATGTCATTTTATTTTTATGATTCAGGCTAGTTAACTGAACCTGCATAGTGCTAGGAGTCTAAGCTACTATTACTTAGAAACTACTACTGGGAAGTTGATTATAAATCAACGCAAGTAGTATAGGTTGCAATGAGAGTATTTTGTACTGGTCAATACAGTATGTATTGAACAACATGAATCCACTGCCCAGAATCAAATGAGTTGCATTTGTAATCTTCAGGATGTTTTACAGCCATTCTCACTCACTCTCTCTCTCTTGAATCTATTGAGGTTATTAGGCCTGTGGGATCTCATTGAGAATATCCTGAAAATTACGGAAAATGAAACACACTGTGGGTAATCTGTATTGAAATGTTGTCGCTTTGAAATGTTAGTGAAATTTCAAAATCTCTTTCCGTTCACAATGCTTCTTGTTTAGTCTAGATGGCGCATGTCAACCGTCAATGTTTACAGTTTAACTAACAACATCTTTTGTTTATCTTTTTCTGTCCGTCTCGCAACAGATCCGTGTGGTGAATGCATTTAGACAAGGATTGGATTCGCGCGGCGCGGACGCAGCCCTCGCCGAAGCCATGAGGAAGCAGGCCGTCTTCTCCAAGAGACTCTCCCAAGCTTCAGCCTCCATTGAATACGTAGACACCTCGGCCGAACTGACGATTCCAGAAATAGACGTGGAACGACTCTCCAGCCACAGCCACACAGAAACAGCCGTATAAAATTTAAGTAAAATGAGTTTTCACAAAAAGACACTCAAACATTTTAATTATAATGTATTAAAACAATTGAATATTATTAAATTAAATTAAATTAACTAACCAAGAAAAAACAAACAAAATACTAGACTGACATGGTTTTTGTTGTTTTTTGTTTTTATTCAACGTTCGTTCTATTAATTATTGTTATTATTGTCCAATGATAAAATAATGAGAAGCGTTCGCTATGTCGTATCGTTGTAACAACCAAATGGAAATGGAAACCCAGTTCTCAGGTCCTCAACGTTAACTCTGACTATGACCACTTCATCCCTCTATGTTAAATCAAATATATATATGGATAATCTCTTAGCAAAAATATATAATTCTTAATAATTAATCTCACACATCTTGTACCTACTTAACACGTATATCCAAATAAATCAAACCTTAACATAATAATTATATTAAAATTCACATTCTTAATAATATATTCACCAACAACACAAAATAAATAATAATATACCTATTAATGTATTGTTTTTTGGTTTTTTTTCGAAATGTGAACGCTGAGGGGAAGTGAATTTGTTAATTTTTAAATAGTTTTTAAAAACAGTTATAGTTCTTATGCATTAATACTTATTATCGTTATCTATGTGTGTGTGTATTTTTCATTATAGCGTCTTAGCACATAAAATATTATAAGCACTCGAGTATTTGAATAATTTTGTGTGCTAATACCGTAATATTATAATACACATAAACATAGATAATAATCAGCAATGAAGAAGAAGAAGAAGAAAAATATACATACAAGTTTTAATAAAATGAAAAAAAATGAAATTAAAACGGACACTTTGATGGAAATAAACAATTGTAAGTTGTTATTTTATTATAACTATGACTAGAGTATTAAATAATAATATTATGATGTATCTTTAATCGGGTGAAGACAAAAAACGAGACCTTTAAATTATCGTGTATAAGAGGAACACGTCGACTATTTAATAAAAAAAAAAACAAATTGTGTTTGGTTTGCGTTCAAATATCTATGAGTTTGAAAAAGTAATAATAAAATTTTATTAAGAAGAAATAAATCTATAATAGCAGTGTTTTTATTATTTAATATTTGATTTGTGTCATAATATTTGAAAGTGAGTACTGTACATAATATGTAAGGTTTATAGTTAAATAGTTACCAGTGCAGTTCAATAAAAATATCAGTTGTGTTTCCTGTTGTTTATTGATGAGCTAAAACCGCTTGACATTGTTTAAATTAAGTAACTTAAAGCAATAATTTAAAACATCACAAAGACTTGGTATGTATTATGTAATAACGTTGTATTAGAATTGTTTTATTTTATTTTTTGTCTGCTTTTATTATTTGTAGACATTTTTAATTCGGTTACGTCGGTTGATGAAACTCAAATTCAAAATTTCAAAGTCACATTATTTATTTGTTTCGGAGAGCACAAACGACCGTTGAAATTTCTTGCTCGAACTGTTCATTATTGTGATGTCAACCGTACAGGTGCCAAAAGCAACCAACTAATTCACCTCTTTGTTTGTAACTTTTTAAAATGTTTATTTTTCCAAGATTCACTCACTTAAAAAGTTCCATCAATAGTTTTACATAGATTTTTGGCTAGACTGAGAATTTTTGATTATCACCCATAGATCATTATTTTTAATATTTCAATATCAGTTTCAGAGGTCAGACTATACCAAATTATTTTGTTTTCTTCAAACATTAAATTTGATTTACATTTGAAAGAAAATATCAATTGACAACACCAATGCTGACAAAATTGTTTTGGAATTTACAAACATTAAAATTCATCTATTCCTGTTGACACAATATGCAACAACTCTTTATGTGAAATGTATTTTGTATCTAATTAAGTATAGTGACATAAATAATATTAAATAATAGTTATTTATTGAAATAAGCCAAAGTTAAGTGAGATATAGTGGCGGAGTTGAAACCAAAATGTTCTTTATACAGCGTTAAATAAATAAATAATATGTCACAAGCATAGATTAGAATCCACATAGTTGAGATCATTTCCTTTTCGCTAAACTTACTATAGAAATGATTCTTTGACTGGAATACCCATTCTATGCCTTCCTATATATGTATTATTTATTTTAAGTCGATACTTATACATTGTTTGTAATCAAACGAGCATTCTAGCTGCAGTGTGATCTAAATAAAGTTATACTTAAATTTATAATAAGGCATTAAACTTACGATATAACTATTAGAGCATTTTTAGTAGAATCTACGACGACATTCTCATACGGCGATCTAGCTAGTAAACGAACTCAAACTTCCAACTATAAGAATTTAGACGTAATGCGAAACTTGGAAGAATTGAACGATCGCTCGTTTTTTTTCAAAATACGACACTTTAGTTAGAAACGAAATTATGTGCGAAATACATCCATGTTTACGGCACCTTTGCAATTTATTGAAGAAGAAAAAAAAATAAAATATTTATAATGTGAGATGATTTTGGACCACGGTGTTACATTTAGACATATCATAGTGAAACCAAGTTTAAAATACTTAATAATAAATGATATAATATAAATAATGTGCAACAAGGTACAACCAAAGTGATCACGGACCAATCCAATTGAACTCGTGACGCGGTTTCTGTACTCTTGTGATAAAAATTAACTATGTAGTGCGTTGATTACTTAATTCGTAGTCAATTTATATTTAAGATATTATTATTTCAATAATGATTAACTATTTTTATCTTGTATTGTTTGCGTTGTTCACAAACTCTCCCTCTGTTTTGACCAAATATCCTGTAATCATAGTTTGTATTTAACCGATTTGGTCTAAACAAATTTTGTCGGCATTGGTCTCAATTTAGTTTGTGTCATAATCAACCAATATTTTGAACTTAACCATCCATTTAGTCAAAGATAAAAAATGGTAGGTAGCCAACAAATATCACCTCGCCAATTTGAAACTGATTTGAGTTAGCTCGTCATCTTGCAAACTCGGTCACAAAGTTCCTCAGAGTTTTGTAAATTGAAATAAATAATATATATTATTTTTTCTGTGCTCTTTACTTTTTTATTTTTAAATATTTTCTTAATTGTATTAGCTATATTCAACAACTATAATTATTGTAACATTTTTATTTTGATTAGTTCGAATTGACACCTCGATGATTGCATAGATTTATTTATTGTTTCCATTGGTTTATATTGTATTATCTGAAAATGTATGCGTTCCTTTAATATTGTTACGATATTATATTTGAAGGGTTAGAATCCGAACGCCCCCGAATAATATTTGTATAATGTGATTGTCTAAAGAGAATGTTTAGCCCTACTATTGTTAATCTGTACAGGCTATATTGTTAGCTGAGTACGCGTGCACCAAGGCATATTATAAATGAATGAATGTTTCGAAAAATGAGTGTATGGCCTTAAAGCACATGCCTACTCCGTAAGGGATGTCTTTTAAATTAGATAAAATTTGAAATAATTACTATGCGAGGAGCGAGGCGACTACATATTCTTTTGTGCTTTCATTAGCTTTTTTTTTTAAATCTCGATAATAACTTGTTCGGATAATATAAAATTTATTATTACTTCTTGGTGGATCATTAAATTGGCAAATCACAAATGAAACAAAAGTATGTATTTGTTCGGAGACATTTTATATAGTTTGATAAATGCTCTCCGTTGTACAAATGATGTTTCCACCGATGTTTTGCAAACAAAAGAGCCTTATTATTGTATTTTTAAAAACGCATACATTTTTGTGTTTGTAATTAAAATGAAAATTTGAAAAAAAAAAAACAAATAATTTGGTACATGCAAACAATTATACAACATAAAAAAAGTATCCTTAGATTTATGATATGTATAAAATTATTAAAACTAACAATTTTTTCTTTCTTTCTACATCTTTCACAATATATTGTAGATAAATAAATAAATAAACATTTTTAAACCTAGTTATATTATCAAAACTATTTTTAGCATTAAGCGTAATTGATTTTTCTTGCAACAAGCGATTTAACAAAAAAAATGTGACGGAGGCTAGCGTTGTGTCTGAGTTTGTAAAAATTAAGAATAAGAAATAATTATAGAACAGACTAGAAAGATATAATGTTATACTTCTGTCAAGGGCACGTTATATAAAAATTCACAGAGGTACACCATGGCTTTGATTTATATTGTTATTGTGATTATAAAAAATAAAAATAGCGGTGTACAGATTTTTACAAACTCAAACATAATAATGAATTTTTCTTCTTTATCATTTTACCTTTTTGGAGATCACAAAATAAAAATTGTTATAAATTAATGTGGTATGTAAAATAAATAATATATAATTTTTATCAAATTGATTGTTAATTTCTTCTATGTCGTGGGCGTAACTAGAAAATCATGTGCGGGGAGTACTTATTTTTAGTAATTTATTTAGTTTCTCTTTTGTTTTTTTAATCTACAAAATAATACGTTCCAACAGAGAGATAATACTCAGCATTACTATATCTAGTCGGCAATGTTACCATGACATTTAATTTTTTTTAAATATTATTACTAGTGTTTTTATTAAGATTAAATAAATTTCTAGTTGCGCCTCTGATTTAATCGTCCAAAATAATTATTATGATTGTATAAATTGTTATGAATTTAATAAAAGGTGCTTTTTAATGTTTTCGTTTGATTGGTAATATTAAAATAATTATTGGCAACTTTTTTAACGAAGAAATGATACAAAATGTAAAGACGGCATTACGGTATATTTATTTTAAGTGAGATAATTTTAAGAATATGATTAAATGTAAATCACCGTTTTAAAATAATGTTTCATAATGAACGGAGAGGAGAAATTGAAATGGGCTGAATTCAGCGGTTGAAATTATCGTCAATTTACGTCAAAACTATCAATCAAATACCACACAGGTGATTGTAAACTTTTAAAAAGGACCAGAAATGATAATACCCCATTTGCATTTTGTATCATTTGTTTTTCTTAATATTTAAATGTTATGTATTTTTCGTATATACTTTGTGCTATGAGTGTACAGGCAAAGATTAGAAAACAGTGTTACTTAAATGTATTATTTTAATTTTAATTATTGTTTATTTAAAAAAAATATCTCGAATTACTTACCATCGTTTTAATCAATATACCTACCATTATTATGAATATTTTTAATTTGTCAATGGGGGTATTTATTTTCAAAATAAAACTTATTTTAAATTGTATGTCGACTAATTTTCCTTCCCAAATCTCTCTATTGGAAAATGAATATTAAAAAAAAAAAACTAAAGTGAACACAATTGATATATTAAGAAAAGAAAATTTATTGATATAGGTAAGTTAAAAAATTTTGCAGAATAAATATCTCTATTGGACGAGAAACAACTTTTTCTAGTCACTTTTTAACAAAATACGAGTATTATTATCTAATTTTATTTCAAGAAGATTTGATCAATGAATTAAAGGACTCTCTTTTTTATTTTCAAATATAATATAACCTCCATTTTATAGATTTAAATAAATTTATATTTATTTTAGTTGTGGTTCTAAACTTTAATCATCCCCCATGTTATCTAAGATTTACTTAATATTAATATTGTTATAAAAAAAAATGATGTTGTATACACTGCCATCTTGTAAAAAAAAATAGTATTAATATTTTCATCACATTTAAAACTCCCGACCCTCCCTTTTCGCCGCTGTAATTAAAAAAAAAGTCAAATTTTTGTAATGTTATATTTTTTACCCATCCCTACTTTCAGACATAAAATTGTATAAATAAATCAATATTTTTTATTCAAATTCATTGGTCAATCTCGTAATTTCTAGATAAAATTTTATTTAAGAAAGTTTTTGAAAACCAAAGATGAATAGAGCCATGTTAATAATAATTAATCTCACTGTTTTTTATACGACCCACCCACCAAACGCATTCTAAAATATTTTTAGGAGTTTGGTTTTGAACGTTGTTTGTTAAAAAGTTCAAATAATTTATTTTTTCTTATTTGTGTATAGTTTAAAAAAAAAATAAACAGATTATATAAAATAATAAAACTCCCTTAGAAAGTACATAAAAACAAAAAAAAACTACCAATTACGAGTGAAGTTGTAATATTTTGAATTATTTATAATGAAAGGGGTTCTCCAAATTTTCCTATTGTGACTAGAGCTCTTTAAGCTAGTATTGTATAAAGCTATTACCTATTCTCTCTAGCTAAGCTGACTAGTCGACAATCAATACATTTTTCCTAGGTGTCATCTGAGGCAAACCGACCCATTCCTCCCCCACCGTACACAAATGTGCACACCGTTTAAAAAAATGGAATGATCAATCAACGGTGGCTGGGAATATAATACTAAATTTTTTATAATGCTTTGGGGCTAAAATATTGTCTCTATAGATATCTGCTATAAAAAATAATAGATTTAAACTAGATGGCTTGTTTTTTGTATTATATTTAGAAGAACGAAACACGACCTTTCATTATAAATTCTTCAATATTATAAGTATTTATGATTTGAAGAATTCTTTTTTTTTTTGTACATTTCTCTCCTTATTAACTCTTCTTATATCATTAACATTATTTTTTAAAAATAAAAATAAATAAAAAAAAACTAATTATTATGGATATCATAATATAATTATATAGAGATTACTACCTATATAAAATAAAATATACATACTTACTTACAGCTAGTCATATACTTTATTGATTAACTTTTTCGGGACATTATTAGCTTTTTTCAAATTTAGATAATACATATATACAATTACTAAATAAATAAATAAAAAATTCTTATAGCATTTTTTTTCTTTTAATCAAAGGATTGAATCAAATTTGTGAAGTTTTCCCTGATTTAATCTACGTATGGTTTACTTCATCGTGTTATACATGACGGGTTTTTCTGAATCTAGTTACCTATTATTATTACTATAAAGTTTTCAATATCAAATCAAATATCAGTGCAGTAGAATTACATACCTACTATGTATAATGGAGACTTCTCCTAAAAATTCGTTTGGCGCTTTTAATACTTTTCCTATATACTTTATTTATATTTTATAGTTATATTTATTATTATGATTATTACAAGACATTAGTGAATGACTAGGAGAATTATTGTTATTTAAATTAAATAAAAAAAATAATAAAAAACATGACTTTTTCCTCTTAACTGTATATTTAAAATTAAAAAAAAAAAAAGTAAAGAAGGATAATTTCAAAAAAGAGAAATAGCTTAACTAAAGAATAAAATATCAAATTATCGTGGATTGCCTATTATTAATACTATGTATATAGACTTTAACTATACTATTATTATTATTTATTCTTTAATTATTTTAATTTTTTTTATTTTTCTTTTTTGTTTCATTTTTTTTTGTACGTTTATCATTGTTACGAAACACTTATAAAAAATGGAAATTCTTGTTGATTTTTATATACCTATTATTATTATCATTATATAAATATACAAATTCGAATTAAATAAATTAAAAAAAAAAATATTTATGATGACGAGTTGCAAATTTGGCGATAGTAAATATTGTTTTATCTTGCCAAATTCGCAAATAGTTCTTACTGATGAATTACAAAAAAAAAATGTTTGTAAAACTTTTACCTTTTGTTTTTCTTGGAGAAATCGATACCTAATGATTGTTTTTATTGATTGTTATACTATTGTTAACACATTCAACTTGAAAGTGGAATATGTACGTAAAAATAAGACCAATGATGTAAATTTTTGAACTGTGGATTGAAACTGGGGGAATATTTTACAACATTATCTGAAAAAAAAAATTAAATTCAATCCAACAAGACAAAAAGCAAGATACAAAAGTTGTTCATCCACACATTAAAAATGTTATCATGATAATTATTATTAAAACTATGGGACTCTTTTTTCAATTAATTGTTTATCAAAGCAAAACTGTTGTTAATAATTGTGTGACGAATATGAAAGATATTGTATATTACAATAATAATTTGATTGCATTGTTTTTATTGTCATTTGGAGTCAATGGCTCAGATTCTAAATGAATTAATTTTGTTAAAATAAACAGTTGGATTGTGAAACAAATTTTCTGCATGGATTGACTGTTTTTGTTGTTATTTTAGAAAACAAAAAAATATAATGATAGCTGAAGTTTATCATTTCCATTTATTTTTTTTTATAATTTTACCCAACAGTAAGAATCTTATGGAAGTAATCGCAGTTAAAATGTAAATTTTTCGTTGCTAGAGGTTTGTATAAAACAGTCATCCAATGAAGCTTGTTTAAATTTAAACACAATTAAGATCCCACAATTTTTAACAATTTCGTATATAAATAATAAACTATTTTTATTTTATATTGTATTGTATTTATTTTTAAGTACATGTGATTTCTTTTGAATATTGAAAAATATATTACTATTACTTATTGTATACTTAATTAATTTCTGTTTTTTTTTTTGTTTTTAATTTACTTAATTTATATTTTATTTCCTTGTATGTGTAATATTAATTCTTATTGTAATAATTATTTTCATTAATCATTGATTTCGTTGTTACAAAAAATTAATAAAGAATTTAAAAGTTATATTCTTGGGTTTTTATTTAACGAAACATCAAAAAAGCTATTAGAATTTGCGAAAACTTTGTTGGCACACATCGTGAATAAGATGCTGCTGAATCTATTTTACAGACAATTGAATAGATCCAAATTTTTAGAGATTATAGTTTCAATTTCTTGACAGTTTACCTAAAATTTTGTATTTCGCGGCTAATGAACGGTGTGAGTATGGCTCATGGCTGCAATCGAATTTAGTAACAGTTTTCTATACACTGCGAAAATAGTTGACGCCATGAGAGCAAAAGTGGCCTAACCTACATTAAACTTTTTTTTTATTATAACATAACTATGAAACTCTGACCCAAGTTTTTAAAATAGATATCAAAATATTCATTATCATTATAAATATTGAAAATTCATGTCATTTAATGTTGGAGCCAGAGGTTATCTTTAGGCAGCAGCTGTAAAAGAGCCAGAATGAAAAACGTATCTGGGATATACATACATTCTCCCTTCAGGCTCCCCGCACACCGCAAGCCAGACCGGAGGAGACCAATCCGCAGCAAAGCCGACCCGCACGAAACCAACCCCCCAGTCTGGTCGAAGCAACCAAACTAAAAAGCCGGCCCCACACAAATCAAGCCCGCCGCGGTTCCCCCCCCCCCCAACCTACAATACGGGGGACCTAAGCCCCACTAACGAGCATAGGGAGGCACAAGAGCTCTCCATTGCCCTGGATCTGGGATATAATAAACTTTTATTTAGAGAGCAACAACAACGACACCATTACATCAGCCACTACACCACCAGCCACCACTTTTAAGTAAGTATTGTTATACTCTATGCACTACACACAGGAAGAGAAAGAACATAGACAAATAGGAAACAAAATGAAATTACAACCAAAGATAATAATAAAACATAATGTCAGTACACTGACCATAGAACAATATATTATGTTGATAAAGCCTTTTCCAACATTTAAGAGTAGGTACATACCTATATTATAATATAGTAGCTGATATGGAGATATTACCTCTCACTCCTCTCAGGATTAGGTCACTTTTGCGCTGGCAGCCTCAATTGTCCTGAATATAGTTGCAATTGATTTCAAGCAAAATAAACTGGATGATTGCTTGGAGGAATTATTATATATGGAGAGATTGACAGCTGAATTTTGTACGAGAGCAAGTGATGCCACTAGAGGGGGTGTGAGGAAATACTGGCGGCCATCTTGGTTGCACCATATTTCAACAATTCGTATGGAATAATTGAAAATATATATCAGAACTTCGAGTAGTTTGAAATATCTTGTGTATTTGACTTAAATTAATCATCTCTTCAGTTTAAGGAAGGATTTGAAATAAATTTCACCAAATAAAACCAACATAACATTAAATCATCAATTTAATATGAAAAAAACTGTAATTAAACTTTAAGAGTAATAATATGTCTACTCGTAAACGTAGTTATTAACAACAAAATACTAAAAAAGAGATCCAGCAACACATTCGTTAAAACAGAGAATATGTTCCCGTAAGTTCCATTAAGATGGCGTCGTAATTCATTTTTCCCCCCGACCCCGCGGCTTCAAAAGTTTTATCAATGAATCCATCCATAACCATAGATTCATCCAAGGATGATTGCATAGTAGTAGTGAAACTTCCATACAAACCATAGACAATATATTTGACAGATAATTTTGACACCTCATGGTCCTTGAGCCATAACTTTTTTTGCGGAAATTATTGGAACGACAGCCGCGCAGCCGCAATGCGTATGCCGCCAACTTCAAGTGTTGAGTTGCTAAGAAGTTGTTGATTGAGTTGCTAAGAAGTTGTTGATTGAGTTGCTAAGAAGTTGTTGATTGTGTTGCTAAAAAGTTGTTGATTGAGTTGCTAAGAAGTTGTTGATTGTGTTGCTAAAAAGTTGTTGATTGAGTTGCTAAGAAGTTGTTGATTTAGTTGCGCGAGTTTATATTTTTTTCACCATGTGTCAGTTTCTTTATATTTCGAAGCTTGATATTAAGTTTCGTGATTTCATTTTACATAAATATATATTTTTTGTATCGTTGTGTGTAGGGAATCCAATCCCGCATCAAATTCGCGATCCCGCAAGGCTGCGGGATTGGTGACCTCAATCCCGCGGATCCCGCGGGATTTGCGGGATCAGCGGGATTGACATTTCGTTGTTTGAAGTAGGTTATTATTATTAAGAAAACAATGAAATAAAAATAAGTATGCATTCTTTTAATTATTAGAAGTGTTAGCAATTGAAAATAATGATATTTTAGAGGTAGGTATAAAAAAAACCGCTTCTTTTGAGGAACGATATAATACAACATTTGAACGTTTAAGCTTTTAGCATTGTGATTTGTATTGACAAATGAACACATTTATTTATTTAAGAGGCACAAAAACTATTTATTTTTTTCTGATAATACTTCTGAAGAAATCATAAATTGTCTAAACGTTGTAGACGGAATTAACTTTACATAATTGTAAGCAGTTTCCAAGTAGAGGTAAGCGTTATAACGAAAGCTGATAAAAATAACTTATTCTCGTTATTCTTATTAAACGATATCTGTAAATATATCATAATTATGACTTTACTGAATGACTTTTTTAGCGAAATTATGCCGTAGCGCTAACGGACATCAAATTTTCGGAATGATTTTTTTTTGTAGGAAAGTCTTTCCTTATACTAATTAAATAAATAAGCTTTAAGCCTTTAAAAATAAGGTTATTTAAAATTTATGAAACTGCTATAAAGTTTATGAATTTAAGCCGTTATTCCCACGTCTACAACATCCAAGTGCTTTCCTCTATTCCTTCCACATCAGATCAAGAGAATTATCTCAAGTGGGTACGGATACAGGCACAACAGGTCTAGACTCAGCTATCCATTCGGTACGGAGACTACGTTCTCATTCATTTTCTAGTGTAAGCGAAGGATCATCATTTAACAGATTCGTTAAAGGTATGCCTTTTTCATCGTCGTTGTCATCAACTTGCTGGTGTTCAGTTTCTTGTTGGACCCGCGGGTCTGACGTCCACCACATTTGTAGATCCTGAATCTTTTTCTAGATATTTTTACGGCAGTCATTCATGTACTTACTTACCCATGATTGCTCCCAGTATGGAGCATGTGGACGCCACGAAGTTCCACCAAGCCTCTCGCCAGTTGCACAGCTTCATCCCAGCTCAGTCCAGCATCTCGTAGAACCGCATTGAATGCCCGCATCATTGTTAATTTCGGCCTGCCTCGCCTTCTTGTCCCATCCGGATTGTAGTAAAGACTTTCATATTCAAGACTCTCGGGCGACATGCGGAGAATATGGCCAAGCCAGCTCAATTTGCGATTCCGGATCGTTGAGGTGATTCGCTGCTGTGACATAGTGGTACACTCTAATCCCCAAAATCTGTCGCAGAAATCTATTGAGACTTCGTCGGATGCCAGGTTTCAGAACCATATTACGGCCATTGATGTACGGCGTTCTTTTATCCGACGAGATAGTGACACTATAAGTTCCTGGCTTATCCTGGTATATTTTGTCGATCAATTTGGTTTCTGCATTAACTAACATTGCATCACGCAGTTACCTTCTTTGACAATTTACTACGCTCGATACTGAATCCCCTACCGTGGGAGAATCGCTAGCCATAGAGTAATTCAAATGACGTTCATTTTGTTCCGTTCCGATACAAAATTCACACAACACAAAATATAAATTCAAAACTTACTTAGTTGTAACATAAAAACTGAAATTATAATTATTTTCCATATGAATTTCAAAGAAAAGTCCCGTTTTTCCAGCGAAAGTTGATAAATCTTTCATTAATGAGGTTGCACAGGATCTAATAAATAAGCAGAACTTCATCTGAGCTTATTCTTATTGTTTATTATTTTTCCTTTTCAGTCCCGCAAACGTGCGGGATCCCGCATGAGAAATCCCGCATTTCTGATCCCGCAAAAAAGGTGCGGGATCCCGCATTTGCGGGATCCGCGGTTTGCGGGATTGGATTCCCTAGTTGTGTGTTGTGTGATATTTGGTCGCTTTGTTTTGTTTTCATCAGTGCAGGGATGTTTGAACGATCTGTCTCGTAATTTAATGCCAAAAATGTGGTCCAACATTGGAAGGTCTAAGTGATGAACAAATCTCAAGAAATAGGAGGATTTGTGATGTATTTTTTCTTAAGTAGTCTTCACTCGTCATATAAATTTTATTTCAAAAAATATTATGTCAAAAAAGCATTATAAAAAACAAATAAATATAGATATATGTATTTTATTGGATTGTTTTATTAATGCATAATAACATCTTAAATTTTAATTCCTTTTCATAAATATATAGTGTAAAATATTCATCAAGACACTGACATAATATTCAATTTTGTCCATAACTTATGAATATTTATAGTTTCTTAATGTGACTTATCTTATTTCTAAAATGGATATATTTTTGTTTTAATTTAACATTTTAAACTTGAATGTGTAAAAACAAGTTTAAAATGTTATGTTAAAATAAAAATATATTTGCTGATGAAATTGAGTAGGTCATTTTTGAAATTAATTATATTCGTAAGTTAAGGACAAAATTGAATATTGCGGGGTATAAGATTTGAAAGCGCGCATGCGCGTAATTTTAGTACGAAGAACAAAATATGGCGTTGTAATCGTAAGTATTCCCAGTCTACAAAAAAACCCTCAAGTTGCCACTCTATTTTAAGCAGTATTATTATACTCTATGGAAAGTAGTCTGTGAGTGCATAACAATGGCCAAACGTCAACATTTGAGTAAAAGCCGCCAAATTTGATTATCGCTACATGTTGCTAATTTATTCATATAACAATAGAAGGTATATACCTAACATAGTAGGTATCGAAGTAGCAAATTTTATTTTTTATTTATCGTATGGTTATATTCTATTACATCACATCATATTTTTAATTACAAACAAAAAATTGAGATATATTGTATATCAGTGTCACTAAAAAAAAATGACAATATTTAAAATTTAAAGTCAGTTGTTTTCAAAAAGTCAGTCGCTGTCTCGTTTAGTGTGTAGAAGTCTTCAATGCTTCCCTCGCATGATCTGAGGCTGCACTCATACACAACGTGGCTCACCGTGTGTCTATCTGCTCCGCAGTCGCATTCAGGAGAATTCTGCCATCCACATTTAAAAAAGTAGTCCGCACATCTTCCATGACCCGTGCGTATCCTATTCAGCGCGGTCCACATTCTTCTTGGAAGGTCAAAACCTGGAGGTTTATCAGTGATGCTGGGAAAGAAAGGAGCAGCTGCCACTTCACTCCATTTCAATCTCCAATCAAGTAGCAAAAATACTTTTAGTTTTAAGCCTATAATATAAGTAGTTAACTCCACATCTATCTATAATATAAATGAAAGTCGGGTTAGTGCGAACACTTATAACTCTATTATTGGCTTAACAGACTCTTTCGATGTTTGATTTATTGAATTCTTCTCCGCTCCGGATAACAGAATAACTAATAAAATGTTGAAAATGCATAAAACATTAAATAAAATATGACATTAAAATTAGTATGGAATGGATGTCCTACAACGCCATCTATGTACGAAAAAATCAAACAACAAAATTTCTGTCTAGTGCACCTGCACCGTTTCGGTCGTTTTAAATAATTTTCGTACAAAGTCAACATACTTAATTGTGCGCATATTGTTTCTTTGGGTAAAAACACGTAGAAAGCCGATTCCGACCCGCGCCGACCGGCGCAAAGAATGTTGCTATGCATTTGAATGGGGATACCCACAGAAAAAGCAGGAACCCGCATTCCGGCATGCCCATTTAAATGCATTGAAACCATAGACAACAATCATTGCGCCGGTCGGCGCGGGTCGGAATCGGCTTTCTACGTGTTCTTACCCTTTCTCGCGTTTTTCCTGCCTGAGCTTTGAATATGAATGAAATATGGACGTTTTAGAAATACATATTTTAATGTTATTGTTTTATTAGTTTGTTTTTGTTTCTGGAGGCGCAGGCCGCCTTTGTTTAGGACCACAGGGTCCACAGGACAACGTCTTTCGGCAAAGCTACGATGTAGCTCGTAGTTATGTATAAGTAAATATCTACTTAACTGCTTCTTGAATAATTATTTTCTTAAAAATAATCAATCATCTTTCATCAAATAAAGCAAAGTTTTGTGTTGTGAAAGTGGAAATCGCCTGCACCGGAATTCGAACCCACGACCTTCAGCATACGCTGTACGCACCCAAGCCGTCCACTGATACCTCTGTAACGTCAGGGAGGGGGGCAGAAAACATTTACGGCTCGTTATGGGGGGAGAAAAGTTTTCGAGAATCGCGTTTTATCCTTCACGCCCCCAAATACAGTTTTAAAAAGTTGAAATGTATTATTTTCCTACCAACAATTATAGCAGTTTGAAAAAAGGGTCCCTAGGAGTACCATCCCGGGAGTAGCGGACCGCGCAGGGCGCCTCTGTTAGGTGGGCGGCAAAATTTGCTTGCGTACTGAAGGTCATGAGTTCGAATTGCGGTGACGACCATTCATTTCCAATTTCACAGCACAAGCTTTTCTTTATGTGAAAGATGTCAAGTGTTTTTCTGTTCACTTTAGGTGTGCTCAGATTTATTTCTTAAACTTTTTATTTTGCTTTTTCATAATATGACGACTTTTTTTACTATTTTATCTTGAAATAAATACTTTTTACTTTTGCTCTATTTTTTCCCTTATGTATACCTTATGGGGGAGGGGGCAAATTTGTTTTCCGCCCCGGGCGACGGTACCCCACTGCTCCCCTCTGCTTTTGTGTACCCTATAAACGTCATCGGTAAAGTGATATCTTGCTGTCTTCAGCCTACATTATTGATGCGACTGCACGTTTCATATTAAATGTATTGTTATATTATGGAAATGTCAAAAAGTTCAGCCACTTTATCTCGTCAATAAATGCAAATAGACAGTTAGCTTAATGTTATGCTTTGTTTGAAATACTCAATTCAACTCGACATGTTTCGTGACTGGATAACACTGACTTAGGTCTATTTATAAACGTGAGCCATTCATTTTCATACCTTCTATAATGTATAAGGGAGTGGGTCTCACAAAATATTTTGAAATATTATCTAACAAAATGTTTTGCTGTTAGTCGCGCTAACTCGATATCGATATAGGTAGCTAATTTTGGTTTTGAAATTAATAAAAAAATCAACACTTTTCTATATAAAAGTGTCAGTATAGCCGGCGGAAGTAATTATTTGAGGCATTTTTTCCAGTAAACTAGTCCCGAGCAATATGACGCAAGCCAACGCCGGGTAAAAAAATCATGTGAAAAACAATTTTTATGTTCGCTGTTACTGCCAACCAACAAACCCTGGAATCCAGACTAGTGAAGAAGAGACTTACGCTGTTCTTCATACCAATAATCCGAATATGCGACAGATCTTCCATGCTGCGCCCCTTTCATTCGAAGCAGAGGAAATGACCAGACCACGTTGTGGGAGAAATCATTGGAATTAGATATAGCAATAATAAGATTTTGAAACCATATTTACATGACCGAGCCTGATCCCAAACCCACCCCTGTGACAGGGTCTATTGAAGCCTCTTGGTGAACTGGTACTGGCATAGTGCTGGTACCATCCGAAAGTTTGCACCGTCACACAACGTCTTGTTCATTATAGATACATACTTTACTAGAGGTCTTGCATACATACCCTTGGATTTCTTATATTGTTTCATGACCAATCTTCTCGTCGCGTCGTCCACTATTAATTGGGAGTGTTTTTCCAGGTCTTTGATGACTCTAATCAGATCATGGACTGTTTAGTTCAAAGTTCAAAGCCAGAAGATAAATAAATCAACTTTTTTCTATACAAAGGTGTCAGTATAGCTGGCAGAACTATTGCCTAAGGCAAGTTTTTCTAGTCAACCGCGCGGTTCTGCCCAATTTCAAACCCTCAGAGCTAGCCTCGGAAAGGAATTTCAAGTGAATACAATTAGGAAAATTCTGACCCGACCGATAATCGAGTCGGGATCTCTTGATTAAAAGTCGGCTACCACTAGGGTACTTCTAGGCTATTGAAGTCGTTAAGTATATTAGCTATCAGCTGCTAATGTACATAGACTATCAGTAGAACAATAGCTAAAATATGGAATTTAAAAAGCCAAAATGTAACTCACACATTAGTATAATTTTTTGATTTGGAATTCTTTGGAAGTTACTGCTATTTCCGTGTGATCATAAAGTAATTTTTTGCGATCGTAATAATATCCTGTCTTCAGTTGTTCCACGTCGATCATCTCCAACAAAACTACAATTCGGTTGGATTCCGGTAAATAAGACAGACCTAGTTGACAAAATTACTAACCCCGTGTATTTTTATATAACACGATGATTCGTTTTGTTCCAATGACACAATAGACTGGGGCCATTATTGGCTCCATATTGGAAACTAACTTCATATATTAGCTTAACATTAACCTACCTACGTAACTGCTAGTTACGTAACAAGATGGGTAAATTTTCCAACTTCCTCGGGCTCTGGGGCAACTTAACTGGAACTGGAAGGTGGCAGTAAGTGATAGCTAAGGATGGAAAAGCTTTTTAGGGGCAGCTAAGACAGACCAAGGGTTCTAACGTTGAAGTTGATGATGATGACATTTATTGTAATATCTGGGTACCTGAAATTTGGAAGGACAAATTGTAAGCAATGCCAAATCCCAAGACGCTTTGCCAACAACATTAGCTGTTTGTACCATTTTTGGGGTCTACTATCTAATTATTCTAATTCCTTCTTTGCCAAGAATTTCTTTCAAGATCTGGTTTTACTAAAAATATTCCTTTTGATCCTCGAAAACCATGTCGTGATGTTTCCTGGCTAATTTTTCAATGTCCATAGCTCTTCTGATAGAAACTGCTTATCTTACCATAAAATTGGTTTTCTGTATTTTTTAGGATAACGGTTGTGACCTCAAAGCTTTTTTGACATCAAAATTTCCCACCCGGTCAAGTTCCTTTAGTTCATATAGCATCTTTATTTCTTCAGTGTGCATACTATGCTGGTGTTTTTGTTTCTGTGCTCTGAATTCTTTGCCGAAGGGTCTAACTGCGATCTGGAATAGTGCACTTGAACCTAATGTTGGAATATTTTGTAAGTATAGGTACCTACAAAGGGTATGAAGACATGCTGGATACCATCCGAAAAATAAAGTAAATAAACGTGCAAACTACTAGAAATAAACCAACGTGCCAACTACTGAAAAAAGGTCACAAGAATCTATAGACATAATTAGAACGTTGTGCACCAACAAAGCCAATAGGCAATAAAGATGAGACATTAACAAAAATGGATATAGTCATATCCTGGCGCCAAATACACGACAGCAGTCGCATTCTTTAAATTTGGTTGCTCTCTTGTTCTCAATAATTTCCAACTTTTATCTCTATATTTCATTTATTATTAAATTTCTACTTGTTGCATAGGTACATGAGATTTTTCGCATGTTGAACATGTTGAGAATTCTCATGATTAGGAGTTTTGGAGACAAACATTACCACGTTGTTAACGTAAAGTGATCACACTAAGCCAGCCTTCGAAATAACAGTAGAAGACGGTCGTAAGCCCGTAGTGGTTTGTTCCATTTAAAAATCGATCTTTAGTAATGAATTATTGTTAGTCATTAGTTGTTATTTTTTCTTACTAGAAGAAAGCAGCTGTTAACGATGAATGTTTCAAATTTCAACAATAAAAACACTATAACTGTAATGACTGCAGTTAAAAGACGGGCGTCTTTGATAGCATTAAGATATTATTTCCTATAGCAACAACAAATTGTTTGTATCATTAAAGAAATTTATATAATGCTGAATACTTTATAAACTTAGAAACATAAAAATAATTATGTTCAAACAGTCTACCGTGTCTATATTGGAAAATTAATTCATTGCTAGAAAAACTAAGTAAATCAGCGGTTATGCGTCGGATGATGGGAGAAGTCAGGGAAGTTTTAAACAAATTAAAAAGTCATTTCCAGAAGATAATCATTGTTTGAATTAGACTCGGCGAAAAGTTTAGTATTTCGATAATTATTATCAGGCGACACGCAAAGTGCCTGGGAGCGATGAGAGCTAAAGCTTCAGCAGTCATGTAAAAATAGAAACACGACTCCGCATTACCTCTTCCGCTTTGGCCCTTTTAATGTGGAAACAGTCGCATTGAAAAACTAGTTTATATGCTTTTATGTTGCTGAAGAGGAAATTTTCGGCTCCAGGAATCGAATCCACGAGTTTCAGCAACTACTTCAATACGAAAGTCGGCGAGCACTTAAATAATAGTAGTACCAGCACGGTTACTCTTGAAACTCGATTCCAATCCTAAAATCGTAAAATCCCAAAATGGTACTCTTGAAATGCGACGCTAGCGCACGATTGGATTCAAATCGAGTGGTGATTTGAAGAACATGTGAAATCGTGTAAAATTTGAAAATTGGTACTCTTGACGTCGTTTTGACAACTACTCGATTCCACGGGATTGTGTTGGAATCGTCTAACTGTCATTATTTATAAGATCGCAAGAAAGTAACTTTTTTGAAATCGAGAAGACGTATTTTAATTATATTACTTTAAAAAATGGCTCGTCTTGCATTAATTTTTAACATTTGGGAAAACGCGCGTCAAGTCGATATGCGTCAACGAAATAACCTGCGTAAAATAGCAAGATATTCGCAAAATGCGTTTAGCATGAGTAGTGGGGAATTTATGTATAACAAATTACAGCGAATATCAAAAGAGATGTTTGAAGAGTTGTGCGGGATTTTGGAACCTCATATGACAAAACCTTAAAGACGATGTGATATCTGTGTGCAAAACATGCAACTCGACATCATTACCATTGGAAGACATGAAATGAAGCCAGACATGAGTTAGTTCATCAGCTGTGGAATTCACTTCATAGACGAATATGAATAATTTAAGAGAGCTTAAGAAATAACCATTTTATTATAAAAAGCTTCTTTATTGTGAATTCTGTTACACGTTTCATGTATATAATAGTAGGTATATGTAAATTGTCAAGGTTTGTAAAAATAACAAAATTGTAATATAATGTCATACATAATAATTTTATTGACTATTATTTTATACTTGATAATTAAATTATAAAAAATACAATATACAAAATAAAAAAAAAACTATTAAAACTATTTTCTGTTGGATATTGCCTTTGCAATTTCCCTCGAGGCTGCTGCCGCTTCAGCAGAGCCTGAACGAATGGCAGCAATAGTTGCGATTAAAATTCGGCACACTGCCCCATTTTTTCTGCAGCTTCTTTAAACGGAATTATTGCTGTTAAGCGTTCTGCTTCCACCCATTTTTCTTCCATTAATGTGAGACGCTCTCGTTCTTTCAACAAATTTAAAAAAATATATATACCTAAGATTTATTTTGATAAATCAGCAAATAAAATAATGCTAGCATTTTAATAATTATAATAAAATATAAGTAAACAAGCAACGCACACTCTAATACAGAAACGTCAAAATGTTTATTTGAAATATAAACGAGTGTTTCCATTTAAAGAAAAGAAATCCTTAAATATTTAAGCAACGTCAAATTATTATATTTGTTAAGTAGGACAGTTATTAGTAAATCAAATTCGACTTATTTTATGTTTAAAAAAAGTATACCACTCACGGATGTCAGGTTTACTTCCTTACAGTTTCTTTGAGAATAACGCGACATAACAGCAATTATCAATTCCTAATTTACATCGAAAATATTTTCATATTGCAATAACAAACTTGAAACGAAAACGTTTTCACGGCTTGGAACGCCAATCTCAAATCCGATTCCAATCGCACGGAATTTGGTTCAAGAGTACGGTTTTGAAACTGGAATCGAGATTGTGATTGAAATTGGAATTGGGTTCGAATCGAGTGTCGAGAGTAAGCCTGCAGGACATTCGGCAAATAAACCGCTATAGGCTACCAACGACTTTAATATTATTATCTTTACTGTTTCTTCTTCCTTCCTTTCTGACGGCCCTACGACTCCTGCAGAGTTTTGGCCTCCTGAACAATGTTTTTCCAAGCCATATCCTGTCCAATCCACAGATCTACATCACATCCAGGTATATTTAGTCTTCTTTTGAGTTACAATCCTACGGTTGGTCAGCACCAAGCATGCCGACTCTGTTCCTCCACTCCTCTTTGTCACCGGTCAGACTCTTCATCTCCTGGTAGATGCTGCAGTCCATGTCCCTGATCACCTGGTCTTGGTCATTGATCAATCACTACTTCGATGATGATAAAGAGCAGACTCGGGTGCCTGATGTTATGGCCTATCCGTATATCACGTAGTTGGGCAACACTGTTTAAGAGCTGCATTGTTTCCCCGGGTCTACTCAGTACCACGTCATTTGTGATACGCTCCGACCATTGGATCCCTAGCATGCGTCTGTAACACAAATTTTACCTAGCGAAGTTGTCCAGACATTGTCTTGGTCTTCCAGATAGTCTTCCAGGGTAGAGAGATCTACAAAGAGTTTCTTAGTCTCCTGTGACCGTGTAGGACGTGTGCCTACGAAACTAGTCAGGATAATAATAATTTGTGGAAAAGTTATAATTTTTTTAAATTGAACTTTATTTTTAGATAGTCTTCTACCATAATTGCATAAAGCTAATCCTTGCTCTATAGAAGATTCTTTGTAGACCTCTCTGCTCTGGACTTTATCACTACTTAATACCCTGCGCTACACATTGTTCCTTGCGGTGTTTATAAAATAAAATTCCCCGGAAAACCTATGGAATGAGTGAGGCGTTATAATATAACAACCAAGAAATTTAACAAGATGGTGGAGTGAGGAGCTAGAGGTGGCTGCCTTCTGAAGAAGACAGTCTCTTGACTCTTATTATTATTATTTTTTATTTAAACTGAGTGCCTAAATTAAGAAAACAATCAAAACGAAATAATGAAAAAAAAATGAATGTAAACATTTAAAAACCCAAATCAAATAATGTGGTTAAATGTAAATACATTCATTCATTCTCCCTTCGAACCCTATACTCAGGGGTACAGAGAGGCAACAAGAGCTTTTCATTGCGATCGACACCATGTCCAACTCCCTCAGTTCTACCTCGAAGGAATGGAACACGGTATGAGAGGGTTTTCCACGTCTTCGAGACCCTGATGGGATGAAAAACAGCGCGCTCTTTTTTATATAGGAATCTCTATAATATAAATAAAGTCGGGTCGGCTGAACAGATTCTTCTATATATTCTAATAATATAAAAGAAAGTCAGATTAGTGCGAACATTTACAACTCGAGATAGGCTGAACAGATTCTTCCGATGTTTGATTTATTGGATTCTTCTCCGCTCCGGATAACAGAATAACTATAAAAGTTGAAAATGCATAATAAATCATATAATAATATATGATATTAAAGTTAGTATGGAACGGATTTCCAGCGATGCCAACGCCACCTATGAAAAATTCTATAACAACAAAATTATTGTTTAGCTGACAACCATTGACATTAAAAATATTGGTACCTACGCAGTTGTTTGATGGATTTTTTCCTAGCTTTCAGAAATATATTTTTAACATGCAAACATTTAAACGTATTTTTATATAAATTACGAATTTGAAAGCAATATTCATGGTAAAGATTATTCATAAATAATAAAGATTATTCAATATTCATACAGGACAACGTCTGTCAAGAAAGCTAGTTGTATGTATGTAAATATATAGGAATTTTAAGATTTTTTGTGGCAAAAAACCAAATACACGCGATTTTTGCAGGAACAATGTACAAAGGATCAATTTCCCTTATATATAGCGGGATGGAAAGCTGAACTATGTCCTGACAACCTTCCAAGAATTATTATCGATAAGTGCCGGTACCTGGATGTTACACTGTTTTGACAGTTGCTGTTATAAATGGTCGGAGTTCATGCATGCTTGGTTTGTGTGCTGCCTCCTGGTTGCCAACGATAACGTGATGTATCGATCAAACATGTCGCTGCCCTGATGGAGTAGGGTGACCATTTACTCAGAACACCCTAAACAATATTTAGTACATGTTTTCTTCACTAAAGATAATATGTTTGCATTTTAAATTCAACTAAGTATATAATTTTTTGGGATGAAATGATATTTTTTTGCTCATGACTGGAGATTGTGTATAGCATTGTGTAATAATTCTAAACTACAATAATTATATTCTAAACAGATATTTTTCTTTTTACAATTACATACATAGGCGCCTGCAGGGGGGGGGGGCGGGTTGGCAAAGGAGGGTAAGTACTTACTACTTACCGCCCCCCTGAATTGATTGAAAATAGACAAATAATGTTACTTTTATTTTAAATCTCTTCGTGTTAGCATAAAGAAAGTGTGAAAAATAATCCCACCCCCTTAGAATTTTTTTTGCGGTCACCCATGATTACATACCATTTCTCATATAATACATAGGTACAGCTTCTATGAGAAATAAGTATGTAATCATAGGTGATTTATCTCATTGTAACAGCATTAAATTCCATAACACATCCCTTTCTATGTCCCACAGTCTTTCCTCATATTCCTTGTAGAGAATAATTTCCCCTTGTATAATAATAGCGCCCTTGAGGTGGCTTTAATGTCACAAAACGGCGCTATATAAATCATCCTATTTATTATTATTATAATATATCCACCTCCATTCTAAGATTAAAAAAAATCATTACTGTGGGGCTAGTACGAGTTTCATCGAAAGCTAATTGCACGCTAATAAGCGCTTATTCTAAAGTGTTCTAAAATCAAACGATCGAATCGTTCGATCATATTTGTATGAACATTTTTCGTAACTCTTTCGATGATCGTTTCGATTTTCGATCTTCGAAAACTTATACTAGGGCTACTATTTGTAAATGGAACAATCCACTACGGGCTTACGACCGTCTTCTACTGTTATTTCGAAGGCTGGCTTAGTGTGATCACTTTGCGTTAACAACGTTCGCCATTAGGTGGTAATGTTTAAGTCTCCGAAACTCCTAATCAATGATCAACATGTTAAAAAATCTCATGTAGGTATACAACAAGTAGATATTTAATGATAATTAATGAAATATAGAGAGAGAAGTTGGAAAATATTGAGAACAAGAGAGCAACCAAATTTAAAGACTGCGACTGCTGTCATATATTTGGCGCCAGCATATGACAAGATATATCCATTTTTGTTAATGTCTCACCTTTATTGCCTATTGGCTTTGTTGGTGCACAACGTTCTAATTATGTCTAGATTTTTGTGACCATTTTTCAGGACTAGATCTTAACGAATATCTAACAACTAATGACTCTAAAATTCATTACTGGTATTCGATTTTTAAATGGAACAAACCACTACGGGCTTACGACCGTCTTCTACTGATATTTCGAAGGCTGGCTTGGTCCATTCTACCTCCATTCTATTCAAAACAGACATTCTTCATCGCTTCTTCCAACTACATTACATCATTTTTGTCTATTCTTCTACGTCATTCATGTTCAGACACACTTTTCAAACCTTCTGTCCCAAACTCGTATACCTAAATATTCCTCCGTCACTCTCTCAACTCATTTTGCAGTCGAGATCAGGAAAAATCTAAAAAATATAAATAGTACCTATAAATAGTCAAACGAAAATAAATACTGTTTGAATAAAGTTTTTCCGATTTTCGATCATTCAATATTTTATTTATTATTACTTTAAATTAAAGTCGATATATTTTATTTTGGTTTTTTGGAAAATTTTAACATTTTATTTTCTTAGTTTTGTGTAAGAAATGTTTACTTTTTCAATTTTTGTTATGATTTTTGGTTTAATTGGTTTTTTAATGCTGAATCTAAAACATCAAAGTACATTTTGTCATATTATAATATGTTATGTATTTAACTTTTTCATCTCCCTAGAATTAGAGGTCTAAGGCACAGTACTCACTTGCGCCGCTAACGTGTGACATTGCATCAATTTAATCGAAAGGTTAAGTGATTCGAAAAGCAAACGCGAGCGGAACACGTGCATCCTTTTGATAAAATTGACGTAACGATACACGTTCGCGGCGCAAGTGAGTACCGACCCTAAGAGAGTGCACGAGTAAAGTAACGAAAAGGAAAATTTGATATTATGATGTTAAAAAAAAAAAAAAAAACAATCATGTTCAAACTGAAAGATAAAAATATAATACAGACTCGATTTGAACAACAGCAAAGAAACTAGTGCATAACGCAATCCTGTTACCATCGATGATGTACCTATGGTTGTGAAACGTGGACATGGACGAAAAATGAAGAATGTAGTATAAATGCAGTAGAGATGAAATCTCTACGAAGAATATGTGGAAAAACTCTATGGGATATGGAAAGGAATGAAAATATTAGGAAGGAATGTGGTATGGAAGTAAGTGTTGAGACAAAGATAAATAATAAGTTGAGATGGTTTGGGTATGTGGAGAGAATGGATACAGACAGAATGACAAAGAGCATAAGACTGAAAGGAACGGTGTAAGAAAGCGTGGCCGACCGAGAATGACGTGCATCGAACACATCGATTCCGTCCTCAAGGAAGGCCAGAAGTATGAGAAATGTTATGTCGGTGGAAGAAGCGAAAGAAGTATGCTTGGATTGAAAAGAGTGGAGGTCCGTTCTCTCTGCCTACCCCTTACGGGACACGGCGTGATGGGTAAAAAAAAAAGATTTGAACAACACTGATGGATGGTTACACTATGGGTCTGACTCTCAACCCATAATATCCACAAAAACCTCCGCAGTGTTTCCTAAAAGTGACCCTGAAAATATCGGAATCCCTCTAATAAAATGACTCGTCATGTTGTGAATCAGTGTTGCGTCTTATTTGGTGGACGTAGGATGTTCGTGGCACTGTCATTCTGGGTTGCGTCGAAAAGGCCGCAAATACAGAGGTGAACTGGGTTGGAAATTGACCCCAATGTGAATTAGTTTCGAAAATAAAACAATATCAATTATTTTGTGAACTATTTATTGCAGCATTATTCAAATGCTCCAGATCAGCCGAAGATATTAGTGTTTACCTCATCTACCTTCTGAAAGGGATTCAGTGATAGTCAAAAATGGATGATCGAACGATCGACTTGATATTCAGCGGGTCCATGAAGTCCCTTCCTCCGGTCAGTTCCAAAATTGTGAGGATTTTTACCAGTTCCACGTTTACGGGTAAGCTCGATTATTTCTTAACTAGCTGATCCGGCAAATGTTGTTGGGCCATAGAAATTATTTTTATTTCACTCGCAATGATGTTTCTCTGCCATAATTATTATGTTTAAGTCTGTATAGATCACCTGATTCAAAGAACTTTTTATCCGAATTATTAAGTTCTTACACTTTTTAATAATGAGAAATGTGGCGTTGCGCGTCGTTTGGTTTTTCTTCGTAATAAATTTATAAACAATGCTCTAAGAGTCGTAACGTGATTTTAAATAGCCTAACAAAGCTCTCTCAAACTTTTATTTATTCCGATGCGTAGTTTCTCAAACCATACCGTTCAAATATAAAACTGTTACAGTAGGTAAAGATTGAAAATTGCCATAAAATATAGAAGCACAATTACAAACATTAAGAAAGGTTTTTAGAATTATTGTTCTGTAATAAGATAAGTAAAAATATGGGGGAAAAACGCACACGAAAGAAGAATAAATCCTGATGGAATGATCTAGTTCTAGTTTGTAAGAGAGAAAGGCAAGTTAAAGGAAAGGAATTGGGTTGAGAATGAATTAAAGAACGTATGAATTTTGAAAGGTTAGTGGATGTTTATTTCAACCACTTTCACGATAAATTTGAACAAAGTAATTTATAATTTCTAAAACATGACTGATAATATTGATAATGCTAATAAATGTAATTGTAAGAAAAATGATGTCTTCGCAAGATTGACGAATCAAAAATAATATGATGATATTTGTAGTGCAACTTTTGCGTTATTAATTTATATCGAAATAGTTGAACGTTTGAAAAATGTTGGAAATTTGATGTAATATTATGTACTTTATGAAAACAGATACGACCATGGAGAGAAATACTCTGATGGCCAAATGCTATCCACGAATCAAGGACTACTGCAGAGAGAAGCACGGGTTAGAGTTTCAGGTGATTTTTTGTTTATTTTTGTGTCATTGGCATCATAAAACAGTAACAACAAGCAAATCGTTAAGGTGAGACATTTCTCAAAAGCCCTGAACGAAATATTTTGAATCCATAAAACAGTACGGTAATTTTTGGTTCAGGTGGTGGACATGAGATGGGGGGTGAGGGACGAAGCCACGGATGATCACATGACAACAGAACTTTGTATGAAGGAAATTGAAAATTGTCAGAGACTCTCCATGGGACCTAACTTTGTTGTATTTCTTGGACAGAAATACGGATACAGGTAGCGATTTCTGAACAAAAGACTCTAAATATATAATTCCCAAGACGAGATTTATTTCTTTTTAAAATCATCCTTTCAGACCAATACCTACATACATTCTCAGTTCTGAGCTGCAACTTTTAAGGGATGATCTAGCTGCTGGTGGAACAGATGTAATCCTTCTGGATACTTGGTATCGTAAAGATGCGAATGCAGTACCTCCAGTTTCAGTGCTCCAACCAATATCATCCATTTTGGTCAACTTTAACAACAAAGTACTTTAACTTTACATATTTCTATTTTTTAAGTAATTGGAAAAAAACATAATAAAGAGTCTAAAAGTAGTCCTTGAGGAACTCCATATTTCTGCCAATACATAAATAAATATTTATATTTGTAGAGGGTGCCTAAGCTTCAAGCAGAAGATCAAGCCATTTGGTGGGATACTCTTAATAAAATGCAAAAACTCTTTCGGAAGGCTGCGCTTTCTTTATTCACAGCTGGAAAAATATCTAAAGACACAATGCACAACTATTTTATGTCAGGTATAATATAAAAAATATCTACTTCATTAAAAGCTGGAGACTCATATTATAATGTTATCAAATGTTTTTTTTTTTAAATTTAGTGACGGAACGTGAAGTCATCAATGGAATTCTAAATGTTAAAAACACGAAAAATCACTGTTTAGCTTACGTCAGATACATCAACAATATCAACTTGCAAAACTTGAAGAAAGCTTCCTTATTCGTTGATATATTGAACAGAAGTGTTGACACGGAAGCTACTAAACTTTTGGCAGATTTGAGAGATGAAAGACTACCAGCCAAAATTGAAACAACCAATATTCAAAAGTATGCAATCGCAAAAATATTACACCCTAGAATTATACAGTATAAAATTTTTCAGGAATGTTTGAACCATGCAATGCATTTCCTTTCTAGATATACCGTGGAGTGGATTGGGCGTGAAGGTCTGGATCCAGACACACATGGGGAATATTTGAACCACTTTATTGCACATTTTTACAGAAATATTGTTAAACTGGTAGATAGAGCGATGAGGAAGGAAGACGGAAGTGCTCAAGGACAGATAGTCACTGAATTACTACAACACTTGCACGCGTGCAATAACTCCGTCAAGGTGGGTATTTTAATCGCAAATATTTAGGTGCATACCTTAGATTATTCAAGTGTTTTAAATAAAAAAAAATATATTTTAGGTGTTTTACGGACGAGAACCCACTTTAAAACAAATTGAAGAGTACATGCTCGGTCCATCTCATCAGCCCCTCGTATTTTATGGAGAAGGAGGGTGTGGAAAAACCAGTCTTTTGGCTAAAAGCGCTGCACTGTCTGCGCAAGAATGGTTCAGTGGAAGGAGACCCATCAGTATTATTAGATTTTTAGGCACAACTCCTGATTCCAGCGCACTGACGCCAACCCTCATTTCTATCTGTCAACAGGTTGGATTTGAAGTGTTTTTCTTTAAATACTTGAACTAACTTTCACCTAGTTTTAATTATTCAATGTTTATTTTAGATCTCTTACAACTTTTCCTTGCCGTTTGAAAATATCCCAGATGATCTTGTACCCTTGACAGCCCATTTCAAACAGCTACTTTGTTGCGCAACTCAAGAGCAACCGTTGTTGCTGTTTTTGGATTCAGTCGACCAACTGACGGGAGCTCAAGATGTAAGCAAAGTTTCCTGGCTACCGACGAGACTTCCGCCGTTTTGCAAAGTTCTTGTTACTTGCGCTTGTGAAGAATCCAACCCAGTTGTTTCTAGAGAGTATAATCTTCTGAGGAGGATGATTGATAATGACCATAACTTCATAGAAGTGACGGCTTTAGGAGAAGATTTGGCAATGCAAGTTATCAAGTAAGAGAAAAAAAAATCTTTGAAGTAGACAAAGATATTTTCGTGGATGAAAAGAGCTACACTTGAACCTTTAACTTGAATTAAAATTTTAGAATGTGGATGAAAACAGCTTGCAGAGATCTCAACAACTATCAATGGAGGCTTGTTTCTAATGCCATCGGTTCATGTTCTCTGCCAATATTTGTCAAGTTGGTTTTTGCTGAAGTTTGTAGATGGAGGAGCTATACAAAACCCACAGAAACTAAACTGGCAACTACGGTTATGGATTCTATCATGATGCTATTCGAGAGGATTGAGAAACAGGTAATGGAATGCCCAGTATACTTGAATATGAGTTGTAAAATGGGTATCATTGCTCTAATAAGTATCCTTGTATTTTAGCACGGAAGAATTCTTGTCTTTCATGCTTTGGCGTATATAACTGCAGCTAGGAGTGGTCTTTCTGAAAGCGAACTTGAAGATCTGATTTCCCTCGACGATAAGGTCTTGGACGATGTGTACCAATACCATTTACCACCTGTTAGGCGAATACCTCCACTTCTATGGACCAGGTATGTATGTGATTGCATGACTAACATGACATCAAAAACCACATCAAACTCATACTTTTGCTATTGTCTTTCCTCGTACCATAAAGGATAAGAAATGATCTGCCAAACTATTTGTCTGAAAGAGAAGCTGATGGAGTAAGTGTCATGAGTTGGTACCACAGACAATTCCGGGATGCAGCCAGAGAGCGCTACTTCAAAAATATGAACATGGCCATGTACTTTCACTCCAGCATAGCCGATTATTATTTAGGTAAGTCTTTAATAATTTATGAAACTACATCCATCGTTTTGAATTGGTTCAAAAATCAAGAGATTTTTATTTATGCTATTCAAAGGTATCTGGGGCGGTGGAGTTCCGAAACCTTTCAAATATACAGAAATTCAAAGGCATCGTTTCGGCCTTACCGACAGAGAAGGTGTGGCTGATCGAAAAGTGCCAGTGCAGCCTTTGGTATTTGTGTCTGTGGACGGCTCAGCCTCCAGATATAATCTCAGAAAGGTTTGAATCGACTTCATATAAACAGTTTTGTTTTCTATATTGGTCTTGGTTATTTGTAAAATCAAATCTTTGCGTGTTGCAGTTTGGAGAGCTACCATTCCATTTGATTAGGTCCCGCCGTTTCAAAGATTTATACGACAATGTTCTTTTCAACTACGACTGGCTTCACGCCAAACTAAGATCTTGTCCGCTTCAAGCAGTTTTGGCTGATTTCGAAGACGCTTGTCAACATATAGAAAATAAAGAAGCAACAAGAGAGTTGGTTCTCGTAGCTGACGCTCTTCGACTTGGTGGTGCTGTTCTTGGGATACATCCAGACATGTTGGCACCGCAACTTTTAGGAAGACTTCTTCCTGAGACTAAAACCCATGCAGGTCTGAGATCGCTCCTTACACAATGTGACGAGAGAGGCAGACAGCACTGCGCCTTGCTTCCATTGCATCACTGTCTCCATACCCCTGGAGGACCTCTCAAAGTAAATACACTAATAAATATACTGTTTTAAGATGTATTCATTTTGATCATCCAATTGATTTTTTTAATTTCAGTACTCTTTGGAAGGTCATCAATTTGCCGTTTTTTGTTTTCGATTAACTACAGACTTCAGGTACATCGTATCTATCTCTAATAAGTTAATCACTTGGGATTTATCTACGAGTGACATGGCGAGAGATATTTGTCCACAACTTGAAGGAATCATGCAACAATTGGCCATCAGCCCTGACAATAAGTGGGCCTCTGCATACACAAACAATGACCAAGTATGCCGTTACTTTTATATTATGTTCCAATACTTTTTTTTTCAATTATAATCTTCTTATTCCTTTTTAACCAATTCAGGTTATAATCTTGAATATGCTGTCAAGTGAGTTGGTAACAATAGACTCTCCTTTTTCGGAGCAAAGTGAGAAAGTTCAAGGAGTATCTCTATTGGATAACAAACTTCTTCTCCACGGAATCAGGCATTGGGGAAGTTGGAGTCTACAACCAGAATTGATCAATATCTCAAAAGCTCCAGAAACAATTGACGAAGAAGGAAATAATACTAATTGGGAAATTTTGAGTAAGCAGTTTGACAAAGATAAGCTGAAATAACCTTGAAGTATAATCCAATAAAAATGTTAACATTCTTACAGCTATGGAGTTTACAAATTTAGAAAACTATCATATCGTTTTGTGGACTGGCAAGCTGGAAGATACCAATTTGCGACTGCATGCTTTTTGGGAAGGAAACGCTGTCAAACCAATAAGTTTCATGACTGCTATGGTGATGTGCAAGAATAGAGATATTTTTTATGGATGTGCGCAAAATACTGTTATTAGATACAGACTTGATGTTGATAATTTAGAATGGAATCAGGAATTGGAGCTTGAATATGAATCGATAGAACCAGGCGATGATTTGCTACAACTAAAAACTGCTTGGGACGAGCAAATGCTTATCGGTAAGACGTTGGTCAAATTTATAAACTACAGTTATTAGTTTAATCTATTGTGATCTGCATCTAAAGAAATTGGCTTTCTTGCAATGTCGACTCCCAAATTTTCATCCACCTATTTGGTGGTTTACCTGAGAGATGTCTTCCTTGGAGTTCAGAGTTAGGGAGTCTTGGTTGAGTCCAGTCTCTTCACATATTATGTAGGTACACCGGGAGTTTTTTCGATGCCTTCTACATCTTTCTATCCCTCGACCTCACGTTTTTTCCTGGATTATCTTGGTTATGCTTATCACAATTTGTTTCTGAAATTCTCTCTCGATGGTTGCAAAATTGTTGATTTAACTGTTGTAGAGTTTTTGTATCTATGAGATATTTGACATAATTGTGTTTTATCATCAGGTACAACAACGTACAGTTTTAGTGTTTGGGACTTCAATGATTTGATTCACAATGCAGAACAAGCTGACGATTTTGATGCTCCTCCAGTTCCCTCAGCCATTGACGCGAACAACGCCAAAGACGCGGTCGTTCTTCACCTCCCTCACACAATCAGAAACATTTCAGCTAAAATGATGCAGAGTAATTCAGCTATGGTCAGCTCGGATAAAAAATATTGTGTGGCAGGCGTGAGGTAAATTCCTTCACAATAAATTGAATTTCAACATGCCTTTCAAACTCTTCTTATTTCTATGGATAGATCTTATTTACAAATTTTCGCCCAAGTCTTGACCATTCTTACATATTTTGGAAGGCTTTCTGCGTTGAAAAAAACATGAGGCAGTTTGCAAAGCCCAAATTAACTATCTTGCCTCATTTTCTTTATTATTTTTGCAGAAAGAATTTGTACGTTTGGAGTCTCATAACGAAAGAGCTAATAAAAGTCTTGGATGCGCATTTCGGGAGAATCGTTCAGCTCGAACCTCTCACGGTCGGTAGATGGAACTCTGTGATCACGTCTTCCATCGATAGATCCGTCAAGGTTTGGAATATTGACAACATTTTTGAACAGGTCCACGTTATCGACAGACAAGAATTGCCTATTGAATCCATTAGGTAAGTTATTCCGTATTATTACATTGGTATTCGTGGAATGAAAATCTTTGTCACTTGATTTTTTTTTTCTTTTAAGTCTTTGCAAAACTCTACCTCTGGCAGTGACCGTAACTCGAGGATGCTTTGGAATATGGGACTTACATAGAGGTAAGCTGCTTGCACAACTGTCTGACAGTCCACTGGGGGCGATTGTTACCCACGCCGAGATAACTCCAGATGGTGCGTTCATAGTTTCAGCTGAATCTGGAAATTTTGTTATATGGGATACTCAGGAACAGAAGGTATGTTGACGTCATACAATATTTACAAAAAATCTACAATTGTCGTGCTCATTAACTAGCCACTATCAAATTTTAAGGTTTTGTATCGGCAAGAACAAATTGGTATCAAACAGCTAATACTGATGGAGGAAGGATCCAAATGTCTTTGTATTTCCAAGCCATTTAGTGAAAACGATGGGAATGAAAACGGGAAACTCGTGGGAGTTGCAATACTCAGAACTGTGCCAGGTGTGCTGCACTCAAGTTTTAGGAATACAAATAATCTTGTAAAAGTATGACATCTCTTTAATAACTGTCTTTTTTACCTTTAGAAGGAGAAGTCATCTTCAACGTGGAGTATCCTATCAAGTGTCCCACAGGGGTGGTATTTCGGTCCACTGTTGTCTCAGCAGATGAATTACATTTAATAGCACCCAGCGTCGATAAAACTGGAAAAGAATGTTTGAATATATATCACGCTAAAACGGGAACATTTGTCCATAGGTAGGTATGGTTTTGCATCGAGTAATCAAATTAATTGCTAGGTACATCTTTCAAAATGCATGTGTTTTTTCAGAATTCCTATGAGAAACTGTGGCATTAAGGACATGATATCTTTAGTGGCCATGCCGCATAAACCTCATTGGGTAGCGGTTATCGGAGCTGATAAAGGAAGCATTCTGGATATAAAAACCAAGCGACACGTCAGGTTCGCATCTTATTTTATCAATAGAACCTTACGTATGTTTTCGGTTAAATAACTTATCGTATTAATTCATTATATTTTTTTACAGATTCATTCCAAGGTGGAACGGTCAAGTGACAAAAGATGGAAAGACAGGGTTATTTGCTCCATCCCGTGGAGGCTTGGAGCTTTTAGAACTTAAAAGAGGGCAAACTGTGAAAACATTCATTCCTAGAGTGGCTGAGGGTGTCTTCAGTGTTCTATCGACCTTCTCAGCCAGTAACGAGTACGTGCTCTACTATCATAGCGGGAGGAAGACTTTGAGAGTATTTAGGTTGGTTATTATTTTTGAACATTATTGCAAATGAGTCATTTCATTATTTTTGGTCGAGGTTTCTTAGTACAAAATGAGACAGTTGAGTATGGCATGAATTGGTCCTGAAGTACCCGAGATAGTATCCACCACCTCTCCTCTATTCGGAATGCTATGACAGATTGGTGTACTTTTGAATAATTATTTACTGGACCACATGGTTTTATAACTAAATATTATGTTATGTGAAATAAAAATTCTGTTATGGCATTTGATGTGTTTTAGGATGGATGATGCGACTCAAATAGCGGAGTATCGTGTCCCCGCCGAATTGACTGCCCTCAGCTCTACCGAAGGGGGGCATGTTACTCTGGGAACTCTTGATGGTGCGTTAGCTGTTTTGGTGTTGGCTGATCCATCTCTCCCAATGCCAGAATATTTGATAGGAAGACACGAAAAGGCTTCTACTTCCAACAGCGGTCATTAATGTTGTTCTAATTATAGCAAAATATTAGATGAACCTGTATATTATAATATCACCAATACACATCGACAGTTTTCAGTGGCATTTTCAACACACTATTCTGGTTTCGTCAGATGTGCAAAAATTTCAAAATGATGTTGCTGAAATGAAAAAAAATTCGTCAAATTGTCATAAGTATCTAATAATTTCTTTTTGACAATTTATGCGAAAAGAAAATATACCTATTTTCTAAATATTTTGTTTAAAGTACAAATAATAGAAGACAATATAGTAAAGAGTACCTAAAACACAAAAAAATGTTACTTATTTAACAGATTGAAAATACACATATTTTAAATAATTTTTGTTCCTTAATTTAAAAACCTAAAATACCTTAAATAATCAATCGTTATAGCGCATGCACATGTCAATAGCGTGAAAATCATTTAATGTTGAGGCAAAATACATATTTCATGAGTATAATAGTATGTACTTTACACTCTTCATCTGAGGAATCCTGGAATCTTTCCGAAGCCAAGGAAAAGATTCCACAGAAGAGTATTCACATTTTGGAAGGAATGTCATGAGTATAGATTTCATTGAAAAAATAAACAAAATATGGCGATCCCCAGGGATCATATTTGAGACCACAACTCTACCATATCATTTTTCTAACGATTTATTCATATTATTATTATACCCTCGTATTTTAATGATTTGTGGTGAATTTAAGAAAAATGCCGCCACTTATCTACGTTGACTTCCGCCGAAAAAGTAAAGGATAAAAAAGGACCCGCTGATAAAAAAAAATCAAACAGATTCTCACCCAATGATTCATTTTCTTATCAAAAATAAAAGTTCCTAGAATTACCAACAATCTGGCATTGTGCTATGTGCATATTCATGGTATGTGCAGATTAAATATTTCCATTACGTGTCATCTCGTCAAACATTCAGAATAATAATTATTTTGATTCTCGCTTTACAAGAAAGTTTTGTCGTTAAGAATTACCAATGACGACATATTATGGAACAAAATATTTATATTATACGATGGCTTTAAATATTACAAATCTGACAAACGTGACCAAAATTTACTCAATACTATACAATATGATTATTGTATGAATCAAATACCGCAGTATCCAGGATATAGAAGTAGAATAAGAAGATGGTGCCTGAGATAAGAGTGCATTTATGAGATACTCATGATAATTTCAAGATGTAAACAGATTGAGAAAATTAAATCAAAATACGGATTGAGATGGCGAGGACATTCTTCTACAAAATGCAGAAACTCTTGTGGAATCCTGAGCTTGTACAAAAATTGAGAACTGCTACCGTGTGTTCTAACTGGAAAGCGTTTGCGCGTCCGCGCGACGAGTTTCATAATCAAACGCGAACGGATCGGTCAAACCGAGAACATTGTATGATCGCTCATCGCATAGTCGCGCGATCACGTTTCAATTAGGACAGAGCCTTAAAGCTTAGGTTCTGTCAGAGCTCTTGTATGGAGTGGCGAGTTGGACCTTAGTCTCAATTATGAACAGAATTGAGGCATTTCAACAAATCTGGTTGTACCTACTGTAGGATGATCCGTATCTCGTGGAGGGATCGCGTGCTCAATAAGGAAGTGAGTACTGCAAGCAGTGAATAAACAGTAAGATCTGGCGACGACTGTCGAAAGAAAAAAAAAGAAACATGATTCAGCTACATCTTCCTCAATGAAAAATCTGCTCTCTTTCAGTTAATTATTGTGGAAGTAAAATAGAGAGAGGGCGAGGAATGGGGATCCAAAGAGTCTCGTGGTTGGAGATTCTCAGACAGTGGATTGGAGTGTAGAAAGCTGCAGAATTAGTGAGATTTCCCTAAGATCGCGAGTCTTAATCACGAAGAAGTAGGAACTGGAGGACAACGATGAACACAAAAAGTTAAGCTAAATATGTCAACGTTGATTGTTTTTCTTAGTTTGTGAAACACCATTTTTGGTCTTAGAATGCAAACACAATGGTAGGTAGGTGCTTTAGGGTTGAAACGTTGAGTTGGCCATAAATTGAAACAACAGCCTGTAACCAAGTAAAATAATTTGGCTGACCATGCATGTATACTTAAGAAGACCACTTGCAAAACACAAGCTTTGCTTTTTGTGAAAGATATGGAAAGTGTACTTGAGCTGATTTATTTTTATAAGATAACATGCTGACCCGTCAAACTTCATTCAACATCTTCGTACGATAATTCTTTCCAAAAATATTCGCTTACTTCCTGAAACATCATGGGAAATAAAAATTCTCTAATCAAGCAAACAAAATAAAAATTAAGATGATAAACGGCATGACCTCACAAAATATTGATCAAACTTGATTAACCTCTTTTTATTCACTTTTCGCGTTCCAATTTTTAATTAAACTAAAACCATCTCTTTTTATTAACTTTTCTTTTTAAAATCTCTTAAGATATGTTTGAATGTAAAAAAAATATTCCTCAAAGCTTTACAGAAATTCTAACAAAAATCTGCGTACCAATGTTTTGAAACTCAATGGTAAATAAAAATTGTGTTGTTGTGGAATTTTTCACAGATAGTGTTGTTGTCAGTAAATCCGTTCTAAACTAACTTAAATATCATATTTTATATTATTTATTATGCATTTTTCAACTTTTTGATAGTTATTCTGTTATCCGTAGCGGAGAAGAATCCAAAAATCAAACATCGGAAGATTTATAAGTGTTTGCACTAACCCGACTTTCTTTTATATTAGAGATGATTTGGACGAAATTGGGTTTCTTGCAGCCTACCTAGGTCAAAATACTAATCCTGAAGTTTGTTGGTAATCTATATGTATAATAAATAAATTTATTAAAAAATTAATAAGTGCATTTACAATGATTGAACAGTTATAAAAAAAAACAAATTAGAACAAAACATAGTTCAGCATCTCGCTGGGCTTTCGCCTGTGATGAGATGCTTCAACAAATTATTATGTGATATGTACCAGTTATAAGGTAAAATACCAACCACTATATTTAATTCACCACACAAATCCAACTCCAATACTCCGCCACCCACCCCAGCACAAATATTCAGAAATCAATCATTTTCTCACAGTCGTATATTCCGATGCGGACCATGTACGTCGACAATACTCTCCTGTCAAAATTAGTACCCCCAAATGTCTTCCCCGCGCCAAACAACTCGTTCCACAATCTAGGACCTCTAAACAAATGAGAACGCTTGAAGAACGTTAAGCAGGGTAAGGGCACAGGTATATTGTTCATGTTACGAGTGTTCCTCGCCTGTGATACAGATGGAATGATTTTGAGCCTGCTCGACATGAAGGAGAGTACTCTAAGCAAGTAAACCTGGCGCACAGAGAGAATCTCAGTATTCCTAAAAAGATCTAGAGAAGGGTACAAATAACCGAGTCTAAACATTACTTTTATGAGCATTTTCTGAGTTTTAAACAGTGGATCTAGTATCGTCACAGCGGCGCCCCCCCAGGAAAATATCCCATAGGACATCACAGATTGTACTAGAGCGAAGTACATAGCTTTCATCTGCTGATACTTGAGGACATCACGCAGTTGAACAAATATATGGGTCATTTTTCTTAGTTTTTTTGATAGTTGACCAATGTGACATCGCCAGTTAAGATTTTCATCAACACAGACACCGAGATATGTAACCGACGATTCCACTTCGATGCACTCACATCTGCAGGACTCCAAACCAGCCCGACACCTCAAACTATCATAGACCAAAGATACGGCATCTCTTGCACCACATCTTTTGTTGATTGAAAAGCAAAGATAATTAGTCTTTTCAGAGTTCAATGTTAGTAAATTTCCATCTAGCCAATCTGAAACCACATTAAAACCCACTTGGCTGACATGTGCAGCCTCGTTCCAAGTGGAGCCACTATGTAAATAATAAAACAGTGTCATCCGCATATGAGACAATCCTTGACTTCGTTAACCTCATGCAGCACAAATCATTCATATAGATGAGAAACAATATAGGACCCAAAATGCTGCCCTGCAGTACCCCATATGAAACCTCGATTGGGTCACTGCAGACATCACCGTACTTAATAATCTGAGAACGCTCTTTCAGGTAGCTTTCAAACCAGTCCCTTGCTATACCTCTTATCCCAATGTGGTGCAGTTTTTTAATCAATATACGGTGTGAGACCGTGTCAAAGGCCTTAGCAAGATCCATAAAGACGCCAATATATTTTGTGCCCAGGTTCAAATTGTTACTTATGAAGTCTGTAACACAAGTCATCGCATCTTCAGTGCTATGTCCACTCCTAAATCCGAATTGATTCTCCGATAATATTCCGTTTTTGTCCATGAAGCTTACAAGTCGTGTTTTCATCAATTTTTCTAGTACCTTAGATAGACTTGGCAACACTGAAATTGGACGATAGTTTGCTAAATCAAGTGGATCACCCTTTTTCAAGATTGGACACAGAACAGATGTCTTGGATGCACTTGGAAATTGACCCCTCTCCAAACTCAGGTTAAAGATATAGGTTAATGGCCCAGCCAGATAATTCTTACACACATGCAGTAATCTAGGTTCGATACCATCAATACCTGGTGAGCTGTCTTTTTTTATTGTAGAAATAACCCTCAAAACCTCATTCTCATCAGTATGCATGTACACATTTTAAATCTATTAATTATTGTCAACATAATGCAACGAAAATACTCGGAATTGTTTCAACTACGTTATATTTAAATCACATTCAGTTAATTAATATTTATACAGAAATTTATTCAATTCCGTAGACTGGAGCGGTGGGGGAGGTTCAAATGTTACAACTTAAGGTAATTAATGACTTTAAATTCGATTTGCCTTGGTGCGAGTGCTGCGACCTTCCAGCATTCAAATTGTGAGGGAGATTGTATGACAATTTTGTTAAAGCAAAGGCTTGTGTCGTAAAAGCGAAAATGGTCGACAACGCCGGGATTCGAACCCACGACATCCAAATACGCTGTGCGTACGAATTCCGCCGATCGATACCACTAGACTACCAATCACCTCATTATATTATCGTTCATTTGATCTTTATTGGACATATGTAACAACTAATGACTCTAATCTAACAAATCATTACTGATGTTCGATTTTTAAATGTAACAAATCACTACGGGCTTACGACCGTCTTCTACTGTTATTTCAAAAGCTGGCTTAGTGTGATCACTTTTCGTTAACAACGTTCGCCATTAGGTGGTAATGCTTAAGTCTCCGACACTCCTAATCATGAGAATTCTCAACATATAGAAAAATCTCATGTATGCAACAAGTAGAAATTTAATAATTTATGAAATATAGAAATAAAAGTTGGAAATTATTGAGAACAAGAGAGCAACCAAATTTAAAGACTGCGACTGCTGTCATGTATTTGGCCTTGATTTCCTTGGACGTAATAATTCTTCTTCATCTTAGATAGATCTGTTTCTTACATTACTACGCCTTGTGCAAAGGACTTTAAGATTCAAATTCAAAATTTATCAATACAATATTGTTCATATCCATTTTTCGTTCGATCAAACCATGTATTGGGAAACAATTTCGACCGACAAAGTGTCTATCACGGGCCGAAGTCAAGTGCAATAAAATGGCCTCAATCTTTAAAAAACGTCAGCTTTTGGTTGTTACCATGGGAACACCGATTGAGCCGTTGGCGGTCATTTTATTGTACTTGACTCTTGCCACTGATCTCGGGAAGCAGAGTTGAAGGTCTGACAATTTATAATATTTTCGCTGTTCCTCTGCTGTCACATATCATTTCGTTGAAGAAATATGAGGGTTTTGGATTTTAAATTTCAACGTTTTAGATTATAATAATAATTAATATTGCAGGTTAAGCTGTGACTATATAAAATCTTGAAGATTTTTTTGCAGTATTATAAGAAATGTATCCTGAATTTCTCGTGAAAAATTCCTCCCAGGTATACTATCAAAGAGTTGGATAAAAGCTAGGCTGAGCTTAAAAAATATGCATGGCATATCAAATAGCTTGAAAGTGATGAAATGTTGATTAAAGAACGAAATAGGTAAATTAGTGGAATTTTAGAAGTAGGATTTTGTTTTGTGTTAATTCTTATTTTACATAATTGACTCGGAGTTTTGCTGAAAGAAGTTTTGGATTAACGTCTTTTGAATAAGTATGAATGTCACATTTCTAACTATATTAGCTTTCGACTTAATTACAACAAACCTTAAGAAAATAATTTTACAAATGAATCTGTGGTCACTCAAGTGAACACATGTCATACACTCTTTGACTCTTTCATAGTTTGTTTCGTGAATGAGGAAGATGGTCGGCATCTGGGATCAAACCCACCACCTTCAGTACGAAAGTCGGCGATGGAATCGCTAAACTACCAACTACTCAATATTTTTATTGTGATCTTGAGCTTATAATAATTATTATTTTCTAACCACACATTTTAATCTTGAACTGACCACCAAGGTGCAATGTTTAGATAAAGTTTACTTTGAAGTTGAGCGGCAAAAGTACGTAGGTACTTGAAGCTTGTTTCATCCAGTCCGCTAGGGCCCCACGTCTCACCGGCCGACCCATGCTCAATTAAAATTATTGAACGAAATCAATTTGTCACATTGTTGACTTTACGCTATCACGCTATTAAGCTACGGAAGATAATGCTGAATACAAATATGGAATCACAGTACGACTCGTATTGTTGACCTATCAGGACGTTTAATTCAAACGAACGTGTTCCATTTTTTTTTTCGTTCGAATCTAAATTTAAAATTCAAATTGTGCTCCAGTTATTACCGTTGGCTGATATGCGAGAATAAAAGACTGAAACATTTTTACTAACCAATTTTTAAAATTAAGAATGTAATTTAATATTCTTTATTTTATTTTTTATTTTGTAATTGGAACAGTTTTGTTGACAAACATTATGTTGTGTAAAAAGAGAACATTGTTTTTAGTGTTTATGATTTCGAGTTTGTTTGTGAGTATTGTGAATTGTCAAACAACCGAAGGTAAGTTGCTAGATTATAATTTTTTTTTTTTATAATAATGATCTCCTAAAAAAAAAGAAAACTTCATTTAAAAATCCAGGCCATAATTTTTCGTTGATATGAAACGTAGGTACAAGCGAACTTTGATTTATTTGTTTAAATAATAATATATTATATTATGTTGTTTTAAATTTCTCGTAAATTTTAATTAATAAGAATAAACATCTCTCAGATACTTTTTTTTTGTTTAGATAAAAATCAACGTCAAGGTGTCAACGTATAGGCGCTGACTTCTGATCAAGACTTCTCGGATTTGATTCTCGGTCGAGTCTATATTTTGTTTTTCACACAAAGGTATTAGATTCAAGTGGAAAAAAAAAACACGTAGATAATTACTGACTCGACCGAGAATCGAATCCGGAACATCTCGATTAGACTTCGGCGCCTATACGGCTACAAAAGTCGGTCGGATTATTGATTAAGTTAGAACATTTTTATTCATGATTTTGTGGATGAAAGACTTTGAAAGCGCTAATATCACAAGCGCTAGAAAACTGAAAAAGATTCAGAAAGTCCCTTGTCAATATTTATGTAAGTAAAAAAGGAATTAATGTCAGGATAGAATTTTCAATATAATAATATACAGAATCTTTAATTTTCGTTAAACAGAATTTGTAATTTTCCGAATATTATTAACAGAGATGATTGGTTCAGTCGTTCAATCCACGACTTTCATACATACAGCGTGGGCTCGAATCCCGATGCTGACCATTTCCACTTTCACAACACAAGCTTTGTTTTGCGTCGAAAATGTACCAAAGTATATTATTTAATAATAATAATCGTATATTGTATATTTGTATTGGGATATACCAATACAAACTGACCGAACGATTAACGCAAATCGTCCGGACATTGTACTGGTTGATCGTAGGAACGGGATAACGTATCTCGTGGATATGACTATACCGTATGACGAAAATTTGAAAAAAGCCGAGCATGACAAGATAATTAAATATCTTGATCTTGCTCACGAAATCAAGGATATGTGGCATACACCAACCACCCACATAATACCTATAGTGATATCGACGAATGGAGTAATTCCTAAGTCTCTTAAAGACAATCTAGGGAAACTTAGCATCTGTAGTGGTCTCAGATATGCAATTCAAAAGGCAGTTCTGTTGCCCTCATGTAGGATGTTAAGAAAGTTCCTTTCTCTGTAGTTCGAACTTCGAAGGTCTCTCGTGATATTTAATATGAGCAGGTGTTTAGCACCGTGTTCGGTATGACAAAAAATACCGAACTATAGGCTGTTCGGTATTTTTTGGAAAAAACCTGGCAACCCTGAACATGAGAGACAAGACCGATATTTTTATGTATTTAATTTTATTATTTTTATACAATTATATATTGTGAATTAATAAATGTATTGAATAATAAATGGGCAAGCCCAGATTAATTTTTATTAAAATAAATACGCTTCACATAAGTCTGATGCAATAATTCACCCAGCCATCACAGACCGTGTTACCATTACCACGCCGTCCATGACCCTCGACTTGAATAAATAAATAAATTTACTTTTTTTTTCATACCTATAGGTAAATGTGTTATTGGAGCTACTGGTACTCTACGTTAAAACACTTCGATGGACTGTAGAGAGGTTATCTAGCTAGAGAAGGCACAATCTACCTAGACTATTCTCGATCTGTGTATACACTTCAGAGCTTTTTTTTTCTAACTAGAGCACTTTAGGTTAAGGCAGATAGAGTGTTTTGAATAAGCTGTCCATCAGATGTAGGTACACAACACGCGTACCTAAATGAACTTCAAAACAAAAAAACACCATTTATAATATTGTGCAAGATCGAGTGTAATGGAGAGCTGTTGTTGCCTCCCTGTGCTCCTGGGTGGGGTGTAAAAGGGAGTATTGATTGACTGACTGATTGATAATATTACTAGAGTTTGAGAGGTTTATGCTAGAACGCTCTATCTTCTACTTACAATTCTGGACTCAAAATAGATTCTTCTTTTTTTTTTTATTTATTTTCGTATGGCTCGGCGGGTTTTTTTTTTTATTTTTTTTTTTTTTTTTATTCTTTTTCTTCTCTCATCCCAGTTCCCTCACAGCCTCGGCTCCAGTTCCGACAGCCACCTCACCGCTCTCAAATCGCCACCGTGTATCTCCCGGAGATCCCCCTCAAAGCGCCTCAGCTCGCACTCAAGATAGATTCTTCTAACTTGACTTAATTTACCATTAAATATTTGAACAAGTTCGTTGGGATTTCGTCCAGAAAAGGACACAAGAACCGATTTCAACCGATCCTTATAGGCAATACATATATTTGGTAATACTCTGGTGTTATGTACTTAGTGTCAAAATTTGATTGCTTAAAAAGGTTCTCATTAAGTCCAAAACAGGTCTCACCATTTCACTAATTATACGGAACTATATTCAACTGCATCTTATGCCTACGGCAACTCATCCATTGGGATGGTTTGTGCCAAAAACACTATTTGCTTTAGGTAAATGTAAGAACAATGATTAATCCTTACATTTAAGTACATTAACGTTATAAGTAGGTACATTTTTGTTCATTGTTGAGGATTTCAATAATAATGAATACATGCATACTCCCTTTATGGCCCCCGTACAACGCAAGCCAGCCCGGAGAAGACCAATCCGACCCGCACGAAACCGACCCCCCAGCTCGATCGAAGCAATCAAACCGAAAAGCTGGCCCCACACAAATCAAGCCCGTCGCGGACCTCCTCCAAACCCATCAACAGTGCGGGAGGCCTAAGCCCTACTCAGGAGAATAGGGAGGCATCAAGAGCCCTCCATTGCGCTCGAAGGCGTCCGAGGCTCATTGTGCCTTACCGGTTGAGGTTAAGGGCGTGAGGTGGTCAACCTCATTGTCCCGATCTGATTTTTTGATTTCCTGCCTCTTACAGGATGCTCGAAAGCAGAGGTGCTATTCTTAGTACAATGAATAATTACGGCACGTAATTGGATATTCGATCTCTCAGAACGATAAAATATTCCAAGCGATCCAAATCCTTGATTGCCTGATTAGACACGCAAACAGATTAATATGTTCTGCGAACTATACGACTAATTGGCAGTTTCGTTCATCCAGTTTGGAGGTTAACGCCTCGGCATGGTACAGTCAGGGTTCGAGTATAGATCATCGGGGTATAGAATTTTCCAACACCATCAACCCTAGCTTAAAAGTCTACATTGTATTTGTGTATTCACTATTTAGCCTTGTTCCTCTTCTAATCTGAAACGCTTAACACGATTAACAAAGACACACTGTCCCGCCTTTGGGCAGTTTTATTGAATGTTGATGAGGTGTTGTAGTTCAAATCCTTGACCCCCGGACTTGGGGCACCAAGTTTGCATTTCGTCTGACACACATAAAACAAACGTCTAAACGGGACACACGGTTTTCGTAGACAACTCCCAATTGGATCGTCTGATGATGTGGGTGGGTAATTAATTATTGTTCTATTGCCGACTGTAAATCAAGCGCGTCTGTAACGAATTTGCTCAACTATCCCCAGACGAAAGGATCGGGGTGACATTGTACTAAATAATTAACCATTTCATATGCTGGGTGTAAAAGAAGATCATGTGATAGGGTTTATGGTTAAAATTATTCCCACCTCCTCCTACCTTTCCTCATAACTGAGGGTCGTGATCCAAGGTTCGGCTCTAGAACTAAACGCCCCCAATCCTCTCTGTCTTCCGAAGCCCGCATGACCGAATATGGTCAATCTCACGTCCGTGTATTATTTTTTTATTAAATCACGAACACATTTCCTCGATGGTGTCCTATCCTTGCTTCTTTTAGCTGGAACGCCTCCTGTGATTATAATTCTCGCCATGTTAGCTTTCCTTCTGGTAATCTGAGGCGAGGCTTTTATCCCAGGTTCGACCCTTTCCACTTTCTCAACCCATTCCTTTGCTTTGTGTGAAACATGTCAAAAGAGTTAATACGCTATAAAAAAAAATACAGAAGAATCCTAATAATACTCGCTGATTACAGACCTGGAATTCTTGATGCTTCCCATTTTAATATATTTCCTATAGCCTTGGGATAGGGGTCGTGTATCTCATAGGGTTCCTGCCATCTTTCTCTAAACCTTGGCCTATTATTTATTAACCAGTGTTTTAGTGGTCTTCCTTTCGTTCGCTGTGTCTCATAATTCCTCCAAAAGCATTTTCGTTTTCTACCCTATCGGACCATGTCATCGACATTTTTTCAATGAATCTGTGCTCACTCAAAGTGAACACAAACACACTCCTTTGACTCTTTCGTAGAAAGCTTCTTAAGGCTTGTGTCGGAAGATGGTCGGCACCTGTGATCGAACCCATGACCTCCGATACGAAACAGTACGAAAGCCGGCGTCGTAGCCGCTAGACTGCCAATTTCTTCGACATTACATCGTCTTCTTCTTGTTTCCAAATAGGTTATCATGAAATTTAAATTAGTCACTTCACTCCACTCCACCACTTAGAAAATACATATTGAATAGACCCTTAATATTTTAAGGGTCTTTTTTTATATCACCAATATCAGCATAATTAGAATATCTATTATTGACGGATGATTGTAGGTCGACAAATAAATTTGGGCTTCGTGTTAAATTTATATTACACAATTCTAGAAAATTCCAAATAGTTATTGAGAGTATAAATAACTCACTCAGTAGAAAACAACCAACAGTGGTGACAAAATAATCTCCAGAAAAAAAAAAACAATTGGCTAGTAATAGATATCAAACACATAATGTAACGATGAGTCCATTAGAATTAGAACCCTGATGAATATGAAACCCAGGGATTCCTGCAGAGGACCTTTCAAGGAGCTTGGTATATTAACTCTACCTTGTGTTTTTATATTTGAACGTCTCCTCTACGCCCACAAAAATATGGGTAATACCCTTCTAAATTCAGATCATCATGAGCATGACACCAGATATGGCAATCTCATAAGACCTATAAAACACAGATCGTCCAAAATGTCCAAAAGTTTTATATGTATGAGCGTGCGCCTACATAAAAAGCTTCCAGATAATCTTCGATCTCTTGAGCTGCCGAATTTCCGGAGAGAGGTGAAGAAGTATCTTGTTGAAAATGTATTTTATTCTACCGACGAGATGCTTAATAGATGAATTTGGCATCTATATTTTTGAGCCTAAAATTTATTTTATCTTTCATTTTGGTTGTTTTGCTTGTATTGCTTTGTCTGTTGGTGTTTGACTTTATTTTGGGAGTGTTAATTGTTGTTTTTGGTAGTGTGAATGACTTTTTTTATAGTTTTAGGGTGGCCGGATTTTGTCAGGATTTTGTCTTGACTTTGTCTTCTGTCACTGTCAGCAAAATAATTCTACTTGAATGATTTTCAAATACTAGAGTGATTATTTTCTTTTTGTACTTTGGTCATTTTAAAATGTATAATGACGAAATGCTAAAAGGGCTCTTTACACCCTTTTAGTATTGAATGGAGAAGGATGTATATATTATGATATTGTAATGACTGTATTTTTTTATTTTTTTTCCATTCTCTGTATAGTACAATTTTTTCTCATCATTGTAATAATGTAATTTTGATATGAACCCGAGTGCCTCGAATGAGACCCATGGGGGATAAGAAATAAATTTAAAAAAAAGTCCCAATTTCAGCTGTCGGCCTATATCATCTCAGCGTTGTTTACACGACAACAAGACGCAGCATCGAATCTTGCCTTAGCCTTGTTAAAATTTTACCATTAGCGTGCACAATTGAAAGTCCGAATCAAAGAAGAAATATGTAGGGAACGATTTATCGTTAGAAAAATAGGAAAATGTGTTTGGATACGATTAAAATCGCTCCACGCCTTTATAAGAACACTAAGAAATGAAATCAAACACTATTTATTGATTACCTCCAATCAGTTGAGGTAGATTCAGTTTATCATTTTATGGCTTCGTTGCGTCATGACGCTGGTTTTTATTCATCACAAAGCAGACCCTTCGCCAACATCGTAGTCTATGAATTGCATTACCTATTTCACTATTTCAAATTTTATATTTACCAAATAATTTTTGGACACTGTTCAGACCAATTTTTTTTCAGATTTGCTTCTGAAAATTATTTGTTTTATTTCGTGGTTTTATAATACTAGTGACTACGGTGGTGCGGGCTGCTAAGGATAGGGTAAAAAGGTCCAACGATACGGTAAAAAAATATCTTCTTACTTTTATAACTGCATTACACATTCTTAAATATACTTTTTATGCTTTTTTCAAAGCAGGTAACTCAGATGAAGACTCTTTCAATGTAGCAGATGATTGTTGCTACGAAGGTGAATCTTGGATAGAAAATGGGTGTAATCCAATTGAAGAAGAACCCGATAGGACACAGGGATGTATAGACAGTGGCAAAAAATGCTGTCAAGACCTTCAAGTGTAAGATTTGTTTTTAATGTATAGTTACGTTCTTCGGTAAAGCTAAAAATAGACTAATGCTAAATATTTTTTTACAGGAAAAGAAGACAATGTCACAAAGGGGTCCTTATTGCACAAGGAACAGATAGTTGTGACAATATGGACAATGAAGATGCCGATGTAAGTCGAATTGCAGCTTTTAGAATATAAAATGGGAATTACGTTAATGTTTCACGAAATAACGTTAATGTTTCAGACATGCTGCAATCAATGCAAAATTGGTATGACTCTTGGGTATGGCAGCAATGGAAATTGCGGAGAAGAATCAGAAAACCCCGAATACATATGCTGTGTGGTAATTATCAATAATAACCATTTTCGCGGGTTTGGAGTTCCACAGGGAGCAGATTTGGGGACAAACACATTGTCCGTTTGTACAAAGCTTCTGAACTTTGTGATTTATTTATATTGTTTTTCTTCCAGTTTGCCTTGTCCAAACAAGAAACAACAACTGAACAAGCTTCAACTACTCCAATGATAGAGTTGACCACCTTTAAAGTGAATAACCGTATGTAGTCTATGACATTATTTGATCGATATAGTAGTGCTTTTGTACCTAGTGGTAAAAATGTGAGTGCTGTTTTTAGAGCCAGTATTGAACGCCTGCGAGATAGAAGGAGATGATATTTGTGCCCACAAATGCATCCCTAGTGGTAACTCTTACAAATGTCAGTGCAGATCCGGATATAAATTGTGGACTGACAATCATTCTTGCAGAAAAATGGAGACTGATAGGTAAAAATAGTAATGCAAATTTATATACCTACTCAGTACTTTTCCTCACAACCAAAGATCTATCACATACTTTTATTTTTTAACAGGTGCCAAAAAAAGAATCCTTGCACTCACAAATGTACTGACACGGGAGATTCCATAGTTTGTTCATGCAAAAGAGGCTATGAGCTGATGGCCGACAACACTTCGTGCATCGGTATGTTGGGACTATTTTAAGTGAAATTTTTCAAGAACTCTATCCATTTAATTTTATTGACAAATATTTTTCTGAACGCAGATGTTGATGAATGTGCTCTTCAAACACACAATTGTAAAGAGGGGCAAAAGTGTGTCAACACGATGGGGTCGCATACATGTAGCGGCGTAGAACCAGCAGCTCGCCGTGCGCCCCCTAAAAAAAGCTGTCCAACTGGTTATGTTTTTAATCCCACTAATCAAGTTTGCGATGGTGAGTTGAGTTATCTAATAAATTCACTGAATGAATTATGGTAAATTAAGGATACTTGGTTTATGGTTTGATGGTTGTTCAAATTTCAGACGATGACGAATGCCAAAGAAATCCTTGTCCCCCAGGATTGAGTTGTGTCAACAATGTCGGGTCATACAACTGCGGTTTTTCGCCTGGAATTCCAGTACCACCTCCCCTACCTGTAATACCATCCCCAGCAATAGCGGCACGACAACCTGTAGATGTAGATTCGGATGTTATATGTCCACCCGGATTTCGGCTAAACGAAGAACTGGGAGAATGCAAAGGTGATGGAATGACAAATAATGGTAATGTTTAAATGACTGAGTATAAGATTTTGATCAATATTATCTTACGCTTTCAGATATTAATGAGTGCACCGAAACGTTAGATGACTGCAACAGAATGAGTCAGATCTGCCTCAACACACTTGGCACATTCATTTGTCACGACAAAGCGTCCAAAACTTGTCCTGTTGGATTTAAAATGAACTCCAAAACGGAGTGTGAAGGTGGGATAGAAAAAAATCCACTCAAAATATATTAACGTGTACCTGTTTGATTATTACCAACAACCTGATTTCACTGTAGTTCCTTAATATGCATTAAACATAATTACTAAGTTACTGTGTTATATTGACAAGATCATTTCAATGCACTTTAGTAAACATCGGAACATGTTACACTTTCGTAAATTTTCACTTTCAAGGCACATATGAAATTAAAAGATGTTTTTGAGATTAGAATTTTGCCCCTTGCGAGCTCGACTCCAAACGTCCAGCTCTTCCGCGAGGTTTACCAAGCGTAATCCTCCTTGTGCATACCAAAATCTTCATCGCTGCCCCATCATACTCGCGTATTATTATAATATCGTATTTTTTGCATGCCAAGGGTCTAAAATCTAATAATCGTATCCTTCATATTTTAGATATGGATGAATGTGCAGAAAATCCTGACATCTGTACTCCCGACAGTGTATGCATTAACGAACCAGGTAGTTACGATTGTAAATCAAGGGTTGCTTTGGGCCAGGGTCCATCAGCAAGACCCACGCAGGCACCCAGACGACCGCAACAACCTCCACCACCAGTACAACCTTCAAGATCTTTCCCACCCGCTGTCAAACCACCTACACCAATAGCATCACCAAGAAAACCGTAAGTGATTGCCTTACTTGAATGTTTAATTATGACCAGTAGGGTTATTCTCGTAGCGGTCTTAATACGCTCCTATCTTGATTGACAATATTAAAATGGCGGATTGGTATTCACAAAACAAGATATCTAGCAGATATCTTAAAAATTCGTTATGTTTGAAATATTAGTATGAAATTCTATGTAGTCGGCATTCCCGTAACTATCTTACAAACGTCAAATTCAAGGGCGACCTGATTGCGATCATGTCTTAATCTTATCGTTAAGTGATTTTTAAATGCGATTGATTACGGGAATAATGCTCTTGATTTGTGAAATGTGGGCAAACAGCATATGCGAAAGAATTAGAGAAGGGCACTTACAGAAGAAGATGTTTAGAATTTTTTTCCAGTTTATTTATATTGTTCCAGAAACTCCCCTCAGGTCTGTCCTAAAGGCTACAGGAAAGAAGAAAACGGAGGATGCGCAGGTAATTTTCAAAAAAGTAAATAAATAATTTAGGTAATAAGTATGTTATTTTCCATCACCCCATCATACCGTGTTTCTTAAGGGTCCCTTATTCAGTTTATTACTTACTTCTTTTTGCGAGGTTGATTCCCAGCTATATTTCCACATATTTGGTGGTCTGCCGTGGAGGCGTCTTCCATGGGGTTGGCCATCAAATGACATGTGAAGGAGTCTGGATAAAATAATTCTCCTCACATGCGGAAATCAAAACCTTCTTTGTTGGCTTTCTTATCTTGCTATATCCTCGACCTTGCATTATTCCCTTACCCTCGTGTTTCTAACCTCTATCTCTGAGTGTCTTTCCAGCTACTATGCTCCTGAGAGTTTTCATTTCTAATGTTCTCACCGCAAATTTGGTTGCCCAGATCAGCCCTGGACTCGATACCATAGTTCATGATGGCTCTAACCAAATTTAGTCGATTAATCTTGCTCTTTATTCTCATCTCATGAATCTTCCAATTGGAGTTCCAGATTCTGCAAATATTTTTTTTTGAAAATTTAATAATCTTAGTAACTAAGTATATGATTGATTTTATAGACATCGACGAGTGCGCTGCTGGAACTCACACTTGCGACGGTTTCCAAGACTGCATAAACGTCATGGGTGGTCATCGATGTGTCTGTAAGAAAGGTTTTCAGAGAGATCCTATAACCAGCGCGTGCGAAGGTAAACTATGCCAATGAATTATTGCCGTAGAAAATTTTCCTGTACTTATATTTATTCTTAAAATGGCAAGAGATGTGATATAGGATATTGAATTTAGCATCAAAAGTGTGTATTTATTATTGAGTTAATTTTTTTAATGGATTTCATATATTTTCATTCTAATAGTAATTAAACTTTTAAGCATTATTTTCAGTTAACTTTTATCGCTGAACTTATTTGAAAGTAGTTACGGTCAAAGTTTGAAAGTAGTTCCACCAAGTAGTTACGGTCGAAAGGATAAATTATCTTTATTGCTCAACGATTTTTATACCTTAAAGATTCCATTATAAACAATTTGCCAATATTTTTATATTGTTCTTCGTTGTAGACTCCAGCTTGATAATTAATATTCCTATTTTAGATATCAACGAATGCCAACGCAATGAACTAAATGACTGCACAGAGAATCAGCGATGCGACAACACCATCGGTTCCTACTACTGCATAAGATTCATCAGCTGTGGAACGGGATATACACTCAACTCTCTCTCTGGCACTTGTGAAGGTAGGGTAAAATCATGAACAAAACCACTAGGTCTTTCAGTCCAAAATAAGCCATTTGCCAATCATGATTTAATTACAGATAATAATGAATGCATGCTCGGAGCGCACGATTGTGACAAGTTGGGTCCGGCGTACGAATGCCTGAATTTGCCGGGAACTTACAGGTGTGTGAGAAGACCTCCACCCACGACGACCACAACCACAACTCCAGCTCCTTTGTACGACTATGATAGTTCGGAATATTATCCGGATGAAGAAGACGAGTAAGTTGTTAATAATTGCAAACATTTTTAATAGGAATAAAAATAATAAAAACCTCCGCTCAAGCATTAAGTTGCTTATGGAGGAATACCGTGTCTTGTGTTATTAATTGTTGTATTTACAAAAAAAAAAAAAAAAAATAGTAAATGCGACCTGAGAACCTGCAACCTTTTTGCTTGGCACTTTTTTCCTGCAATTTTTCTAGTGATGCAGTATATTTCGTAAAAGAGATGACGTAAAATATAATTTGTATAAACTCATGTTTAATTTACAGCAAAGTACCGCCTAAAGAAACTCCAGTTAAACCGTTACCAGATCCTAAACAAAATGCAAGACCCACAGAACCGCCGAGAAAACCAGAACAAACCTCGGTTAGACAAACTTACGGACCACCTAGAAGACAAGATGTAACACCGTCCACACCTCCATATGAACAACCAAAATCAGAAGTTGTACCTGTCAGACAACCGTACGAACCTAGAAGATCAGAGGAAACACCCATCCGACAACCTTATGAACCAAGAAGACCAGAAGAGACACCCATCCGACAACCTTATGAACCAAGAAGACCAGAAGAGACCCCCGTTCGGCAACCCTATGAACCAAGAAGATCAGAAGAAACACCTGTCCGGCAACCTTATGAACCAAGAAGACAAGAAGACACGAGAACGGAAAATCCAGAGAGCAAATTTAATGAGCCTAGGGAAAACAATAACATAGACGACATCGTCACCACACCTCCATCAGCCACAAAACGGTTCGAATATCCACCTAATGAAAATGAAAGACGCGATGATGATTATGAAGATAGAAATCTTCCAAAACCTTCTGTGTATTATCCTAGACCAAAAATACAACGTCCTGTTGTAAGCGAACCAAAGTACACAACACTTCCTGAGCCTAAAGAAAAACCAGGTACCTTAGTAGGTGACCATGATATGGAAGGGAACATAATAGCCAATACGAATGACTTAAAGGAAAATACTTGGACGAAACTAATTCCAGGCGCAAAAAGGTGTCTCTCAGGTTACGCTATGGATACAAATGGAGAATGTTTGGGTAAATAATCTAAAAATTTATAAATTTCGTACGAAATTGTTTTCTTCTTCTTGTTTTTATTTTCCATTTGTTGAAATTTTTTTTTAGACATCGATGAATGTAGAACAGGTAGAAACTTGTGCGATCCAAACTCTGAAGTTTGCATCAACACGAAGGGTGATTACAGGTGCGTGTGTGCTCCAGGCTATCTGAAAGACAGAGTATCAGGCAAATGCAAAAACAAGGACGAATTGTATCCTCCACCGCTCAGTAAGTTAAATCACAATGTTAAAAAGGAACCCATTGATTCCAAAATACTTTTGACTGGAAAATAAAATCAGAATCACATACGTCAAACAATATGTATGGGTATTCAGATTTCATTTGATAAAAAGTTCCAGGCATTCAACCAGTGTGGGCCCCACGACCAAAGAAAGACTGCGACAGTGGATTCCAATTGGATCCATCTAACAATGAATGCGTTGGTGAGTTTTTAACCGTTACCGACCATTTTGAGCTTCAAGACAAAGGAATCTTAGCTTTCTTTTCATTTCAGATATCGACGAGTGTTCCGACGGCATTTCCCATTGCGCTTCGAACGAGCAGTGTATCAACACTCTTGGTGGATTCAGATGCCAGTGCAGTCCTGGTTACTATCTTCTGTCCGGCAGATGTGTTCAGCCTCCTCAGACAGCTCCAAACAGGCCCAGGCAACAAAGTTAGTACAAATATTTCAATTGGGTTTGTAGTCGCTACTGGGCAACTGCGGAGAATCAACAACTTGGTCCGATTAGACGAATTCTTGAACCTCAACTTTTCAGTCATGCGCTGTAGAAGTGTAGGACCTCAATCATTCATCAACCAAACTCGACCGAGTGTATGAAACTCTCTTTAAGAGTTGGGTTGGTTTTATACTGTACTAGCTAGTTACCCGTGGCTTCGCTCACGTGCTTTTTGGTTTCTCTTCCTAAACTGGGGGAACGCTGACACCTACATTCACTGTGTATCAGCATTTTCTAATTCGTCAAAGAAGATAACTCTTGTATGTATCGTGAGTAAACTAACGAAGAGGCGGTTCGTTGATATATCTGCATAATGTGCACTGTGCTCCCTGCTAAAAATACATAATTAATTCGTCTTATTTAAACTAATAAATTAAAATCATCATTAAAATATTTCGGAAACAACATCCATATTTTATTTTATTCGTATCCCAGGTGGGAACAAATAACACTGCTTAAAATAAATCTTTGACAAAACAATGAAACCGGTTGATTTTTATTTTAAAGTAAGAATCTATATATTAATTTACAGCTTTCTCACTTAATTTATCTAAGAGATATGGTTTTTCGAAAAAAACTACCACGCACCCTAATCGGAATAATATAATTTGAGTCTATCTGCAGTTGAAATTTCGATAAAACCAGTTTTAAACGTTTCGGCTTTTTTCGATATTTTTATAAAATTCTGAAATAGGTATAGGCACCGAAACTCGTAAATTTGTCATAAAAAATGTTTTACTTTATAAAAAAAGTTACATGTAAAATGAGATCCAACTGTCGATGGCCTGCTATGATGTATGTATTTTTTATAGAAAAATAAAATATCTAGTTGTAGCGTTTCGGCGTTTTTCGATATTTTTATAAAATTCTGAAATATAGGCACTGAAACTCGTAAATTTGTCATAAAAAAAATATTTTTCTTTATAAAAAAAGTTTGAGAAATCCTGGAACTTCTTCATTAAATTATATTTTAGATATTGTATTTTTCTATATACATACACAATTATAGGGTTCTAGATTTTATGGTTTTCGAGATATATGGAAAAATTAAATAAAAATTGATTGAAAAAAAAAAATCAAAATTCTGAGTATACAAATTTTGTATGCTTAAAGTATTCAATATTTTCTGAAATTTTAGGATAATTTAATTTAATTTAATAATAATTTATTTTATTTGTATTAGAAGTATAAAAACAATAATAATAAATCAATCAAAATAAATCTTTAACAATAAACAAAATATAAATACATATATATATATATATATTATGTATACAAGAATACAAATAAACATAATCCCAGACAGCACCAGGTGCTGGTATAAGGGATCGGGCTGTACTTTTTTGATTCATCATAAAACACTATTGTTGGACAAGATAAGGTCACTCTCGCCTTTCCAAAATATGCTTCTTGAGACGCTTCACAAACAGTGCTTCGCTCCCACAGCCCTTGACCTCTTCCGGCAAATCATTAAATATCAGGAGAGCAGAGTAAAGAAATCCATATCTGTTCCTATCAGTTCTTGGAACGTTCTCCACTCTATATTGATTTCGTTGTCTCGTGCTGTACGCATGAACATCACTGTTTGATATTAATGCCATGTTTGTTTTAATCTGTTTGTTTTTCAATTTATATATCATTTTTGCTTTTTCAGATTGAATCAGTTCATCTAGATTATATACATTGGCCAATGCGTAGACTTCTTTTGTTCTTGTAAGCCTGTTCAGATTGAAAACCACTTTGAGTGCTTTGTTCATAATTCGCTTAATTAAATCTTTGACTTGTGTACTGCATTGACACCATATCATCAGTCCGTATGAGATTCGTGGTAGTATAAGTGTGTTGTACAAAAGTTTCTTTGTTACAGTGTCAAACCACTCACTTCTTCTCATAACTCCAATAATGGGGGTTACACTATTCAACACAGACTTGATATGATCTTCCCAATTCAATTTGTCATCCAATAATAAGCCCAGATATTTAACAGAAGTAGCTTTCTGTATCTCAGTATTATTTATATTGACCTTGAGATCTATTATCTGTTTGTTTCTTTGCTTTAACAACATATATTTCGTTTTTTCAGTATTTATAGTCAAGGAATTATTATATAGCCAGGAAACAAATTTTTTAAGATCATTATTCATTGTTTTTTGAAGATATTCTTTTTCATAGCCACTGTATATCAAGACTGTATCATCCGCATATATAAAGTATTTAGCCTCCATTTGAGAATACCTTAAATTGTCTATGTAAAGTAAGTACAGAAGTGGACCCAGTACTGATCCTTGTGGTACACCGAACACGGTTTCTCCTTCATCACTGACACATTTTTCACCATTTTTTGTTACAGACTTTCTATTACTCAAGTAACTCTTCACCAATTTATAAGCATTTCCTCTGAACCCCAAATTGTACAATGAGTGTAATAAGATTTCATGATCAACAGTATCGAAGGCTTTAGACAAGTCCACAAAAACAGGAACCACATATTTTCCCTGATCCATTTCATTGTTTATGTAGTTCATGACATCTATAAGTGCCGTCTGTGTATTACTTCCATTCTGAAAACCATATTGTTGCGGATCCAGACCACCAATTTTTTCAACATACTTCATAAAACGAAGGTAAAGTACTTTTTCATATATTTTGCTAAAGGAACTCAAGATACTGATAGGTCGATAATTACTGGGTTCCCTCCTATCTCCCGACTTAAAAACAGGCACAATTGTTGCAACTTTAAGGCATTCCGGAAACTTTCCTGTTTCAATACATTTATTGATGCATTCAGCAATTGGTTCCGAAACTATATCATTCAGATTCTTCAGATCAATTGATGATACACCATCTCCACCACAGGATGCACTATTTTTTAGATTTTTAATAACTGTTATAACTTCCATTTTATCAGTTGGTGCAATGAATATACTTTCAGATGGAGTTCGGCTATAAAAATTTTTGCTCTTCTTTCCATTCAAAGTTTCTTGTAGTTTATCTGCAAGACTTTTTCCTATGGTACAAAAATATTGGTTAAGGACATTTGCAATGCATTGTTGGTCACTGGTGCTAATATTATTTGTAAGTATTTCTTTTATAGTATTGGGCTCTTTTCGGGTATTTTTTCCAAAGGATTCATTTATGATTCGCCAAAATTTCCTTTTATCTCCATTAGCATTTTGTATACTACTTTCAAAGTGTTGTTTTTTAGCCTTTTTTATTTCATTCCCAGCCTTTCTTTTTGCTTCCATGTACAATCTTTTCAAATTAATAGTCTTGTTAACCTTATATGAAGAATATATTTTATTTCTCTGCTCGATCAGTTGAACAATTTTAGGAGTAATCCAATTACTATCTTCTCGAACCCTGCATCTCCTCACCACAGTAGATTCTATCTTAGCCTGCGAGATGACTTCAATTATCCTCTCAAAGTTACTCAGATTTGGCAAGTTTTGCATCTTATCAGATACCAAACTTCTGAAACGTGCCTTATCAATACTTTTAATATTTACATATTGAAACTTTTTCTTCGGTTTTTGAACTTTAGTCACCGTGACATCTAACATTTTATGATCAAGTGTTGGCCAGTCAAGCAAATCAATATGAAAATCATTGGAATTATCATCACCAAGAACATGGTCAATTAGTGTGGCAGAATGATCCGCAACTCGTGTTGCATATATTTGATCTATTGTATTTATTATTTTATAATTGTTGGACTCAATGATCTTCTTATACGTGTACGTTGTGGTGGATTCCTGGTTCAATAAATCAATATTAATATCGCCCACCAAAATCATATTTTCATGATTAGACAGCAATTCATCCATATGTTCAAGAAAATCCACAATGGAGGTTGAACTCGGCGAACGATAGATAGCACATATTTTCTGTTTTCTTTTTTTCCCTAGTATCTCCACAATAATTGTATTATATTTTTCGGATTCATAAACCAGTCTAAAATCTAAATTGTCTCGAACATATATGACAGTACCGCCACCTCTTGTATTTTCTTTTCTGCAGTTAAATATCGCATTATAATTTTTAAGTTCATAATATTTTGTTTCATTCTCTTGAAGCCACGTCTCACAAAATATCAAAATTTCATGATTATTAAATTTGTTCACCAAAATTTCAACATCATTCGTTTTGTTTCTTATACTTCTAATATTAGCATATAGTATTCTACTTACCACCTTAGCAATGGAAACAAGTATAGTTTGTGGCTTTTCGTGCCAGTCTATCATAATACATTCTTGTATTACATTGTTGACTGAATGCAGAGTGCGAACATTCCTTACCTCGGACTTGACAATTTTCACATTTTTTTATATCGTGATTTTCATTACATTCTCTTGTATAATGCTCACCTGTACAATGAGCACATTTTGTACTATTTCTACAAAATTTCTGTACATGTCCGAAGCCCAAGCACTTGTAACACTGTACCAGAGGTGATTCGTCTTCGACATATATATTCTGGTATCCTATATAAACTTTACCAATTTCGGTGAGGATTTTCCATGTTTCTGGCTTAACTTGGCATACCATATTTGCGAGTAAGTTATTCCTGTGCCTTCGTTGGTATTTCACAACGAGCTTTTCATCAATGTTAATTTTTTTATTTTGCATGGCAAGTGCATCGTTCAATTCTTCCCCAGTCATACCCTTTATAACACCCTTGAATACAATGAGAGGATTTCTCTTATTTCTTTCCTCCACCAAGAGCTCATCGATCTTCCCTGCATGTGATTTTAAAATATCGCAATCTTTTTTGCTTTCTGTCTTTATGACAACAGAGTTCTTTAATGTTTTTTTTATACTACTTATACCTATTCCTAGCTGCTTTGGATTTATATTTTTCTTTACCAAGCCTTCAATCTCATCACTAGTTTTGGTATTATCATTTGCTCTTATTATAAGGTCGTGGGTGGATATACTTTTTGCGAGGTTACTCTTTAGGGCGGAAGCATATGTACCACCTTTAGGAGATTCTTCACTTTTATTTCCATCTGTAGAAGTCTGCTTCAGCAACAAAATAGAGGACGCAATATCCTCCACCCGAGTCTGTATCTGGCACAACTTACTATCAATTGTATCACTCTCTCCACGCTCGGAGTTTCTACATTTTAACAAACACTGAATAATAAAATTCATGTCGTTCAGAGACTTTATCGGAATATTATATTACTTTATAGGATATGTGCATTAAGCGAATCAAAAGTTATAAAGAGGGGACGGATACACACATACACGTTGGAAAAGTGCCCCTCCCCTCTAATTAATGATATCTTTTGAAAACGAAATAGTATAATTTGACTCTTTCTGAAGAAATCATTTTTTTGAAATTTCGATAAAACCAGTTTTAAACTTTTTAGGAGGCACTTAAAAATCATCCCTTTTTATATGTGCCCTTTTTCGTCCCTTTTAGTTAAATTTTGGAAAAATTGCCGAATATGCTAACACTCATTTCTATAGAAGAATTCATATGCCAAATCTCAAGTTCGTACCATGTCTAGTTTCCGAGATATTCGCATACTTTGAAAAACATTCAACCCTATTTTTCACCCCCTTAGGGGTGGAATTTCCAAAAATCCTTTCTTAGTGGAAGGTTTTGTATTGAGACCTACCTGATTTCCAAATTTCACTTCTCTACGATTAGCCGTTTGGGCTGTGCGTTGATGAGTCAGTCAGTCAGTCAGTCAGGCACTTTCCTTTATTATTATAGATAGATACGTTCATACATATTGTGTATTAAAATCTTCTCGAAATAGGTTGAGCCAAATCATGGAATGCGAAAGATCCTGGAGGACTTTCTAATCTCTCTATACATAGAGCTGTTGTATTTTAACCAGTTTTTCTTTTTAACATACAATAATAATTATTTGTCATTATGTCTCATTAATTATTTGATTATTTTCTTAACCACAGCTTCTATTGTTAGAGTGACGACAGCACCGCGACACACATTCTGTTCCTGGGGATATACATTCGAAAACAATCGCTGTGTTGGTATGAATTCCAAGATAATTTATTTACTATACCTGATTTATAAATGTTTTTACCAACTTTTCTGAAAGAATTGCCTAATTTTTAGACGTGGACGAATGCGCAACCAACAAGCACAATTGCTTACCGAACCAGCACTGCGTGAACATAGCTGGGGGATACTTGTGCCACTGTGCTCCTGGACATAGGCTGGTGCAGGATGGCGGTTGCGAAGACGTGGATGAGTGTAAGGAAAGTGGGGGAAAAGTAAGTATATATTAACAAATTTGTGGTGCTTGGTGAGAGGTAGAAGAGATTATCGTAGAAGATTAATTTTATGGCTACCAAAATACACGAATGAACAGTGTTGAGGAACTTTTACGAGCTGTTATAACAGAAAAGCCTTCTCACAGGTGAAGGTCAACATTTGAGGACCTGACACGGGACCTAAAGAGATAAGGTATTTTTATAATTTGTTCCCAAAACTTTGATCACACATTCAATAACCCCATCATTCTTAATTGCGACAGGTTTAGTCTTAAGTCGATAACCACACCGTCCTATTTTCCAGGTTTGTGTGCAATACGCCACGTGCATCAACACAATTGGTTCGTTCGAGTGCAGGTGCCGTTCAGGCTTTGCAACATCTCCGATATCTCGGCAGCTTTGTAACGACGTGGATGAGTGCCAAGAAAATAATGGACTTGGACCTTGCGAACAAAAGTGCGTCAACATTTGGGGATCCTTCAGATGTGCTTGTAGGCCAGGATTTAAATTGAATCCCGATAATAGGTGTTTTTACAGTTTTTTTTAATCTTCATATAGTCTAACAACTTATTTTTGAGGGTCCAGAATCTTAAATGTAGGAGTGTCAATTTCCAGAACATGTTCAGACATTGATGAATGTGCCGAACCAATAAGACGTCTTTGCGTTGGAACCTGCCAGAATATTCCAGGAAGTTATGAGTGCACCTGCCCTAATGGCTACAAAATGGGATTGGACAAGAGGAGTTGTATCGGTAAATAGTTTGATAAAGTATGTTTCATCCATTCGTTTCGCTGTTGTCAGTAAATTAAGATATCCCAAAGACAACTTATTAGAGGTTTGAAGTATTTGTGGTTCTCAGACCGTGTTTAAGTATTATGGGGTTTTCTTTCCGTGAATTACGCTTTTTCTTGTTCCTTTGAATATGCCTTATTAGCCTTCAATTCCTGACATTCGATCCTTTTGTGAGGTTAAATCCCAAAAATCCTTACACTTTTGGAAGGTTTACCTTTGCCGTATACTTTGAAGAGAGTCATGACATCTTTCATTTTTTACTCTATTTTACATGGTCTGTATAGCCTCCCATCTTTTATTCGATATTTTTCAAGAGCTCCTATAGATTTTTCCAGCCATTGTTCTGTGTCTTCATGAATTTTTATAGCAACAGCTTACTTAATGAACTGAAAAAGCTGTGTAAACGCAGATTCCGATCGTTTTAATACATTGCGATTTTTAATAATTACCTATGTGATTTTTTGGGCAGATATCGACGAGTGCGAGAACGGGGAGCTAATCTGCGGCAGCGAAGAAGTGTGCCAGAACAATAGAGGCGGGGCAAGATGCAGCTCCATAGCTTGCCCGCCTGGATATTTCAGAGATCCTGGAAACAGAAAGTAAGAACAAAAGAATCATTAAAAAACTGCATTCTATGGCAATCAATTCCCATCGGTTTTACCTAACACGAAGGATACTAATAACTCATCATGTGCAACATACAACTTAAGTAGATGTAGATTTTGTAGCACGCTTCTCACCATTTTCAAGAGGTGTCTCATTTCATTAACAATCTACGTGCTTTAGTTATTTGAAGCTCATCGCATATAAATACATAGCTGTTGATATGAAGGCTGACGGTGGAAAAATGCGACCAAAAGCTGCGACACGTTTCCTGAACTGACGCCCAAAAAAAGCCTTATTGGCAAGTATTAGTATCGGTTGTCTCTGTCTCCAGGGGTGTACCCAGACAGCACGCGAATATTCCTTGGTTATCCCGAATGTCACGGGATATTAATGGACATTTGGATATCCCAGATGGGATATCCTGTGCTGTCTGGGTAGTTTGCTGCGCGATCTTCTACGTCAACGTTCCGGAATGTACGTGAGACCTGGGAATGTGGGTTCGAATCCTGCTGGGACATTGCCTAAAGTAACAATTTAGAACGGTTTTTAACATAACCTTGCATTAAAAAATTGCCGATATACTAATAGAATTTTTCCTTCCAGTCGATGCAGGCGTCCTCCAGGAATATGCCGAATCCATGACTACGAATGCCTCCACCGGCCCGAGACTTATTCCTTCAATTTCATCACTTTCGTTTCCAAACTTTACATACCTACTGGACCCAGACCTCAAGTAAGTTTTTCAAAAATGTTCACACACGGGCCTCAACTCAATTGCAATTTTTTTTGAGTTGAGGCCCTTTTGTAAAAAATACATAATAATATTCATGAATATTTTTTTTTTCATTTCAAAAACCGTTAATTAATAAACCTATAAAGGACAAATATGCATGCGGTGTGGAAATGACGGAGGAAAATTCGAACAATTGTAATTTCGGACAAATGTGTCTTCGAATAGATTGATTTTCGAACAACAATTTTCATTTAACCTGATTATATTACGAGAATATGTTTGAACCGCTTTATAGTATGTAAGTGTTCATTTATTATTGACAAAAAGACAGATCCGTTAATATTTTCTTTGACTTTCTGCATTTTAGGTGGATCTTTTCACAATGAAAGGGCCAAACTGGTCCGAGTCCATGTTGGACTTCAAGCTTCGTCTTGTGGAAGTGAGGGCGCCACGTGGAGTGCCTCCAGCAGACAGTTCCTGCTTCAAGTGAGTCCAACTTTATTTTATTGGGTGTTTAGTGGCAGTCCATTTGAAAGAAATGAAACATAGCTTTAAATTTTCCTATCATAGATATTAAATTTGAGTCTGGCATGTATGAGTACCATACTTTGAATCATGTCATAATTAAAAATCATGTCAACAATAAAGTAATTATTGTAAAACAGCCCTGACAGAGAATGGCAAAGACACTGCCAACCACCTTTGAATAGAGTTAAATATTTGAGACGCAGGTTTGTTATTGAAACTATACAGACATGACACTGTGTGATATAAATCTAATAATATTATTGAATATCTTAAGTTAAATGCACAAAAATGCCAAAAACAAATTAGCGAACTTTAACACCACGCAATTGAAGCAAAAATACTTTGTATCTGACTAAAAGAGTATTTTTTTCTTGAGGTCTATATCTACGTTTTTATTTTGTCCCTTTTTAATGTTATATTTGCGCCTTTTATATATTTGTATTTATCTTGATGTGACAGTCTGAGTGATGGGTAAATAAATAAATAAATTTGTTTTCTTTTTCAGAATGACGCCGTCTCCTAAACAGGCGCAGGTATCCCTGGTGAAGACGCTGATAGGTCCTCAAGATATCCTTCTGGAGCTGTCCATGGATTTGTTTAGATTAGGGAATTTTGAAGGAACAGCGGTTGCAAAAATAATCATTTACGTCTCGGAGTACGAGTTCTAAATGTTCGGACGTATTTATTTATTACGAAACTAGCAACTTAAAGTCTAATATAAGTTAAATAAGTCTAAATAACTATCTACTACCAAATTCAGACTAAAGAAGAGGTACATCTACATCCCTATGTGGGTCCCAGTAATTTCCCGCTATTGTGCGCATGTGACCGACACCTGTACCCGCATGCTTAGTTTTATCGGAAGGTCCAACAACAAGGCCCAACCAACTGTGTCGGCCTACCTCTATGAATGTACATAATATTTTTGGCCCCGTTTTCAAATCATCTAACTTTATTAATATAATAAGGACCATTCATAAAAACCCCGTCTTTCCAAAACCAATACGAAAAGTACCTACCTATAATATAAAATTCGAAAAAAGTGCCAGCAAAACAAAACGTGTAAATCCACAATTTTTTATTTATTTTCTTTTTTTTTTATGAAAGTGAACACAAATACCCCCGTTGATTCTTTCACAGTGAGCTACTTAAAGCTTAACGACACATCGTGAAAGAGGAAGATGGTCAGCACCTGGGATCGAACCCACGAAAGCCGGCGTCTTAACCTAACGGCGGCTACCAACAACTTCATATTATAAGCTACAAACGACAACTTTTTGCGTTGTTACCATGGGCACATCGACCGACTGATATCGTTGGCGGCCATTTTATTGCACTTAACTTTGGCCATTGGACCAACACCACCTATATAAGAAGGCCTTAGCGCTACGTCACATCGTGAGGCCCAGCATTCACTTGCCTATATCTGTATGTACTTACCTGTACGCTATGATATCTGTCTACACGCCGGCGGCCTAGTGACGCGAGAGGAAAAAATGGCCGCCAGCGCTAAGGCCTTCTTATATAGGTGGTGTTGTTTGGACTAATATAAAAATATAAATTTTTGAGTATCTACCCATTAAATTGTATGTGCCAAATAAAATATATTCATGGACACGGTCGATTTTCTACAACCAGGTAGTGACAGGAAATCGAGCATAATTTCACACTTAAAAATTATTATTTATATATTTTTACTTAAAAATACTTTTTGTTATGTATATTATTATACTTTAAATGAGGTGATGTCCAGTTTGCTGTAAATACATCGTAAAATACATATTTTTAATAAAAAAAAATTTGGTGTGTGTTTTTTTTAATAGTAGTTATGATATTTCCGTCGGGTGTTAATCCTTGCAGCTAACAAAAACCTAGAAATAGAAAGTTTCAGTATTTGAGAAACATTGATTCAGAAGGAAGCCACTCTTGGTACAGGACTATCACTTCGAGCTTTGAGTAGTAAATGCGGAGATGACTGGGACATGTACTGAAATTACGAATTAGAGTTGGAAGAAAAAAAATGACTTCTATTCCTTCAATCAGGGTTCTGAAATTCCTGCACATTCAGTGAGCAATTCGGATACGGTATGGGTGAAGATAACTGACAATGCGATGAATCGAACCAATTTTTATCAGTTATCTTGCTTGACTTGCTCTTTAGTAGTAATTTCAATTTAATTTTATTTTATTTTATGTTTAACAAAAATGAATCTGTGCTCACTCAAAGGGAACACAAATACACTCCTTGACTCTTTCACAGTAAGCTACTTAAAGCTTGTGTCGTGAAAGAGGAAGATGGTCGGCACCTGGGGACAAGGAGGAGAGGTTCTTGGGACAGACCATTCAAACAGATTGAGACCCAAAAGAGGAAGAATGTATTCATACTCGTCTCTAGGCCATTGCAGGCATTCGGAGTCGTCAAATATTACACAATGAATATATACCTACCGACATTTACACATATTATTTTAAAGTAAAAAAAAATCAAAACATAATAATATAAAAACGATGTTTTAAATAGGCGAGACTGAAAGGGTGCATGCATGTAAAGGACCCTTTCAGTCTTCAGTCAAAATATCATTGCAGAACAGGGAGAAGCTACTATGAGGGGTGCATTTACATTTACGACAGTTCACCACATAGACCTACTACATATTATATCTATGGACTGCTAACGTGAATTGTCAAACGAACAACTCGTGTTATCAACCTTTGAGAAGATATACCTAATACTAGAGAAATAATGTGATTCTGCGCATGGTCCCAACAAGTACCACGTGACTGCTGTCAAACTCATACAAACTGTGACGTTTGTCGGGAGGGGTGTGTGGCATACGATTTTTTTATTTTCAATATTTTAGTGTTAACATTGATGAATTTAATGTTTTAATCATATAATTAGTTAAAGGAAGTGCCTGTGGGCTTTGTTGTGTTGTCTTGTGCTTGTGGATGAAAGCAAAATGAATTATTATTGATAATTTATCTTCAGTCACGTGACTGTTGAATAAAGGAACCGATTTTCGGTTCTGCGCATCCAAAAAGTTCTCAAATTAGGTATATTTTTTGTACTCGGTGTTATCAACATGCAAGGATTTTTCCTCTCTGACAAAGAGGCATTGGAGAACTGTCAAAATGTACTAACTGCGTACTCGTTTGAAGTCTTTCAACCTTCCTAAATTCTGCTGTATTTTTGTAGGGAAAAACGTTTCATCATTATTTTAACGATGTACCTATCATTAAATTGTCATAATTGTTGTTTTTCCTCTTCGTCATGTTGATAACACCGTGAACTGGTAGGCGAAAGGAAAAAAATAATTTTAAACAATACAAATTTGGTTCAATGCTGAACAGGGCAAAAGGCCTTTTGACCATATAATATTATAGCGAATATGTAACAACTAATGACTCTAACAATTCATTACTGATGTTCCATTTTTAAATGGAACAAACCACTACGGGCTTACGACCGTCTTCTGCTGTTATTTCGAAGGCTGGCTTAATGTGATCATTTTACGTTAACAACGTTCGTCATTAGGTGGTAATATTTAAGTCTCCGAAACTCCTAATCATGAGAAATCTCGACATTTACAATAATTGTACAACATGTCAAAAAATCCCATGTATTACAACGAGTAGATATTTAATAATACACATACATACATACATTCTCCCTTTAAGGCACCTCGCACACCGCAAGCCAGCCCGGCAGAGAGCAATCCGCAGCAAACCCGACCAGCACGAAACCGACCTCCCAGCTCGATCGAAGCAATCAAACGAGAAAGCCGGCCCCGGACAAATCAAGCCCGCCGCGAACTATCCCCAAACCAACCAGCAATGCGGGGGCCTAAGCCCCACTTGGGGGCATAGGGAGGCATCAAGAGCTCTGCATTGCGCTTGAAGGCGTCCGAGGCTCATTGTGCCTTTTCTGACCAGTTGAGATTTAAGGACGTGAAGTGGTCAACCTCACGGTCCCGATCTGACTTTTCGATTTCCTGCCTCTTACAGGATGCTCGAAAAATCAGCAAAAAGAGCAGAGGTGCTATTCTTCGCCGGCAACCTCACGGCATTTAATAATAATGAATGAGATATAGAGAGAAAAGTTGAAAATTATTGAGAACAAGAAAGCTACCAAATTTAAAGACTGCGACTGCTGTCATGTTCAATATTATAGCTTTGTTACATTCTTCCTCTTTTGGGTCTCAATCTGTTTGAATGGTCTGTCCCGAGAACCTCTCCTCCTTGTCCTCAGCCAGTCGTTACTGCCTTGATCCATGTGTGGCGACCTTTGCAATTGTCGTCCTTATCATTGCTTCGACGATGGTAAAAAGCAAACCTGAGTGGGTCATTTTGTGATCTATCCAAGTTGAGGATTAAACGATGAGCTATGTGATACAAGAGATAAGTAAAGATGACATAATGTTAAGGTAAAGAAAATATTATAAGATGACTTGAAGTGAAACTTATTGATGGGTTTAATGAATCTGGATTTCTATCCATCTTGCACGTCTTTCAGAGAGGGTTTTAAAAAGGTACCTACCTCCTTAGATTCTTTAGAGGATCTCTCTATCTGTAATGTGATCTGATGACGCATAATGTCTTTCCCATCTTTCTCAGGTTGATGGTTCTGAATGGCCAAGTGGAGGTGTGAAGTTCGCGCAACACTCCAAGGATCATCTCGCTGATGCAGGTCGCCGAAAGAGGACAATCCGGAAAGGACGACATTCCAAACTAAATTAATTTATCGGATAATCTGTGTCACCGCTCCGGCCCTGAACCGATCGTTTAGTGATATCCTAATCCGCGTCTGGGTGGATGTCCAATAGCAGCAATCACCAGTCACCACGCGGCGTACCTCTGCATCTCGGGATGTGGTGCCAGAGGAGGGCAACCATCGAGGACCAGAGATCCCTTCAGTTGCCTTTAATATTTTGTTGTGATGCAAATTTTCCCGACAGACGTTGTGCTTTTGATTTTTTTTTTTTTACCCATCACGCCGTTTCCCGAAGGGGGTAGGCAGAGAGTACGGATTTCCACTCTTTCCTATCCAAACAAACCTCTTTCGCTTCTTCCAAACGCATAACATTCCGCATACATGCTCTTCTATTCCTTTTACTCCTGACTTGGCCCTCCTCTAAGACGGCACCGATATGATCGGACCATGTCATTCGAGGTCGGCCTCGTCTGCGTGCACCCATTCTTTCAGATTTATATATCCTTTTAGTCATTCTATCTTCGTTCATTCTCTCTACATGCCCAAACCACCTTAATTTATTCACTTTCATTCTAGTCACTACACTAACATCCACTCCACATTCCTTTCTAATACTATCATTCCTCACCTTATCAATCAGTCTCTTTCCGCATATCCTACGCAGTGATCTCATTTCTACAGCATTTATTCCAACTTCCAGATTTTTCGTCCATGTCCATGCTTCACTCCCATACATCATTGATGGAATCAGGATTGCATTGTGCATCAATTGTTTGGATTTAAGAGATACATTCTTATTTCTCATTAGAGGTCTTAGTGCACCGCCAACCCTTCTACCAGCCAGTTTCCTTCTTTCAATTTACTTTTCACACCTTCCATCTCTGCTAAATAAACTACCTAAATAGACATACTCATCCACTTGTTCCAATTTCTCATCATTCACTTTCACACTACATTGCGTTCTTAAATTTTCTCTTTAAAAAAAAGCACCTTTGTCTTATTGACATTCATCTTAAGACCATTCATTTCACAATTTTGATACACACGCGTCACAAGTTCTTGCAAATCACATTCGCTTTCAGCCATCAACACTAGGTCGTCTGCATACATCAGAGCGCACACATTCATTCCATTCAGATCTACATACCTTCTGTCGCTTTCGTCCAGGTCGAATGCACAGAAAAGCTTTTGATGTTTGTTCAATAACTTCTCCGTTACCATTCGCAGAGAGAAGATTTGGTCCGCACAACCTCTTCCATTCAGAGGTTGTGCGGACCAAATCTGTTTTTGATAGTAGGTACTATATCTAATTGATATTTTTCGTTGCGTTTAAGCCTATGTGTTTGAAAGCAAATGCCTCAGGAGAATTTGGGGGATAAGATAGTACAACCACATCACGGAAGAGACTATACGCCCGCGCCGGTGCACTCAGCGTAGGCTCAGCACTTCTACCATGATGGAAAGGAGATGGACTTGACTGATGGGACATATTGTGTTAAGGATTCAGAATGACAGTTGGGCGAGGAGAGCGCTGTTCTTCCTCCAATCAACGGTCCCGGAGACGAGGATGACCCTCTCATACCGTGTTCCGCTCCGTCGAAGCAGAGCTGAAGGATGAAGGAGGTCATAAATATTGCGCAGTCGAGAGCAGTGGAGAGCTGTTTTTGCCTCCCTATGCCTATCAATTCAGTTTGTCTTAAAGAATATGTAACAACTAATGACTAACAATTCATTACGTTTAGATGTTGGATTTTTAAATGGAACAAACCACTACGGGCTTAAGACCGTCTTCTACTGTTATTTCGAAGACTGGCTTAGTGCGATCACTCTACGTTAACAACGTTCGCCATTAGGTGGTAATGCTAAACTCCTAATCATGAGAATTCTTGACATGTTGAACAAAAGTCTCATGTATGCATCAAGTAGATATTTAATAATTAATGAAATATAGAGATACAAGTTGGAAATTATTAAGAACAAGAGAGCAACCAAATTTAAAGACTGCGACTGCTGTCACGTATTTGGCGCCAGGATATGAATATATCATTTTTTGTTAATGTCTCATCTTTATTGCCTATTGGCTTTATTGGAGCACAACGTTCTAATTATGTCTAGATTCCTCTGACCATTTTTGTCAATCTTTAATGCCAATTTTTATGTTATTTATGCACTCCAACCGTCCAACTGAAAGAAAATTGCCAAGGTGTGCCACCGCTGGCAGCAGTGGGGCACAGCCACTCACCGTAGTGTTGATTTATCCCGCCCTAATTCCCACCAACGGCCGGGAAGTCCGGATGTATCGCCATCTCTATGTCCTGATGCTCCTGTGCCCCCCCTTCATTCCTCTCCCGCCCCTCCCGCACTAGCATGCTCAACCTCACCTCTTTTCTTGGTCTGTTTTCCAACCAGCATCGTGGATTAGATTTTTTTTATAATACGCAGTCTCAGACTTGCCGGTTAAGAATAGCTATTTTACTGTTTTTTGCTGGTTTTTCAAGCAATCTGTTAGAGGAGGAAATAGAAAATTCAGATCGGAACCATGAGGTTGACCATATGAGGTCCTTAAACCCCAAAAGATCAGAAAAGGCGCAAGAAATTATCCTCGGATGCCTGGACCTATAGGGGGCTTCAGGCAGCTGATGTCCCCCCTGTGAAGGTGCAGGATCGAGCGCAATGGAGAACTCTTGTTGCCTCCATGTGCTCAGGAGAGTGGCGTTTAAAGGGAGAATGAATGAATGAATGACCCTAAGACTCACTTTTGGTAGCTCATCCATTTGGATGATTTTGTTTTCGTATAAAAAAATATGTATGAAAAACCCAACTCTAAGTTGCACTCAAACTGTAAGAGTATAGTGAAAACCAAGAAAAACCTAACATTGACGAACAATCTAGAAGTTGGTATAAAAGGTGTAGATATAAATGAGATCTTTACGCAGGATATGCGGAAAAACACTTAAAGGTGAGTAACAATAGTATTCGAAAGGAATGTGGAGCGAATGTTAGCGTAATAAAATAACAAGTAAACGAATTAACTTTTCTATACAAAGGTATAGCCGGCGGAACTTATTGCCTGAGGTATTTTTTCCAGTCAACCGGTCCCGTCCAATCTGAGACGGGCCAACCCCGGGTACAAATTTCAAGTGAAAAAACACTTAGAAAAACTCTGACTCGTGATCTTAAGTCCTTGCCTATAACGAGACTAGAATGAAACTATTTGATTGGAGGTGTTTAAGAATAACAAAAAGGGTCTATAAATAATCTAAAACAATAGATGCGCCGACCTAGAATTACGTAAACTCTTCATATCGGTCCCTTTTCAAGGAGGGCCAAATTGGGAGCACGAAGAATATCAATCTATGCGCAACATCACGTTATTGGATAAAACCGAAGAGGTTTGTCTCGATAGGAAAGAATGGATGTCCGAACTCTCTGCCTAACACCTTCGGGAAACGGCGTGACGAGTAAAAGAAATTGCTCATGGACAACGTACTTAGACATAAGTGTATGGATATTGTGAAAACTCGCCATTGGACGGGTATATCCATACGGTGTCGACACAGCAGAGTGTAGTATCTGGATGGAGTAGGTACCCCTCAAAGCAGCACTATTCCTGCCGAAGCTGTCAGAGAGATGATTTATGTCAATGGGAACGTCAGCTCCTACTGGCCGCATCCAGTCTGTGCTCTGTCGCAACACCCATACACACTCAGTAAGAACAATCGCCCGGTCAGAGATTCAACACGAGTCATATGACATTACATCAGTTCCTTGATGACTCTTTTTTTAACCATCATGCCGTTTCATTTAAGCGTAGGCAAAAGAAAAGAACTTCCACCTATTCTATCAAAGCGCACTACTTTCGCTCCTTCCACTGACGTAAAATTTCCTGTACTTACTTACTTGATCCACGTTCGCTCCCTAGGTGGAGCATGTGGTCGCCATAAAACCTCGCCAAGCATTTCTATCCTGGGCTAGATCTAGGGCGTCATTCCAATTTAAGCCAGTAGCCCGAAAGTCTTCATCTTTGTCTGCCACATCTTATACCACGAGGTGTGTAAAATAGGCTTCTATATAATCTGTATACTTTGGGGACCTACGTAGGATATGGCTGAGACAGTTCAGGATTACCGTTGTCAATGAAGGTTGCATCATGAAATTTTCTATCCACAACCTCTCATATTTTCATAATATGTGTTTTGCGTCTAACCTGGCCTTCCTTGAGGACGGTATTGATTCCATCTACGTCATTCTCGGTCGAGCATGTCTTCTAACAGCTATTCTTTCAGCATGCCCAAACCATCTCAATTTACCTATTCATGTTTGTAATAACACTAACTTCTATACTACTTTCCTAATAATCTCATTCCTTTCCATATCCCACAGTATTTCCATACATTCTTCGTAGACCTCTCCTCTCATCTCTACTGCATTTATACACTAATATTTGATGAATGGTCAAACTGCGAAATGTGATTCCGATCAAAATCTTCAAATGGATAAAAAAAACTTGCTTTTCGCCTAATCCTAGAGCTAGAAGTAATCTTAAATCTGCATTATCTTAACAAAAACAGTAGTAATTAATTATCGGCGTGATTAGGTATGTATATTATGCTTTCAAATGCACCCCAACTCAATATAGGTACTAGAGGAAGATAAACACAAGAAATAATATGGGTAAAATAGTGAAACGTCGAGGGATGGCAGTAAGCAGAATAGAGGAACTTTTTCGAATAACAAAAGATTTCGAAGTTCTGTCAGAGTAATCTCGAACGTCAGGGTAGGGACCTGATGACAAGACACTAAAAGAAGAGTATTAAAAATATAATCTTGTCAATCACATTTTCAACTAGGTTTTATTTCGATGGAGATTTTTGAAGATTATTTTTGATCACATCGAAAGGAAATTGTGGACCATAAGATAATTTTTTTAAAGAAGAATTTAGCACACGACGGATAGTATTATTATAGTATAGTATTATTATTTTTTGTTATCTATATATTAATACGTGAAGGAAAAATTTTGTGACTATTTTTACGAAAATTGCGCGGACGGAGGAGTATGAAATTTCGCACACTTATAGTTTATATAGAGAAGGGGTGGCGAATGCTAATATTTTTTTAAAATTATGCATTAAAATAGATTAAATCAATAAATAAACAATACGCACGCTTCTGTAATATTATCCATTTGATTCACACACTTCCACATACTACTTATAGAGAGCATCAACTTCGTAGAAACAAAATGTAAAATGAAAAACGCTTCATAATGGGCGCAGAAAGCTTTTTGAAGACGGTAAATTCAAATGGAAGGTGGATCTGAAAATGGCGGGTTATACGACAATAAACGGACCTAAATAATGTTCAAATTTTATAACTTAAATTAATTATGGTCGAATTTCGAGCACTGGTCAACCTCTAGTTGTTTTTAATTTATTAAATAATTTTCTTGTATGAAATCATAACCTACAAAAAATAACCAAAAATACAGCTCTAGGTGACTCGCCCTGTACTGAGCTAAGTTGGATGGCTGGGGCCTATGATGGATGGCCAAAAATCGGGTTCCAATGCAGTGGGGCTAGTACGAGTTTTATCGAAAGCTAATTGCACGTTAATAAGCGCTTATTAGCGTGCAAATAATGTTCTTAAATCAAACGATCGAATCATTCGATCATTTTAGTATGGAAATTTTTCAGAATTATGTAACAACTAATGACTCTAAAAATTCATTACTGATGTTCGATTTTTGAATGGAACAAACCACCACGGGCTTACGACCGTCTTCTAATGTTGTTTCGAAGGCTGGCTTAGCGTGATCACTTTACGTTAACAACGTTCGCCATTATGTGGTAATGTTTGAGTCTCCGAAACTCCTAATCATGAGAATTCTCGACATGTTCAACATGTCGAAAAATCTCATGTATGCAACAAATAGATATTTAATAATAATTAATGAAATATAGAGATTAAAGTTGGAAATTATTGAGAACAAGAGAGCAACCAAATTTAAAGACTGCGACTGCTGTCATGTATTTGGCGCCAGGATATGACTATATCCATATTTGTTAATGTCTCATATTTATTGCCCATTGGCTCTGTTGGTACACGACGTTCTAATTATGTCTAGATTCGTACATTATGGAAATTTTTCGTAACTCTTTCGATGATCGTTTCGATATTCGATAATTGAAAACTTATACTAGGGCTACAGAGGAACCTATTATTAAGCAACACATATTTCATGGAAATAATATTTCCCACGGGCAGCTCTGTTATTATTAATTGCCATAGCACTACTTACAGAGGAATATACTCTAAGTACGAAAAATATTTCCTGTAGTTAGGTTGGTTGTGTCAATTAAGTGAAAAATATTTTTCCATGGGCCCACTCTGAGTCCCACATGGGTGTACGGACGAACTTAACCAATTTATATAATACTAGCAGCAAAACCTATTAGACGACAGGCACTGAGAAGAGTCATTAATTAATTATTGTTTGATTATCCTTTAAATCATTTCTTTACCAATTTCATTTTACCACGTTGAGATCTGTGGACAATTTTACATTTTATTCTTCCCGTAGCAAGACTAGCAAGAGATCGTAGTATGTCAAAACTTCCCGAAGACATCTATTGATTGTTTGTCATAGAAACCATGACTAACCGACTAAATTGAAAAATATTCCCTGAAGTTGGTTTGGTTTTTTCATAATTTTGTAAAAAAAAAATGTTGTTGGTAGACTAGCGGTTACGACGCCGGATTTCGGAATGTTTCGTGCGGAGGTCGTGGGTTCGATCCCAGGTGCCGACCATCTTCCTCTTTCACGACACAAGCTTTTAGTAGCTTACTGTGAAAGAGTCAAATACTGTATTTGTGTTCACTTTGAGTGAAGACAGATTCATTTAAAAAAATAAATGAACTGCGTGGTTTTTCAATAAATTTACGGACGCTTTACGAATTATTATTAAACTAGAATCCACAGGAAGAATATCCCAAGAGTGATTCATAATTATTTGGATGTAATACCTCATCAGAAAATACCTTTATTATGTCTCGAAGAATTCTCCCTAGAAACCTTGGCTTGTTCTAGCACGGTTTTGCAATGCGCTCTTGACCTAGAAAAGGACTCCCACAAACTTATACGAAGGACGAGCTTAGAAAGGGCGCTGTGCTTTGGTTTCCTTTTGCTTATAGAATCCTTTGACCCAGTCAGTGCAAGGTAGACACGTAAGTACCATCGGAGTTCTTCCCTAAAAAACAATCGCACGTCTCTTTCTCTTAGATACAATGTTGGTTCCACTTGACAGAGATAGAATGTTTATGGTTACATCGAGGAACAACCCCAAGGATTGCAAAAGTTTTCCCTATATATCCTGCGAGATTTTCCCGATCATCGCCGATGCTTGACGGAAACGCACGAACGAACATAACTGACTTATTCATTTAGGGTGACAATCATTTTATGAAGTCTTTTTCTGCATATAAATATTTTTTTATTCGATTACACGAAACTGAAGATAAAACTTTTTTTCAGAGATATGTCGGCTCATCTTTTTACTGCTTAATGGTTCTCTTTTTTGGAACGTAACACAACACATTTTTTTCGGTTGAATAATTAATTAGAATAGTGGTCGCCCTGTGGTCCAAATTCGACCATTTCTAGTAGATTTGAACAGTATTCTTTTTATATTGAGATTTAATATAACAAAAATTGAGTGTGCACTATTTCACAAATTTCTTTCAAAAACAATGATATTGATACCTACATACATCAAATTTAAAATGTTGATAATATGTACATTTTTTTCAATTATTATTAAAGACAAACAATATTAATCTATTCTCAATTTGACCACAGATAATCAAAAGAATATTATATAAGAATGCGTAATGTTTCTTTATTGATTTAATGTATTTTTATGCCACTTCATTCGCCACTCCTTGTCAATATAAATTAAAGTGTGCGAAATTTCATTCTCCTCCGTCCACGCAATTTTCATATAAATGTTCACAAATTTTTTGCTTCACGTATAAATGTATAGATTTGTTTCATAAATTGAGATGGATGGTAGTCCAGTGATATCAATCGGTGGCTTTCATGCACACAGCGTATCGGAGGGCGTAAGTTCGAATCCCGCCCGTGACGACCATTTCCGCTTTCACGACAAAAGCCTTTGGTTAGCGTGATAGATGTCAAAAGTGTATGTGTGTTCACTTCGAAAGGCCACAGATTCATTAAAAAAAACACCCTTAATTTGAAAATAAGTTAGAGGAGATGAGAAGAAGTACAACTTTTCCAATTGACGCCCTTAAACTGTAACAAAAGTATCCTGAATGTAACAGTTTAAGATGGTCACCCTTTACCTCCCTCCCGGACTGGTTCAAGCCTGTTAGGGTTGAGGGGTGCACCTTGCAACCTCCATCATGTACCATCATCAACCAACCAACCAACCCCTCTATAGATCAGTTGTATTCAGCGCTGAGCGGGGTGAAAGTGCCAACGCATCCCTCTAAGGCCGTACAAACATATCAACATGTGAGTCTCTTATACTTATTACATATGTATATTATTTTATAAACCATTTATTGTTCTCATAATATTTTGCCTTAAAGTGTGTAGATATAATAAAATAATATGTAAACAAATTAATACGAGGCTGAAAAATGTATCATAAAAAATACCTGATTTTTTTAGTCTCAAAAATATAGAAATTAAAGAATTAAAAGTGCACATGCGAATTATAATCTAATATATAAAAATTATTAGTTATGTTAAATGTGCGTGTGTCTCACTTAAACTCGAGAATGACCAATTTTAGTCTAGATATTATGTTCATATGAGTTTCGGATATTTATTTACCTACAAATAGTGTGAAAATATATAGAAAGAGTACGAGGAAAATAAAAAAAAAATACAATTTTGTTTTCCCATACAATATTTTTTCTGCCTATCAAAATGTGTCAGAATAACGAGCGTATTTCTTTTAGTTGTGAGTAACAGGAAATGAAGTAGGATATGATTAGAATGTAGGTGATACTACGTTTACTAAGTCATCTAGTATTTGGATAAAATGATTACATAATTTGTTTGCCCACATTATATTCTAAACTAGCTGACCCATCGAACTTCGTTCCGCCTTAAAATTTATAAAATTTGCTGGGTAATATATAACATAGCTAACATACATACATGCCTACTCAACGTGAAAAAAACAAAAGTTATGTGGTTATAATTTATAATATTATGAATCAGATATTTCAAAAGCACCAAAACTCACCCATTTTATATATATTAGATATTTTTATTGTTTTTTACAGTTCAGATAATACAGTTTTTTTTTTATAAGTGAGATGATACTAAAATAATTGCACAACTAAAACACCAGAAAAGGATTCATTCATTGGTTTAAAAATACAAAATAAGCTTAAAATATGTTTGAATGTTAAAAAAATATTTCTGAAAGCTTAAAAGAAATTTTATCAATAAAATGCGTAAAATGTTTTGAAACACAATGGTTGTAAATTAATAAAAATCGTGTTATGGGATTTTTCACTGATGGTTGTTGCAAGGCGTTGTTGTTAGGAAGTCCGTTCCATACTAACTTTAATATTATATTTCATATTATTTGTTAACCATTTTTCGATTTTTAATAGTTATTCTGTTATCCGGAGCAGAGAAGAATCTAATAAACTAAACACGCTAAAACTCAGTTCAGCCGATCTCGAGTTATAAGTGTTCGCACCAACACGACTTTCTGTTATAGGTAGGTATTATTAGATATTATCACAAAATTGTTAATTAATCCAATGCAAAATGTAGTTAGGTATGTTTGAATAATACATTTTGTGCTAGAGCGATGTATGGCTATTTCATGTTTATTTCAATAACTACCACCAAGAACCTTTTGGTTAATGAAATATTGAAGTTCTCAAGTGGCGAATATTGTTAACGTAATGATCACACTAATCCAGAATTTGAAACGGATCGTGGTCATCTGTGGGGCTAGTACGAGTTTAATCGAAAGCTTATTGCACGCTAATAAGCGCTTATTAGCGTGCAAATAGTGTTCGAAAATCAAACGATCGAATCATTTGATCATTTCTGTATGGAAATTTTTCGAAACTCTTTCGATGATCGTTTCGATATTCGATCATCGAAAATTTGTACTAGTGTTAACAGCTCGTAGTGGTCAAATTGAAATAATCACCATTTGAAATTAGTGAACTTTAGATATTTTGAAACGTTTATTATTCTTAAGGAGTTTTTTTACTACTCAATCAACGCATTAGGCTAAAAAAGGTTGTCATGATCTCATAATATAGCCTATATATACAACCTATTTACAACTTCTAGTTCTAATAATAATATAACTGTCCGTGTAAGGCGTAGACATACATACTTATAAAACATACCAAAAAGGTTACTAGTTTAAAAAAATAATACATTGATGTTAAAATAATTAAATTAAACTTTTTTTCCATTGAAGGTGTTTACTTTAATAACACATTATTTTAGTACATTTCCATAGTTTTGTTTAAGTAAACGCTTTTCTTGGATGTATTTGAAAAACCGAAAGATCCTAGGCACAATAAACCTACGGAAAACGGCTGTAAGTTTTATTCAGTTTTATATGATTTTTCTTAAATAAGAAGGAAGTTTACTTTAAACAACTAACCTTTAAATTTGATTAAAACAATAATTACTTTTTTTTCTCTAACTAGATAATACGTATGTTGTAGGTACCATGTTTTTTCTTTAAAAATATTCAATTATTGTTTGAATCGAAGGTGCTTGGTGGTATTTATTCATAACTAGCTTTCCCGACAGACGTTGTCCTGTGGACCCTGTGGTCCTAACCAGAAGAGGCGAGGCGGCCCGTTCATTGTGCACTGCGCCTCCAGAATCAAAAATAAATTAACTAAATAATAGCATTAAAATATTAATTCTATAACGTCAATATTTCATTCGCATTCAAAGTTCAGACGGGATTAACGCGAGAATATAATTATATGCGCGCAATTTGGTTGACTTTGTATGAAAAATTTCTAAAACGCCAGAAACGGTGGAGTAAGTGAAATGGGCTACTGTAAAAATGGACAATTACGTACCTATGCGAGAATGAGAGGGTGCAGATGCAGAAGACAATAATTATTTTGTTGTGAGTTTATTTCAAAGATGGCGTCGCATGGAATTCGTTCCATACAAACTTTAATATCATATTTTTTATTATTTCTTATCCATTTTTCAACTTTTTATTAGTTATTCTGTTATCCGGAGTGGAGAAGAATCCAATAAATTACACATCTGTTGAGCCAATCTCGAGTTATAATAGTGTTCGCACTAACCCGACTTTAATTTATATTAGAGATATTATATTTCAATCTGTATCAATTGAGACACCAAAATCACTGTTTTTTAAGCAACCGCTTTCTTTCCCAGATGTACCTAGAGGAATAAAACGGTACCTTTTGAAAACCGGTTAATTGTTGTCAAAAGAGGGTGTAATGTCTAATTTATAAATAAAAAATGGTTTATAAAAATTTTTAACAACCATTTTTTTATTAATTATTTTAACCACGTTTACACGTGGTATTTAGGATCGTTTTCTATTGAGAATCGTTTTTTAATTTCTAATTTTGCTTTAAAACAATTGTTTTTTTAGAATATATTGTTGAATAATTGTGTGTGTGTGTCATGCAATTGGAAGTTTTAAACCACATAGATTTAAGTTTTTGTAATTCATAACAAACTGTTACTATTGCTTTATTGTATGTTTAAAAATTATCCAATGTAAAAGGCTCTATAGTCGTAAATCTTTGAATAAATAAATAAATAATGTAGCCTTAAGACACACATAAGGCGGTATAATAAATAATAGACCCAAACGGATTTAAGCTGATCTATTGTTATTTGTTACTCTCGTCAAAATGGCGACACTCGAATGATAGTGCGGGTGTATCGGAGATACCGCTCGTCCTGTATCATCTATGATCCGATTTTAAATCCAGGACTAATAATTATTATCTCTGGATGTGGAGCTGCGAGAGATGTGCAGAGATCCTTTCTACCGCGACAGGTCGCAGTGCGCACACGATCCGTTTGATTGACAGTTGTCACTGGGGGGAAAACGGAATTCTGACTTTTCAGTTCGTCAATAACTGTCCCCTGGTCCGGGTTCGTGCCTGACAACTACGAAACGTGTAAAGAAAACAAACAAACATAAATAAACAATTAAACATTTTATAATTATTATTGTTAAGTTTTGTTTTTTTTTTAAATATATATACATATATCGGCTCGGTGTGCTCAAAACAGCAATAAAAAGTTACTTTGATGTGGTGATTTTGATTTGAGACCAAAAGAGTGTTTATCCAACATCGGTTATGTCATTGTGTTGTGACTGAGTTTTGACACACCATTGAAGGAATTTATACCAAAAATAGAGAAAATTGTAAGTATTTTTACATTATACATACGCATGTGATTCTGAACTAATTACATACTTACATAATAAGGTTTTTCCTTTTGTATTTTTACCCTCCTAATACCAGTAATTTTTTACTGCTTGGATGGTGAAGGAGGAAAATAAATAAATGAAATAATTAAAGATCTTTTGAGTATCGAAGTGTTTATTTATTCACGCGTAATAAAAGTTGGTTTCAAATAAATAAATTAACACTTTTTTCATGCAAATGTGTATATTTTGTTAGCGGAACTTATTGTCTGAGGCATTTTTTTCTAACGAACCTGTAGCCCTAGTATAAGTTTTCGATGATCGTTTCGATATTCGATCATCGAAAGAGTTTCGATAAATTTCTATACAAAAATGATCGAATGATTTGATCGTTCGATTTAAGAACACTATTTGCACGCTAATAAGCCCTTATTTGCGAGCAATTAGCTTTCGATAAAACTCGTAGGTACTAGCCCCACTGCCCCGTCCAATCTGAGACAGGCCAACCACCGGATAGAAATTTAAAGTGAGAAATATGAAAAAAAAAACAAAAGTAATACCTACTTAATGCAAAATTAGTTGTTTATTTCCAAAACGTTAAATAATGTAAAGGCACTGAAAAACTCATGAATCGTAATTAAAGTGGTGTTAAATTTATTAAAATATGCAGGGTTTTTCACGATGCGAAAAAATGTGAAGATTAATCTTAATAATAAATGGATTTTGTTTTTTTTACCTAAACACAATTTTTAAACGTAATAAAGTCTCTTTATGAAATAATAAGTTTATATCTAGATAGTTCGAATTAAGCTATTTTGTGAATACTCTTGCTCGATTAAAGTACAGATTTTTCGAATAAAATAAAATGAGCTCACGTTAGTTAAAAATATTTTTACTTACTTAATCCACGTTCGCTGCCAATGTGGAGCATGCTCCACGAAGCTTTCTTTTGGCGTTGGAGTAATCAGCTCAAAATATTTTTACTGGAGTTTATTAAGATAGTACATAATAGAAAAATAAAAAAACATCACTCAATGATGAGTGAAAGGCTAATAAAAAAATGATATTACTGCCTAAATTTGGAACCTCGTATCATGGTTTAGCAGCACAATTATATAAAACTTTATTCTTTTATACAAATACTTACGCATTTTATTCTTGATAAATTTCAAAAAAAAATTTTTTTGAGTATTTCTCACAATTAAAAAAAAAATATTTCTCTTTATATTCTTTGATATCATATCGTTGTATCATTTTAGGAAAACTAAATGTACTGAATTTTTTTTTTTTTTTTTTTTAATTAAACGTCATCATTAGATCGTTTTTTCTTTTCTTTTATTATAGACCTCCACCCGCACTCAGTGATTTTGGAGATCGTTTTTAATTCACTTTAAATAATAGACTATCAGGTATATAACACATTCTTCTTTAGGTGTGTTTAATTTTGGCAAAAACTAAACTAACGTCAATGCTAAAATAGTAATTTCTGATGGACATTTTCAATTATTGATTTGAGGACTGAACATTAAAAAGGTGCTAAGTGGATTTTACACTAAACAGAGAAAAGTAGAAAAACTGTTGAGCGCACCATAGCAGGCATTGCATCTTCAACATTAAATTTGATTTACTTAAGTGATTGAATGACTTTCGATTTTTGTATGGTTTTATTAATTTTGGCAAATATTCATTCACCTTTTGCAAATATTCATTCATCAGGTGCCGACCATCTTCCTCTTTCACGACACAAGCTTTAAGTAGCTTACTGTGAAAGAGTCGAGGAGTGTATTTTTGTTCACTTTGAGTGAGCACAGATTCATTAAAAGAAAAAAAAATCACCGCAAGCCAACCCGGAGGAGACCAATCCTCAGCAACAAACCCGAACCGCACGAAACCGACCCCCTAGCTCGATCGAAGCAATCAAACCAAAAAGCCAGCCACGCACAAATCAAGCCCGCCGCGGATCCCCCCAAAAACCAACCCGCAATGTGGAAGGCCTAAGCCCCACTCAGGAGCATAGGGAGGCATAAAGAGCTCTCCATTGCGCTCGAAGGCGTCCGAGGCTCATTATGCCTTTTCTGACCGGTTGAGGTTTAAGGACGTGAGGTGGTCACGGTCCCGATCTGATTTTTCGATTTCCTGCCTACAGGATGCTCGGTTGCAAATATAACTTGATGTTTTTTTAATAAAATGTCGCTTAGCACTTTTGTAATGTCCAATCCTCAATTATTTTCTCTGTAATGATAATTTCTCTATTCAAGTCAAACAGTGCTGAGCCCACATTGCGTAAATACGTACGATTACAACTCATTATCCTGAAGTAGATATAGTCCTATACCTGAAAACTGACATGTCTATTCGGTGATTGGGATAAATTAAGCCATCATCAACAGTCTTTTGTTATTCAATTTAGGTCCAATTCTCTTTGTTTTGATTCCACTTGTGTCTTGAGGGAGATACCGTTGATCTATCTACTGTAATGATTTCTTAATACCGTCACTATATTAAAATCATTTTAATGATATTAGAGAATCTTCATACATTTAGGTGGTCAAAAGTTCGACTTATGAAAATATTATTATTTCCAGGTTATTTTTTTAAATCTTTTTAGATACCAAAATTTGAGGAAACAGAGAATCTACTTATCAATTCTTCAAACATATACGAAATAGGGTGGGCTCTGACTTTGACTCCGTTCAAAGGATCCATTGCGAAACGTTCTTTTTTTCGTGCTATCAAATAAATGTTATTAAAACCTTGTTATTGTTTTAGGTATCTAATTCATATTTTTCACTTTTACAAATTTCTGCTATCAGATGTTAGCAGAGTGACTGAAATGAAAGTAAACAAATTGAGATGGTTCGGGCTTGGTGAGAAAACGAATGAAGAAACAACGACAAAGAGCGATAAAATCAAATAAGATCAGCGACAAAACTATATTATTATTAAGCGTTTTTTTTTTAATTCTTGTTGTATGGAGATCCTTCCGATGTGCGTCCAAATAATTGTCATGCGATCAGGATCAGTCACCCAGAGCTAAGTGGGTCCTTGTGTGGGGACTCTCCGGGACTATTATCCAATTTGCTGATCATCTCACTATTTCTCGTTACATCATGATACATCATCGTTTATTATCAGACCATGAGGTGGCCATTTATTCAGAGACTTTCCAGTCATTGTACCTAACCGATTTTGAAAATAAATTATTTCTAACATATCTGAGATCCTGCACCCTCTGCGTCCAATTTCGCCCCACAGCTGTTATAATGTCGTTTATCAACATTTTATAGGTCTGCCAACCCTTCTTCTCTTCATATGCCAAGGGCGCCACTTGAAGATTTTCAGGGTGCAACCGTCCATCGTTTCATCCTCCAATAAGACATTATGTTTTGCAATGCGATTCAGTGACTTTAGTTATAGATTTCTTAATTTCTAACCGTCTCTCAATTTAATTATTATTTTGAAATTAAATTGACGTTTGACAGAAACTGTCAGGTAATTGATAGCTGTTGCCTTACTGTGACATGTTTACTTAATCATTTACTCTCTCACTTTTTATTTGTGTATCACACAACAGCCCAGATAGAGTCCTCTCTGGTTAATGCGGTAGGTGAAATCTTTATCTGAGTTATCTGTGGTAGCTGATATCATGCTCCTCAGGTATTTATGTAAAAGATGTTGTTTGGGGCAATTTAGTGTTCTGCGGGTAATAATGTTGGCCAGTTTCTGATAGGTTATTGGGGAAACAGCACGGCACAAATGTTCTGTCTTCGTTCGACTTGTTTTCAAGTCATTGTCTTCTAAAAGATCTTCGCCAGTCATTCATCATATTCTGCATATCTGCACAACTATCAGAACACTGTCGTCGGCATATAATATAATGGTGTGTCTCTGGATATCCCCGGTTAGGTCGTTCTAGTCATTTATTACTAGGTTAAATAGGAGTGGGCTAAGAACCGAACCCTGATGTACCCCGACTCCTATGCTGAACGACTCGCTTGTACCCGCCACAGTTCTCTATTGCAGTGCACATGGTTTTTTTACCCATCACGCTGTGTCCCGTAAAGAGTTGGCAGAGAGAACTTCTTTAGCTTCTTCTCCTATTTCTCTTACCTGGCCTTCCTTGAGGACGGAATCGATGTGTTCGATCCACGTCATTCTCGGTCGGCCACGCTTTCTTACACGTCTCCTTTCAGCCTTATGAATTCTCTTTGTCATTCTGTCTGCATCCATTCTTTCCACATGCCGAAACCATCTCAATTTATTAAATTTATCTTTGTCATAACACTTACTTCCATACCACATTCTTTTCTAATATTTTCATTCCTTTCCATATCCCATAAAGTTTTTCCACATATTCTTCGTAGAGATTTCATCTCTACCGCATTTATACTACATTCTTCTTTTTTCGTCCATGTCCACGTTTCACAACCATACACCATCGATGGTAATAGGATTGCGTTATGCACTAGTTTCTTTGATTGTAGTGAGACGTTATTGTTGCTCATTATAGGTCTTAATGCACCGCCCACCCTGCAACCAGCAACTTTCCTACGTTCGATTTCTTTTTCGCACTTTCCATCCCGACTAAACATGCTTCCTAAATACACATACCTACTCATTCACTTGCTCAAGACATTCATTTTCTACGGTTATTTTACAGTTCGTTCTTGCTTCATCCCTTTCAAATGTTTTTTTATGATCGCACTTATGACATGCCTTATTTACTATTTTAAAGTTTTTTATACTCACTTAATTAAAAAGTGTTTTTCTTCTATTTGGCATTTCATCCACAAAGGGGGTGGTTTAGCCGTTAATTAAAAGTTAAAACACAAAATAATTTAAATATCAATATGTGGCAACATCTTGTTGTACCCACATTAAAAGTCGCAAATAGAATATCGATTGGTCAAATATAGTAAAAAAGTGATAGACAGTAGGAAGTTCAATAACGTGATCGTCGAATGTTGCTACGTCCTTGGCAGGACTCTCCAGGACATTAGCTCTTTTATCCCGACACTGAGCTTATATTGGTATGATTAGAGTGATACAATAAGGTGACCTACTGGTGTCATGTCTATGCAGATATCTGTCAACTAATACAAACTATGGGGCTAGTACAAGTTTTATCGAAAGCTAAGTGCACGCTAATAAGCGTGCAAACAGTGTTCTAAAATCAAACGATCGAATCATTCGAACATTTTTGTATGGAAATTTTTCGAAACTCTTTAGATGATCGTTTCGATATTCGATCATCGAAAACTTATACTAGGGCTACAGGCATAGGTATATTAAAACTCAATCAGTCAACTTCGGTTACTAAATTTGTCCCGGTACAATACCTACTTACTGGACGCCACGTAGTTCCTCCAAACCTCTCTGTCTTGCGCCAGTTGCACAGCTTCATCCCAGCTTAGTCCAGCATCTTGTAGATCCGCAGTGAATGCCAACTTGATTGTTAATTTCGGCCTGCCTCGCCTTCTTGTCCCATCCGGATTATAGAAAAGACTTGTATATTCAGGTCTCTCGGGGGACATGCGGAGAACATGGCCAAACCAACTCAGTCTGCGATTCTGGATTACTGAGGGATTGGCTGTTGTGCTGTTCTGACGCGTACGGTCTCATTTGAGACATAGTGGTACCACCTTATCCCCAAAATCTGTCGCAAAAATCTGTTCTCAACACTAAGAATCTTCCTCTGTTGAGCCTTCGTCAGATGCCAGGAATCACAACCATATAACAACACTGGCATAATGCATGCGTTAAACTTAGTCTTGGTGGAGAAGTTGGTGGATTTCCACAGTTTTCTCATGCTGTTAAAGGACGAGATCGCCATTGCAATTCTAATGGAGAGCTCCTTCTCTATCCCGCCGTTTGGTGTTAAATAGACTCTCAGGTGTTTGAAACTGTCGACATCTTCGATATCGTCACTACCCAAAGTTATGGCTCCCTTGGCTTAGGCAGAAATCATTTTGCATGTTATGTTAAGGAAATCAAAAAAACAATATAATTTATGTCTCGTTAAAACTGTACCTATCCGTCTTATTTATAAAAAAAATCGTTAATCGCACGATTACGTACGACTCACTGATCAGTTTTTACTTAATTTATAAAAAAAATATTTGATGTATATGAAGATGACATTTCGCAGAAAATTTTGTAAACAAACAAAATAGTAGCCGGGCAACGCGAGTGTTTACAACCAAGATGTGCTATGTCAGATTTAAATGATTTCGAGTTATTGATGCAGAATAGGTACCTACCTTATTTTTTAATTATTTATTTACTATCAAAATATAGTTAATCCTTATTAAATCATACGAAACCTTTATGTTTCAGCCAAAATGAATTAATTTATGTTTGATCACTTCAATTTTAATATTTGTACCAACTTAAAAGGTATTCTTTGAATATTTTCTTCAAAACGTCATTATATTTCTTGTAAATTTAGTTGGTACATCATGGTTGTAAGCCCTCGAATGATTACGAGAATGCCTATTTGCTTTATTTCTTTAAATTTCCTATTATTAAAATGATAAACTAAAATTCAATGGACCAAAATATAAAGGGAGCACATAATATTTGGACGGGGAAAAAACTTAAATACAGTGTATTTATTACAAAAAACGTTCTTGTATACTCGAAACAACTGTCAGTTGACATAAAATCGAACATGGCGGGTCAAAATTTACAGAGATCAGCTCGCAATCAAGCGATATGCGTTAAACTATCTGGATGACAGCTTGTTCGTAATATTTTCTATCGCTGAGCTATTATTTCCACTGATCGTAGTTTTAAAACAAAGCAGTTAGATTTTTAAATAGTATGAACAAACCTTACCGCCAATTTCTACTGTTATTCCGAAGGCTGGCTAATGCTCTATTTTCCTAGAACTACGGTACTGCTATCATAGCGGTAGCGATGAATGTCAACTTAGAAAATTGTCAATATTGTTTCTGTAATAACAAAACACATTGATAAGACTGTTCTCTTGTTATACGACAGGCCACTCTCTCTATAAACCCGGTGCATTAGTGTGATCACTTTACGTTAACAACGTTCGCTATTAGGTGGTAACTTTCAAATCCCCGATGAGAATTTTTCAACATGTGGAAAAATCACATGCCCCGGGCAGGATTCGAACCTGCGTCCCTCAGCTGTGCCAACTGCCTCGACGATGATTTCTTATATACCTACCTAACAAGTAAATGTTAATAATGAGATATCAAACCATCTGTTGGGAATTTTTGGAATAACTAAAAACACAATTCAGGAAAATTTATTTCTGATATATTTTTATACGTTTATTTTATAGGTATATAATACCCCCTATTCGGATTTTAGAACGTTCTTATCAAGAACGTTCCAAATGATTTAGAATTAAGTTCACTCGAACTAAAATTCGTATTCGGAATTATGCCGTGTTCTAAAAACCAATATTAGTTCACCATAAATATGTTTTTGAATTATAATTGCCTATGGATCGAGCATGCGCCTTATTGGTTTATGCTGACAAGCGGACAGCCAATTTATTAAAAAAAAACTATTCTCTAAAAGTAAAACTATTCTCAGAAAAACAGCATTATCTGAACCCCTATTCTGTAGCAAGTGTAGGGTAGTCTCTTGAAAAAAAGTGACTATTAGGCGATACATTTTTATGGCCAAAAGGCCACAGTTGTGTATTTTAGGCTGAAAACAGGGTTTTATTCAATACAAGCTTTCCTGACAGACGTTGCCCTGTAGTAGTTACTAAGAATATTGATTTCGAATTTGTAATTTATACAAAAATGCGTTTAAATGCGTCAATCCAGTTTAGTGTAGTACTGGATCACATCGTTTACACTTTTATTCCAGTAGGTACTTACTATATTGTCAATAATGGTAGTGTCATTTTTTCATTCAATACAAGTATTAACAATATACTTGGTGTATATTTTCAATCAATCCCAAATTGTTCATCTAGTTTTACTTTTTGTTGTTTTTATCGTTTTTATTTTGTATTTTACTATTTTTAATTATTGTAATTCTGTCAAAGCATAATGTATACTTTTCACTCAATTTCCAATTTCTATATTCTACATTTCACTTTTATTTTATTTAAATGCCGTTTTGTACATATATTTTATATCGTTTTCAATGTTTTTATTTGTATTTTTCTATTTTTTAATTCTAATTAAACTCTGATAATGCATAATTGTATACTTTTTACTCAATTTCCAATTTCTATATTCTACATTTCACTTTTATTTTATTTATATGACGTTTTGTACATACATTTTATTTTTAATTATTTGTAGGTATAGTGGAAATAAAATACGCACTAACTGCCAAAAAATTCATTTTGAGATTTTTTTTATTTCCATACCAATAACATGAGTACAATAATAAGTACAAGTACTTACAATCTATATATATTTATTTATTATGGGATTTATTATCTCACTAGGCAGACGCCTGTGCCGAGATAATACTTTTGTTTTTTATTTTATTTTAGAAATACTGGAATAGTACCTACCTACTAGAATTTTATATAGAAATCTAATAAAATATAATATTGAAAATAACAAAAAAAACCATAAATAAACTATATAATCTAATAAAACTGATTTTTTCCCCCATATAGACATAGTACTACGATGATTTTTGGATCTGTTTTTTTACGGCTTTAGAATTAGATCATCGATATGGACTTAGTGCAATATTTAGGCTATTGGCAATGATTTATAGAACATATCCTCATACTCACCTCATTTTTTTCATTTTTGGCGCTTAGTGCGTATTTTATTTCCACTTTACATTTAATTTTATATGCCATTTGTCATATGTCCATTACATCAAACATAAAATTTGATTAATGTTATAGTTTTTGTTGTGATTTATACTTTAATTTAAGTTTTTAGGGATATGCTTGTATTGTGTAAATTTTTGAATGATTTCCAGCTTGCGTAGTGTTTCATTTGTTTTTTTGTAATTTTTTAACATTTAATAGTCGTTTTACGCCGTATATTGTATTAAATAAATAAATTACTGATGTACATACTATAATGTTATATTATCAAATTATGTTTATTTTGCTTTATGATTTTGTTTGTTATTTCATCTGCTTGTCTGTTTTTTTTTTCTCTTCTTTTGTTCATATGACTATATGTGTTATTAATTTTGAGACCTAGTGGTGAAAAGGTGCAAGCTATTATGCTACCAGGTATTTATTTGAATCAATAAAAAAAAAAACAGTCCACTGTACCCCTATTCTGTAGCAAGTGTAGGGTACCTAATCACTTGAAAAAAGTGACTATTAGGCGATACATTTTGTATGAAAAACGTCCATGTGCGATTCTCGCATTCGATACGTATAGACGTTTTTCATACAAAATGCATCGCCTAATAGTCACTTTTTTTCAAGTGACTATCCTACACTTGCTACAGAATAGGGGTCCTGGACTCCAGTACCGGCTTACACTATACCAGTACCAGTAACATTTCACTACAGGATTAGATCGCTAAAGACTGGCGTGCTACTGGATTTTAAACTGCAGAACGACTAAACATGGACTAAACCAATTCGGCTAATTTTGGTTTCGAATAATACTCGTAATAGCCCGAGAAGTTTCAACCGACGAAAAATGCAAAATAATTGAAAAATAAAAATTAAGTTTTTCTATACAAAATATTATTACCTGTCACCCGCGATACTACAAAGTTTGTTTTAGTAGTTAGTGAGTAGGTAATATTAATATGATAGGAAATATATTATGTTTCCCAATAGAATGATTCGCCGGTAATCTAGAAAAAATAATATGTTTATATTTTTATACCATGTGACAGTTAACACATCTTTATATTCAATTATTTAATTCTTTATGCATATATTACAAAATAGTGTATAAAAATAACAGTGTACTCTATAAAAATAGTGGTCAATTGTTATATACTAGTTGTCGACCAGGACTCGAAATTCGACCATAACTAATTTAAATTATGAGTTTGAACATTATTAAAATTGCTTTGTCAAAAACTGAGCGAGCGTTTACTCACAATTTTGTTTCAAAAATAATGACATGGATACGTTGAATTTGAAATTTTGATATGTTTTTTCTATGGTTATTTAATAAAAAAATATTAATATATTCTCAATTTGACCACCGATAAACAAAAGATCTGTGTCAATAATGTCAGATACATCGAGGTGTGTGTTAGTATGAAATACATAACATTACAGTAGTGCATGCGTTGTGTTTTTTTTATTGATTTAATCTATTTTTATGCACATTTTTTAAACAATTTTAGGTTTCGCCGCCCCTTCACTATATAAACTTTAAGAGTGCGAAAATACCATACTCCTCCGTTCGCGCGATTTTCGTAAAAATAGTCACAAAGTTTTTCCTTCGCGTATTAATATACAGGGTGACTGGTAATTCAAATTTCGTCAAATTCGAAATGTTGATAATGTGTACAAAGATTTTTCTATTATTAATAAACAAACAATATTAATCTATTCTCTATCTAATAGTTTCTGTGTAAAATATTGTGTAAATAAGTTTCTTATTGTATCTTTCTGTTTGCTTGTGTATATTCATTTATTCAATAAAAGTTTAATTTCAAAAAAAAAATAAACAAACAATATTAATCTATTCTCAATATCCCACCATTTCCAGTTCTACCTTTTATTTGAATATACCGCCTTCAAAAAGTTTTCTGCGCCCATCATGAGGCACTTTTCATTTTACGTTTGTTTCTATGAAGTTGATGATCTTTATTTTTTTAACACTGCTCAAGAAAGATTACATACGTATATACAATACAAATACAATTGTGATGTATTGATGCCATGACAACTTCCCTGCACTGATATTTCATGATAATTGTATAAAAGCTTATTCCGTTTTTTTCTTTTTGTTGGCTTGGTAGTGGGTAGATTCATCATATTAATAATATTATTGTGTACTTACTGAAATTAAAACTTTTTATTAAATAAATAAATATACACAAGCAAACAGAAAGATACAATAAGAAACTTATTTACACAATATTTTACACAGAAACAGTGCAACAAATGAGCGGAACCCGTTAAGTCATTTAAATGACTTGTCAACAACTTAGATATTAAATTGAATAAAGGTTTATTATTATTATAATGCCGTGGGGTTGCCGGCTAAGAATAGCACCTCTGCTCTTTTTGCTGGTTTTTCGAGCATTCTGTAAGAGGCAGGTAATCGAAAAGGCAGATCGGGACCGTGAGGTTGACTACCTCACGTCTTTAAACTGCAACAGGTCAGAAAAGGCACCAGAAGCTTTGGATACCTGGAGAGTTCAGGCAGACGGTGTCCCCCCTGTGAAGGTGCAATGGAGGGCTCTTGATGCCTCCTTATGCTTTGGCCCCCCGCATTGCGGGTTGGGGTTGGGGGGGGGGGGGGGGTCCGCGGTGGGCTTGATTTGTGTGGGGCTTTTTAGGTGGGTTGCTTTGATCAGCCTGGGGGGTTGGTTTCGTGCGGGCTAGTTTGCTGCGGATTGGTCTCCGGGCTGGCTTGCGAAGTACGGGGGGCCTCAAGAGAGAATGTATGTATGTATTATTATAATAAAAACCTTAAGTTTGTGGAAGTGTTTGACTATAAAATACATAAGATTACAGTAAATCATGGGTCGGCAACCTTTTGTTGTAAAAGGGCCAAATATTTTTCACGGGTATCAGTGCGGGCCGCACTTGCAGTAGGTATACCCTTTATGGACAAATATTTTAGTTTTAAAAATAAAACTTAATTAATTTAGTTTTGCGCTCAATATCATAATCTCGCTTCAGGTTATATTCCTTTACTACGGAAATGCTCTTTTGACAGATTAAACATAGTGGTTTTTCTTTAAATTCGATAAAAAAATATAAATTTGTGCATTGCGGCGAGAATCTTGCGGGCCGCTCCAAGATGTCTCGCGGCCAGATGCGGCCCGCGGGCTGTAGGTTGCCGACCCATGCAGTAAATAATAAAAATAAGTAGTATTTGTAATGTTTTTTTATTGATTTCATCTATGTTTTATGCATAATTTAAAAAAAATATTAGCATTCGCCACCCCTTATCTATATAAACTATATGTGCGCGAAATTTCACACTCCTCTGTCCTCGCAACTTTCGTAAAAATAGTCACAAAGTTTTTAGTGTACGTATTCATATACATAATATATATATATATATAGATAAGTGGAAATGAAATGGAAAATAATCAAAAATTTAACTATTCCACAATTTTATTAGGTGCACCTAACATGTTTCGAAGGGGCACGCCTTTCATGGTCACATACAGTTTATTTGAAACTAAAGCTAAGATTCGGTACAGTTACCATATATCTGTAACCTGTGACCATGAAAGGCGTGCCCCTTCGAAACATGTCAGGTGTACCTAATAAAATAGTGGAAGAGTTAAAAAGTTATTTTATTTAAATTTGATTATTTAAATTACCTACTTCCACCACAAAAAAATATGTTAAATAGTTTATAAATTTTATTAAGTGGAAAAAATTAGGATTTAGGTTATGCGGAGTTCACCGGGTCATTTAGTACAGTGGTTCCCGATTAAAGGTCCGCTGAACCCTGGGGTTCTATGAAAGGGTCACAAGGGTTCCGCGGACCATCCATGAGATCAATAAAGATGATCCTGAAAATGCCACAGCCTCACAGCATTTGACACAAATGCAGATCACGCAACTAAGAAAGTTGCAGAAGCTGTTTCAATAACATCCTATCTGAATTGAATTCATAAGATTTCACATCACTTTGAATATTACCTACTATTAATTGTAGTTTGAAAATGATGTGTTTGCCGAACAGAAACATGCCGATTCAGAAAAGAGTGCAAGCATTGATAGTGAAACAGTCAATCAGATATGTACATTGTACAATGTACATATATGGAAGTTCAGACAAGACAATCCCGGTTTTCAAAGCCTGTGATGGTGAGGGTTCAGACTGGGCAACTCCCCCTGTATTTATTTAATTTATAACAAATATCTAAAAAAAAAACTTAAGAACCATGACTTTAATTTTTGTAACTAAAAATTCTAATTCAATCAAGGCCGTTCTCTTTTTAGCCCTCCTATTCTCAAGACACTCTCCCCTGCCCTTGGAGTTACGTGAGAAAAATTATGCTCAATTGGGGTTCCGTAGCAGAATAAAATCGGGAACCCCAGATCTCATCGTAGGTACCTAAATTATTCGCGAATTCCCTCTCAACTGTGCTGTATTCTCCAGAAATGAGACAGATGTCGGCATTTCATGTCACACCGCTTTATGTAAATCGTGTCTCCAATTTAATACATTCGTGTCGAGTGGAACTCTATGCCTACTTGTCTACCCTCAAGGGAAGGCCATCAGGCAAGGACTGACGCGGAAGCCTCTAGGAAGCTGTGATTTTTTTATTATTTTCCAAATTAAATATTTTACAATTTATTGTGCCCTTTTATTTTATTTTACAATTTATTAGTGCTTTAGCACTAATACTATATACTTACAAACAAGGTAAATATTTTTTTTGGGATTTATTATCTCACTAGCTTTCCCGACAGACGTTGTCCTGTAGTCCTTACTATGAATATTGATTTCGAATTTGTAATTTATACAAAAATACGTTTAAAGGAAAGGTGTAAGAAAGCGTGGCCGACCGAGAATGACGTGGATCGAACACATCGATTCCGTCCTCAAGGAAGGCCATGTAAGAAGTAAGAGAAATAGGAGAGGGTGTATGAGAAATATTATGTCAGTGGATGAAGCGAAAGAAGTATGCTTGGATAGAAAAGAGTGGAGGTCCGTTCTCTCTGCCTACCCCTTACGGGACACGGCGTGATGGGTATAAAAAAAAAAAAAAAAAAAAAAACGTTTAAATTATGTTTGAATGTTAAAAAATTATAATTATGAAAGCTTGAAAGAATCAAAAATCTGCGTACCAATGTTTTGAAACTCAATGGTCGTCATTTTTCAAATTTTTAATAATTATTCTGTTATCCGGAACGGGGAAGAATCCAATAAATCAACCATCGGAAGAATCTGTTCAGCCGATCTGGAGTTATGAGTGTTCGCAATAACCCGACTTTCTTTTATATTATTATAGATTAGGCAGATGTCTGTGCCGAGATTTTGAAGACTATTCGTATTAATTAATAGTTGCATAAATGTAGGATTATAGCGACATTCATTCCGATCTCCTATCAGTCAAAATATATCAAAAGCCTCAAGTTCAACTCAGCATAGGAAACGCAGGGAAAAGGCCCATAAAAATGCAGCACAACAGGCATAATTTATTCATTAATTACAACATAGACTAATTAATAGACAAGTTTGGTTTGACAACCATTGTATTACACAATCAAGCCGTAAAAAAACATTATACAAAATTTATGAGAGTACACAGAAATTATGCAAAATATTGTCAATATAGGTCCAATCCAATCCAAACTCCCTTGACGCCCCACTTAGGGATCAACAAGAGCTCTCCGTTGCGCTCGATTTTGCGCTATGTTTATGACCTCATTAAATGTTTATTATTTAAAAGGATAAAAAAATATAATTGCTCTCACATATGATTCAAAACTAGATTTAATCCAAGAAAAACTGAAATAATATAATTTGTATCAATTGTTTATTGATTTGAGTATTCCGAAAAATCATTTTTCCTTTCAATTTATGAGACCACTATACGAGATTGTCAAATATCGAAATGAAACTCGTCTGTAATATTTTATTCAATAGATTCAAATGAATTAAACTATTGATTTAATTCATTTAACAAATTCTATAATAATTAAGTAACTGTTTAAAAAAACATTTTTTCCTGCCAGTGGACTGACGCGACTGACGTACCTACATAAATGCACTAAATGCACCTCGCATGGTAAATTCACCCTGTGCTTTTGCCGATTTTTGAGCGGCCCGCGACTCGGCGAGCGATTTCAAAAAAAAAAATATTGCCAAAATGGACAAAGTTAATAAAATAGATAACGGGGATCGGAAATACCTAAAATTCATAATATTAAAAAAACATGAATAACGTTTGTATTTCTAATAAAAATCTTTAATATAACGTAGGTAGGTATCACTATTTTTTTCAATTTACATACGAGGAGAGTTCAAAGTATTCTCAGAAATATTTTAAGAATAAAGGTTTGTGGTAGGTAGGGATTGCAATCCGGAAAACCGGATCCGGTATTCCGGCGGATCCGGCATCAAAATGATCATATCGGATCCGGCGAAAATTGACGGATCCGGAGATCGGATCCGGTTTATCATATCAAAGGATTTTTCATCAAACTCAACATGGACAGAACTCGAACCCGTACCCCTAGCAATTTCACAGGGTCATTGTAGGTAAAATTGTGAGTACCCGTAAAGATAAAAAGAGAAAAGGAGGCAAATGCGTAACAGTAAGCGCAGTGGAATGCTGCTATTGCTCCTTGTGCCCAATGTAAGATTTTAAAGCTAGTGTTTACTGATCGTATTGAAAGTATTGACTATCGAATGAAAAGACACCTGTTCGAAAAATGGTGAGAATATTAAACAATTATTTAGCCAATAAAATATATATTATTAACCTTTTTAAAAGCATAATAATTATTGTGATAATTGTCTGCTTTTTATTAGATTAGTTCGGTAGTCTGTCACAATGTGTGTGCAGTTATATTCAAGGATAAAACTGAAATGATTTCTCAAAGACTTTTTCTTGATAATATATTATAGGAGTGTATCTGATTATTCCCGGTTATAGGTATTACTCCTGGGACGCGCATGTCCAACTGCTCATCCATCTCTTTGGTGCTCGTACAAGAGTCTGCTGGTTGATGTGATTTCATCCTCTTATTATTACCAGAATCACCGGATCAGTGGGGCTAGTACGAGTTTTATCGAAAGCTAATTGCACGCAAATAAGAGCTTATTAGTGTGCAATTAGTGTTCTAAAATCAAACGATCGAATCATTTGATCATTTTATTATGAAAATTTTTCGAAATTCTTTCGATGATCGTTTCGATATTCGATCATCGAAAACTCATACCAGAGCTACAGTTCTGTTGACGTGGTCTTTCCAATAAGGCCTTCTATTTCTACCCCATTGCTTGACGTTCTCGACATCGCAGAAGCTCCGAATCTGGAGTTTCTTACTCTGCCTCGAATGGTTTATTTCACTATGGGTTGGTGATTTTTTGAGAATCTTTCTTTTTCGTGGTGTCGGTTTTAGTTTGGACATCGTTAATCATGATCAATCAAGCAGGTTATATAAATGTGTTACTTATTTTCGATGCATTTCAATTTGAATTTTATAAAACGTTATCTAATTTGTAATTTTATTTCAAAAAAACTATATTTTTATAGTTTTTATTATTTAAAAGAAGTCATACCCTAATTAAATTAATTTCGTATACGTACCGTTTTATTTTAGGCCTTTATTATTGTTAAAATGTTAATTCATCAAGGTTAGCTCAATCCGGTTGGATCCGGCCGGATTCAAAATGAGACCGGATTGCAATCCCTAGTGGTAGGTACCCATCTTTCACCAGACTGTTATGTGTTCCACAATGTCATGAACTATTGAGTGTTTTGATATCCACGGATAGCTTGCGAATAAGTTTTTATTCGAGCATTTTCGAGTACGATTTTCTGGACTTGTCATATGTTTTGTAAAACAGGACCACCTGATTGAAGGTAACCTTCAAAGCATTTTTGAACGTTTTAATTTTGTCCTCTCTTGATTGAATTCCCTAATATAAATTCATTAATGCGTCGACGACGGTATTTACAAACGAGAACATTGATTTTGTCAAAGTTTTTCGTTACTTCTTGATGTTGAGAGGTGTGGTGAACGGGATGGATCTTCAATTGACTTTTCTTCATTTTTCAAAATTGAAACCTGTTTTTATTTAAGGCAAAGCATCCTCAGAAGTATTTTCAGTTTCCGCGTCCAAAACAAAGTTTCACAGCCACTCGTAGCTCTCGACAATAGAGCATCGCGTTTTTCGCGGAAATGGAAATAGTTGTTTCAATAAAAAAACTTAAAAAACCGATGTACTCAAAGCAACAAAACATTGTGCATAAGCTCATAAGACATATCTGCAACGGGCACCGGATCGAACAGTAGGTTTCCTTAATCTCCTTCCGAGGGCAATTCCATTTCGTTTTGTTGTACTCCTTCGTACCTAATTATAAGTGTGCGGCCCATGTGCACATTTTTTAAGGGGGGGGGGGGATATTTTTTCACACTTTCTTTATGGTAACCCAAAGTGATTTCAAGTTTTACTGTAAAGTAACATTATTTGTTTTTTCACCCATGATGCGGCCCGCGGTGAGAGCTCACATTGTCCAATGTGTGGTCCTTGAACAGAAAAGTGTGACGACCGCTGCACAGTGCACACCCCTCCTGCCTCGCCTCTTTATTTTTTCATTTCCTATTATGAAAATTAACAATTATTGTATAGTGGAAATAAAATACGCACTAAGTGCCAAAATATTCATTTTTAGATACCTAATCTAATAAAACTGATTTTTCCCCCATATAGACATAGTACTACGATGATTTTTGGATCTGTTTTTTTTATACCTTTAGATCATCGATATGGAGTAAGTGCAATATTTAGGCTATTGGCAATGGTTTATAGAACATTTCCTCATACTCAACTCTTTTTTTTTTTAATTTTTGGCGCTTAGTGCGTATTTTAATTCCACTGTACAATTTTACTTGGGTATGTGATGTTTTTGTTATTTTTTTTATAAAAATGAATCTGTGCTCACTGAAAGTGAACACAAATACACTCTCAGACTCTTTCACAGTAAGCTACTTAAAGCTTGTGAAAGAGGAAGATGGTCGGCACCTGGGATCGAACCCATGACCTCCGCACGAAACAGGACGAAAGCCGGAGTCGTAACCGCTAGGCTACCAACAACTTCAAGTTTCACTTCGGTTTATTTCTTTATCTGTTACTGATACTTCACATTACATCTTTTGCAAAGGAACTCTAGATGATAAAGAACAATGACAGATTTTTTTTTTCTAGATTACCGGCGACTCATTCATTTGCGAACATATTGCGCCGTGGTTTAAATTATATAGATATTAGCAAAATAATAGACAAAATTCATCTCCAAGAGTTAAGGAAAGATAAAAAAAAAAGAATCAGATTAAAATCATATTTTGTTCTACAAAATTTAGAAGGATTTTATAAATATTTCGACAATTAATACTAAGAAGGTGGGCAATATTTATCGGATATTGGACATCAGGGATATTAAAGTATACCTATAGGTGATGCGTCCCTAATAGGGCAACCCAAAATAACATGGTCCATCGACTCCATGTCCAATGACAGATTTTGAAATCTCTAAAAATGACAATTTCATAAATATTTTTTTTTTCGCTTTTTAAGTACAATTTTTTATTTGTGAAATAATCAGTTGATAAAATATTAACAAATTTTTTTTTTATTTATTTATTAAAATTAAAGATTTACAAAATATATAAAATTCACATGACACAATAGGTACATAATATTTAAATACAATTTTTTTACCCATCACGCCGTTTCTCGAAGGGGGTAGGCAGAGAGTACGGATTTCCATTCTTTCCTATCCAAACAAACCTCTTTCGCTTCTTCCAAACGCATAACATTCCGCATACATGCTCTCCTATTTCTTTTGCTCCTGACTTGGCCCTGCTCTAAGACTGAACCGATATGATCGGACCATGTCATTCGAGGTCGACCTCGTCTGCGTGCACCCATTCTTTCAGATTTATATATCCTTTTTGTCATTCTTTCCTCGTTCATTCTCTCTACATGCCCAAACCACCTTAATTTATTAACTTTCATTCTAGTCACTACACTAACATCCACTCCACATTCCTTTCTAATATTCTCATTCCTCACCTTATCAATCAGTCTCTTCCCACATATACATTTCCCATTCAACACATCAAAGATTTCATTCATTTTTCCATCCATACATCCTCTCACATTTCATAAACCTATCTTGCATTCATCTGCACTCTTCTTTGAGCCTTCCCGCTCCGACACAGCATGATGGGTAGCTGTGAGGCTGTGAACAAAAATGAGGACCCATCATTTTTATGAAGGAATTAGGGCAAAATCTGAAAATACTCTTCTTTTTACGATAAAACCACTTTGTACTGAATCCGTTCATGTAATGTTCTGAACAATCTCATCAAGTCGTTTGTTTTGGTCTTGGCAAACGCTTCTACTTGGCGTGAGCTGTCAAATACACGAACACCATGTAACCGTGAGCCTTACTAAGGCGCCAACATACCCAGTACATACATTGAACATAAAATGGATCAACTTGTTGGATACAGTGGCGAAACAGTATCATCTGAGGCCCGTGGCGAATTTCATGGATGGGGCCCTCCTAGTAAAAATCGTCACGTTTTCTTTATCTGTGGTTTCTTTCTTTAATCGATTTGAATTAGGTATTTACCCATGAAATTGCAGTTTTGTATGAAAAACTTAAAGTAGATTTTTTTTCAACTTTTTTTACTTGTTATTCAAACTAATCACTTATGCAATCGATGTATCTTTGTTAATGCAGCGGTAGTTTATTGAAGCCCTTCTTGAAAAATCAGCTGCACAGGAGGCAACAAACTCTTCAAAGGCATTTTGTACTGTCTCTTGGGAATTGAATTTTTTTCCCTCTAAAAGGTTATCCAAATTTTGGACAACGTAATAGTCGATAGGTGTAAGGTCTGGAGAGTATGGTGAATGAGGGAGAGCCTCCAACCACAAATCTCGCAGCTTGGAGACTGTCTGTTGTGCAGTATGGGGTCGCGCGTTGTTGTGAAGGAGCAGCGGGGACGACCGATTGACCAAAGCTGGTTGTAGATGTGCGAGCTTCTCCATTATTGTCTTCAGTTCTTCGCAATACACATCTGCAGTAATGCTCATCTGTTTTGTAAGAAGCTGTGACGAATCACATCAGCACAAGACCACCAAACAGTGACCATCGCCTTTTATTCTAGGGGTCATTTCTCGTTTAGGGTATTGCTTTGGTGCTGAACCAGGATCTAACCAATTTGCTGACCTCTTTTGATTTGCCAATAGATTCCTACTTTCGTCGCACATAACAATTCGGTTCAAAATTCCTTAATTTCTATACCTGTTGAGTAGCGCAAGGTAGATCTCGTCGCGTACGTTGCGCTGGCGATCGTTGGGTGCATGGTGCACCCATCTAAAAAGCTTTTTTATGTTGTCAATTTGTCGCAAATGGACCAATATTGTTTTGATGCTAACATCAAAAGCTGCTGTTAGCTCAGCTACTGATTGAGTATCATCAGCTTCCACAATCGCCTTTAATTCATCATCCTTGACCAAAGTGTCCGTATGACCAGGTGGTTCATTTTTCAAGACAACATTTCCAACCGAGCAAATTTAAAGGGTTGTGCGTTCGTTTGTTAAGTTCTCTCCGTAAGCGTTGTTGATGTTACGTGCCGCGTTGGTGCCACGACGGAACTCATATTCCATAAATACACTAATTTGTTAGAGTCGTAAAAATGGTAATTTTACTAATTTTTCAATCCATTTTCCGGGGTTATCTACCGTCAGATTTCGATGAAAAAAATATATAATATAAATTAGACTTTAATGAAGGCGGCCTCAGAGCCGTTTTTTGATATATAGTATAGTTTCTTGTAAAAAATAAAAATAGTAAATGTCGTTTTTCGTCGTTTTTTTAATATTCCAACTGATATATACGTCGGAATGAAATGATTCTTTTTTTGTCTTAAAAAGCATTAAAAAATCTACAAGATTATAGAACGAAATGCTAATATTTATTTCCTGCTTAGCGTATAATCCCTCAAAAAACCTCTATTTCACAAAAACGATCTATATCGAAATATTCTATCGGCTATAAGGTGCATGCGATAATGATGCTTAAAAGCACGGGAATTACAAAGAACGCGCTGGTTTTCGCTGTGTCAATGTTCATTCGCCCAAAATCTTTTGGGATGAGATGACGTGTGATCTGCGCCAGTTCAATTGACGTTTTGTATTTTATATATTTTTACGAAATTGCGTATATTACAGAGGACGGCAAACATTGGTTTTTTAAATTTATTATTTATATTCAACAATTAATTCTATCATCGCTGTTTGGTGATTTTAAAGTTTTTATTGTTGAATTAGGTATAGGTAATATTATGTTTACATTGCATACCTGTTATTATTTTTTTCTTCTAAATTATTATCATTTAGTATTACTACGAGTAGGTAGTATTATATGATTTGTTGTTGGAATTATTTAAATAACTAGTTTTCCCGACACCCGTTGTCCTGTATTCCTTACTATATGAACATTGACATATCGTATATATATCCAAATCCAAACTCCCTTTAGACCCCACTTAGGGGCATAGGGAGGCAACAAGAGCTCTCCATTGCGCTCGATCATGCGCAACGTTAATAACCTCCTCCCACACCATGTCCAGATTCCACAGCTCTGCTTCGAAGGAGCGGAACATAGTATGAGAGGGTCTTCCTCGTCTCTGTGACCCTGATGGGAGGAAGAACAGCTCTCTCCTCGGCCAACTGTCACTCGGCATCCTTAATACATGTCCCAGCCAAGTCCATCTCCTCCCTACAATGGTAGAGGTGATGGGCTCACACTGGGTGCGCCAGCGTATAGCGTCGTTCGTTATGCGGTAGTACCATCTTACGACCAGAACTGTCCTGTGGCACTTCATTTCAAAAGATATGATACTTTTTGTGCCTGGGCTTTGGTCAGGTGCCAGGACTCACACCCATATAGGAGAATAGGCAACACACACGCATCAAACAGTTTACATTTCGACTCGACACTAAACGCCGAGCCGCTTTCCATATTTTGGTCATGTTGTTTAAGGCGCCATTTGCCATACCGATATATGTACGAGAGCTCAGCCCCGAGGTCACCAGGGGTGGTAATGGTTGATCCCAGTTATTTCAATTTATCCTCCCGGGAGACCTGGTGACCGTAGATGGATCACGGAAAATAGGACTTCATTATTATATGTAGAGATTTTGTTAATAAAATACATGCGAAAAAACCTTACACACATTATCTTCACATCCTTTCGATACAATGACATATAATCTTGACCGTTCAGTTTTAAAGGAGGAGTTCGACGGCAATGAATCTGCACACATGCAATATATGTATACATAAGATATAACATTTCTTTTTTAGGAATTTTGTAATTACATTTTTTTAATATGCCATTAATCAAATATTAAAAAAGTTTATTTTTCCCGTTCCCATTTTATAATCATATAATCTGAAATGGTGGAAATTAGAATGAATAGTATGTGAGTGTTAGAAAAAAATAATTAATGTTGAGAACTCATATTTTAAAAAATTGGTAAAAGCAATGTATACCTGAATGTAACGTAAATTTAATAATGTCGCTTTAACCAAATACATGTTTATCATCATTATCGGTATTATCGTTATTATCACTATCATCCACCGTTGTTCAAAAAACCAAACACATTGCAATCAAAAGAACGTTGAGGTTTTGAATATTTCGACGCATTCCACTGGTTTCCGACCCCTAACTCTACACTTGCATACGTACAAATATTGTGAGATTTGAGTGGGGGAGAGAGTCCGCCCTAATTTTTATGCCCCGCCCGAAATTGACTTTGAAGTCAAAGCTGTGACGCTCTTAAGGTATCCATTATGATGAAAAATGTTCAAATGTAATGAAAATACAACACTTATCAATAAACAAAAGACTGGTTTTGTAAAAAGAATATCATCTTTTCAAAACAAAATTAATTTGAATTTAGAATTCAAAGCAAATCAATACTTTTTTGTTTGTTTGAAATGATCAGCAGCCCGATTCACGGAAAAGTTTAAGTGTAAGTTTAGTTCGAAGTTCGAACGAAGTTCGATTCAAACCCTCCGTGAATAGGTACATAGACTGTAGATAGTCGCCGCCTACAATAATTATTATTACCAGCAGCCCTATTCACAAAAGTTTGAATCGAACTTCGTTCGAACTTAGACTTAAACTTTTCCGTGAATCGGGCTACTGTACTGATGAACGGCAATTTCAAAGATAAAGGCCTAATAGTTAACAGTGTTAACATCTTGTTAGAAATGTTAATAGCCTACCTGAGGATGTGAAAAAATCTAAAAACTTAAAAGCGTTTAAGAGCAAAGTAAAACGATTAGTGAAAAAACTAAAAACTTCTGACCATTGAGTTACATATTTTAATTTTATGTATTTTTTCGAAACTCTTGGTCTTAAAAAATATCCAATATTTCTTCTTATTCTTCTTCTAGATCTTGCGATCTGTTTTGTTGAATTAATCCTTCCGCGGACACCGACTGCCAGCTGTCTTGCCACCTCTTGGGCGGTCTGCCTGGCAATCTTCTGCCTTGTGTGATACCGTCAGCCACCACCTTGGATATGCGGTCATTTCCCATTCTACTCACATGATCCCTCCAATGTCTTCGTCTGCTTCTGCCCCATCTCACGACGTCGTCTACATTGCATATATCCAATATTTAAGTATATTTATTGTGTCGCGATTGTACACTTATCATTATGTTGTCTTATGTAAATTTTGTGAAACATTTTTTGACTCTCCTAATACCAGCGGGAATAGCTGAATGGAGTGAATAAAGAGAATATTATTATAAAAAAAAGGTTATTAGATATATCTGAACTTGTCCCTTTCAGGTCAAGGGCCCGTGACATTTTTTTCAGTCCTGCCACTGGTTGTACTTATATGTAAATTATGATTAATTCAGTATTATATATATGGTGTTGGGGTTTGTGGAAACACACTCGAGTCCTCTGCAGCATAAAACGGCGGCCTTATTGATGAAAGGGGATTTGAGTAGGAATCTTAACCTGGTGCTAAAAATGGGAGATAAGTGTTGTTGACTCGTTGAAATATCTTGGAATCACAGTGGAAAAAAGATTTACCTTTCTTCTGCATGTTAAAATCTATCTGTCGAGATAATAAGTAGAGAACCTTGTTTGCAAGACGTGGAGTTTAGGCCGAATACTCTGCTTACGGTCTATTGTGCCACATTCGTTGCTCAGGTAGGTAACTAACGCGGTGCGTGCACGGTCCCATATCTATCCCAGATTGGACGGGACTGGATAAATAGAACAAATTTCCACAGGCAATAAATTGCGCATTTTTTATAAAAAAAAAATCTACGTCCAATTTTTTTAAATGTCTAGTTTGATTTGAAACATGACCCGTTTGAATTGTAAACGTTCCATATTTGATTTGAAAAATGTCCAATATAAAGAAAAAAGCCTGTTTTTTTTTCCTTTTTTAACTTTTTTCGGTTTTAATTTGCTACACGTTAAAATTCGCGATATTCTCGAATAAATTGCAAATTTCGCGGCAATGCGAAAAATTCAGACCTCTACTTATAGAATAGATAATAAATGAGTCATAAATTTTATATGCAACAACGATATAAACAATGTGCATAATCGTAGATATTCTATCAACTCTAATAATTGTATCAACTTGACATTGTACCACAAACAATAATAGTCCCGTCAACTTGACATTAGCAACATCTTACGCCACGTGTGATGTTGCGGAAGGAAGGTCCTGCGCCTTTTGTCAGAGGATCGCGACCAGTAGTTGGCGAGGGGCCTGGATGAATGGGCAGTGACGTGATCAGGCGTGAGAGCACCGACGTACTCCGCTGGCTGACACATCCTGCCGCTGATATTTATACCGCAGCTGCAGGTTAGCCATAGGATAGGATATGGTTCAGGAGTGGATCCTTGTTCATGAAAGGAAGAGGGGAGCTCTAATGACGAGTACCTACCTAGGCAGTTATTTATTACCCACCTATCATACTAGATGTCGCGCTCTTATGAATTCAATTGATATTCCGACCGGTAGCCTAGTGGTATTGGCGTGGACTTCAGATCACGAGGTCCCGGGTTCGCTTCCCGGTTGAGTTAGAGTTTTTCTAGTGTTTTTTTTTTCTGAAATTTCTTGGCCTATCTCAGATTGGATGTGACTGGTTGACTGGAAAAAATTTCCTCAGGCAATAAGCTCCGCCGGCTATACTGACACCTTTGTAAACAAAAAGTGTTAATTTATTTATTTATATTCATATTTGATTCTCTATTCTTATTAATTTATATTTTATTTATACTTATTCATATTTGAAGTCTATTCTACACTACAAAGCGTCGGCGTTTAGTGTCGAGACGAACTGTTTGATGCGTGTGTGTTGCCCATTCTCTTGTATGGGTGTGAGTCCTGGCACCTGACCAAGGCCAGGCACAAAAAGTCTCAGCCTTTGAGATGAAGTGCCTAAGGAGAATTCTGGGCGTAAGATGGTACCACCGCATCACGAACGACGCTATACGCCGGCGCACCCAGCGTGAGCCCATCACCTCCACCATTGTGGGGAGAAGATGGACTTGGCTGGGACATGTGTTAAGGATGCCGAATGACAGTTGGCCGAGGAGAGCGCTGTTCTTCCTCCCATCAGGGTCCCGAAGACGAGGAAGACCCTCTCACACTGTGTTCCGCTCCTTCGAAGCAGAGCTGAGGGACATGGACATGGTGTGGGAGGAGGTCATAAACATTGCGCAAGATCGAGCGCAATGGAGAGCTCTTGTTGCCTCCCTATGCCCCTAAGTGGGGTCTTAAGGGAGTTTGGATTGGATTCTACACTAATGATGTAGAAAGATAATAAATGGAAGTTAAAATTGGACATGGATGAAAATCTGGAAGGGAGTATAGGAATGAGAACTTTACATATAGGATTATCGGAAAGAGACTGATTGATAAGGTGAGGAATGAGAATATTAGAAAGGAATGTGGAGTGGATTTGAGCGTAGTGACTAGAATGAAAGTGAATAAAGTAATTTAAATGAAACAATTGATTTGTTATTCCAAAAATTATTTAATACCCTGACTAGTTTCGCAGGCACAGGTCCTGCATGGTCATGGGTGACTAAGAAACTAGTCGGGGTATAAATTATTTGTGGCATAATAAATCGATTGTTTCATTCCTAAATTACTTTATTAGAATAATTCCACCAAGAATGCACGTTCAATTCGTTAATTTTATTGATTAAAGTAGTCCCTCATCTCCTTTATTATCATAGATATGTATTGTCTTATGAATAAGCAATTAGTTGTATTTATTTTAAATTAATGTATCACTTTATCACCTATTCATAATTTCGGTTAACCATCCTATTGATACCTACTAGTTAATTTCTTAAGATCTAGCCTAAAAATATGTATACAATAATAATAATATCTTGTCATCTGTTAGTTATAGTATCCTCTCCCGCCATCATTGTACCAGACTTTTCTTTGAGTTTATAATTTTTAGTTTAGTCTCTTGACAATGTCTGCGTGAGTCGGACGAAAGCGCTCGAGATTCATAAAAATTTTGTGAAAGTGCAACTGTGTTTAATTTTAATCATCAAAATGAACTTTCACTATGTGAATACACAAACCTTACAAAAAATTCGTTAATTTGAAGTGGTTCGGGCGTATTGAGAGAATGAATGAAGAAAAAGGATCTAAAATCTGAATGAATGGGTGCACCGAGACGTGGCCGACCTAGATTATCGTGGGCCGATCATATCGGTGCCGTCTTAGAGGAGGACCAAGACAGGAGTATGTAGGTATAAGGAATAGGAGCCAATGTATGCGAAATGTTATGATCTTGAATGAAGCGAAAGAATGAATAGAAGTCCGTACTCTATCCCTACCATCTCCGAGATGGGTAAAAAAATATTTTAAGTACATACATCAAAACTTTCTACTTACCCTACCCTACCAAAGATCAATTCCAAAATTTATTAAATTACCTTTAATATAATAATAACGGAGCGGCTATTTTCACTTAGAAACTACTGCGCATGCGCAAAATGGACCAATGGGGACTTAGACACTACTGCGCATGCGCAAAATGGACCAATGGGGGGGTCGGAAAATTCCGCGAAATTTAAGTTTTGTTTACATTTTATTTTGACAGCTTTTTTTCCGCGAAAAAGTGGCTATTTTCACTTAGAAACCGTCTTTAGTGTCAAAAATTCAAATATTCAAAAAAATTTCGCGCTTTTTTTTTGTTTGTTTACAAACGTAAATGTCATACATACATTTTGACATTATCGTCGTTCGACTCATAGATAATATAATATACTGTAAATACTGTAATATACTGGTTCGACTTTTGAGACGTATATTGCATTCAATTTACTCTTAAACAATTTAATGATATTTTCTACAAATTAAGTGTGTTTGTGTTGTTTGTAGGTTAAATTTTTTCATATCGACAATATCGTGGATATTTCAAAAATCTAAAAGCCGATTTCTGGATTGAATTATCAAGTGTTTTTGTGTTGTTTGTAGGTTAAATTTTTTCATATCGACAATATCGTGGATATTTCAAAATATTATGATTATTTAAATTCTTGTAATTTAATGTGCAGCTAATATTGCTCACGAAATTTATATATAAAGGATTGATTTATAGAATAAAATTGAAGAAATATTACATTTTTTTGTTATTCTTTATTTGGTTAATATAGATACCTACCACATTATATACTTAGTATTTCCAAAATATTCTATTGAGTCCTTCAATATAAGCCCTTGGTTGAAATGCACTTTAGATACCCACCGATAGTATGACATTCCTAGCGCATTAGGTTCGTTAGTTTGTACCATATCGAATATGCTATTTCGAATTGGATAGGTTAGGTTAAGGTTGGAACATAATATTTTTGGGGGGTGGAATCCCCCATACCTTATCACGTGTACCCCTGAATAATGTTACTTCCTGTTGCCATTTTTTTAGTGGGTATCTAAAGTGCATTTTTACCAAGCCCGTTTAATGGTATATTTCATTTCGAGTACTCAAACTCAGGTAATATTATATACCTAACTAGTCAACAGTTTTTTATCTCTATTTCATAGCAGAGCGATGCTTAAACAGCTTTTATTTTTCTTCAACAATAGTCATCTCTCGCTATCGTACAAAATAGGATTTACACCCAATAGAAACATTTGCGCCTCAAGTGGGTTTGTATACTACATGCCTTCTACTAATGGAACCTTGTACTTCACAGTGGAATCTCAAACCGCCATTACCGCAAAAAACCACCGTTACCTGTTTTCACATAAGTAATACACTGGCCAACCACCAGCTTCATGTCGAATTTGATGGGAGAGTTCTGAATGTTGATCAAATACCGAAGTATCTGGGAGTGACCCTGACACGCAATTAACTTACTGGAAACACATCGAGAACACCAAGGCAAAAATAAATTTATTAGTCATATCCACAATAATCTGTTTATTTTATCAAACACCATTAATACTTTATGATAGGTGAAAATTGCCTTAGGTCGACATATCCATCGATTGTAACTTTTTACACAAAGAATTTATTCCTGTAGTTTATTCCATGTCACGCATATACAGTTTCAATAAAAAATAACAAGACATTGAAAACAATCTAAAAGGATTTATCTACTGAAAGCAGGATATAACTACCTATTATAACTGGTGGTGCTTGATGGAACATAATGTGTCTAGAAGGTCTTATGTTATACAGAGAGAGCATGTGCACTCACAAAGCCTCTGGGGAAATTACGGAACAAGCCTAGTGGCAATATCCAAAACAAGGTTTTTATTTGTAATTTTTGTCTGATTTCTTTCATGGAAATAAATATGAATAAGATCAAATATGTGAAAGTTTGAAACTGTGGTGGATCCCAAGCAGAGGGTTGACTAATCCTTGATAAAAAATAGTGATAAGGTGTTATACCAGTTAGAATTGATCAATGGGAACCGGCTGGTTTAGGTGTGGCCGTATGACTTCCTCAGACTTCATAAGTGCTCTAAATAATAGAACATATTGCTTATTCTAGGAAATCAAACACTGATTCTACATTAACTGATTTATTTATTGAAAGTTACACATGAGAAAGAATGAACAAGCAAAAATTAGCCAATAATCTAACAATTACATTATGATAGTCTTAAAAATAAAATATATATTTATTTATTTATTTACGGCATAATGCCTTGAACAGTAAACGATACATATATATTACAAAAAAAAAACTTACAACACTATACAACAATATAAAATAACAATATTTAAATTAAAAGGTACAAGACAACCAAAATAGTTTTTATTTTTATTTCATACAATAATGAAGCTTTGTCTTCTGGCAACACTCGCAGTTGTGCAGACTTTGACGTGTTATTTCGCTGACGTTGAAACGTCAGATAGACAATGGCGGAGTTTACGTCTGTTTTAGAAGCATTTGCGGCAAGTAATACAATACAAAGATGGATTGCAAAACAGAGAGGAATAGCAAACATAATCATATCTCAGAATCATTTGAGATCAACTTTATCTTAAAACAAATTTTTTTGTGAGGGATTAATAGAAATGTATATTATTAAATTTATTGTTTATTTTATGTCTAAAGTTTGGTAAATGAAATTGAGTAACAAAATTAGATGCTACTCGGAGACCATAAGTCTTTCGTTTAGAAATATTTGCTGAGAAGGCAATTTTTTTTTTGATATATTAACTATTGTATTAGTTAAAAGCTGGATGGTTCTAATATCCAACATGGCCGATGACTGAAGTGAGAGGACGTGTCAGCCACATTTTTAAGTTTTCAGTTAGTAGTTCAAAATTTAAATCAATTGAGTTTCGGGCCATGTGGCCGTTTGCCTTATTTAATTAATCTGCTGTCAGTAGTCATACGAATTCATGTGCCAGGACAAAAATCCTGGAGCGAATCATCCAAATCGCCCGGGCCGGTTTAATCCCTCGATCCACCACTGCACATAGGTACAAGGGTGCCGTGTCTCGTTGACTCTGGCATTGCTCTGGAGTGACTCAAAGGAGTGGGTGCGGCTTCTGCAAGTCTGCCATCTAAGATCTACAATCAAAGGGAATGTATCAGGTCTTACATGTATGATAAAAAAATGATATTGTGTTATCAAACCAAAGTATTGGGAAATAATCTCCACAGACAATGAGTCAATCAGATCTCGGACAGTAGGGTTTGAGGGTTGACAACCTCCACGTGGCTGTTTAAAAGGCCTTTCTACGTTGAAACAACTTTCACTGTTCCCCTACTGCCAAATGCCGTTACGTTGGAATTTGTATATATACAATGATGTTGGAAATATTCCACAAGTGAGTTTTAGTAAGACATCTGTTGAATAATCTGTGAGGACTGGGAAGAATTTGAAGGTGACATCTATGGATTTTTTACAGAACTTTTTTGAACGGTCAGCTAGCAAAGAGATTATTTCCCAATATTTTGGATTACCTAAGTAATTAGGAAAATCCAGTCTTCAATCCATAAACGGATATAAACCATTGATGTGTTATATTGTGTAATCTAACAAATCATTTAAAATAAGTTAATCATCTTGTCCACCACGTTACTACCTTTAAAATATTATAAACTTATTTATATTGTGTTAACTTGATATTATGAACTAGTATGAAACTTTTTTTTAATTTTGGAAAAACTTCAAATAAGCGTGCTGGAAAATAAATTCTTTTTTTAAATATGTCACATTTTCAATTAACCGACGAGATGTCCAGAGGGGTAGGCAGAGGATAGAACGCCGAATTTGACATTCCCCTCTTGCTTCCATACACTCATGGGTTATGTATACTGGTATTTTATATAAATTAAACATGGGCAAATATATTTGTGACTTAACGGAAACTTAAACCAATAATACTTCACTTCTTCTTTCTGTGGATTCTGAACATCATCCCGCCCCACAGCCCTCAGTCCTGCCCCATTTGCAAGGTGTCCCCTCCCTCCATCTAGCTGGAACCCGACGTCTGGTGCCTTCTATCCTTCCCGTGATGAAGAGCTTCTAAGTTCTACTTCACTAAATTTTAAAATGTAAACCTTATTTAACCTCCAACACTAGTTACTTTAGTTCAGGGCTAGTAGTTAAATAAGTTTTACATTTAGTATTATTTAGTGAAATATTATTGGTTTAAGTTCCCGTTAAGTCACTTAATAATATTTTTCAGTGTTCAATTATTATACGTTATAAAAAAATTCTCCGAATAGCCTGGTAAAATTCATTCATTATGTATACATTAACCACTCACGCTTGCTCTTGTTTCTTCTAAGATAATGAAATAAACTCACCTCTTTAATTGATACAGGCTGAAGAAGGCGGACCCTGAAACACACGAGATTAATTAGATATAATAATAGCTATGTTTTAATAAATACATAACAGACCGCAAAAATTGCAAATTATGTTTGCGAAGTGTCTTGTAGTAACGCAATCTGTCACATGTGCGTATGCCGTATGTATACAAGTATTTATTCTATGGTGACTGGTGAGTGCCATAGATTGGCCATAGAGTATTGTTTAATTTTAATTATTTTCCTTTTATTTTCACAGTTTTTGTTTCATTTAGAAAGAGAAAAAAAATATAGGAATACTTATTGTTTATGGTAAAAATAAGACAAAAGAAAGTGCAAAATTCAAATTATTGACGGTTTCTAAGTGAAAATAGCCACAGCCTAATAATAATCATACATTCGAAAATGAATATTTTCTTCGTCAGATCGATTTCATCCCCATTTCGATTCCTGACATTCATTTAAAATTTCAGCCAGATGTTGGTATTCTGTCGATAATGGACGGGACCCAATATGTCGTTTCAGGCAATAAGTTTTCCTGTCTACGTCAGCTAAGCAGCAGGGGATGTTTAAATTATTTAAATACTTTCTTTTAAAATAATGATAATTGTAGTAAAAAACTAAACTAGATTAAAAAAAAAAGAAAACCAAAATCATTAGCAGATGTGTAGGTATACGATTCCACGTTGTAAATTCGAAGAAAAAACTAAGAAAATGTCACTAATTTCAATTATTGACTATTATTCTGAAATTAAAAACAGACGATTGAGACTTTTGAATTTCTGTATTCTGAAAATGTTTTATCCAATACATTGACTGGTATTCTCAAATTCACGTTCCAAGATGCGTAACTACTGGCAACCGATTGATTTCAAAGCAAGAGCTTCTTGCGTTGAGTTGGAACGTGAGTTTGAGAATACCAGTCATTGTGTGTATTTGAATTCAAAGAGGACTAAACATCACTTACTAGATGGGTTGTACCATTTTGTAGTTGTCATGAACAAAGGTGAATGATGAAAAGAAGAAGGTCGAGCGGTCCCATTTTGGTCAACCCCATGTAAATAAAAAGCCTGAGAAAAATACATGTCGAAATGCTCAACATTTAGATGGTTTTTTCATCTGGGAACCAGAGCGGTACGTCTTAAAGGAAGCCACAAACATCCTGAGGAAGTCATTACCCCCCCCCCCCCCCTGAGAGGGGAGAGGCAGCCTTCAAACATTTCTCTCAAGCGGTATTGTTTACAGAAAGAATACCCCACCCATACCACTAGAAAACTTTCAAAGAATTTTATGTCATGCCTGAATGTCTGAAATGTGTAGTTAATATTTCAAAATAATTTTCAATGGTACGTTAAACATTTTTATCCTTACCTGGAGAAACACTTCCTTATTTATGTCTATTTTTAGAACGCATAATCTGTTCATTATTTACAAATGAAAATTGGAAACATTGTTTAATTATTGAACATGTATTCAGCACGTCATGTGCCTCTAAACAATTATATCAAGTTTTATTAAAAACAAAACAATTAAGAATACCCTAATAGAATAAAAATTCAACACAAATTACATAGTATTCACAAAATGAAAAGTAAAACAATAACAATCTCTAGCATTAAAAGATACATAAGATCACCCGGCAATAAAATTTGAACAATAGCAAGTGAGTGATGCAGGCTCAACAAGTATACACGCAGAAACAAACAAGTAAGAGCAGAATGTAATGAATCAAAGAAGAATCATGCAATAAAACAGGAAAAAAATAAGACCAATCATGATCGATCCCGAATAAATAATTTTTTTATGGTCTTCCTCACATACTAACTCCAGATGTTTTCAGGGATACAAAAAAACTTTTATAGGGCTTTGTAGTACTATGTACCCCACAGTCCAAATCTTGCCACATTCTTGAAAGGGGTGATCTTATTTTACCTCAATTGTGTAATTGCGACCTGTTCGAATTACTTATGTAGAAAATGTTGTTCGTGAAGGATTTTTAGGACAACAAAATAATGTAAAGCGAGTAGGCAAAGAGCTCTTGCCGCGATTATTATAGATCAATCCGACTAAATTTCTAATAACCGCGTGGTCATCAAGGCAGACCAGTGTGGTGATCTATACCCCTTCACCAAACAATACACCTACGAATACCTATGTTTGATTTTTCAGTAATAATCACTCACATTGCTTAGGTACTTACTATCCGAATTCGTTTCATATTGTTTCAGATATCGAATCAACATGTTTTCCACTGTAATATCATCCTAGTTTCGTAAGTTTGTGAATAAAGGAGAATAGCAGGGTCAGGGGATTTTGAAGATTTTGCATCGTTAATTGAGAGGCCACAGAACGGAGAAAAGACTGAGAGGTATCTATAAAATAAGATGGCTACAGACAGTGGTAGTGCGAATAGAGATGGATCCAAGTTGGAACACAACTCAGAAGATATTGAGATGACATCGGCGCTATCAAAAGCTCCGTAAGTAGCCAACATTTTAACAAGTTGGTAGGTACCAAAAAAATGTTCTGACAATAACATAACATTTTATTAAATTTCTAGGCAAAGAGCAGATGATCATCCAGATCCCGAACGAGGAAGCTGGGGCAGCAAATTAGACTTCATTCTCTCGGTAGTCGGTCTTGCCATCGGGTTGGGTAACGTCTGGAGATTTCCTTATCTCTGTTACAAAAATGGTGGCGGTGCGTTCCTTATCCCATATTTCCTTACTCTATTCATGGCCGGTATCCCCATGTTCTTTATGGAATTGGCTATGGGGCAAATGTTGACCATCGGTGGTTTGGGTGTGTTCAAGATAGCACCTATTTTCAAAGGTATGATCTCATTTATACTTTCTCAAGGTTTTTCTTATCCAAATTCTAAAATTGAAATAACAAAAGTATGCATTTTAACTGAACACAGGTATCGGCTATGCGGCTGCAGTTATGTCATGTTGGATGAACGTCTACTACATTGTCATTTTGGCTTGGGCCATCTTCTACTTCTTCATGTCATTACGAGCTGGTAAGATGTCAAAAATGTATTTACTTAGCAAACAATCGGAATAATTGTAAAAACTTTAAAGTCTACATGACAATAAATATTCTTACTTCCAGATGTTCCATGGAGAAGTTGTGACAACTACTGGAACACGGCTACTTGCGTGAACCCTTACGACAGAAAAAATTTGCCGTGTTTTGACGCTTACGTAAACAGAACAATCAACAGAGTTTGCACTATAAATAGCAAAAACATATCAACGGCGTTACTATCTGATCCGGTCAAGGAGTTCTGGGAGTAAGACTTTTGATTTTGGACATTAACATTTTTATCATTTTATTACGTACAAACAAAGCTAATGATGTATTCGTTTCCAGACGCCGTGCTCTTATGATTTCTGACGGTATTGAACATGTTGGTACTATCAGATGGGAATTGGCTGGAACTTTACTCCTTGTGTGGATTCTTTGTTATTTCTGCATTTGGAAGGGTGTCAAATGGACTGGAAAAGTGGTTTACTTCACTGCTCTTTTCCCTTACTTCCTGTTGACAATTTTGCTAATCAGAGGTAAATTGGCAAGTCCCTTTTCCACTAATTCGTCATGAGTGTCAATCCTGATTTAATGCTTTTATGACATACGATTTCTCATCGCAGGTATCACACTTCCTGGAGCAATGGAGGGAATCAAGTTCTACGTGATGCCAAATCTCTCAAAACTGGGAGAATCAGAAGTATGGATCGATGCTGTCACACAAATCTTCTTCTCGTACGGTCTTGGTCTGGGAACGCTGGTAGCTCTTGGAAGTTACAATAAATTTACGAATAACGTCTACAAGTACGTAGATGTCTTTTAGTCAATTTTTTTTATTCTATCTAATATTTTGGATATCTGATATTCCATTTTGCTAAATATTTGTTTCAGGGATGCCCTTATAGTCTGTACTGTTAATTCGAGTACCAGTATGTTCGCTGGATTCGTCATCTTTTCAGTTGTTGGATTTATGGCTCATGAACAACAAAGGCCCGTTGCCGAAGTAGCCGCTTCAGGTATTTTCCATTTCGGTCGTTTCTTATTTTTGTTATACCATGACCAGCATACATTTTAAAACCTTTGTTTCCTTTTTCAGGACCTGGTCTAGCCTTTTTGGCGTATCCGTCTGCTGTTCTGCAACTACCTGGATCTGCTCTTTGGTCGTGTTTGTTCTTCTTTATGTTGCTGCTTATTGGGCTGGATTCTCAATTCTGCACCATGGAAGGGTTTATTACGGCTATTGTAGACGAATGGCCAGGACTTCTCAGAAAGAGAAAGGAGATCTTTATTGCCATAACATGTATGATATCTTACATCGTGGGTCTTTCGTGCATCTCGCAGGTAATCATTGCGACTGAAAATGTAATATCAAGAAAATGATTTTACAAAATATTGATGGAGTTTATTTTTTTCCATTCCAGGGTGGTATGTACGTGTTCCAAATCCTCGACTCTTACGCTGTGTCCGGTTTCTGTTTGCTCTTCCTCATATTCTTCGAGTGCATCTCAATATCCTGGGCATTCGGTGTTGGCCGTTTCTACGAAGGAATCAAGGAAATGATTGGATATTACCCAATTGGATGGTGGAAGTTCTGCTGGGTGTTCGCAACGCCATCCATCTGTATTGTAAGTACCTTCTTTTAAGTTCCTTAAAACAAACATTAGCTCTTTTGATTTTCTTTCACGGCACCTGCATCTAAGGTCAACATCTCCGGTTCAAAAATCTAACATTGATTTCATATGTTTCAGGGTGTGTTCTTCTTCAACTTGGTACAATGGACTCCAGTGAAATACCTGAATTACTCCTACCCGTGGTGGTCTCACGTCTTCGGCTGGTTCTCCGCCTTGTCCTCCATGTTGTGCATACCTGGCTACATGATCTATTTGTGGTATGTCACGCCTGGAACTAGAGAAGAGGTAATGATCTTTTTTTTTTGCTCCCAACCATGCACTCGTTTTCGAGTGATTCCGCAAAAAGTTATTAACTTTAAGCCTTATAACAATAGAAAATATTAATTCAAAAAGATCCTTCTTCTGTGTTACGAGGGTTGTCCGTAAAAAAGTTTATCTGTTTGCCAGTGGCGCGCGGATCGCTATTAGTTGCGATCCGGCAACACTGGGCATACATTGGTCTATCCCCGCCCGGCCGAACTCGTTACGACGCTTGGTGTCGGTTTGGCAGCCCTCAAGAATGGAGCTCCTTGATTCGTTTTGTGCGTGCAAAAGGCCATTCGACGACTGAAATTCACTCTTAAAACCTTTCCCATACTGTGCTAAAAAACTTCCGCGCGTTCCGGTGTTGTGTAGTCACTACACATTTTTAAATTAGCTATTTTAGTCCCAAAATACAATAAAATCCTTTTTAAACCTTGATAATTATATTCTTACATCCTTTAATGAAGGTTCAAAATCAAAAAAACTGATCTATAATTGCTGAAAACATAAAAAATCTGAAAAAAAACAAACATAGGTATTATTCCATACATTTGGCGAATCGTCTATACAAGTAAGGTGGCACACACGTACAAAGGTCCAAAAGCAACTGAGTTATGTTTGTGTTAGTGCCTCGTGGTACACACAGAGAACAGCAGTGGTTCAAAACTATCACATTATTTTTTTACTTTTAATTTTATTTTATCATTCAATTAAAAAAAAAACATTGTTAAAATAATTTGTTATTTACAGTGTCAGTTATGTATTTAATAATTACACACATTTTTTTATTGTTGATAAAACCTTGTTTATCTATTTTTGACCTTATGAATGTAATGGAAAGATTCTGCAGTTTTATTGTTATTTTTATTATTTGCTATCTCTTAATCTGGCAATTTTTTACTACTAAACTATTTTCCCAAAAATAAACATAGGGTAAACTAAACTAAATCTTAAATACCAATTAATTATAAAAAAATGTCTGAAGTTGAATTTTTTATTTATAATATAGTAACAGTAGGTATCGTGAAAATGGGTAAATAATAATATAGCACTTTTCTATACAAAGGTGTCAGTATAGCCGGCGGAACTTATTGCCTGAGGCAATTTTTTCCAGTCAACCGGTCCCGTCCAATCTGAGACATGCCAATCCCGGGTAGAAATTTGAAGTGAAAAAGCACTTACAAAAACTCTGACTCGACCGGGAATCGAACCTGGGACCTCGTGATCTGAAGTCCACGCCAGTATAACTAGGCTACCGGGTGTAAATGTAAAAGATTCAAAACAATATTACATATTATGAATATTGGGTTTTATTCCTCACTCTTAGGAGAAGTGAGTGCGCGAGAGTGAGACATGCTATTGTTCACGTGAACTATAGATGTATTGCGCATGTTGCTACTCACAACAGTTCACCTGGATATAGGTAGGTACCTACTCAACATTTGAGTGTAATGGAGTTCGCCTTCGATAGGTAAATTTATGATGGAGGAATACCCAAAACCTCAGCCCCGAATTAATTATATTTATAAAGATATTGTACGTTAAATGGAGCAATGCGTAGTGCCTACACAACATAGGCAAGGAAAGGTTTTAACAGTGAGCAGTGTATGGGAGAACGTAGTTTCAAATGGTGCGCACCTAACGTAGACCCGCGCGCCAGTGGCAGCCCTCATAAATCGAATTTTTACAAGATTTATAATTCCTGGTGTTCGTTGATTTCAGAAATTCCGTAAGATTGTCCGCATCGAAGAAGATATTCCAGCCCTCAGATTGAAGATGCAAGCTGAAGCAGCCAAGAAGAAGAGCCTTGTATAATTATTTATTTTTAATCAGTCACCGACCATCTCAAGTAGACAATTTTTTAGTCTCTTGGATTCAGACTAAATGATCCTGCTTTACTCCATATACTTACAGTAAAAGGGGAATTCACTATCAAACTTCAAATCTTTTTAAAAATCACAATTATTATTGTTTTAAAAAAATCATATTGCTTCCTAAATGACAATAATTTGTTTTAGATAGGTAAGTCAAACATTCAAAATTGTATAAGACGTGCATTTTTTTGTAATTTATTAATTATATTAGCGATTTTAGATTTAATTATTTAATTTTAATTATAAATATTATCATTGTAGAGTTCAGATTCAAGCCAATATTTATTTATCATGCCATTTCAATTTAATTTATAAATATAATAATTATTTATCTAAACAATTTTGGAATAAAAATAATATGTATCATTGAAAAATTTATTTTTGTTTGTTGGGATTGACATTCATAAATTTAAATTTTTTCATTATATAAAAAAAAAAAAAAAATATTCAACAAAAGGCGTAGATTTTAACCGAATAAGAAAATCTTGATACTTATTCGCTATAGGATAACTTTAGGATAATTTTAAAATATTTTTTTTTTCGAATACAGGATTCCACGTTACCACAAGGCGAAATTTCACAACTAAAAACCGAATAATCATTTTATTTATATAAGAAAAATTATAAACTGATAATTTCAATATTACAATAAAGATTTATCAGACGTTTCAAAGTTTAATCCTGAATTATTTTATGTTTCGACTTGTGATGCCGTAGAATTGGTCCTCTTAAGATCATATCGTTTTTATAAGTTTAATAAAAAGTACAAAATAATAAAGACACCTTATTAATTTTCCCATTTACTTTCTTTTTTTTCAAACTTATTCCCATTATGGAAAAGTATTCGTAAGAATTTCAATAAACAGTTCGTTTGAAATTTTTCAAAAATTTAATCAATGTGTGTCATTTAATAAAAAATTAGAGATGTGATAAATATATTGATGTTTAGAAATTGATGTGTATTAAATTAGGTTGTGCGTTTTGATAATGAAATCTCTCTAGTGCGATAACAGTAATTAATTTTCAAGCAACTGATTAGTTATCAAAATCAAATTCATAAGACAAAGAAATAATTTATTTTATAAACATATTTAAACAAAAAACAAATAAATAAAGTCTACTTTATTATTAATCATGGTTATGTTTTCTTTTTTTCAACACATATAATCAGTATTTAACCATTTATTTATAGAATTGTATCAAATATTTATCGTAATAATAGGTATACTTAGAATTAAGAATAAAAAAAAATATAAAAATGAGATTTTAACATGTTTTATGCAAGCATTAGATGTGATTGTTTATTGAGAAAAATAATTTATAATCAATAACACTTTATTTATTTATTTATAATCTTGGATAAAATCTGAATTAGATTTAAGACAATTTCTCATTATTATTAGTGTCTCAAATATCTCAAATATCCTTGTGTGATCTTTTTATATAAAATTTTACTATAAAAATATATAAATTTATATTTATTATTATATTAAAAATATTTACTAATATATCGATGTGCTTCCCAAATTCTGTGTTTTTAAAAAATGATAATAATATTATTATGAATTTATAATAATAATTATATCAATCATTTTAATGTAGTTAGATTGTAAAATTGTGTTAGAATATAAGCTTTTTTTTTAAATATTCTATTGTATAATAATGCCAAAAAAAATTTTTTTGAAATTATACATATTATATCTAATTTTGTTTAACATAATATAATTAAAACATTCCAAGTTGTGTTCTCATAAAAAAAATATCAAACCAACAAATATATTATTATTTAAAATTATAATTATTTATGCATGTTATAGTAAGAAATAAATTAGATTCATAACCATGATTAAGTTTCATGGTATTGCATTGATAATTTCACGATTATAAAATGTATTGTTTCGTAATATATATTTTTTGAATTGGCCCACCCTAGTTTTTCGTAAAATTCGAATCGGGTAAAGATTGACCCACCATAATAACAGTTATAAATACATCAGATCGAAATGTTTATTATTAAAATGAATTTTGCCAACAATATAATATCAAATTTGGTTTCAACATTAAATTATTTCCCGCGAAGGTATTCGCACACAAATTCGCAACCCATGCATTAATCTATATATTTTTTCAAAACATCTCATTTTTTGAGCATGGTTTCGAGATTAGATTGACCTCAAATTATCAAATGACACATTTCAACGAACTGCATAAGTAGCCCATAAAAAAATATTAATAAGTTTAGATCCATGATAAATTATTAAATTTTGAACATTAAAAAAAAAACTAAAATCAAACTACAGAAAATCTTTTCGTGCTACACCTATTTCTTTAGCTTTATCACTCATCTTTACTTTAAAATGTTTTTTTACTATTTTTTTTTATTTTATTAATTAGGCATTCCACCCTCAAAGAGTGATTTGTGCCATTTCTAACTATTTACACTATACAAACGTTGTCTTCCATTACACATTAGTCACTAAGGACCTATACAGTAAATATTCAATAGACAAATTGTAGAAATATAATAAAATATATAGTAAGCAATATCAGTCATTTTAGTAATGTATTACTTTATAATTAATTTAATTATTGTGTATAAGTTTTAAATATTTCGGTGTTGTTTTATTTTTGCGTTGATTTTGTTCAGTTTAATTCGTTTGCCCATTTCTTTTTTGTAAATTTAGTAAACCGTCAAATCTAATTTTAGAATGAAATCCATACAAAGTGAAATTACCAATAATTAAAAAAAAAATGTACCTATGTCCTGCAGGAAATTTTTCAAATACTCATGATACGTTTGACGATTCAGTTTATTCAAAATAATTATTATTATGTAATTAGTTTTTTTATTTAAACTATATTATATTATATTAAATTAAGTAGACAATAAATGAACATTTTAATCTTTAGAATAATAATTTGTGTAATTTATTAAGCTCTCCATGATCCCTATCATGAAATAAACATTATTAAGCTCTCCATGATCCCTATCATGAAATAAACATTATTAAGCTCTCCATGATCCCTATCATGAAATAAACATTATTAAGCTCTCCATGATCCCTATCATGAAATAAACACTATTAAGCTCTCCATGATCCCTATCATGAAATAAACATTATTAAGCTCTCCGTGATCCCTATCATGAAATAAACATTATTAAGCTCTCCATGATCCCTATCATGAAATAAACATTATTAAGCTCTCCGTGATTCCTATCATGAAATAAACACTATTAAGCTCTCCATGATCCCTATCATGAAATAAACATTATTAAGCTCTCCGTGATCCCTATCATGAAATAAACAATCTAATAAAGATTGCATGTAGGTACCTACTTAAATAAGTCACAGTTACATGCGACATAATTTTTTTGAGATTTCTTTTCAAAGAATGAATAACAATCTAGATATTTGAAATTATCCTTTTAGATTGCGATAATGTTATTTGAATTATTGAGATTTCAGATGTTCAGTGTTCAATCCAAATTTTGTTCCTCAAATGAAAAATAATGGACATAAGAATCTAGACAAACTTAGAATGTTGTGTACCAATCAAGCAATAAACATGAGACATGTACAAAAATGGATAGTCATATCCTGGCACCACCTATATGACAGCAGTTGAGTACAGACAAGAGTTGGTTGTTCTAGTTGTTGTCAAGAAATTCCAAGATAGCTCTATACTTCATTAACATCAGTTACTTGTTATATACACGTATTATAAAGGAATTAGCGTTGGGGCAATTAGCTCAGTGGCACGATACCTAGGATGAGGGACGCAGGTTTGAATCCTGCCCGGGGCATAGCATTTTTCCACATGTTGAAATTTCTCATAATATTCGGAAATTTGAACATTATCACTAGAGGTACGTAATTTTCGCAAATAAAATATTATAATATCGCATTTAAAAAAAAATACAAAAGAAAAATTTCGCATTTATTCGCATAAAACATAAAATGTCAATTATAAAATACCTTTGAGTATTCTAAATATCTAATAAAAAGTTAACAATTATATAAAACGTTCATAAAATATCAACATGTAATAAAATATACGCATTCAATTAATATAATTAAGTTTCATCGGCGACTTCTACTAACTGATTTTTCAGTTTCAATTATTTTCAGAAGGATCAAGCGTTCGTTTTGACGAGTTACTTGATCGTTTACCTTTAAAAAATAATAATTATCGACATTTCACTGAAATTTACTAAAAATTAAAACATTGCATTTATGGAATATAATATTGACAAATTTCGCATTTATCGCATCTATTTCGTAAATACGAAAATTACGTACCCCTGATTACCTATCACCTAATGGCAAACGTTGTAAAATAACAGTAGAAGACAGTCGAAAGTCCGTAGTGGTTTGTTCATACCATTTAAAATCGAACAGTATTAGTCAGTCATCAGTTGTTGATAATATATTGTTTTGTTCCCCAACTCTATACACGTACATCAGCAATATAGCTTGTAACATTAACTGAAAATAAATCTTGAATGAATCTGATACAATGATGTGAGCATTGAATTATTGAGTATCTACTATGTACTAGAAGAGGTAGCTCCTTATAAAACAGGGCAATGAAAACGAGTTGACTGTAACCCTTGCAATGTTCTTCATTCGATAAAAGGACGCAGTATATTTTCTCGCAAATTAAATTTAGATACAGTCCCAGGATACTAACACTAATTTAATTGTTTTATTGCCATCTCACTTCGAACAATCATTCAAAACACCAAGATGAAAAGAGATAGACGAAAGATAAAGAAACCGTTGAAATAAATTTTGAATACCTACTGATGTCAAACAAACTATTATTGCCATAATTTGAAGTGAGAACAAAAACAAATTTCAAGGATTCATCAATCACATGAAAGAAATATTTCAGGCAAACACTTGCAAATTCACCAATGTGAAGGACAAACTGAAGTCGGAGAAATTTTAACGCCTAATTGTAACATGATTTTAAAATTATAAAACAATAAAGTTCGCTATACTAAGATCCACTTCGCTACAACGAATTTTGGTTCAATACGGAAGTTTTTCAGGGACCAATTTTCGTTACTTCGGTATTCGCTATAAAGAGATTTGACCTGTATTATGTTAAAGATTCATCTTACCTAGTCCACAAGACAGGTCGCTGAAGAAGATGATTCAAGGATAAAAAAAATAATTTTGATACTCATCAGTAAATATTACATTGCAAGAGAAATCTGCCCTTTCCATAACAAAGATTGTTTAGAGACATGCCGTTGCTTAACATACTTACATCCTTCAGCCACATGCTGGCAAATTGTAAGACCTCCATCACTCACACGATGATCGAAAATTACGGTTAAGAATCTGAATTTCCTTGCCACATTGCAGCGATTGAATATTCCTATCTGGATGTGATTCAAAACTTCCATTCATAAGTTTTGTTCAAATTCTCTATTTTTTCTTTCAGTATGATTTTCGATCGATATTAAAAAATAAAAAAAAAACAAATTTGTTACGTTTATAATTTATTATGAAAAAAATACCTTTTTTTATTAAATTAATTCTAATAATCTCAGTAAGAAGCCAAAATGAGAACAATGGCCCAACAATAAAATAATTACTTATATTATGTTTTAATAATTACAAGAATACCTATATAATCATATTTATTTATAAAATACACCTATAAAATATTTTTAAGTCAATATTACAGAAATTATGGCTAAACGATCTTAATAATATATATAAAAAATAAAAACAATTTTAAAACATTCTGTATAAGAAATTTTAGGTACAAAATAATATAGGAAATAAAAAAAAATACATATTGCAAATTTAGAATTTAAGGACGAAAAAATCACAAGTATTTTTCTTATAAAATAATAAAATATGGTAAACTTGAGTTTTAGCGTCGCGAACATTTTTATTCGAATTATCCACAACTGTCATTTCCATGGTCATTTCATATGACGTTTCCATAGATTTTTATTCACGTATTTGGCGGTATCAGTGTTGCCTAGTCGCAGAAACGCGTCCAAATATTTCAAAATTTCGACCGACGGCAAACAACGCATTTTCTTTTTTATTTCCACTGACTTGCACCCGAAATCGACTGATGCAGCAAGACAACGCATTTATTTAAAAATAAAATCGTGCGACCAAAAACAAAACATTAGTAAGTCAAAAAATACCTAATTTATCACAATAATAATATTTATTTATTTATTTATTCATTGTACGGCTAAAGAGCCTTTTTTATAATAATATATAATAATCACAAATATACAATCATACAAACATTATCAATAACATATACCCATTTACAATTAAAAATAAATAAAAAATATTACACTTTACAGTTTTCAATGCCTATACCGCTTTAACAAATAATTTAAATCAAATATGCGGCAATTTATTTACATAATAATGTTTGATGACATTAAGAACATCGCAATGCAAAACAAGATTTTTTTTAATATTATGTAATTTTTACATAATAACCTAAGTTGTGTCTTTTTTCATATAAAGGCCCAGGCAATGGATTTTATAAATAGGTATATGTGTAATAAATAATTTGTGTATGTTGTATATTCTTCTAGTGTCGCCGATCACCTGCTCTATGTAGCTCTTATAAGATAAATTACATATTGTGATAAATTATTTTTGAACTTACTGAAAATGTTTTTTTTTTGTGGCACGATTTTATTTTTAAATGCGTTGTCTAACGCCGGTCGAAACATCATAGATATAGTACTATTGGATCGGTAATCTATGCAACTTTGGGGTATCATGATAAAAATAGCTGACTAGCTGCAAAAGTCGGAGGTTTTGTTTGCTAGAAGTCTGTATAAAACGTTCTGATTATCATATATTTTCGTGATTTGTGTCTACGTGAAAAACTGAACATGGTTAAATCGTGTTGTGCGTAAAATTGTATTCATTTTTTATTTATACAAAAAATTTTAATGAAAAGAAAATAAATATACTGGATGATAATTTTCAAAAGAAATGATTTCCAAGGTATATATTGCAAGGAACACCAGTGTAAAAAATAATTATAACGCAATTAGCTACTAAATATATGTTTTCTTTCAAAGAAAAAGTATGGAAAATAGAGGTTCATAAATATTGTCCTAAAAATGTGTATTCTGTATTATTCGCTATAGGAGACAAAATACATAACAAAACATGTCCATTCATCACAAACAAACAGAATTTTTTTAAGGAGAGTAATATTGTAATCGGAGAATTTTGCTCTAAACAAATAATACAAAGAATTCCCCCTTGCCGCTAGTCACGTGACCTTCCATACAAACAGTGTTGTCGCGGTTGACTGTATGTTTGACAGCTCGCATTACCAGTCCGATGCGAAATATTTGGACGCGTTTCTGCGACTAGGCAACACTGATACCGCCAGATACGTGAATAAAAATCTATGGAAACGTCATAGGAAATGACAGATGTGGACAATTCGAATATAAATGTTCACGACGCTAAAACTCATTTTTACCTAAAATATAATCAGATTTTATGTATAAAAAAAACTATTTTTAATCTTTAGGATAATCTCTATTTGCACAAATCCTATAAGGACAATCTCAAAAACAAAGAAAAAACAATGCCCATTTGTTATCAGGACAAACAAACAAAATATACTTAGGTAAATGCAACATTTAAATTATTAAGTACAAATAAATGTAGTTGGTTTAATCTATTTTGGCACATTGGAGGAAAAAAACCACATCATTACAGTACCTATTTTTAATTGTTTTTATCCAAAATATATCTGCAATGTCTTTTAAAAAAATTAATATCTTTCACAAACCAAACACAGCTTTCTAAAACACTCAATAACTTTTTAACCTTCAAATTTATGACATTGACATTACTTTTAAATAATATTATTCTTTTTTTGAAGGATGAAAACTGGGTTGCATGTAAGCAAAATGTGTCATTTTTAAGTAGGTACTTTAAGTAGTCATAAAAACTTTTTTACATAGATCATAAAAATAATGACTGCTGTTTTAAAAAATGTAATTGTCTCAAATAATTTTATTACGAGGTTATATTTTAACTTAAAAACTATAATCTCATTTCGAATTTATTTATTGAAATTAAAAATTATGCACCTAATTCTTACTATTTTATGTACAACAATTGAATTTAACAATAATTTATAATTAAAATTCATTATAAATTTATAATATATTCAGATTAAGTATTTTCACCGAAATCGCTCCATTTCGGTTGGAAAGCCCAAAAAAATTCAATTCATGTATTTTCAAAATGAATATTAGTAGGTAATCAAATTTACACCCAGATAATGGCATTATAATTTTATGTAGATCAGGTATTATGGCACTTTAAGGAGTAAAAAATATTAAGGTAGTATCCAAATTTTAGATCATTGAGATTATTATTTATGACTGTTTGTGCTAATGTATCATTTAAAAGATTATACAAATAGGTACATCATTTAATAACAAAATGGCAACTGTAACTTACAATCTAAACAAAGATAACTTATAGAAAAAAATATATTGTGCGAACTGAGATCACATTTTACACAATTTTACATTTAAAATACGTTCAACGAGTTAAAATTTACAGTCCTCTTGCCCTTAACTTATAAATGCAAATGTTACAATATAAAAATGTTTGTGAACACACTTCACCCAGGATTCAATTAAACATTTTAAAATTATGGAATATCACTGAATCATTTGTAGATATTGGTTTTCTTCTAAAAATGATGTTAAGGAAGTGTTCAAGTCATTAACCACCATATTAGAGTTGCTAGTTGACACAGGATGGGTACTGCTGGACACAGTTTCCTGATTTGAAGTCCAACCTTTACAATTTTGAACATACTCCAAAGTTCTCCTGTACGTTTCTTGTCGAGCACCATTCCTCGCTGGACTCCCGATTTGTGATTGAGATATATCCCAAACTTGTATATCATCGCCATTACGAATATTTTCGTCCAACTCGTTGTGGTTGTGTGATGGCATAACACGGTTGTTCATTTGATTTTCAAAATGTCTCATGTGGTTCTGGTACGCCACATCAAACTGATTATAGTTAGGATAGTTTTGCACATTTCCACAATTATTGTCCCACGTTTGATTTTGATAAACACCAGATTTATCATACACTTTTTGATCAGTCGGATTATTATTAGCAAAGCGAGGATTGGGGTACTGTGTATCACTGCACATGGACCGATCCATCCTCATGGAATTTCGACAATCTTGATAATGCTGTTCACAAAGGGTCATGTTGGAGTAAGGATGGGTATTATTTTCCTGGTTCACTTTCATATTAGAATTGCTGCCGATGCTTTGGTCTATGCTCATAGCTGATCCACCAGATTTTTGCAATGCAGAATTCATTGAACATTGCATTTGATATTGTAAGTATCTGTTCCTTAAAGCGATCTGAGATGCCGTAGCAGGATTCATTGGGCCATTTTGGAAGTTATTGGAGTTCTGCATATTAAAATGATTGTAATACTGCTGTTGTAAAGCATTGAGACTGCCGCTCATGTTATGCACTTGTTGCGCTTTGGATTTAGGAGCCGGTCCCTTGGGTGGAGGTAAATCTGGATTTACGTTATTCATTGAAGGATTTCCTAAATTCATGTTTCTTTGAGGACTCATTGGGTTCATTTGGATTTGAGCATTCATCATATTGGGATTCTGATGCATGCTGTTTTGTACTCTTTGACAAGGAACATTATTATTAACAGTTGGATTATTTACATTCATATTTTCAGGCATAGGCATCATAGGATTGCCTGGGTAATGTGGTTTCATATGAGATGGGCTCATATTTGCCTGATGACCCGCCATGTTAGGGCTCATGACATTCATATTTTGTTGATTCATCATGGGACTCAAGGGATTCATATTATGCGGTGATGGACTCGCTATATTCATTTGTTGGGGTCTAGCCATTTGCGGACTCATTACATTCATACAGTTAGCTTGTGGACTCATAACATTCATATTATTTCCTTGAGGGCTCATAACATTCATGTTATTTCCTTGAGGGCTCATTACGTTCATGTTATTTCCTTGTGGGCTCATTACGTTCATATTGATGGTTTGTGGACTCATGACATTCATATTACTATTACTCGCGGGGCTCATCATGCCCATATTTGAATGGCTGGGCTGTGGGCTCATAACTGACATGTTAGCCAGAGGACTAAGCACACTTGATGGACTCATTACATTCATATTGAGATTGGTCTGAGGGCTCATCACATTCATATTTTGTTGGTTCATCATAGGACTCATTGGATTCATATTGTTTGTCTGAGGACTCATTACATTCATATTCATGACATTATTAGCTGGGCTCATGGAGTTGTTTCCACCTCCAACATTCATATTAGTTTTTGGCATGATGTTTGTATTTGCTTGCATTTGGTGACATTGTTGCATATTTCCACCCATTGCCATGTTCGCTGCACCCATCATTCCATTTGACCTGTGAATCATGTTAGGCATATTCATGTGTTGCATTTGAGCCATATTCATGTTGTTTTGGTAGGCCATAACTTGTTCATTCTTCATCATCATATTGTACTGCTGTCCACTCATCATGGGCATATTTGGGCGCAGGCCATTGTGGTTTGGATTTGTTTGATTGGCAACATTGTTATTGAACTGTACATAGCCATTGAGCCTTCCAGTAGCAGCAGGATTTATATTTGTCTCAGAATTTTGACTTGGTTTATTATGATTGGCATCTTTCAACTTATTCAGTGGATCATTACTAGAGTTACCAACAGACATGGCAAGTTCATTAGATTTGTGATCGCTTTCTATAGACATTGCCAGAACGTCTTTAACTTTAATCATATTATCCTGTGTAGGTTTGTTTGCTATTGAATCTTTAGCTGGTAGAGGTTCTTTGAAAACACCTTCATCTTTTTTGTTATCTTTATTATCTAATTTCTTTTTATTCTTATCATTATCGTCATCCGCTTCATCAGTCTTATGTTCCTTTTCTGCTGTCTTTGTTTTATCATCGTGGTTTGCTTTACGGACTTCGTCATTATCAACGACTTCCTTTTTGACATCTTCGGTTTTCTGTTTAGCTTTACTAACACTTTCACTGTCTTTGTTTTCATCCAAAGGCTTATTCACATAACTTGGTTCGGCTTGTTTATCCGTTTGTGTTTTATTTGAACTGTTGGGTGGTGTTTCGCTATTTTTAGTTTGGATTTTTGATGATTGTTGTTCAGTTGGTTCTTGTGAGAGGATGGATTGGTTAAGATATTGCATCATCTCGTCGGGGATAACCAATTTGTTCTCGACCATCTCTCCTTCCGCAACCTTTAAGAAAAAGTGAAAACAATTAATTGATGAACTTATTAATATACCATTAAGAAATTAAAAAAGAAATGAAGTAAATAGATGGGTACCTCTTCCAACTGAACTTCTTGATTGGGATGGTGAATCTGAGCTTGAGTCACGATGGTGTTGCCATTAGGTTTAGGTGTATTGTTTGTAGTGGAGGGTTTGCTTACTTTCTGACTCACATCATTAGCAGGTGGGATAATTGTGTCACTACCGACTAAATCTGACAAATCAGGAATATGATCAAAATTGCCCTGGAAATTGAAAAGCAAAGTTATTACTTAATATGTTTTATAAATACGAATAAAGAATTTCGAATAACTAGAAATAGAACAAAGTGACAAATAATATTGAAAAATTTAACATCATAAGAAAAATGGTTAGAAAAGTAAAGGGAGTTCTGAAATGAAGGTTCATTTTTAGAAATAAATTGAACAACAGAGGATTCATTTAATTTTTTACCTTGACATCTTCTTCGTTACTAATATTAGATTGTCCAGACAGCCTTCTGACTTCCTCCTTTATCTGATCAGCAGTTAACAGAGTTCCTTCGGCACCATTAGCCAATTCTTGAAGACTCTGGAATTGTTTAATTTATAATAGGTAAGTATCAAGGATCTAATTTAGGTTATTTCATCATTATTTGATTGAGAAAGGACCATGGATGTTAAGTTTACCTGAGCTAACAAACTGGCAGCCAGATGTGATGGAGGTGGAGGAGCATACGCTTGGCTTGATCTGAAATAAAGTTAGAGCATATTTGAGCATTTGGGACCTAAAATTAAATTTATTAATGATGAAAACAGTCAAACAAACAAACATCATCATCCATGATGTATGAGAACGAAACTAGAACACGGATGAAAAATCTGTAAGTTTGTATAAATGCTGCAGAACTGAGATTACTACACAAAAAAGATTGAGTGATAAGGTGAGGAATGATATTATTAGAAAGGAATATGAGGTGAATGTTGACAAAGTGACTAGAATGGAAGTGATTTGCATGGGCATCTACAGGATGGCAAAAAAATCTATAAACCTGAATGAATACGTGCTATCGTAAAGTAGGGCCAAGTCAGGAGTATACGAAAATTACCATGAATATTATTTTTTAGGTTTGTCTAGAAAGGAAAGAATGGAAGTTCGAACTCTCTGCTTAGCCCCTCCGGAAAATGACAAAATGGTTTCAAATAAGCTTCTTCAGTGACATCAAAGCGTTGGAAACCAATAATTATTTATTACTACTACACACATACCTTCTACTACTTCCAGGTGAGATCGGGTCATAGAACCCATGTGGATGTCCACCATGCTGCATGGGGTTACAACCCATTGGACCGTTGTTCATTCCGCCATGGGGATTAGATATTAAGGTGGATGACAAGTGATTTCCTATAATTGTGCTGTTGGAACTTATTGAAGAATTATTATTTATGCTGTGGATAGATGTTGCGCGGAGAGTTGACGAAGCCATCGATGCTTGGCTACTCTTTCGACTGACATCTGAGGATCTGGAAAAGTATTGAATATAAATTAAGTAACAAATTATTTGTCATATTATTATGTTGTTTAGCAGTATTATTGTATTGGTATTGTTTAACATTATTTTTGTATTGTATTGTTGTACCTTCCAAACAAGCTGCTTGCTGTAGATATGCCGCTGTCCCGTCTGGGCACATTCTGGTCCTGCTGCTGTTGCGCTTGTATCTGAGTGTGAGGTTGCAGCGTAGTCAGTTCTGTAAGTTCGGCTCCACCGCCCATACGACGATTAATTGAACCTTTGTATGAAAAAAAACCTACGTCAGTAAAGCTTAATATATTGTCCCTGCATACTATATTGAACTGCCTAACTTTAAAAAAAAATCCGAGTTTTATTTTAAAAAGATAGCTTTTTGAGTTGTATTGACAACATCAAGATCATAGTTCAGTGTGATAGTACATAATTTACCTGGAATTTGCACTCTAGGAGGCCCAAGATATCTAGCACCGCCTGACATTCCTGTTTTAGGTCCTTGAAACCGGTGAGGGGGTCCCAATCGTTCACCAATAGCGACCATGGCCCTCAGCATTTGTGGTAACTCTCCCATCTCCGCCAACATTTCTTCTTCTTCAACAACCTGTGATTTAAAAACAAATTTATAAAATCATTTGGACACATAAGTAAAAATTTAAGTAAATCTTAATGAAATATTTGTCATAAAAATTACCTCTCCATCCATTCGGAAGTAAGCTCCATTTGGTTCTTCGACAAAATGTCCGGTTAATCCGGGAGAATTGAAATCCAGGTCATCTCCACACTGTCTCGATAACTGTATCAAATAAAATATGGTAAGATTCTTTTTTAATTCGGGAATTCAATAAAATTTTTAGTCTCAAATGAGTCTTAATTTTTAAACAATTCATTTAAATTTCATTTTACTAAGACTTTGTAATAAGTATAGAATAATCCTAACCTCAATAACTTGAGTATGCGGTGACATGGCTTGATCAGACTCCGATTTGACACTAGCGCTTGATCTTGAAGCTCCAACACCACCTTCCCAGCGAGGACTGCTGCCACTGCCAGTAGCCGTTCCTCCTCCTGCCATGCTGCCTCCTTCGCTTTCTTCATCTCTGCCGATACCACCTTTAATACCAACAATAATTATTATTTTGAGTGGGTTACGGTTATTCAAGGATGATTTAGAATTCATTATTTGTCAACGCTAGATGGTAAAATAGACCACCTTCCATTTCATCGTTAAAGAGTATCTCTACTTCAGTAAGTTGGAAAATTGTTAGGTTATGTGGACTGCTTGTCTTACCTTTATGTTTTTTGTTGGCATAAAATTCAGCACCATGCACAGTCTTTACGTGTTTCCTTAGACTAGACGGATCCGTGTATCGTTTGGTGCAACCAGGAGCCTTACATACGTACGGTTTCTGAAAAAAATCACATTATAACAGAGATTGCTAAATATAGGTACCAAATGAAAATCTAATTCAGTTTTAGATGTGTTTTAATATTACCCAGACTTTTCCATTAGAATTGAAAGCAATGTAACAATCAAAATATAAAAATTATTATCTATATCTACATAGATATTTCAGCTGTGCAGATTGGCTGGAGGGATTTCAATTAAAAAGGGGTGTGTAAATGGTTATTCAAGGATGATTTATAATTCAGAGTTTTATCATCTAGATTCTAAACATTATTCATATTTTAATTTCAAAATGAGAGCCATCTATTGAAAACAGTTAGAAGTTACTTGTTTATCTTCCATTAAATGTCATTGTGAATATCAATGTAGGTACTTGATTACAAATAATTATATGAATTTAATGTAGAGATATTACAAAATCAAACTCAAGTATTGGGAAATAATCTCAGCAGATATTGATTCAGCATGTAAAATCTCACAATAGTAGAATTGAGGGCTGAAAACTTCTAATAGCTAGGGTTAAAGGACCCTTTAAGTTTTTAGTTATATTACCTATCTTTCAACACTCAAATATCACCTCTTTTAAAGTTGTAAGGGTAATAATATGTGTTTTATTTTATATATACCTCGTTGCTGTGAGTCCTATTTTGATGTTTGGCCCTATCGCTTGCATTGGAAAAGGCTTTGGAGCATCCAGGGTATTCACAAGTGTATGGTTTCTCTCCGGTGTGAGATCTGAGATGAGTTTTGAGATTCTCCAGCCTAGAGTAGGCCTTACAGCATCCTTCAAACTGGAAAAAGACATCAAAACATTGTAAAATCTATGGCATTTCAAAAGTGGATACACATTTTTTCTCAATATAATCGTACTTACGGTACACTTATGTGGTTTTTCTCCGGTGTGTCGTCTCATGTGGACGACCAGCATGTATTGAGCTTTGAAAGGCTTCTCTAAACGGGAGCATCCCGCCCATCGGCACACAAACACCTTCTTGCTGCTGTGGATGTGCTCGGAGCTGATGTGCTTTACCAGGTCATCGGGAGTGGGGAATTCCATTTGACAGTCAACCTGAAATAATGTGTTTTAAATTATTATTTCATACTCACATAGAAAAATCAAAATCTAATGGGATTTTTGATTTTGGCACAGCTAGGGCAGTGATTTCTGCGGAGGTATGGGATCTTTGGTAGATTGAAGAATATTCTTACCCAGTGACAATTCGTTTCAATGAAATCCGCTGGTTCATCTCTTAAATCAGGACCGTCCTGTACAGTACTCTCCGCCGCAGCTGCCAAAGGGCGCTCTGGACGGCTCCGGGGAGGTGCTGGTGCTATGGGAGTCTCTGATGGACGAGATGGTGTACCAGGGAGACAAGCGCCAGGACTGAAACACAAAATTGAAAAGATGCGATAAAATCGTTGTTGGTTTTTTAGGACATGTTCGGGTCTGTCTGATGGGCAGGTGAAAATTTAATTTAGTCAGAAAGTATTCTATAAAGGTAAAATGAGTCAGTTATTGCTCCCGATATTCTACTCTCGAGCCTGTGGAGAGCAGAAGATCCTGCATACGAACCCTGTGGCAGACCCGAGCTACAGACCTCAAAACCTGACATCCAGTTTTTAATTACCACCGTCTGTGACCAATTTATGATTTATGTTAAAGATTCCATGGAAACCATGCTAGCAGATTTCCATAAAATCTAAAACACTGAAGTTTTTAAAGCAACTGTTGTGATGTATCTTATCAAAGGCTTTGGACAAATCAGTTTACATATATAGCATTGATCTGCCCGCTGTTTGGATGGATTCGACAGATCTTTGTTGCTCTCTTCATAATCTTTATTTTCTTTAAAAGGCAATTTGCCGTTGATTTGTAAATAAATAAATAGATCTCTCTTATATGGGCGGTTATAGAACCTATTTGATGTCTTCAGATCTACAAACCTGTCAGCTTCCATAATGCTGGTGTGTCGTGAATTTGTACTAGGTGCTCCTGTGACGGACTGCGATGGAGAATGCAGATGAGGATGAAGATGGTGGGTATGTGCTGCTCCTGTAGGGAGACCAGCACTTCCAGAAGTGCTTCCCGATGAGAGATGGGTCGCACTGCCAGGTCTGCAAAAGAGTGGTAACATTACAATGAGAATCGACAAAAAATAGGGTATTTTGGTTTGAATAACGTATTGTTTTAGATTGTTCAATAATTTTCTTTACATTGTATACCTGTGCAGGTAGGGTAATAGAGGATGAGGAGGTCCTTCTTGCACGTAGAGGGGCGGCGGAAGCAGATGTCCTCGTCCAAGCAACGGAGGCAGCAGGCCACTTCCAGCAAGACCCAGTCCAGGTGAAAGAGTTCCTGAAAAAAAAATGGTAAGTAAATAAAGTTTTATGTACCTAAATAACTTACCGACCAGTCGACCACCTAAACAAAAACATTTGAAACTTTTAGGATGGCTCTGAACACAATGGAGATACATTCATTCAATGCTTTTATCGATCTTTAAGTAGGTACAATTGATTTTTTTGTTAGTAAATTTGGTTGTGTAATCCAACTGTCGATTTGTTGAAGAGAAATTATTTCTCGAGACAGATCGGCAGTATCAAGCCAAGATACGTGAGATTTGTATGGCCTGTGGGCCTAGACAAAATACAGTTGGCGATCGACTACAATCGAATTCTTCGACAATGTAGAGTAGGAAGAAAATTAGCTGTCCACTTTTTATATAAGTGTAATTGCTTGGTTTAAATAATTGTTTATATGTTCCAGTGGACAGATAATTTTTTCGCACTATACATTGGCGAAATCTTCGTTTGTAGTCGAACATCAGTTTGAATTTGTCTACGGGGGCAGGTCTACATTTTATAAACGGTTTTCCAAACTTTGACAACGAAAAACACCAACTTAGAGGCTTCGCAGCATATTATATGATCCATATATGGATTTACTCAGAATTCGGAGCAGAACATTATTTAGTGTGTCTGTGTGTGTGTGTGTGTCCGTCCCCCCTTATAACTTTTGATTCGCTTGATGCACAGATCATAAAATTTCAGAAAATATTATATACTTTATGTCTACAAAACTTGTATACTCAGAATTTTGAAATTTTCTTTCAGTCAGGGGTAATCAACCTTTGAATTTTTACTTAACTTTTTCATATATTATCTCGAAAACTATAAAAGCTAAACCCTAGAAATGTGTATGTATACAGAAAAATACAATATCTCAAATTAAATTTAATGAAAAAGTTCCAGGATTTCTCAAACTTTTTTATAATGAAAAATATTTTTTTTTATGACAAATTTATACGAGTTTCTTCAGTGCCTATATTTCAGAATTTAATAAAAATATCGAAAAACGTCAAAACACATCAACTAGATAATTTATTTTTCTATGAAAAATAATACATTATAGCAGTAAATCTCAAATTTTTTGTAAAAATTTAATTTATTGACGACATCGTTTCATACAATGAACATCCCGACTCAGGCCATCGACAGTTGGATCTCATGTTGACATGCACCTAGTGTAAAGTTAGTCGTGATTAGGTATTGTGTATTATACCTACACACCTACAGCCATTATTACGATCGTGAAGAAAAATAACATCTGATAATTATTATGGCTACTGACCATTTTTTTTAGGCTACAAACTTGGCTATATTTTTACACGGAAAAAACATGTTATGCCTGTTACTTGATTTAATTGCCTATCAAAAAGAGAGCCAATTCAGGATTAGGTATAAGCAATGCATGCGAAACATTATACTGTCGAATGAAACGAAAGAAGTTTGTCTGGATAGGAAAGAATGGAAGTCCGTAGATACTCTTTGCCTACCCCCTCGTTATTAGTCAGGATTACAGAAAGAATTTATGAGGCTGAAAGAAAAGCCTTGGCTCGTTTCAAGGACTGACAGGCCAGAAGAAGAAGAAGAAAAAGGAGTTTGTATGGGAAACGTAGTGTCGATGGAGAAAGCGAAAACAGTGTTTTAAGGGACACGGCGCGATGGGGTAAAAAAATCTTAATAATACCTATATCAAATTCTTAAGTGTAAAATTTGTAGACTTACCGGCACTAAGATGTCCATAGCTTCCACTGGCGCTGGCTCTAGATGCTGCTAAAGGTGCTAGACTAGCTGGAGACAGGCGCATTATGGAGCCGAGCGGTTCCCCCCAAGAGTCGCTGTAAGGACTCCAGCAAACAGCTCGCTTCCGTCCAGCACCCCGTCTTCCTGCTTGGTGAGAAAGATATCGTCAAATAAGCAGAATTCAACTTAAAAAAAAAGACGGAAAATGGATTCTCATAAGATTTGCACTTACCATCTAGACTAGAGGAGAGGTCTGGAATAGAGGAAGCCGCAAGGAGTTCAGGCGGTAAGCGTCCAGCACTGAGGTACTCCAAACCTGGAACAACGAAAATAAAAGAATATTAATAATCATCAATATAGTGTATTTTCAGTTGGGTGTTTTCGTATGTTGCCACATTAAGCTGGAAATACAGATGTTATAAATTTTTATCGTCGCAGATCCCTGCAGATATAAACTGTAGTAATATTGTTTTTCAAGCAACGGAAAGTTTGACTTATTGCTCGAGCCTGACTGATTGACTGATAGACTAACGGCGCCTGTCCGTAGAGAACGATACACGCGGATAACACATACACACATGCATGATTTCCGTTGTTTGAAACGGGCGGATACACAAAAATAACACAAACCCCATACTTCAGAGTTAACGGGTCAGTTAGTTATCATCAATAAGTGGGCGTTTCCATTTAATTTTCTTATAGCAGTAGCATTCAGAATAGGTTGTGAGTATCTTTGATAGGTATTTACAAAATGTTTCTGCATTGACTTTTCTCTATCATGAAATTGCATTTATTTTTTTCATATCTGCTGATATCTCGAAGTTTGTAAGTATTGTTGTGAATCATAACACTTGATATGAATATTCTGAATAGCTGACGTGCCGGACTGATAAGCTAACACCTGCAAGTTCGATTCCTGGTAAAGATCATAATAATATAGAGTCGCGTGGGAAATGAATGGCATTTAGCTGTATTTACTATTTACTTACTAAGTATTGTAAAACTCACCCACTATGGGTTGGATTTTTATTTTGACTAAACCATAATAAGCCCTTAAAATGTTGGCTACGTACACCATCCGTAATTTGTTTAGTAAACAACCAATTTTTTAATGCTATCCATTGAATTATATGAAACACACTAAAGGCGGCATTCGAAACTGAGAAAATTTCACTATAGTTCATGAGATGTAGAATTGAATGGTAGTTGAAGGGAATGAAAAGAAAATGTGACTGCGTCAGAAAATCATCACAGATCGATAGACAAGGCGGAGCTATGTTTATTCGAAAAATTCTTGTCTCTTTTCATCTGTTATTTTAAAAATTATTTTGTATGATTTTATACCTACCTAATTCAATTTAACTATGCAAAATAACATAGATAGGAGGTATATTTTATTTTATTCTAGAATTTGAAAAACTAAGGTTAATTTTTTTTTACTTTCTTATTAACGTTTACCAAAATCAAAGTCAAATCTCAACCCCTCAGCGATCATAAAAATTTAGAAGAGGTCCTTTAAAAAAACCAAATAGGTAGGTACTTAATGTTAAAAAAAAGCACCGGTTGCGACCATAGATTCTTATATAAATAACTACCTAGATGGAGTACTCCTATATCTCTTCATAATAAAAAAGTGAAGCCGAATTGGCTGGCAATTTTGACAGTACGGTGGTTAAAAAGCAACGTACAAAATTATTTTAACATTTATAAAGAAATAAAAAATGACCAAATTTCACTTATTTCAACGTAAACGCTTTGTTGTAAAAAACAAGAGATAAAAACTGATTAAATATACGCCGTACCACATTCTTTTGGGAACCAAACAGTCAAAAGTTGCAATATTTCGGCTTCACTTTTGAACGCGAGTCGGGATTCTAGGTTATTGTATAGAATTCTGTGACATATGGCCTAGAAAGAGTGACGCTGACCAAACAGAGTAGGTACTTATAGAAAAATAGGGATTACACAAACATTCATAGAAAGAGCAATCAAGCCTGAGAGGTGAAGTAAGGGAATTTAAAACATACGGCAAAAAACAAAAGTTCACAGATTCTGATGTTGCTCAACGTATCGCATCTCTCAAATGGCACGACATTAAGAATAAAAGTGGTCGAAACCTGGAGATCCAGAAGTAGGAAGACCACAGTCTAGGAACAACTCGATCCAGAGGGCATAGGATAGATCGGCGTGGACGAAAATAGGCTGAGAAGAACAAAACGAAAAAAAAATACATTGGTGTGAATTTGTGCATGGGCCCCCCCATGTCCTGGTCCAGAGAAGAAACCTGTTCTCAGCCACTGGACGTGTTGATAACCCAATTAAGGCGACATTGTTCACTTGCGCTCCACTTGCAGAGCTTTGCAGAGTCTTCGCTAATTTATTTAAAGTGTACGGCTGTTTTTCTGTCGCAGGCCATTCCGATCATCGTTACACCAGATACTCAATATATGTACACACTCTTCTAGTATCGGAACGTATATTGGCAATTAAATACCGCGGAAAAAACATCGCCAATTTCAGTTCTAATCAAGCCAACATCGCCAAATAATAATAATTATAACTAGTGGGCGACCAGTGCTCGAAATTCGACCATGACTTATTTAAATTATAAGTTTGAAAATTATTAAGGTTTCATTTCAGAGCGCTACTTCAAAAGTCAAAAACAATGACATGGATACTTTAAATTTGAAATGTTGATAGGTATGTACAAAGTTTTTTTTTTCTATTATTATTAAAGACACATAATATTAATCTATCCTCAATTTGACAACAGATAAACAAAAGTATATATGCGTCTGTGTCAATGTCAAACACATCGAAGTGTGTAAGAGTATCAAATACATAACATTACAGTAGTGTTTGTATTTTTTTTATTGATAAAATATAGTTTTTAAGCATAATTAAAAAATATATTTTCATTCGCCCCTCCTTCTCTGTATAAACTATAAGTGTGCCAAATTTCGTACTCCTACGTCCGCGCGATTTTCGTAAAAATGGTCACAGAGTTTTTTCTACTCTTATTAATGATGAAATTTTAATAAAAATATATTTTTCGTATTTTTTTTCCAGATACAAGTTATACTGGATAGTGTTTTCTGCCTGAAATTAGAACACCAGCATTATATTAATAAATTTTGAAGATGTTCAAAGCATACCGATGTTTAGGTATCAATGTGCTATCAGTCAAGTTTATTGCAATAGACCGTCATTAATTTTATTTTAAAAAAAGCAATTTACTCTTATTAGAGAAGAAAACGAGATTTGCTGGATTGATTAGCTATAAGAATGGACGAAGAAAGAGAAAAGTAAGTTCCAGTATGACTCCAGTAAAGGTTGGTCATACGAACACGACACTCAAGTTTAAGAATGAATGACTGGGGCCAAAACAATAAAGTTTTAGATGCTTCTATGATAAATCAAGGCATAATGAGAAAGATGATGATAAGGCAAAGAAATGTCACAATTTTAAAGTTTTATAATGAAGGAGTGCTGTTAGTCCGAAATTTAACACGAAGGAGTGACGATAAAACTGGCCGCGATGTGCCGCAGCGGCAGCAAGCCCCAACCTATTAGCAAACCAGATTCTTGGAAGCAATTTATTTAATCTTTATTTTTACAAGAATACTCATAATTTATTTACTATAATTATACCCGAGTAAACTGGACTTGTTAAGTTAATTATGTCTTTGAGTTGTGGCAGCCATCGAGTGTCCGACTACCACACGTGGCTTAGGAGGTCTTTTCTTTGTTTTACCCATATTTTTTTCAAACTATAATAACTATCATTCCAAGGTGTCACCACATTTTTAACACGGACAATTTTGTTATAGGATCATTAGTCGGAAAGACACCGGGCTTTTAATGGTGTTTGCTGAATCCATTGGCAAAATAACGTACCTATAACAAAACAGAATATTCCAAAATATCCGAATTTTTTTCTTCGAACTCTTTATAACTCAAAAAGACTTGATAATTATTCTAGCAATCACAGGAAAGCTAGTAGGAAATAGTAGGAAATAACGAAGTTCATACCTATAGTACCTATCAAAATATGTTCGAGATGTAATGAAATAAGAAGCAGATAAAGACATATAAAATACCGCATTGATAGTAATAGCGGTAGAACAGAAAGTTGCTAACACAAATCAACAAAAAGATAAAGACAGCAGGAAGATTGAAAACCTCAAAATCATTGAAGGTAATTAATTACCTACAAACATAAAGAAGAAACGCTGTCGTTGGAAGCTTGCTTTATGAAAAACAGGCTTGTCAGAAAAACGATATGATTAAAAATATGACTTGAAATAACAAGTTTGTTAAAGAATAATCAAACGATTTTGTTAATAACTGTTATCAATGTCAATAAAAGAAAAAACAAGGCTTTAATAGGATTCTGCTTACCCCAAAAGTGATGAAAGAACACCCGCATCGATGATTCTAGTGTGAGATCTCTCGGGGGGCGACCCGCAGCCATAATGAGGATAGCCACCAACACTCCTAATCACAGATCACTCCGCGGATCAAAAGAGTATCCGATCCAATTTGCATTCACATGACTCAATCCAAACACCTTTTTGTGAGTCGTTATAAGAACATTCTAATTTTATATTTTATTATTATATATCACCAACCGTGTAGCTCTTCTCTAAATAGCTATTCTGTCCGTGACCAACTGACTCAAACATACATACTTTCAACATCATGGCATTTCCGCCAATTTGAACAACCAGTGGATGATGAACGATTGAATATGCAGAATCCAAACTACGTTAACCGCCAGGTTCCCATATTACTTACAGTTGAGATATTACGAATATAGGTATGATTCTGCATGATCAAAAATTTCTTTCCTGAATTATTGATATTTCAAAGGATATTTTTAATAATTTACTTCTAAAAGCATTTATAGAAAACCTTAGGGAGTTTGAAAGTCATAACACATCAAGCAGAAATTGAGAGTGTAAAATAATAAAGCATATATCTCATACACAATAAAGAGAAGCTGATGAATACGGCTTGGACTTAAAGTTGGTTCAAGAAAGAGCTTTTCTACTTTTAAATATTTTACAAGGTTTATTCGGACGTTTTATTTGATCATTTATATTATTGCACAGGCCTTCTTTCATTATTACCATACCATACCACAATAATTCAAACAGATTCATGTAAGTGTGATTTGTGATAGTTCCAAAAATTGTGAAAATACATAGGCTCTTGGATGAGAGATGTTGAAGAAACAAAACCGAGTCCGTAACGGAGCGAACCATAATAATCAGTATAATTTAGTACTAACAAACCAATCAAACCGTTCCTCGTATCCATTCAATAATATCATGTGATCTGATCTGATCCTCCTCTCCCGGACCAGAGCGAACCTCACGCATCACAGATAGAGACATTAATTCTGGGAGGTGGACCCGAAACAATGCCCTGGGGTACTCCACTATGGTGTTACTGACAACATCAAGAAATCACATTTGATCAAGTAATTTTGCCACATTATTACGTGCTAATAAAACGTTTTTTTCCACACATTAATGAATTCTTCAGATTCGATTTGATTGTCTTGAATAAAAGATTTTTCCTTAATACTAGTTTTAATTTTTTGCTAAAAACAAAACCCCTATGACGATTGGCGACATAATAGGTACATTGGGTACGGCTAAATATTGTTCCTGTAATTTAAGGAAATGAGATCATTGTACTATTATGTAGTTTACAAGATTCATGCAGTATCCTTCAAATAATGTTGGTTGTCAGTCCATAGCTCTTCTGTGCAATACATGAAAAACCTATTTATTCAGGCTATTTCCAAATCCTTTAAAGTTCATAAAAACTTAAACTACTTTATGGTAAATGATGTTAAAAAAACACCAGATATAAGAACGTTAAAATATTTTTTTCCATATACAATGGTGTTCATGGTGATTGGACTGATGTCAGATTGGCGGCTTTGCCGTTGAATGTTTGTTGTATAAGTAAGTCTTGTAATAACAGAGCACTTTGAGGTCGCTCATACCGCTGGTCGAGGCTGAGGAGGTCCCAATGGTGTGCACCGTGGGTCCGGTGCTGATAGAGCCTCGTAACAACTAAGGACCAAAAATAACATGCCCTGGCGGTGTGCATGTGTATGCTAATGGAACTATCTACCTACACAGACAATCCTGTATACCTGCTCGGTATTCGCTCGCAGGATTACTTGGCTGACTGGAGAGAATCTTTCGTCCCGGGACGTAACGCCGACGATGTTTCATCACCCGCAAAAATATACTATTCAAAAAAAATCCTCAGACTCTGTATTTTTAATGTTGCTGGACCTCGGAGATCGGTGATCCCAAAATTATAGAGATAAATATAGCCACGTAAGCTACAGGGGACAGAGAGCTTGGGCTGACAGCACTTTTTGAAATAAAATATGCTCTAACAAATAACCAAGAAACCTTGTAGTCTTTTAATGGCCTAGCCACCATAATCGAACCGCACCTATAGATTAATCTACATAATAATTCAGAAATGTTTGCGTGCTTTCTATCGTATATGTGAACATCACGCCTAAACGGCTGAACCGATTTCACTAATTCTTTTTTGTCGTGTTGACTTTTATTAGTAGAAGGTTCTTATGAAAGAAAAAAATTAAGAAAGTTGCGTGGTAAATTGGGAAATTAAATAAAACTCGCATTAGCCCCTCCTTCTCTATCTAAATAATAATTCAGAAATGTTTTTTTATTTTGCTTTTTACCGTATGTCATAGCATCACGCTCAAAATACAAATGCTACGTCAGATATGAATCTGCACAGAGCCGTGCAAAATGCCGGAGAAGGTTCTTTAATACAATTTGCTGCATTAACTTTAATATATTTAGAGCTAATTAAAAAACCATATTTTTTAGGATCTTCATACAAAATTTTAATAAACATTAAAAGTGTAATTCTTCTTTTTCTGTTCTTATGTCAGTTATAGAGGTCTACAAAGCAATGGGAAGCTAGACTAGAACCTGTTTAATTACCTACCGATCAAGCCTGACAATCGGAATCAAAAACGTAAAGCAAGACGGGTATAAGCTTTGTCGTGTTGGTTTTTATCAGTAGAAGGTTCATATGAAAGAAAAAATTAAGAATGTTGCGTGGTAAACTGGAAAATTAAATAAAACTCGCATTATCTTCTCTATCTACATAATAATTCAGAAATGTTTTTTTTATTTGCTTTTTACCGTATGTCATAGCATCAAGCTCAAAATACAAATGCTACGTCAGATATTAATATGCCCAGAGCCGTGCAAAATGCCGGAGAAGGTTCTTTAATACAATTTGCTGCATTAACTTTAATATATTTAGAGCTAATTAAAAAACCATATTTTTTAGGATCTTCATACAAAATTTTAATAAACATTAAAAGTGTCATTCTTCTTTATCTGTGCTTATGTCAGTTATAGAGGTCTGCAAAGCAATCGGAAGCTAGACTAGAACCTGTTTAATTACCTACCGATCAAGCCTGACAATCGGAATCAAAAACGTAAAGCAAGACGGGTATAAGCTAGTATCTTATAACTTAATTATTTTCCTACTGTGAAGCATATTATTAAAGTGCCTACCAGTTCAGTGACGGCACTTGTCACATTTTCATATATCATCTTCTTACATATAAAAATAATTAGTTGACTCACTATAACTCGAAAACGGCTGAACCGATTTGGCTAATTTTGTATCGAAGTATTCGTATGAGTTCCGTGTAGAACAGTGGTTCTTAACCTGGGCTTAGATCGAACAAGTTCGGTGAGTCAGTCTCGCGGGTTCAGTGCAGGTCAAGACACACCCGACCCATATAAATAACTAATCACTAAATCCCTCTTCGAATTAAGAAATGAAATGCTTAGGATGTGATACGAAGTTTATCGAGTCATCTAGCATTTAACTATTTGTTTTGTTCGATATAAAAACAATATTTATTTTCCCTCTCTAAGACAGCCTATGCCTAGTGGAGGGAGATATGAAAATGTATCTAATGTGATTTTTTTTTCCAATGAATAAAGAACTTATTATTATTATTATTATGTCGATGAATTGTCGGCACCAAAATGAACCGTACACAATGATCCATCTGTTGGATGTTTGATCTCGGAGTGAGCGCGGACGGCGGCTGGTGACCCGTGAATCGATACAATTGGACCAGTCCGCGCGCTTACATCACCACTGGACCAATTCTCTACCACCGCTCTCATAATATCTACACGCAGGCATCACTAAGACTTAACAGCTGCATTATCACATGCCTTAGTAAAATGTTATGGTAAACTGGAATAAATGCTCAACATTTTTAACAGTGCACTTTATTTCTGGAGAGAATGATCAAAAACTTTTTTTGGACGAAAGTGAATCTACCTGTCTTTAATTTCTCAAAAAGTTTAACATTCCTATATTTTTTGGTCATTATATTTGGTCAGAAATAGAGAATTTGAAATTTCAAGAAGTTGAGTTACAGAAATATTATATGGGGTAAATCCTGTCAAAGCCGCGGAATTTTGCTTCTGTATATCATGTTAATAAAATAAATAAACACAAATATTGAAAATTATATTGAACATTATATTGAAAGAGAGAGATTTTTAAATAAGATCGCCGGAGAATCACCAATGGATTACGTAAACCCAGCCTTTGAAACGGCAAAAGCAAAGTGCTGCAAGTCCGTTGTGGAGAAAAATTGAATTGAACAAAATTGATGCCATTTTTGATGCAATATCAAAAATGTATTGCTAGTAGTTTATTGACGATTTTACATGTAAAGCGTATAGAAAACCAACAAACTATAAAATAGTATTATACTAAAGTCATAAACATTGCGCAAGATCGAGCGCAATGGAGAGCTCTTGTTGCCTCCCTATGCCCCTGAGTGGGGTGTAAAAGGGAGTATTGATTGATTGATTGATTGATAATATATAGAGAAGTTAGAAGAAGAAGAATCAGTTCCTTCGTGGCAGAGCTAAGGGATCTGGATATGGTGTGGGAGGAGCTTATCTTAACTGCGCGAGATTGAGTATAGTGGAGAGCTTTTGCTTCCTCCATATGCGCCTAATTGGGGTCCAAAAAGGGAGAATTTTATCGAACTGTTGAGTTTTTCCTGCCTTGTCAGAAAAACTATCAATACTCTGAAATTATTGCTGTCACCCAAAATTCAGAAAGACTGATAATCCGGAGAAATTGTTATCTGATTTGAATCCAGAGTTCAAAAGAAGCGTTCATCTTCAAGATCCGTGTGGCTTGGATGTTAATGATAGAGCAGGTTAACTGAAAAGAGGCCACACACTCGCCTGTCGATCCAACACTCCCGTTTTACCAGGTCTGCGTACGAACATGCCAAGTGGGAGGGGCCAGCAGTTCGTGAAGGAGTTATAAAGCCGCGCGGTGGTACATCTCCACGACCACCAAAAAGAAATCAAATTATAGCGGGACACGAAAGATCCTCCAGGTATACTAACAAGACAGAGATAGACTAAAACTTATATTGCCGTTCGCCTTGCGCGCTTCATTTTATTTATATCTTTATTTATGACTCTATTATTATTTTTTATCTTATTTATTTTTATTTATTTCGTCCATCCTTTTGATATCTCAATCAAATTCACCGCATTTATGTTATCTACGCCGACCGAAGGCTCAACCTAACTATCCAGACTTCCTTGAAACTTTACACAACATGTATTTATAGCCACGTTTGGTGACCACACTTTTGCATGTTGCGGCATAGCTTCAAACCCTACATTTTAGTAGATATTCGCTTTGTGTTGATTTGAATACTTTAAATTATAAACAATTTATGACCTGTACCATAGAAAATATGTAATCCATTCTGAATTGTCGCCTATAGATAGAAAGCGTCATCATCACAAATAATTTGACTTTTGAGTCTTCCAGACATGATGAATAACTGAAAAATCAGGCACATTCAAAATTCACAGTGAATTCTTCTACTCCAAAAATTCACAGTGAATTCTTGTACTCACAAAATTCACATTGAATTCTTGTACTCACAAAATTCACAGTGAATTTTTCTACTCATCCCGAACGTCTATTTTAAAACAAACGTGAGGCAGTGTTGTTATTTAACATTTTTAACAATTTAATCGGTGACATTGACTAATTGTTTCCAAATTGTTAGAGAATTAGCTAATTTGCCGCTTCTTATACTCGTATCACTCCAATATTATAACGAAACGACGTATCTAATTAAACAACTTATCGGGTTTAAGAGACGCCTGCTTACGTGCGACAACATAATCTCTGTAGAGTAGCATGTGGGTGTAATGCCCAAAAACAGCTACGCAAGAGATCAATGAGATGCTGCGTCACACAATAAAGCATATGTATATTTGATGGATTTCAATGTTTTAGACAAGGAAGTGTTGGATTTTGAAAGTTATTTGCATTGGGCGCGCGCCAACCCCACGTTGGGCGCCAATTGCTTGCAGCACATCGTTTCAAGCATGGGACATTTCAAAAGCTGAGAGTACCGAAAGGAAAGCAGGTTGAAGGACGATGAGTACGGATAAGTCAGCGCTTCAAACAATAAAAATGTTATCAATAGCGCCATACGCTCTAAAAAGCAGGAAAAAAAACAATAATCTTAATAGACCTACCTACTCAAATAATTATGGTTCTTTTAAAAATGGAAGCCAAATTCCATAGAACAGTAATTAAAAAAAACATGCCAGTACATAAAGTAAATAAAAAGAACCACCAGAAAGATAGGCATTCGAAGACACTTTCTAAAAACGTGGTCAAGGGTTCTGAGGTTGGTGGTTCTCAAATAATTGAAAAAAAAGGAAAAGTTACAAAAAAAAAAAAACACGATGTTCAACCCCTGTAAGGATCGTCTGATAGCACAACAAACAGCCCTCTGAGATCTCACCTCAGCAAGACATAGGATTGTTGGAAGCTGAACACAATTAAGTTGTCCGACGATTCTTGGAATTATCCACAAAATAAGGCAAAAAAACCTGTGAATAAATTTCCTTCTAGGTTCTGTCAAAATTTAAGAGATAGACAACATAATATGGTGTATCTTTATCAATAATATTTTCTAATACGCGACAGGCTTTTCGAAGTACACATAAGGATGAAAATTAGCATAAATTTTAATGTAAGTAAAAAAAACGAATCCCCCTTATCAAAAACGATCGCTCAAATAACTTGTAGATACATTCAGAGAAACGAAGTCTTTTCGACTGTGCTCAGGTGAAAGGCTTCAATCCACATTTATAAAATTTTACACCAGAAACAAAAAACATATGCGAACCGATATATTAATGGAAATGCAAAATAATTATATTTATCGTGTGTAAATATGCTTTCTTTACCACATTGTGCAATTTAAGACTAAAAAATAATTAATAATCGAGATATTAGAAAAAATATGATTAAAAGGTGGTTTAAGTCCTTTTACATCGCCACTGACATTTGTGTCCATCATAAAAAAAACTACCGTTTTCATACATCATTCGTCATGTGGCTTAATGCCTTTTACCTGATCCAACTAGATTATTGTGGCTTGAGTCCTTTGACATGGTTGCGCTTTGCATTTAAGTCCTTCTTTTTTGCAATCATTTGCGTTTTTATGTAGGAAATAAGTGTTTGCAGCTTAAATCCTTTTACCGGAATGTGTCTGTATCACACAATATTAGTTTAAAATAATAAAACCAATTTTGGAAAAAATGTGGATTAAAGCCTTTCACCTGAGCACAGTCGTTTTTATCGAGTTTCCCAATAAATTAATGGTTTTGATTGATTTGATCTAAGCGAATTTGGATTAAAAAGTACGAAATTTACGAGCTCAAGAAAGTTATATGTCTTTTTTGAAGATTTTCACGCTAAATAGTTTAGATTATATAATTTTGTGCTAATTCATAAGTAAAATTGATTTCAAGATTTTTAATTAGCAAATCTTTATGCATTGTATATTCTGAAAAGTCAATTTAATTTCCGTTTTTCTATAATACGTATGTGATAAATTAAAAGTGAACACACATACACATTGACATAATATTTCACACGAAATAAACCTTGTGTCGTGATATTCAAGACAAATTTAATTATTCGAGACAATTTGAATATTTATATACCTAATGTTTTTTTTTTTATTTCGAAAAAATAAATTAGAAACCGAACAAGCTACACTGTAGCGGCTTGTCGATGACAAAAGCTAAGGAATTTGTTTGTACAGAAAATAGTAGATATCCGTTATCCCCGTCTTTCCCTGTTGTATAAAAAAAAACAACTCGTGAACCAATGACTTACAACCACTGGATCGCTCACCACAACACACATACACAGGGCCGATTCACGATCTAACACCGCCGATAATGGCTAAATAGAAACAAATTTTTGCATAATTTTCTCATAAATAAATAATAAAAATAAAATGATTAAATTATAAATAATATGTAACGTGATCTTTTATAAATTAAACGGAATAAATTTATATAAATTGAATGGAATATAATGTGGATGTTGGCAAAGTCATATTTATGCTTTATTCGGGCATATCAAACGGTAAGCAATAAGCATTCCTTTTTTCTACCGAAAGGTTTTAATATTTTTACATTTCTGTGGCCTTTCAAGTATTTTCTTCTTCCATGTTTGCTCCTTAGACGGAGCGTATGGACTCCGTAAGTTCTCGCAATGCCGCTATGTCACCTGCAGTTTTCACCGCTTCATTCCATCGACAACTCGTTCTCGAAGATCCGCCGCGTATAATCCTGTCGTTTCGAGGGGTCTTTCGCGTCTTCTGTTGCCTTCCGGGTGGTAGTTGAAGACTTGATACTAAGACGCATTAAATCTTATGGTCGTGTTGGGTACAAAATCATACCATCGGATGCCCAGTATTCGTCTAAGGCAGTTGCTCTCAACGCCTGCTAAGCTTGTAATTTTTTTTGGGTGCCAGGATTCACAGCCATAAGGATGCAGGCATTATAAGTCGGACTTTTGTTATATTAGATTTCTAAATCCTCCCAAGTTTGATAAAGGTCGCTCTAGCCAAAGCCAAAAGCGTGAATAGATCTCTGCGCACAATAACTTCTTTTTCTATGTGGGTTCAAGATATTTAGAGTATAAATCTGAATAATTTGATATTTGGATATGTATAAATAAATAAGACTCTTCTAAACAAAGGTGTCAGTATAGCCTGCGGAACTGCTTGAAGCATTATCTACCAGTTAATCGGTTCCGTCCAAGCTGAGAGAGGATTCCAGCCACTAGTAGAAATATCAAGTGAAAAAAACAAATTGAACATTTCTGACCCGACCGGGAATCGAACCTGGGACCTCAAGATCAGTTGGCCCCTTTGCCATTAGACTATCGAGGTCGGTGAAGAGGCCTCCAAGACAGAGAAAATAGAACAATTATTAATATCATTAATACGACACACCGTGTTCAGCGGTTTAGAATACGCCATTATGACTAGTTGAAGTACCTAAATGATGTTAAAATGTTGTCAAAAATGTTGTGATGATTATAACAAGCGAACATTAGAGGGCTTATGACGTTCACGCTGCGAGGTGTCATTAACAAGAAGGCAGGTTTGGTCTCCCATTTCTAAAATGGACCGCTAATACAGTGCGGGTAATTATCACGAGGTCTCGTGTGGGACCCGGTGTTACCTAACGATGTCTCTATTAGACCTTTGTGTGTTGGCAGGATAATGAGAGACACTTTGCCTCTTCGGAGCAGCCACGCTCGAATTAAAGGCGGAGTTGGCCAACACGCGAGATGCCGCAGTCGCTGGATGAAATCTGGGAATATTTTGAAACGTCCAAAGTTTTTATTTATATCCATCACATCATGACGGACTTCCACTCTTTTATATCCAAACACACTTCATTCGCTTCTTCGAACGACATACGATATTCATACAACCTCTCATATTAATTAGAATTAATATGAGAGGTTGCCCTTGCTACCCTCAAGAGGACGGAATTGATGTGTTCCATCTGCCCTTACTAGCCTCAAGAGGACGGAATTGATGTGTTCGACTGACGTCATACAGTCGGTCACGACTTCTTCTAACAACTTTATCTTTACGCCTTATAAAGAGAAATTCCAAAATATATAAAAATCTATACAAATAAGAACTGTATGATTATTAACTGTATGGTAAGTATTGTTTCTGAAGCTCTATAACTTTTTATGCGAACTGGTTATTAAGTTATTAAGAAGATAACAGCACAAAACTTATGATGCTATAATGAAAATGTTAATCCAGACCATCTCCATTTGTTTGTGAAAGACTGATTTCGAAAAAGAATCTAAAATCTACAGCAAATTAATAAATTTAAAGATGGCAACTTCAATAGACAGTGGAAAATAATGTATGTGGGCCAAAGATTGCTTTATTCGACAAAAAGACCATTTCGAATGTCCTTTCAGAGGAAAATTTCAGGCCTCAAGACATGCGATTTCAAATACCCATAGGCCATAAGATGACGTGCTTTTCATCAGGAATAATTAATTAATTATTAAATTTAGGTATAATCGAGTGATCGTTATATTGGTCTTTGATTTCACACTTCGAAAAATTGAACAGAATGCCACAGATTAAAGCCGAACACAACTTCCACCATTACGTTTTTTTTCTTTTCTTTTGAATGAATCTGTTCTCACTTTTGACATCTTGCTTACTAAGCAAAGGCACAAGCACAAGACACAAGTCGTGAAAGCGGAAATGGTCGGAACCGCCGGGATTCAAACCCACCACTGAACCACTGAAATACCACACACTTTTCTTAGACATTTTCACAAACCGATTCATTTTTTCTAAATGAAACGCTATGTTCCAAATAATTATCTTAGGTCTTTATTCGGACCATTAACATTCATGACCTTCTGGGGCAAAAGCAGTTAAATAGAAATCAGATTCAACAGAGAAATTCACCAAAAAATAATGTATGAACAGAGTATTATGTCGCTCCGGGTTTTTTAAGGAATGACTTATTTAAGATATCGTCTGTAGCACGGACCCAAATATAGATATTGTTTGTAGGCAGGCATATAAAAAGACACGAACATTAAGCATTATGGCTGATGGAGAAAAAAACGCCAGGCTGAAGAGTTTGGGGTAACAATAACTACTTGATGAGGAAGGCTGTGTGAAAGCTGCGGCAGGGATAAGGAACTGGCGGTTCATCTTCGGACAAGATCTTATATCTTCAAACACAACATCAACCAGCAGTATTTCGGGAGTATTTCGGTCAAATAGGCATCAGGGGAAATTTCAGGCTTGATTTTTAGCTCATATCCTTGGGGTAACCCTGGAATAATATCGTTTTTCGACATATCGAAGGGACTTAGCTTAGTTGCTTAGTGGAAGAGTAAAAAAATATAAACGGATGCAGTCTCATAGGTATTTATTGAAAAAAAATATGTATATAATTTTCCATTTTCCCTGGCTTTAGACTTGCCTTTCTGGAATACCAGAATCAACAATAATCTTCTACCTTAAGTACCATAACAACATGCAACTAAAATAATTGTATTGAGAAAAGAATCTAAGCCTCTATAGATACTTTTTACAGCTTCTCATTTTTTTATTGATGATGCTCATTATTGGAAAAACCTACCATCACTAATGAGACTTGAGAAAACACTGCATTCCTCCAAGAGATCAGTTTGAAACTTATAAAGCACTTGATGTCCTCAAATGTATCATAAATTCTTCGTTAGTAGTTCGAAGTCTGTAAAACGGTTGGATTAAGATATTGGCTTTTTAAATTTAATTAAATTTTACTTGCTTTGCAATTGATTGAATTGATCAATCAATCAATTGCCAAGGCCTCCCCAACGTCGGCGTTCCCTTGAGTGAATGTCTCCATGTCCCTTGCGAGGACTAACAGTTCTTACTTTTTCCACTATACCTTATTGTTGTTGCACGTGTGAAACTTTTTTATTTTTAAACGAATCTGTGCTCACTCAAAGTGAACACAAATACACCCTTTGACTCTTTCACAGTAAGCTACTTAAAGCTTGTGTAGTAAAAGAAGAAGGCTGGTTTTAGAGTCACGCTGATCGTCAGAGTTGACAGCCGAAATGTATGAACATCTAAGAAGCGTTTCGCGCTGACAGCTACACGTTATTCTAAAACGCTTCTTAGATGTTCATACATTTCGGCTGTCAGCGGTGACGGTCTGCGTGCGATCAGCGTGACTCTAAAACCAGCCGAAGATGGTCGGTACCTGGGATCGAACCCATGCCCTCCGATACGAAACAGCACGAAAGTCGCCGCCGTAACCACTAGACTACCAACTTTTAGTGCAGCACTCAGAATATGGAATTGAAGACTTTGACTGTTTTCGCAGTCATAACACGAATGTTGATAGTTTCGGCCGAGGGTGCTTGGTAGTAGTTCATTTTCACTGATATTCGTAGTAGCACAAATTGAAGACTCCTTTTTTATAACACGAATACCTATAGCAAAATCCCTCAATAATATATATATTTTTTAAATGACTCTGTGCTCAAAGTGAACACAAATACACTCATTGACTCTTTCACAGTAAGCTACTTAAAGATTGTGTCGTGAAAGAGGAATATGATCGGCACTTGGGATCGAACCCACGGCCTCCGCACGAAACCACTCCGTAGTTTGAACCACCAGTTGACGCCCCCTGGTTGAGGTTCTAGTCAGGTACAGGTAGGAAGTGAGTCGTTAAATTCTTGTTATTTTTCTTGTGTTTGTGTTTTTTATGGTTGTGTTTTGTACGGCCGAGTTCATTATTGGGTTTTATTTATTTATTTTTTCTTCTTGTTAAGGAACACAGGGAACACCTTAACGAGAATTATTTTAATAACCCACACCTAGGCACAATGGACACCGGGGAATTGAGAGAGAACACAAAATCATCGCATTGATTTTTTTTGTGATAACATTGTGATTACACGCGTTTTTATTTTGGACGGGCTTGCGGTGACGAACAGGATGGGTTTATGGTCGGTTTTGAGATAACCATATTAATTTTTTTTCTATATAATTTTAAATTTATATATTTTTTTTATGATCAACAGAAAACTAATCCAAATTTTAATATCTTGTTAGCTTTTACGCCGCTCAATTCCGTCACCATTATAAATAATTATTATCAATTCATGATTTTTTAAATATTTAATTTAATTACAATTAAATAAAACTTTTTATAGCGTCATTGGGTTATGTTAAAATTCACACCAGTTTCGAGAAGGCGGCATCTTCATCTATGGTTTTGTTAGTCTTTCGAAAATCATCTTTGATATTCCCTAGGTTAGGAGTTAAAAATGTCTTTCACATAAAGCAAAGTGAAAGTGGAAATGGTCAACTCAGATAAGAACCCACGACCTTCAGTAGATACGCTGAACGTATAGCACTAAGCTACCTACTTCTACACGATTACAGGCATACAACATGCTCACAATTCTAGGATTAGTTGGCAGCTAATATTTCCACCCTTTTTTTTCCACCCCATCCTATCCATTATAGATTTACTACGTTATTATTACAAACATTAGTTTGTTTTCCGAAAAAAAAAAACAATCGTATAATCATTATCTTAACAATTAAACAAGTTATCAGCATACTTCGAATAAATACCCCGAATTACCTACATAACACCAGAGAGTGTTTTAGATACACCAGAGAGACAACAAGCGAAGAAAACCGAAGAGGTTGAGAATATTACCTATAAAAGGGCTAAAAGATCTCGTATAAAATATTACATGTAGGTAAGGTAACAAAATATTTATTTAAAAATCAATTAATATTGAATCGTTTAAATGAGCAGGTGGAGTGGAAACGTTAACCTCTAGGCGTCCGCGTCCCGGGTCCGGGTATTCATTTCCACGCTAACCCTTTCAGGCCCGCAGCACGGCTCTTCTTCATTTGAATAATTTCGCAATAAATTATCCGAATTTACGAGTGCTCACCCGACATACCTACATGGCATAACAATAATAACAACAACAACAAAAACACTGATTAGGTTCAGCATTCATCTCTAAGTATAATACCCGTACGTACACAGTTCGTATTAGTACCTACTTTTAAACGCAGTAAGGAGTAAGCTAAAAGTTATATCTCGATGTAGCCATATCTTCCGTGGCTGGTCCACTTTCTATAATTCTTTTTTGTGGTGATTATTGTCAGAAGAAGGTTCTTAAGTATGGAAAAAATTAAGAAAGTTGGGATGAACATTAGAAAGTAAATAGGAAGGCTACAGTATAATTTAATTCTAATTTTGAAATTAAATTGGCGTTTGACAGAAACTGGCGGTTGTTTGACAGTTGGTGCGATTGACAAATGCGGATGGAATATATATATGGTATAAAACAGATTCATCGGTCGGAATTAAATTTATACAATTATTTCGAATTCAATATTCATGACCACAGGACAACGTCTGTCGGGAAAGCTATTTGACAATAATAGTTACAGATCCTTCGTCTTAGTGATAAATGATTTACTGTTTTGTCTTCTTGATTGCACCACCTATCGTATCATCTTTTCTACGACTTCGACTACGATAGTCGGCAAATTAACCACTAGACCTTCAAACACATACCGTCTTACTTATAAAAAATTCGTTAATTGTAAGATTACATATAAATCACTTATCAGTTTTTACTTAAATCACAAAAAAAAATATTTAAGCCGCGTTTGTTAAGTATGAACATGACATTTCATACAAAATTTTGTAAACAAACAAATAGTAGCTGGGCAACGCGAATGGTAACTACCAATATTCGCTATGTCAGATTTGAACGAGTTATTGATGCAGAATATGTACCATATTTTTTAATTATTTATTTTATATCAAAATATAGTTAAGTCCTTATTAAATCATACGAAACCTTTATGTTTCAGCCAAAATAAACCAATTCATGTTTGATCACATCAATTTTAATATTTGTACTTAATTAAAAAGTATTCTTTGAGTATTTTCTTCAAAACTTCATTATATTTCTTATAAATTTAGTTGGTGCATCATGGTTGTAAGACCTCGATGATTACGGGAATGCAATATTATTTGCTTTATTTTTTTTTTAATTTCTATTATCAAAATGACAAAACCAAAACAAAAAGGACCAAAATATGAAGGGAGCACCTAATTGGACGGGAAAAAAACTTAAAAAACAGTATATTTTTTAGAGAAAGCGTTGTTGTACACTCGAAACCATTGTCAGTTGACATAAAATCCAACATGGCGGGCTAAAATCTACAGAGATCAGCTTGCAATCAATCGATATGGGTTAAACTACCTCGACGACGCGACGGCTTGATCGCAAATTTTCTACCGCTGAACACTTATTTTCCACTGATCACAGTTTTTTTATAAAGTAGTTAATATTTCATAATGATAAATAGTTATGTAATTCAAAACTGTATATAGCTAATGCAATATTTTTTAATTTGTAATTTATTCATTGAAATAAATAAATTGTTAAATACACTCACAATTGGTGCAAGACCTATTCATTAGTGTGATAAAATCTACTGGAAAATATAGTCAATATACAAAAATTGGAACACAATCAATTTTAATTGTCGAATTTAAAATTATTCGTAATAGTTGGGGCGGAGATGTGTTAGTTATTATTGATGGCAAAAATCGCGTGCCATTTGGGCCATTCACATGCAAATTACACATACGGGAAAAATTTAATGAAACGTGCGAATCGATAAATTATTATTATTCCAAGGCTTGTAATGGGTTATCGAAACGTACGCACATAATATAAAATTACCAAATTTGCATAGAATATTCCAAACTAGCTTTCCCGAGAGACGTTGTCCTGTGATCTTACTATGAATTCGAATTTAATTCTTTTTTTTTCCATCACGCCGTTTCCCGAAGGGGATAGGCAGAGAGTACGGATTTCCATTCTTTCCTATCCAAACAAACCTCTTTCGCTTCTTCCAAACGCATAACATTCCGCATACATGCTCTCCTATTTCTTTCGCTCCTGACTTGGCCCTCCTCTAAGACTGAACCGATATGATCGGACCATGTCATTCGAGGTCGACCTCGTCTGCGTGCACCCATTCTTTCAGATTTATATATCCTTTTTGTCATTCTTTCCTCGTTCATTCTCTCTACATGCCCAAACCACCTTAATTTATTAACTTTCATTCTAGTCACTACACTAACATCCACTCCACATTCCTTTCTAATATTCTCATTCCTCACCTTAGCAATCAGTCTCTTTCCGCATATCCTACGGAGTGATCTCATTTCCACAGCATTCATTCCAACTTCCATATTTTTCGTCCATGTCCATGTTTCACTCCCATACATCATGGATGGTATCAGGATTGCATTGTGCATCAGCTGTTTGGATTTAAGAGATACGTTCTTATTTCTTATTAGAGGTCTTAGTGCACCGCCAACCCTTCTAACAGCCAGTTTCCTTTCTTTCAATCTCCTTTTCACATCTTCCATCTCTGCTAAATAGACCATTTCTATTTTAATAATATAGACCTGAATAACTCTTCTCTTACGGTATACAGGTAAAACGTAAGTATACACCTGACGCAATAACTTATTTTATCCTCTTGCTTCTTCATTTCCCCTTATTCCTATCCCTCAGCCTTCTTCCTTCTTCCCATTATCCCAAGCCGAGCCTGCACATATTGTTACATAAGTCTTTTTATTTCTGATATTTGTCTTACTTCTAACCTACTCGCTGTTAATGTCTACGTATATAGGTACTTTACCTACCTACTGGTGTTTTTGTTGTCCATATTATTTGTGTAGGTTTTGTTATTATAACTGTTTTTATATATTTGTTTAATAAAATTAAAAAAAAAGAGTGCTAAACATGCCTTCCAACCGATGTCATTCTGCCCGATGCATCTGTTTTAAGCCACATATTTTCCATCCCAATTCTGACCAACTATCAAACAACTGACAGTTCGTGTCAAAAGACAATTTGATTTCAAAATAAGATTTATTCACTTTTTTCGCGTTTTAACTTATACAAAAATGCGCTTCAATGAGAACAAATTAGAAAATCCATCAAAAATCTGCGTGCAAATTTTTTTAATGTCATTGGTCGTGAGGTAAATAAAAATTATGTTTCTATGTTTCAAAGATGCCTATGTTGTATCGAAAAATTCCATACTTAATTTAATTTTATATGCATTTTTCGATGTTTATTAGTTATTCTGTTACATAGAGCGGAGAAAAATCCAAAAAACCAAGAGTTATAAAAATCTGTTCAGTCGATCTCGAGTTATGAGTGTTCGAACTTACACGACATTCTTTTATATCTTTAGATGAAATAATTTTGTTGATTGCGCCTCGCAAATGAGCATCGCTGGTTATCTCACCGGTGTGGATAAGAGTTTGGGCGCCCAAGCTGCGGTCTGGCTACATTACCGCCCTATTTGTCGCCAGACAATATTGTGGTTGCTGCTCTATCAGGAAATCTTTATGACATTTTGTAAAATAAACAAATAAATGCAACGAACTATATTATTATAACGCGTTGCATGTCGCACGTCATTGCTAGTTTGACTAATTCGTCGTTAGTAAGTTAGTATGGAACGGATTTATTGCGACGCGCCAACACCACTTGTGAAAAAATCTATAACAACAAAATTATTGTTTATACTGCACCTGAATGATGGTAGTTCCCTCTCATTTTCGTATACGTAATTGCCGCTCTTATAGTAGCCCACCTCACATACTCCACCATTTCGAGCGTTTTAGAAAATTTTCATACAAAGTAAACAACATTATAGATCGCATTCAAAAGAAATGTGCACACGCAGCATCGGTACTTCATAGGCGAGGTAGGAAGTGTGCACGCGCATATAATATTCTCTCGTAAATAAAGAAATCAACACTTTTCTATACAAAGGTGTCAGTATAGCCGGCGGAACTTATTGCCTGAGGTAATTTTTTCCAGTCAACCGGTTCCGTCCAATCTGAGACGGGCCAAAAAATACTTAGAAAAACTCTGATCCGACCGGATATCCAGCCCGATGTATCGTGTGATACTCACGATCAGCCTTTTGAAATTAAGACCAGTTGGTGTGTGTGACAGTGGCAGGCAGTGTAGGTGACACCTTTACGGAGTAAACTGTGTGTGAAATGCTGTATACAGGGTGTCAGGTTACACGCCCGACATACCCAGTGCTGTGGCTGCCCAGTCGTGCGTGGTATTGGCTGAGCGGGCTGCTCGGGTTCGAACCTTTGCGGTGACATTCGGTAATTCGGTTGGTTTCTTCCATTATGCGCTGCATTTACCCGGAAAATGACACTTTGTACCGAGTCATGTTTGCATTCACTTTTGACCACTGCTTTTTTTGCACGTGATTTAAGGAACAAGACTTAATAAATAAAATACATTGAAAGTTGAGATAAGATACTTACTTGCCACATTGCCTCTATTCATAGGCGCTGCCTTCAAATCAAGAGATATCATGTTGCATTCCTGATTGGTCCAATCCTTATCCGAACCGCCCTTTAAGATATCTTTTCAATAAGATTACAATAAGACCGCTACGAGAATACGGTCGCTGGTCGGGTTAGAATTCAACCCGGGGCTGCCTGTCTCAAATTGGCATCGATTGTTTAGAAAAATTTGCCTCAGGCAATAAGTTCAGTCGGCTGACATATTTGTATTGAAAAGTTTTTATTCAGTCATTTATTTATTAATATTATACACTTGTATGTTGCTTTTTTCAATTTGGTCTAGTTTTCACTACCTATCTAATATATAAAATATCAGTGTCACGGTGTTTGTTACCTTAATAAAAAAAAAACTATTTAGTATAAAAAATATTGGTTTATTTATTTATATAAACTTAAAATAAATGAAAACCAATAAAAAATTAACTTTAATGAAAAGACATTATTATTCCTTTCAAGACAGACATTAATAATTGTAAAAAATATTTGCTTAGTTTTAGTTAAAATTACATACTCGAATCTAATTAATATGACATTTTTAGCCGATTTCTCATTAAGAATAGGGCAGGTATTTTACATTTATACATAGGTACATATGGTCACACTATGTAGATTTGTGAGGTTAGAAATTGCATGTCAAATTACTCGGTTTACATAAACATCCATACCCAGAAGTGGTGAAATTGCCCTCAGCGTGGTATTATTTAAGTATCTTGGGCACAAAACAATGGAGTCACGGGTGCTTTGTTTGGTCACAGATATTAGCAACAACAGCAACACGCAGTTGTTTCCACGCAGTCTGTGCGTGCCGACCTGCCTTATCGCCCAAACTAAACGGTCGCTTCTGTACTTCAAAATTAGGTATGTGTTTTACTATTTAAAGCACGTTCTTCATATGAAATAACAAATATTTTGCAAAACCATATTGTGTCTATACGGGTAGGCAGCACCGAGTACGAATATTATTAGAGAACTTTTTTGAGTGCGTAGAACCGAAAATTGGTTCCTTTATCTAACAGTCATGTGACTGAAGATAAATAATTATCAATAATAATTCATTTTGCTTTCATCCACAAGCAATAGAAAACACAACAAAATCAATAGGTAGGCACTTCCTTTAACTAATTATTGTATGATTAAAACATAAAATTTATCTGTGTTAACGCTAAAATATCAAAAATCGAATGTCATAAACTATCACAGTTTGTATGAGTTTAAAAACAGTCACGTGGTACTTGTTGGGACCATGCGCAGTAGCAAATTATTTCTCTAGTATTACTTCTTCTCAAAGGTAGACAGAGAGAATGGACAGCCAGCCACGAACGACAACTTTCCATTCATCTTGATATTCAAATAATTTTCGTTGTTCATTCAATCTATAAACGTATCCTAAGCTTTTGATAGGTACATACTTTCTACCAAAATCTATAATATAAAAGAAAGTCGGGTTAGTGCGAACACTTATAGCTCGAGATCCGCCGAACAGATTCTTCCGATGTTTGATTTATTGGATTCTTCTTCGCTCCGGCTCCGGATAACAGAATAACTACCTATTAAAAAGTTGAAAAATGCATAAGAAATAATATAAAATATAATATGAAAGTTAGTATGGAACGGATTTCCTGCGACGCCATCTATGAAAAAATATATCTAAAAAAGCAAAATTATTACATATTTAGAATAAGGAGTAAAAAGAGTAGGTTAAAAATGTTCGCCTTTGAGAAAGCCTTTAAATAATATTATTTTACTTTATTGAGAAAAACCAGCCAAATAAAGCAATATATTTTTTTTCTGTTTCTGAATTATTTACAAAAAAAAAAACCTATAATAATAATTTAAGTGTTGACAATTCGTTGACTGCGCTAAAAATGTTTGTTTAAAATAAATGTCATTCTTATGCGCCAAGTCACACAGCCATACACGAAATCTCGTGCGCTAACAAGTAACAACTGCCCACATAATTTATCCATTTTATGTGTTGTTCCTTGCGCAGGACATTAATATCCTCGCGTTACGACCAGAACAAACCGATTGTTCCAAAAAAATTAAAACCGATATCTAAAGGTTTTTATTGCGTTGAAATCTTTTACATGTATTGTTCGAGGCGAAACGGTTTTGCCAATTTATTTAAGTACGAACCCAAGACAAGGGCAATCATGCCCGCTGCACACTGATTAGCTGGAAGACATTTACGACCTCCGTTTGGTCTATAAATTACTGGTCATAAAAATATGACCTCTGGTTGTTTTCTCTTAAAACTCACTTCAGCATACTTTTACAATATGCACTTAAACCATTTGTATCGTGCATTCAACGTGTTCGTTACTTTAACAAAACGCAGTATTATATTTTAAGTAAAAATAAAACAAAAGTAGTCTAGCAGTTCAAGCATTGAATTCGTAGTGAAGGTCGTAGGTTCGACTCCCAATGGCGACCATCTTCCTCATTCACAACATAACCTTTGCTAAACATATCTAAAGTGTACTTTTGTTCACTTTGAGTGGGCCCCGATTCATTTGGATATATTTAAATAAACTTGAAAGTTTATGTACGTGGCTAAAATACTTGTTACTTGTCACATTTAGGAACCATATTTTCCCGTCGGTATGATGCAAATAAAATTATTTGTTTTTGCACGTTCCCAAAAAATTTAATCAACCAATGAAGTAACAACTAAACACTTAAAAATGCGTAAACACTGGTATGTGCAAATGTGAGTTATCGGTGCAAGCTGTAAGTGATTAGTAGGTGTCACTAAGCTTGTGAGGATTACAAGTTTACAACTTCTTAATTCGAGTGATTACTATTTTTACGGGTAGCCCAGTTCGCGCTCCTTTAAATGCTAAGTATGTCGCAAGTAAAGAAGCACAATGACGTACTATTTGTCAGAGCTGTCCCCAAACCCAGCGTACCTATACTTATTAACAAACACCAACTAAACAGTGTACCTCCTGTTGAAAAATAAAACAAAACAAGCAAAAAACACTTATCAAATCGGTCTTAGATAGAATAATCTACATAATATTTCAGAAATGTTTGTTTTTTTATTTGCCTTTGACAATACTTTTATGTGAACATCACGCTCAAAATACAAATGCTACGTCAGATATTAATATGCCCACAGCCGTACAAAATGCTGGAGAAGGTTCTTAAATACAATTTGCTGCATTAACTTTAATATATTTAGAGCTATTTAAAAAACTCTATTTTTTAGGATCTTCATACAAATTTCTCAAAAAGACAGTAAGTCATCTTTTGGAAACAAAATTACTCATGTAAACGTTGAATGGAATCTTGGTATTACGGTATGAAAATGTAATAAAATAATTGTAGATTGATTTGTTATACATATAAATGTTATTCAAATCTTATTATTCTCAATAAATAAAGATTTAATGAAAAAATTTGCAAAATGATTCCTCCATTTTGAAGTTTGACAGATAGCACAAATCACCCTCTATGGGTGGAAAGCCTAATTAATTATCACACATTAGGGAATGTAGCTAAGATTCAAACCACAGAGCTCTCTATGAAAACTTGCAAATTATGTCGGTAGGTTCGTATAATATTATGAGGTCGGTAAAAAAGTCATTCTTCTTTTTCTTTTAGTTATAGAGGTCTGTTAAGCAATGGGAAGCTAGACTAGAACCTGTTTAATTACCTACCGATCAAGCCTGACAATCGGAATCAAAAACGTAAAGCAAAACGGGTATAAGCTAGTAATATGATAAAATGCACTCACCTCGAAGACTGTCTGCTGGATGAGCTCCATAAAGATCGTAAGGCGACCTGCCATAAGGGAGAGGCGGGTGGTGCACCAGGGCCCTGGCTGCCAAGTACTGCAGGTCTCCATGGAGGCTGCTGGCTGATAACCTGGAAAAATAAACAATTATCATTATTAGACACGACATTCAGAATAAAACTCTACAAATATACTAGTTGCACTATTTTCATTCTCGTCCGATGTCACAATATAAGTTTTTGAGTGATAAAATTCTTATAAAAACAATTACAGTAATAATGAAAAAAAAATGGCAATTTTTGTCAGCTCATACTAGTACAAAAAAGAACAGCCAAGAAGTAAACGTCCAATACCCCATACGTCTCTGAAATATGGGTGCTCAGTAAAATCAACGAGCAACAGCTTGGGGTGTTTGAGAGGAGTTCCACCGAAAAATCTAATCAAGACTTACAACCAAGAAATGTATGATTTCTACAAGGATTCCGACGTCATACAAGTAATCAATATTGCAATATTACGCTGGGCTGGGAATATAATACAAATGAAAAAGAAGCCGGGTCTAGACGCTTAGCATATCTCTAAGGTCGTAGAAGAGCAGGAAGACCCAATCTACGGTGGACCGTGTTAACACAGATGCCGGTGTCATTGGACTGAGGAGCTGGAAGACGGCAGCCCTCAGAAGGATGGAGTTGACGAGGTGTCTTTAATTAGCCAGGGTCAGAGATGACAGCCAGTAGAGAAATATACCAAACCTAGCACATTGGTCTCCGGTATTTTTGTTCAACGTTGCGTTGGTTGATTCCAGTTTCAATCTCATTGATGGTGATTAAATTTCCAAAACCTCGTTTAGTACGAGAGTATTAAGTCATTATCGACACAATGACTCCCACAAGGGATCATTTTTGCAATCAAAATATTTACCCACGCTGACATTGCATGTTATTTATGTAATGTGGACAATGTCGGTTGGTTCTCCGTACTCCCCGTCAAAGGAATTTGGTTCCCAAGACAAAAACAATTAGCGATTCAATTAGCAACGAAGCATAAAACCTGAAGGACAATGCAATGTCGGTCACCCGAACCGCCATAACACCCATTTAAATGCAAGGGATTCATTTTGCGGGTCGATTGACAGACGACCTCTGTCTAGTGGATCGCAAACCTGGTAATACGACCAATCTTCAATTATTGGCAAATTCGAAATCACCTCTTGGAAAAATACTCGTTTATAGCTGAGCATCCATTTTCGGGCGAATTTTGTAGACATTGAAAGACGAATTCGATGTCGCTTACCAATTTGACCATAAAGACGAAGTTATTGGATATTATTTTATTTATTTATTTATTTTATTCATTATGCATATTAAAAATGAATACAAAAAATAGTGTATAAACAACTGGCAATGGCGGGATTATAGCCGAAGCAATCTCTAACATCCAACCACAGTAGTCATTCGTCAGTGAGTGTAAATTTTGGAGTATTTCTTTTACTGGGTACATGGGGCATTCGTTTATCAAAATACTATTCTAAAGGTGTTCGGAATGCTTTTTGTTCCACTTATTCTTTAAGTCACTTAATGTTTATTTCCCAAGACTGAAGCCATCATTGGAACGCATTTCCATCAGTATAGATCCTATATAACTTTCTTGTGGCATAGGGCAATCGTTTACTAAATGGTCAATAGTTTGTGAAATCCCATATCATCTCCATTGTGCCCATCCTTTCTCCATTTGTGTATTTTCGAAACTGTACACACATCTTATTCCACTGATTTCACACATTATCTTTCTGTATGGAAGAGAACCAGGCAGCTATTGATCTATTGTTGTTCAGCTACAACTACTCTTCAAGACGATGGGGTCCATACCCTTCTCTATTATTCTTAATCGAAGAATATGCAGTTGTAGCAACAGCTTGATAAGACGTAGAAAACATAATGAGATTTAAAGTTTTTTTTCTTTGGTTTCTCTTATAAACGCCATAATATGTCAAAAAGTTATAAAGATACAGAAACCTTAGCTTACTACATTTTAACACGTATTTTTTTCTGCTGCCGTCTGCCAATTATTAAACTATTTCCACGTTATTGATGGCTTCGCCAGAGCGGGGTGTGATGTTGTCAAGAATATGATACCGCAGCCAGACAGGCGACCAAGCTTGTTTGTTGTCATTAGAGGAGAGAATTGGGGAAGTCATTAGTGGCAGCAAAAAATGATGGATTAGGTCTGGGGTTGGTTCGACCACATGTCAGCGGTTCCACAGAAAAAAAAACTCCGAAAACACGTGTGCCAGGATGAGGAGGTAGATTCAGAAATTCCAGATTCGATACATGAATAACTAGTTACAATAATATTCCTTCCTTATTTAATAACATTATGATAACATCGACCATATTTGTTGGTCCTTCTCTAGTCAATCGGTAAGACCTTAATAACACCAACAAATTCTAATAGAAATGATGTTATTTGATGTGTGGATTGTGGTCCAAAGAATGGTTGATTTGATTTCACAGCACTACAACGTGTTTCTCTTAAGGTTATTGGGTAGAATATACCCAGACTTAAATTATTTTGGTCTTAGCATGAAATACCGTTCATGATTCGTAATTTTGTCTTTAAATTAAAAAAAGTCATCAATCAGATTAATTACGGGACTGATTTCGTGTAAAATCATAACGAACGGCTCTATATTACACTCATTTCTATTATTGAAGATAAACCGTAATGGAAAAGAGGTGGAAGAGATGTGATAGGGGGCGGCGAACGGCAGTTGGATGTAAAAAGCTGTTCTTCCTTCCATCAGCATTTCGAAGAATATAAGAAGACACTATGATTGGTTTCTTCGAAGAAGGGGTGAAAGGACTGAACACGGTGTGGAAAGATATTTCATGCAACTCTCCTATGGCCTTAAAAGTGGTATTACACAGGGATCTGACAAGGGTAACGATATTTTAGACATTTTAACCGTTATAGTTATGACTACTAATCTACAACTAGCTAAATCAAAGAGTTATCATTTCTAAGCTCTTTGCTTTAAAGGAGTACTTAATTTAAAGATAATAAAATGCTTAAAAAGTAAAAGCTGTTCTGGAGAAAGCCTCTAAAATAGTTCAATAAAATCGATCAAGAATGAGCGATTCGGTAGAAAAATCTTGCATTGAAAGATGAATGCATGGAAAAAAAACAGAAAATATTAACAGACTTAATGCAAATGCTAAAATAAACACTTTTTTTTAGTATTTCCCTAAATATACATATCCAGACAGCCACACGTGGTTCTCACCAGGTCCAAATTCCCAATCACCACCTCTTTCGTGAGCTCTGCCGCCGTCGTATCAAGTTACTTTGGTGTTTGATTCTTCAGCTTGGTTTGCCATGTGTGTTCGCCAGAATCGCAACAACGGCAATACATTTTTTGCTAATTTTTGTCAAAAACCCAGAAATTTGTTCAACGATATATTAAGCAATTAATTTGATAGCTGATTAAAAATTACTCCAACCATTCAAAAACTATTCTACCAAGTCACCTTCTTTCAATTTAGTGCCAATCTGGTTTCTGCGCTGACGATGATTCTCCAACTCTTTCGTAAGTCCGCTAGCTGTATATCGTCGACTATCATCGACCCAAGTTCAATCTTAATCTGGTTGTACCTTCACATTGGAGCCCTCCCTCGTCCTTTTCCCTAATTGTAGCTTACTGTTTTTTTTTCAAGACTGCAGTAGTGGCGCTTAGCGTTTTGCCTGAAGAATCTGAGAACCTGTCCGTTTATAGTTTTCTATATGCCAATTCTGAATTGGGAGGTTTTGATATTTTCTAGGCATTCTTTCGAAAGCGTCTACTCGGTCACTGGGTATCCTTCACGCTACGAGACCTTTTGAGTTGGAAATTTGTGGCTTGTTCATTGTTGATTTGGTACTATTTGCATTTTATGAAACAGGTATATACCTACTTGCTAGGTTTGATTTAAACTAATTTGTTTAACCAAAACGTTTCGTAGATAGATCCCGACATGGTCACAGTTCACAGGATATATACCAACGTAGAGACTACATCAAGAAAATAGAAACTAGAGTCTCTTAATTTCCCCTGGCCTAAGAGGATGTAAAAGAAACGCGTAAAAAACTAAATCTATGGAAAAACTAAAAAAAGATGGCTTAAAGTTTCTTTAAATACATGTGGTAAAATTTATATGATGAGACACACGAAATAAAAGGGTTGGTAGTCGATAAAGGTAATATAATATGAAGGTAATTTTAAAAAATCAATAAAACATATTTATATTCCTGTTAACCCGTTGATCCCTGTCAAAGGATCGATGGGAGATTGTTTAAAAAAATATTAACTGAGAAAGCGCGTGCGCACGAACCCTCCTCGTGTAAATTTGTGAAATTAGCATATTTTTTAAATGGGCGCTGATTGACGCAGGGAAACAGATGGGTGCATTGATTTGAGAATCGCAACAGGCAAAATATATTCCGCATTATTTGCGCACAATTTTATTCAATTTATCTAGCAAAACAAAATAGTCTGCATGGTCAAAATAAGATTTTTATGCTAACAGCGAAAAAAACAATAATTGTAAAAAAAATGAAACTGTAATTTTATTTTTTCGTTGGTTATCTAACGGTTTCGGCTCCAAATCCAATCCAAACTCCCTTTACGCCCCACTCATGAGCTCGTCATTGCGCTAGATCTTGCGCAATGTTTATGACCTCCTCCCACACCATATCCAGATTCCTCAGCTCTGCTTCGAAGGAGCGGAACACAGTATGAGTGGGTCTTCCTCGTATCTTTAGCGATTTCGGCTACCAGTCATAAAACAAAACATCAAATAAAACCTTTAAAAAATACAAAAAAAGTGAACGCTTAATATGATTAAAAAGCCGAACTAAGAATCGATTAAGATAGGATAGGACAGGATAAATTTTTTTTTTTTCGTTTGTTTTTTCGAGTTTCTGTGCGCATTGACTTGTGCGCACATTGCATTTGAATAGGAGCTCTAGATTTATTAATTATTCATACATTCACTAGGCTACATTATATTTGATTTGTAGTATTTATTGATTTTGACACACGATACAAATTTATGGAGTGTCTATTGTTTGCGTCTGATTATTGTTATGTAAAATCAATTGAAAGTGTTTCTCTCACGATACATAATAATTAATGGAAAAATTATTTAAATATGACCCTTGCGCACAAACGGGTTAACAATATAAAAGGGAATGCAATCATGAATGAATTTGCATATTTTGATCCTACGGGGAATACACATATATTTGTATTGAATTTATTCGCTATTGTGTCTTTTGGGGTAGGCAAAGAGGATCTAGCCAAATATTTGGATTAAGTATTAAAACAAACTACTTGAAATGGATTATGATTACAGTTAACCCAAAAATCCACGAAACATTCTTAAAACCATTTGAAAAAAGTGATTTTTTGTCATCAAATCGTGTCCCTTAATAGGAAAGCAGAGATTTAACTTTAAATATTGTGACATCATTTGCTTCTTTCACCGGCACAGCTTCTCCTATTTCTTTTACTTTTGGCCTGATCTTTTCGCGAAAGGAATCGATATGTTCAAACTAAATCGACCACTCATTCTCACACCTTTCATTACAGTCGTATATTTCCGCTTTATTATCACTCATTCTTTCAAGATGTTCGATCTATTTCATCTTTGTTACAAAGATAGCTTCCATTAAAAAATAGCGCGCGAACTTTTGAAATAATCTGTTGCTTTAAAAAACGATACTAATTACCGAATTTAAATTGAGTCATGAAAATATTTAATTCGAAAAAACTAATATTGACATTTTAAATAGAGAAATTTTATGTTTATAACCCGTAATCATCTCAAGAGCGAGATTCGGGTTATTATATCTATGGTTAACGGCGTCGTTCTGTCTCACTCCATCCCGAACAACCACCCATAAGAGGGAGCGAGACGAAAGAAACAAGACACATGTTAAAAGTGTCGAAAAACAGTTTGACATCTTGATTAATATAAATAAAGAAAACATTCCTAATCTGTAAGCAGGTAAGAAAATAATTGTTCTTTTTTCCCGTTCTAACTTCAAAATAATCGTAGGCGAAAGAGAGAGACGGACTATTCAGAATTGAGGAAAAAATGTCGGTATAATCGATACCCGATCAATTTCAAAAACCGAATTATAATTATCGAACATTTAACATGAAACAATTCCGTGTTGTTATCGCTGTCCTTTTCACGCTCGATTAAGCGCTGAAGTGGTGCGAGCGGGATGCAAATAGTCGGTCGAACGTACAACAGCTCAATCAAGATGAAAAGGGAAATGAACCACGAGATTCGACCGGTCTAATTGGAATGTCCGCGGGAAAAAGGTTTTAATACACAAATTTATGTAAAAAAAATATTTTGAAAGCAGCGACAGGATTACGTACCTATCCAAAATGACAAAAATGGAAACTGTATCACTAGTATAAGTTTTCGATGATCGAATATCGAAACGATCATCGAAAGAGTTTCGAAAAAATTCCATACAAAAATTATCGAATGATTCGATGGTTTGATTTTCGAACACTATTTTCACGCTAATAAGCGCTTATTACCGTGCACTTAGCTTTCGATCAAACTCGTACTAGCCCCACTGTACTTCCAAAGGACATTCAAAATCCAGCTCCACTGAAGAAAATATTGATGCTGTCAGATAACGATAAAAAGGCACACCGGACCATTCATGGGGCTTTCATGGGGCGCTTAGTGTAAGACAACTATAGTTTGCCGTTGGATCCAGTAATTGCTTTCTGCTGATCAAAAGGCGACCCAGTCAGATAGTGTAAAAAACTCTACAAAGGTTCGACTAAGGACAGTCGAATAAAGTCTACAATCTGACGAATCTTGGGTCTATGACTACAATCCTTCGTCTAAACAACCATCTACAATCTGGAGTCAAAGCCCACAAAAGTTGTTCTCCCTCGAAGCACTTAAAAATTGTTGATCGCCATAAAAGCCCAACAATTGCGCTTGGAGATTGTGGCACGGTAAATGTGGAGTGATCAGTTTGTAAACTTAGCACAACTCCTTGCAGAACTTCGTAAATCTATCCCAAAACAACGCTATAAAAACACAAGCTCACACAGCGTTCGTCAAACGATTCAGTGTGTATATGAAGCAGAAAAACGTAGAGATTCTTGACCATCCACCATACAGTCTTGACCTAAGCCCTAAAAACTCCTTTCATTTCCTAAAATTAAGAAAAATCTTCGTGCTCAAAGCTTCCAGTCCTTTGAAGAAGCAGTCGACGCTCTCGAGACAAAAGACAATCATATTAATTAGCCCCTTTTTGGAGTGGAGTACCTACATAAATGACATTTGGTTCGAGTGAGTGAAAAAGTGTATGAAACTACGCTGGAAATATAGGTACTTTGACAAACAAAATTATATAATACTGCAAGTTTCTTCAAACAACAGAATGAGGATGTGATTAACTAGAATCAAATTTCCATTTTTCAGAGTCAAACATGGTTTCCACGATTTTCAAGAATGCCATAATATTTTATATCCATTTAAGGAAACAGAATAATACCTATAAAGAAATATAATGATAATTGTGATTTAATACCTTTTCAAGACGCACCATCGGCGGAGTGACCAACAAAAAATATAACAACTTAAGGAGATAAATGCAAAAGCGAGATGAACTTACGCAGGTAAACGAAAGTGAGAGAGGGAGAAATGTATATAATCATCGTCTCTATATAAATATGATATTAAGATGAAAACTAGTTTCATTGGTATTAAAAGCATAATAAATAGAGAGTGGGAGAGGTATAGAGCGGTGTTGTATGTGGCGGTAAGAGACGGCTGTATGTGTGTCTTGTCATGTTATGATAATTATTATAGTACGTGAAAGATTTATCGACGAAGGAGAAAAATATAACCAGACAAGATGCTGTCATCCCGAGGTACAGCTGGCGGATTGCCCGTCCACTAGTCACTAGCTTCTAGCTTTGAGATCTATTCTTCTACGTTCGCTAGTCACTAGTTTCAGCATCAACAGTACGTTAGAAGAAATTGCTTGGTTAGCAAAAGCTCTTTCCACATGTCGATTCATTTGATGCAAAAATTACATTGATTTAAGTGTAGATTTTCCAAGGAGGGATGCTCATCATTAGTTGTGTAAATCTAGACAGATCTTTGTGGATTCAGGTACTAGTTTTTGGCTCTTACAGTCCATAATCTCTCTCTTTGTTTTCAATCGAACGAAACGTACCGCCAGCGCCCTCTGGTGTCAATAGTACCTCGCTCCAATACTCAGTGTTGAATTTTTGTAAGGGGTTTCCAATCGACGTATGATTATAATATTATTCTCTCAATATAAAATGTTGGGTCGTTGATTGAGTTATTTTGTTCAAACGGATATTCTATATTATTTATAAAAAAAACATACCGATATCGAGACATGTTTATTGGTTACATTGTCAGCTTTGCCATTAAAAATACTAGTTCTGACATCTCGAAATGATAAATAATGAAGAATTCAACGTATCTAAATAACCAAATTTTAGTAAAAGTAATTTGGCTTAAAGAAAAGTTACAGGGAGATATGGAGAAGAAGATTGATGCTTCTAAACAGATGAAGTAATGGATTGAGACAAAAAAGACGAGAAGATAAATATTGAAGACTTTGATTACAGAAAAAAAAAAACAAAATGATTTGATATTAAATGAAACAAAAAATCATTGTATTATCCATTTACCAAGTCAAAAGGACAATCAAAACTTAACTCAAAACAATAAAACTGCATCTGGAATCCCACAAGGTCACAATTTAGGCCCTGTCCTATAGCACAAAGAAAACAAAAACAAAGAGATACAAAAGAAAGACGGACCTTACAAGGCTGTGTAATCCGAAACAAATGGATTGAACGATCCTCGGGTCCAGAATGGAAATAACCTCGGGCATTTTCAAGTCGTGTTCATGTCGGAGATCAGGCGTACTCAAATAAAATAAAATAAAAAAACGAAAATAAATAAAGTTGTAATAAAAACCCGATCCGATGAATCGAAAAGGGATTGTTCCGAGGACCGAAATGAACCGTGAAAGAAAGGAGAGATATAAACAATCACGTAAACGAAAAGGATAACCGGTCGAATATAGCGGATGAAGTAATCAAAGATGTTTGTATGGAGAAAAGGACCTGTTCTTGAAGTCCTGATAGGGCTACGAAAAGGATGCACTATAAACAATGATCATTGATAAGAAAAGGACAATAATTCGTAAGGTGAGACGTGAAAATTAATAATAAGTAATAAAGACAAGAATCGTGATCAGTTGATCATGTTTTCAGGTGCAAGGTAGATGGAAGATACACACCGTCATTTGATACGACAAGGAGAGATGTAAAGTACAGAATGGGTAAAATTTTCATTATTATTTTATTTTAGTATAAAACTAGCCCTTATACCCTTTAAAACCCCAAAATATTTGAGAGTACACCAATAAATTCCAAATTAGTACCTTCTTGATACAATAAAAAGTTTGTGATCATTCTTTATCGGGAGGGCTAATAGGTGAAATTACTTTAACTAAGGAAAAAAATGGAAAAGTCTACAAAGATTTGTTCACGTACCAAATCATAAAGTCAACATATAAGGTGAGAAATATTATATTGGAACAGATAAAAGTTCGACAATTAAAAAAGTGGAGAGCAGACAAACCAGCGCACACAACCCCTTGGGTCTTTTAATAAAGCAATCGTGACAGCGCCCGGGTCGAGCGTATAATAATATAGACATTATTTATACAAGAATGAAAGAGCATTCTACACTATCATCAATGCAGATACATGCTGGCTCCATCTGGCCAGACGGAGGGACAGCGGCATACAAGGATGGATGAGTGGGAATAAGACAGATACACGAAGACTTGAAAGAAAATATATGTAAAATGCCAACACTGTGAAATCGGGAATTGTACTCTATTTAAACGTTGGATTACGAAGATCGAAGCATGAATTCCTAAGTATTTAATATCAGCATCTTCCAAAACGAGAATTTATGGTGTTGAAAATAAGAACAGATAATAAAAATATGATATAGGGGAAATAGAAAGTGAGAGTCGAAAACAGTGAATTTTCAAAAAGACGCAAATGATAAAATCATAATTGGAACGGTGAATATTTTAGAATCAACCATATGAACATGGTTGTGGTAACTTAATGGATTTCCAGGGATCTTCCTGTTCATACCAAATGAATCACGTCGTAATCATATAATAGCGTCCATCAATAAGAAATGACCTAAAATCAGCAAATTATAGTTGTTTGCATATCCATCTGTTGGAATGTAGAGTGTAGGTACCACATATTCGATCTGTTAATCGACTCGTGTTAAAAATTTAAGGGAAGACTTTAACCAAAAGTCGGTAAACATTGTACGCAGTGTATAATTATTCAATTGTTGGCCTGCCTCAGGGATGCGATCAAAGACCGCATGGCTCGAGCCGCAATAACGGAGGTAAAGCATATTGAGTGAATTATGGTAACGTCTTCTTCTCCCAGCCTTCAGGACAGCTTGGAATGCTACACGCATGCACGAAGATATAGAATACAAACAATACAACAACTAGCTGTATGCAGAAACAATGCCAAGCAATAATCTTAATATGAGAGCAAAGGTAAGGGCAGAGTTGTGCACGATAAACGCAATGCAATTTCCGTTTACAGTTGTGTAAAATATGTCATAAATCAATCATTTTATAACGTGTGTTCAAAATTCTATCACCACATTTTTATGGCCGTCGATTTGCAGATGGGTATGATCTCCAGAATTATCCTGATATTACGAAAAACCTTTGGAGAAGAGAATGCGAATCGTGATGTGCGCATCGTGTAATGTCCAGTACCGTAAAAGTAAGTGACGTTTATAATAGGTAGGTAGATAATGTAGAGGCATCGTCGGTGTGCGCAGTGACACACGCACGTCCCACGCACCCTGTCAACTGTCACTTCTTGTCGAACGTCTCAATTATGAGGGACCTACTCGATCACCTCCTACAGTACACACAAGCAGTAATGACCACAAACACATATTTATCATTCATTTTAAATAAATTAATTCGCGTATTACTTAAGTAAATCTTGTCAGAAAGTGCATAAAATGCCTATAATTTGAAGATCGTAGATCATTCAAGACATGCTCTTAAATTATTTGTAAGTATGTATTTGTGATGATATGTCTAAAAATTTAACCACTTCGACCCTAATCTCTTTTTTTTGATAATTTGAATATCAAAAATAAGTTACATTTTTATGAGTATTTGAATTACCTAACAATCCATACCATCGATCAGAATTAACAAAAAAAACAGTTTTAAGTAGAGAGCAAATCACGAATCGCTAAGATATTTTTGCATCTAATTATGATACACTCATACTTTATGACCAAAAGAAGGGAGATCCCTATGAAACAAAATCTCTTATGGTGAGATACGCATCACATCCTTTGATGACGAGATGGATAAAATAATGAGATAAAATTATGGTTGTTGTTGTTGTTGAATATTTTATGGCACAAGCAAGGAAAGGCAGTCAAATTGATCGTGGATGTATAAAAAGAGACATAAGAGTGTTTAAAGGTCTGAGTTGGTCACACCGATCACTCCAATTAAACGCAGCCCTCATACTCGGTGAGAGCCACAGCAAGGCGACCACAAACGAGCCGAGGAGTGCGGCTGATTGTAATAGAGGTTTGTGTTGAGGCGGGGTGAGGGCTAACCACCGAACAGATTACCTGCCAACTAAAAATTATGACCCACTTCATTTTATGTAGCACAACTCGTTAAAGTTATGTGTTTTTATTTTCCAGTCTTGCTTTCGATCCAGTTCGTTGTTCAATCAGAAATTCACGTTTGAGTTCTTGCTGTAGGTACATATCCGGTTGAATACGGATCATTTCATTGATTTTAGTCTAGGTTTTTGACTTATTAACTAACAAATCCCTGATGCTGCGAAGTTGAGAATATTTTAAAATAAGATGGGGAGGGTAAAGCAGAAGGTTCTGGAACTACCATTAAACATAACCGTAAAGACTGCAAGATAACTAATACCTTAGGGTAATTTTTTTTGCATCTAATGTGGAACTGTAGGCTGTAAGGCATTTTAGGCTCTGCTGCAAAATTGAGGATATCAAGAGAGTGAAAGTAGAGTAGAGAGGAAGGTTCCGGAACGATGAAATATAGAAGAGCCGTAAATAGGCTAACAAACCTTCAGGACGGCTAAGTGTTACCTACGAGGACACTGAAGCAAGAACAGTCGCACAAAAAGGGACGCTGCAAAGTTTAGTAAATTATAAGAGAGCGAAGTAAAGTAGAAGGTTCTCGAAGTCGAAAGATCATTTTATCCCAATACATGAGCCATAGAGACTGCTAGATATCTGGTAATTTTGCTGGTTTATGTGACAAATTTTCATGTATTTGCAATATATTTTGAAGAACCGTATGTTTGCGAAGATTTGTCCATTACCATTCAAGAACTCCGCATCACAGTGAGATTGTCGTCTCTCTGTCTCGAACGCATACTCGTAGAGGGGAAGACAGCTTTGAGAAGTTAATCATGGTACAAGACCAAGAGGCAGATCGCCGATGCGATGGACCGACTAAATAAAGCAAAATATTCCCACCACGACACTCCATAGAGCCGTCCATCTGGCAGCCGACAGAACATTCTGGCGAGCAATGGTCCACAACAGATTGCATGATGGCCACGACCCTCAGCAGTGAGGACGACGACTGGTAAGGTAAGGTAAGTCAATTACCATAGGGTAACATTAAATCTTTACCTTGATGATGGAGCGATAGCTGGAAATTTGCTTCCTATGAGGACGTACAAACATGAGCATAAGGGTAACAGAAAAAGAAAGCGATTTCGATTTTATTCTGGAGAGTAGGAAGGCAACAATCGTTTAATTCAACTCTTTCCCAATATAAAGAATTTTGCAATAGAAACATAACATTGGGTGTATTTCTTACCAAATTAGTCCAATGAACTAGGGCTTATCGTTGAGAGATTTTGCAGTAGCCTTAATAATTGAACTTCCAGGTGAAACGTAGAGGTTCAAATTGGATCGCCCTATTATATTAATTGTTTCAGAGAATTTTCTTGTACATATTTGTTTTCGACAAACACATTCCATATTGTGTCCATGGTCGGTTCAAGAAAACAGCCCACAAGAACTACAGCAGCACAGTATGGTGTTGGCCGATGGTGTATAGGGCTGTGTGTATGGATGGGCCGGAGAACACGACTATTCACTTCCCACCAGGGAACCCATCGGGCCATGGAGATGTCTTTTTTGGGCGAGACACACACGGCATAAATTTATAGACCTAACCGCACCACACGCTGAGAGCACAGGGAGCCATAACATTTGGTTTATGAGCTGCAAACCCGGCGATTTGGTGCTAACAAAATATTATTGGCCGACTTTAGTATCTAACCCACTTGTCTACTATCTGGATGATAGTTAAACAGTAACTGACATCATAACACGCTGTCCATTGAATAACTCCATCCACCACCCGAGTATTACAGGAATTTGGAGATTTCTTTATAGACTGGGTGGGTTTCTATACGCTTTCTTTCCTGTTACTATTATGAGGATATATTCTCATAAAGATAATAATATATGGTTAGGTATACCGCCGATGCTTGGTCACCAGAGCCACGTTAGTTAGAGCAGGAGAGATTTAGGTCAGATACCGGGTGTTTTTTGCTATCACTCCTTACTGTCTTAGAGACCTTTTAAAAAAAACGTTTTTATTTGTGTATTTATTTATTTATTTCATAGAGACACCAACATAACACTGAACAACACAAACAAAATAAAAACATGAAACAAACACATAGAATATCCAGCGCTCCAATAACAGGTATCTCCCGCATAGCTATTGTACATAGTTAGGTGGGTACAATCAACGTCTGAACATTTAAATAAAACTCATAAAAAAACCTTTCACAGCGTAGGCATTTAGTTAAGAGAATATTAAAGAAAGAAAATATATGTGTATGTTGCAAAGTCGCTCTTGGAGAAAATCTGACTGAGAAAAGTAGAAAAACTGATAAGATTATGAGAATGCCGCGGTAAAATGTGATAAAAAACAATGGACAGAATAATATAATGACGAATATAGACGATCATAATATAGATTTCTAACTGTGTCCACGATTACAAGAGACTTATATAGGTAACAATCACTCAAGACTTCATTGTAGGAGAGCTAATCAAGCACCTAAATGGGACAAAGGCAAGAGCAAACATGAAGTCGATTATCAGCTCAATGACCACTGTTGGTGTGCCACTGGCAGACATTATTATTACGGGCGAGTCATGAGACTTTGAGACATCCAAGTCTAATGAGCGAGTGTTGGTAAGATTGTTATCTGCCGTGGACAGTCACACGGTGACACTTTACCTGACCAATTTACACCCAGACACCCTCATCCTCAGGTGAACCTTTGGTTGGGATCATGCACGACATACTATCGCATCGCTTCCAAACTATTCCACATTTTTTTTCCTTTTGATGTTGCAACCACCGTTTTTCTATGAATGCGTCGATGTTCTTCATCCTTAGGGATACACAAACCTTTTTATTATGCGTCGAAATAATCACGAATATTTTTTTCTTAAAATGTTTCGTCTCCAAAAATCACCCTCAAATATAATGAATTTTATAAAATTAATGAACTGAATATGCAAACTGGCTAAAATTAATTTAAATAAAAAAAAACCTTTCCTAATTGTTTTTCCACAATATACTAAGAATCTGAAATTCTTAGCTGAGAAAGAAAGAATTCACAGTAAGAACTAATTAATGGGTCATGACAGATTAGTGCACATTCAAACTTCTATGCTCATTTGTAACGTTATTGAGATACAGGTAGTAGACATATATTTTGGCTACGTGCACGCAAGATATTGAAAATGCAATCATTCCGAAAAAATAAGGGACCAAACAATAAACAAAAATTGCTGATACATGACAGCAGTCACAGTTTTTAAATTTGCTTTTTGTCTTGTTCTCAATAATTGCAATTAAAATATTCTATTAAATATCTACTTGTTGAACATGTCGAGAATTCTCATGATTAGGAGTTTCGGAGACTTAAACATTACCACCTAATGGCGAACGTTGTTAACGTAAAGTGATCACACTAAGCCAGCCTTCAAAAAAACAGTAGAAGACTGTCATAAGCCCGTAGCGGTTTGTTCCATTTAAAAATCAGTAATCAGTAATGAATTGCTGGAATCATTAGTTGTTACATATCCTTTAAAAAAACACTCCATTAAGATTCTCTTTCATGATGAAAATAAAACACAACAAAAAATAATGGTACAATGTTCTGGTATTCGGTTGGATTGCCTCAGAAAATCTCTTATTCTATGTTAAAGTTGCCATCCCTAATAATTTTGAAATGTAACATATTGAATATCACCAAAATGCATCAGACATCAGACAACAGAACGACTTCCTTCTGTTACCTAATACCCAGAAATACACACAAGGGCATTAAATGGCACGGAATTGCCGGCAAATTATTGCCACATATTGTTGACACCCGCTTATTGTACGAAATATTAATGGGTGTTTGACGTTGATGGTGTGATCACTAACAAGGTCGGGTGAGAAAAAAAAACTGCGAAGCCTGCATGGGATCGGACAAAAAGATACCTAACGAGTCAGCGAGATTCTATTTTTTTATTGTGTTTATTAGCTGTTTAATAATAATAGTTCAGGTAAATATCTTTATATCTGAATTTGTTATTGAAAAACACCGTCTAGAATTGAGTCGTCGATTTGCATTAACCACGCTAATCCAAAATGTTTATTTTGAGTAAAATTCGAAAAACTATTTCGAAATATAAGTATGTATCTACGCATTGTTTAATAGAATATACAAAACATCTTCTTCACAGACTTGACAACACTTTCAGATTCATACTCTATTTTGGGCGCTTTCTGGAAGATCCAGGAAGAAATTAACCAACATTCACCACGGAATAATCTGTTTTAAACCTCAACCATCATTTTTTGCTGGACCCACAAGAATAAGATTTCCACTCACAAAATTTGGGGTTAGCTGTTAGAGACCACAACTTCGTTGTGGTAAGCTCGCCCTCTGTATGTTGAGTCTGTGATGTCTTTGTTATGTTAAGTTTTAGACAATAATGAGACATAATGAGACAATAATTTGAAATTAGCGTTCGACTACAAACGAAGATTATTTCGTCAATGTAGAGTAGGTACGAAAAAAATGCAAAGAAAGTGAACGTTTGTAATCGATCGCCAAATGCAATTTGTCTTGGGTCCCTGCAGGGGTTTTAATGTTTTAAAGTCCCATCGAAAACTAAAAATTTCTCTCTATCCAGGGCTGCTCAGGACACTTACGTTCTTAGGTTCTGAAAGCTGTACATTTCCAGCAATATACAGCACTCAATTTCCTTCAGCGTCTCTCAATCTTTACTATTCGTATTACAAGGATATCTTGTACAAAAATTGCGATAATAATCAAACACATACCTATTATTATTCTGATTTCTACCAATTACAACTTCATTCTAAAGTAAAATTGACAGTTTCAATACAGCTGTAAGCCAGGGATGTCGTGAATGGTTGGATGATTTTGTTTTCTACACAATCAAGAGAGAGAGAAACCTGTAACCGATATTATTGTAATGTATTTAAGGGCGATTTATTTATTTATTTATTTACAAATAAGATTAGTTCGTATATTCTCATTCCTGGAGGATCAAAATTTCTTGATAAAATGACATCGTAACATACAAAATTTGACTCATGTGTAAATAAGGTGAACGCATAATAAAATAAGATAAAAAAGTGTGCGTTCACATAGAGCCGAATCTAGGAACAAAGCATAGGTACTTTATTTCATGGTTGATATTGGACACCATGGAAACAATAATGGGCAATGACAGATTACGCGCACCAAAGTTCTGCGAGCTATTTCCGAAAAGGTTTAAAAGTTAAGAGCTAATCAAATATTTGAAATTAAGGGCATATTCTTTATTCAAATTAGCCTTTTTGGCACTTTCTCTTTAGATTATGTTTAATGATTCAGTCATTATATCTCAACACACGAGACTGAAATGTACGTTTTATTGTAGAATGAACTTGAAAATTAAATAAGATATTGGCGGAAAATGTGAAAATAAATCTTAATAATGATTGGAATTTTTTGTTTCAAAAGATTTGAATGTTTGTAAGGAATCGACACTTTAAGCAGCTATAAATTTTTAAGTTTACTTCGAACAAACCTTTTTCGTGAGTTAGGGGGCTTCTTCTTGCTCGTTGCTATTGTATTTGGTGTCCATATCAACGATCAAGAAAATATATCTATTTCTAGCTCTGTGTAAACGCACTCAAACAGTTCCATAGCTTTAGTCGAGACTATTACATAGCTGCATCTTACACATGATTCATATTTTCTGTGCAACTACGCCATATTGTGTTGGGTATAATATTGGATTAGTGAGTTTGAGAGTTGCCGGGTCTGACGAGACAGAGCGTGGAGTTTACAAAGATCGGTAGCAATAAATTCAGAGTTCAACACAATGCAATACATTTTTTTTATTACCCCAATGATACTACAAGCGTAATAAAAATGTAAATCGAGACCCAGGCCTAAACGCATGAATGGAATAAAAAAGGTGATATATTAATACAATATTCGTTGTCGGAAAAAATGCCTTACGTAAAAGGAAAAACATTATATCGTGCTTATTTGGGATTTTATCCCAAACTCTTAATTATTCACAAATAATATTTATTTTATTATGTGGTACATACCTACAAAGATTCGCGAGACTTCTATTTTTTAACTGACGGTTCCACTAAATTCTATTTACATTAATACGTGAAGGAAAAACTTTGTGACTTTACTTATTACGTATGTATTTACGAAAATTGCGCGGACGGAGGAGTATGAAATTAAGCACACATTTGGTTTATATAAAGGAGTGGCAAATGCTAGTCTTTTTTTAAAATTATGCATAAATTTAAATCAAATCAATAAAAAAAAAGCATTACAAACACAACTGTACCTAATGTTATGTATTTGATACCCACACACACATCGATATATTTGACAATGACACAGAATCAACTTTTGTTTATCTGTGGTCAAATTGAGAATAAATTAATATTGTTTGCCTTTGATAATAATAGAAAAAACTTTGTAGGTACATATCAACATTTCAAATATGACGTATCCATGTCATTGTTTTGGAAATAAAATTGTGAAATAGCGCTCGCTCAGTCTTTGACAATGGAACTTTTAATGTTCAAACTTATAATTTAAATAAGTTATGGTCGAATTTCGAGCACTGGTCGACCACTAGTTATCATGATTCCACTAAGTAAATGCTTCCATTTAAGGGGCACCTGAGAGAGACGTTTCTAATTTCGGAAATACCTTTAATGTGAAAATATACTAGAGTAATTATTACTTTTTAAAATTACCCTGAAAGTGTTGAAATCAAAATTAGCAAAATCAGTCCAGCCGATCCCTAGTTTAAGCGAAACAGCTAAACGCTTACTCGTAAAACTCATATAGGTATAAGAGAATACAATAACACAACATTTTGGGAAACGAATGACCGACATTTACGTGTCACGATGGCAGCAGCTACAATCAAAAGGTAATGTATCCACTATCCATTACACAATGTTGTCGAGCGGCAAATAATAATGGTTCGAGTCCGGGGAAGGTACAATGAGGTGGGATGGCGCGTTTTATAGGCGATAAAACACGCCAACAGGATAACAATGTCTCCAAATGCATTAGGAAGGTGTCGCTGTTGGACCGATCAAAGGTTCTGGAGGCTGTGATGAAGGTCTGGCTCCAATATAAAGGGATGATGACATAAATCAGAGTTAACTTCTAAATTATGTGATTAGATAAAATACTTTATAAAAATAATTAGATATTTTCATATTTTTCTTTGTTTTTTTCCAAAACATTTGTAATAAATAATACCTATGTATTAATTTTGTATATTTTAAGAAATATTTAGTAAAAAAAAATCTTGAAAATTTTACTAGCTTTCCGTTGAGAAAGACGTTGTCCTGTAGTCTTTACTATGAATATTGTTTTCGAATTTGTAACTTATACAAAACTACATTTAAAAAAATATTTCTGAAAGCTCTTAAAAATTCTATCGTATATACCGTCAATATTTTTAACGTCAATGGTTATCAGGTAAATAATTGTTTTGTTGTCATAGAATTTTTCATGGATGGCGTTGGTGTCCCAGGAAATCTCTTCCATAATAAGTTTAATATCATATTTTATACTATTTCTTATGCATTTTTCATTTTTTTAATAGAATGATAGTATAGATATAACATAGCGCAAGATCGAGCGCAATGGAGAGCTCTTGTTGCCTCCCTATGCCCCTAAGTGGGGCGTGAGGGGAGTTTGGATTTGGATTGGATAACCTGTGCGGAGGCAGAATTAGTATAAAAAGTGCACGGAACTGAGAGTAATTGGAAGTTACATTTCTTAAAATTATCAAAAAAGCAATTCTGTATTGCAATAATAATTTTAAACCAAATTGACGTACTTGTAATTGGTGTTAAAAAAACAGCAAAAAAAAACAATATTTATTATTGAAATACACAGTGTGAAGTTTTTTAAAATTTCTAATTCAACAAAAAAAAATATTTGTTTAATTTGAATAAAATAATAATATCATTAACAATAATGTATCTCAAACAGTATGTATGCACTGTGGTTGATTTATTCTTTTGAAAGTTTGAGAAGCGTCCATCAGACTGCAACACAATGCACCCCGAGTTCAATTCAAAGAAGTGCATTATCCCATTGAATAGGCAACCTGCAGATATGATATGGGATGCTGGGGGCAGGTATTATAGAATGTACCTGCGCGCTACATTGTCTAGGGCAGCTTTGAATGGGACGTGCAGTTTCGTCAGTTCCACTTCGACATCATCAGGAGATGTGTACCTATTATTATACACATACCTATAAAAAAATATATAGCAGTCACAGAAACGAATATAATACATTTCAACTGCATACAACAAACAATACCTCCTATTTTATATGCTTTTTTTTGTAAAACTTTATATTCCTTCATTACGTTTTATTCGGTTGTGCAGTATAATACATACAATCTTTATTATCTTGATTTCAGAAGAAAACTTTTTTTTTTTTTTTTTTTTTTTTTTTTTTTTTTTTACCCATCACGCCGTGTCCCGTAAGGGGTAGGCAGAGAGAACGGACCTCCACTCTTTTCTATCCAAGCATACTTCTTTCGCTTCTTCCACCGACATACCATTTCTCATACAGCTTCTCCTATTTCTCTTACTTCTTACCTGGTCTTCCTTGAGGACGGAATCGATGTGTTCGATCCACGTCATTCTCGGTCGCCCACGCTTTCTTACACCATTCCTTTCAGCCTTATGAATTTTCTTTGTCATTCTGTTTGCATCCATTCTTTCCACATGCCCAAACCATCTCAACTTATTAACTTTCATCTTTGTCACAACACTTACTTCCATACCACATTCTTTCCTAATATTTTCATTCCTTTCCATATCCCATAAAGTTTTTCCACATATTCTTCGTAGAGATTTCATCTCTACTGCATTTATACTACATTCTTCTTTTTTCGTCCATGTCCACGTTTCACAACCATACATCATCGATGGTAGCAGGATTGCGTTATGCACTAGTTTCTTTGCTTGTATCTTGTTTTCAGAAGAAAACTTACCAATCTTCATTATCTTGTTTTCAGAAGAAAACTTACCAATCTTCATTATCTTGTTTTCAGAAGAAAACTTACCAATCTTCATTATCTTGTTTTCAGAAGAAAACTTACCAATACGGGCGATATTCTTTTCATAATATCTCCAATATAAATTAAAGTAGGTAAGGTTAGTGCGAACACTTATAACTAGAGACTGGAAAATAGTGGTGTTATTTTTTGTGAATTTCGGTGTTATTTTTGGAGAAATTCGGTGTTATTTTTGCTCTAAAACACGGAATATCGCGTTATTTTTCAACGTTGATTAGTTCAAAATGAAGGTAGATGTTATAGCAAAACAAAGAATAATAGCAATTTTTAGAATTTATAGTATAATTAACAATATTTATAAATATACATTGCCAAAAAAATGAAAAAATCTGATCAAAAGAAATAGTATAGGTAGGTACCTAATACAAAAAAAAAATCAAATAAAAAAAAATTAAAAATCAATATTCAAATACAGAAAATTATACAATAATTGAAATAACGTTCAGAAATAATATAAAAAAAAATATTGTTTTGTTGAAAGATTGTCTTAGTTAAGGTTTTTCCTTCGATTTGTTAGCACAAATCAGGGCATGTGAGCAGGAAAATTTCCCCTGCGCTCCAATCCATTTTACTGCTTTTTAAAAAATGTACTTTTCTTATCGATTGTATTATAATCTTTTGTGATGAACTAGCCATACGCTAAATAAATAAATATTATTTTTACAAAATCACATTATTTCTGTAAAATAGGTATGAAATTCGCATTTTTTCTCAAAAAATCACATTATTCGCGCTATTTGCGCAAAAACTTCGAAATTCGCGTTATTTGCACAAAAACCTCAAAATTCGCGAAAAAAATCGTTTTATCGCGATCGCGAAATTTTCCAGTCTCTACTTATAACTCGAGATTGGCTCAACAGATTCTTCCGATGTGTGATTTATTTCATTCTTCTCCACTCCGGATAACAGAATAACTAATTGAAAAAGTTGAAAAATGGAAAAGAAATAATATAAAATATTATAATAAAGTTTGTATGGAACGAATATGATGCGACGCCATCTTTGAAATAATCTAACAACAAAATTATTGTCTACTGCACCTGCACACTCTCATTCTCGCATACGTAATTGTCCATTCTTACAGTACCTAGCCCATTTCACTTACTCCACCGTTTCTGGCGTTTTAGAAATTTTTCATAAAAAGTCAACCAAATTACGCGCATATAATTATATTCTCGCGTTAATCCCGTCTGAGCTTTGATACGAATGAAATATGGACGTTTTAGAATTAATATTTTAATGTCATTATTTAGTTAGTTCATTTTTGTTTCTGGGGGCGCAGTGCACAATGAACGGGCCGCCTCTTGTTAGGAGCAAAGGGTCCACAGGACAACGTTTGTCGGGAAAGCTAGTTAATGATATAAATAAATATTCAATAGGCGATTTATGAACTAGCACTTCGGACAGTAACATTCGTATCGATAGTAAAGATGTCAATGTTCACGAAAATCATGTTGAAATGTTCCAAATACATATGTATAAGTATTTAGAACATTGAAGTTTGAAGCGGGCGGATACATAGATATCCACAAAAGGTACCCCGGTGGCAGAAATGTGAACTATTGCTGGAAATTTGAATTTTGATTTGTTTGTCTAATAAGGTACAAAATACTATGAAAATAATAACCTAGAACCTGTGACAACTGTCAACGTTGGACCAGTATTGGCGATATTCGCTGACTTGATCGACAATAAGTACACAAGTAGGTAATGGCCAATGTCAAATATTGGGCGATATTGGTGATTGGTGAAGCGGCCACACTACATGCCCATGATGGACAGGCCTATATTTGGCCAACATTGTCCATAGTGTAGCCGTGGCTTAACCTGTACATGTATGTCGGTGTATCCGTTGATAGAAACAGTCTTTCACGCTTGTCAGTTGATTTTCTCTGACAAAAGAATCTGACGTGGATAACCAGCCTCTCTGTCTTGCCTCAAAGAGGTGGAATACCTTGAAATTTCAATAAGGAATACAAACACATACATTCTTAAACGCTTATTGAATTATATCTAAATATATAAAATAAAGTCGCGTTAGCAACACCAAAGCGGCTGAACCGATTTTTATAATATTTGATTTATTGGGCTCATTTCCGTTCCGGATGACAGAACAACTATTACAGCACGAAAAAAATAACGAATAAAGTAAAATAATGTTAGATGCATGTCTATTGTACTTGTATATATTATAATTGATAGACCAGCGGTTACGACGCCGGCTTTCGCACTGTTTCGTGTAGAGGTCGTGGGTTCGAATCCCGGCCGTGTCGACCATTTTCCGCTTTCACGACACAAGCATTTGCTTACTGTGAAAGATGTCAAAAGTGTATTTGTGTTCACTTCGAGTGAGCACAGATTCATTTTTACTAAAAAAAAAAAAAAAATTATTGTCAAACTGTCAATAAAGTAACCTCGTCAAGTATGCACGTACCCGTCTATTCATTACACCCTCTCACTATATAACAAATAGTATTGAAGTTTGCATGAAACACGAATCCTGACGCGAAAAATTCCTTGACAACACAAATTTTATTATTTAGGCAAGAATTTCGTTAAAACTTTCACAATTTTAATAAAATAAAAATCTGACAGAATGATACAGTATGGCATATAAGTTCTGTTGATTCCAATGAATGGCTTTTCATGTTAACTAAACGAAAATCATAATTCAGCATCATTACAATATTTTACTCATTCTAAGTCGGGATCAAGTTCGACGGGTCAGCTAGTAATCTATATATTATTAATACGTGAAAGAAAAACTTTATGAATATTTTTACGAAAATTGAGCGGACGGAGGAGTATGAAATTTAGCACACGAGAAAAGGTGGCGAATGCTAATATATATATTTTTTAAATAAATTATAAAAAATGCATTAAATCACATAAGAAACTACTATAATGACATGTATTTGATACTAACACACACTTCGATGTATTTGACATTGACACAGACGCATATATTATCTTGGTGGTCAAATTGAGAACAGATTAATATTGTTTGTCTTTAATAATGATAGCAAAACACTGTACACATTCCAAATTTGACATATCCAATATCCATGTCATTGTTTTTGAAAGAACATTGTGATTGTGAAATAGCGCTCGCTCAGTCTTTGACAATGTTAAACTTATAATTTAAGTTATGGTTGAATTTCAAGCACTGGTCGACCACTAGTATAATATTATTTATTGACATCACATACGGCAGGTTTATTTTTATGTTGTTATGGTGACTCACGATCTGACCTCCGGTCCCAGTCTGGGATGCGAACCATGAACTGTGAAATGGCTCCGTACATTGAAAAACTGCACTACCTCCTTTGGCAATAAAGCCTCTTAGAAATTCTTACATTATGTAGTGAAAACAATGATTGGTAGCTTACCGGTTCAGCTTAGCTCACGAACAAGCTTTGCTTAGTGAGAGTGTTTAGATATTTTTTCATGTATATAATAACGTATTGCGTACACTTATATAACTCGAGATAGGATGAACAGACATTTTATGCTGCAAAGTTTTTGGATTCTTCTCCGCTCCGAATAACAGAATAATTATTAAAAATTAGAAAAATGGATAGCAAATAAAATTAAATAAAATATTAAAGTGAGTATAGAATGGATTTACTGACAACAACGCCATCTGTGAAAAATCCCATAACAACACAATTTTTATTTTCTTTACAACCATTGAGTTTCAATACGTTGGTAGGTACTCAAATTTTTGATAGAATTTCTTTCAAGCTTTCAGAAATATGATTTTTAACATTCAAACATATTATTTTAAACGTATTTTTGTATAAACTACAATGTCGAAATGAATATTCATAGTAAGAACTACCGACAGGACAATGTCTGTCGGGAAAGCTAGTTAATTATAATAAGAATGAAAAATCTACATAATAATTCAGAAATGTTTGTATGTTTGATTTTTATCGTATGTCGGAGCATCACGCTAAAAATACAAACGCTACGTCAGATATGAATCTGCGCAGAGCCGTGCAAAATGCCGGAGAAGGTTCTTAAATACAATTTGCTGCATTAACTTTAATATATTTAGAGCTATTTAAAAAACTCTATTTTTTTAGGATCTTATTCATACAAAGTTTTCAAAAAAGACAGTAAGCCATCTTTTGGAAATAAAATTACTCATGTAAAAGTTGAATGAAATCTTGGTATTACCGTATGAAAATGTAATTAAATAATTGGAGATTGATTTGCTATAATATTACTGATCAAGCCTGACAATCGGAATCAAAAACGTAAAGCAAGACGGGTATAAGCTAGTATTACAATATTATGTAGTCCGATTGGTTTAGTCATTTGTATAAAACATATTTCGAGAGTGTATTTGAACGAATATACCTACCGAGTTACGGACGAACTTAATCCATTATTATGTTAGATTAATAATTAAAATTAATGATACTACTACGAGTGAACGACCAATTCGTCAACTGTATATATAACAAATTTATCAAAACGGTCTATAGTAATTGAAAAAAAAATTAAGTGATTTTCTTTAAATCCATTTGCAGGAACCTTTCTCAGAATCACTTTCCAAACCTTTCTATAGCCGTCTCATTAGTTTTGTGCGCAGTGATTGACAAGTCTCTCTACCTGTCCCGATGAGCTGTCATTGATTCTGGACACCAACAAAGGACGAAGGAAGCGTGGCTGAATGCCTTCGGACCATTATCCTCGGTTCGAGTGCTGCCACAAAGACACTGCCCATTGTGAGAGTTGATTAATGCGTTGGGCATTTGTGTGTTCAAATAATATCCAACACGGTACTTTATGGACAAACTTTTTATAGTTAGATCCCGCGTTCAAATATACCTTGGAAATTTATAAATAGACTAGCTTTCCCGACAGACGTTGTCCTGTGTTCCTGACTACGAATATTGAATTCGAATTTGTATGGTGATTAATTAATTATCATTTGACCAATGTGTTTCCGAACGATGCGTCTGTTTTAAACCATGTATATTCCATCCGCATTCTGTCAATCGCACCAATTGACAATTTCTGTCAAAATTGGAATAAAAATTATAAGGTAAATAGTACTGATAAGGTTGTCTACGTAATTTTCTTTAATTTTATAATTTTCCATGCATTTTTCATATTTTTTTTCTTCTAAAAGGACATTCTCCTGATAAAAGCCTACATGACAAAAAAAGAATTAGCGAAATCAGTCCAGCCGTTTGGGCGTGATGCGATGACATCGGGAAAAAGCTCTCCATTTTTATATATAAGATAAGTATAATTATAATGTAAAGGGGTGTTTCACCAATAGGTTGAGAAAACCGAATTTGTTATGTTGGTTCGCATATAATACGTATACCTACTTAATATACAATTAGGTACCTACTTATTTTATTCAGGAGAAGGTTATAAATATTGCATAAAATCGAGGGCAATAGAGGGATCTTGTAGCCTTCCTATGTCCCTTAGTAGGATGTAGGATGTAAAGGTAGAATGTTATGTGTTAAAATAATTTGATTAGAAAAAAAGGTGAAATATTAAAATAAAAATTCGAAAATGAAACCGGTTTATAAAAATAAAGATCGACAATTGTTTGTTTGACAATTTCATAAAAAAATCATTCTTTTTGAATTTCATTTTTATAAAAATGATTCTGTCATCATTAGGTATAATAATAGTTATTAAAATAAAAATGCATAACTTATTTCATAACAGATTTAAATAAAAATGTAAGAGAAAATATCTTTATACCAGAAGAAATAACATTATTTTAAAATAACACCTTCCAAAATCAACACAACAAAAAAAATAACACATTTATAACAGAACAATAATAAACAAATGACATAAAATATTATGTTTCAAATGAAATGTAACTGAATTTTGTAATATTATTCAATATTTACATACTAGTTAGTTTACCCTGAATCTTTATTTTTACAAATGTAGCCCTTTTCCATGATTATCGCATCACGCAAGAACGACTGGACCCAGTTCTCTAATATTTTTTTTTTGGATTACCTAGCTATTGTCAATTAAGAAATCATCTTATATGAAAGAAAAATTAAATTGCGCGGAAATTCAATAAAACTTCGGCCGGTTTCAAAAAAAGCGACTAAAGAACTCTTTAGCTAAAGGAACCTTTAAATTTTAAAGTCTCCTATAGGTAGACGTGTTTTATAAAAAAAATATTTGAAAGTTGGTAGCAGTTGATAGTGTAACCATGGAAATCTATGGAAAACATAGGTTGTTTACTAATATTTTCGCGGAATTTTCTGTTCATCTGTCAATTTCGTTTCTCAATAAAGCATCAATGTGTCGTTATTGTTGTTAATTTATTATTATGGTTTATGAATTAGTAAATGAAATCAGTAAACAATAATACTCTTCCCGTTTCACCATGTTTTCCACCCTAATTTGGTCATTTTTGTCCACAGTGTCACCGTATACAAATATTCATTATTTGTGACAGTTAAAGCGCCACGAAATTTTCTATGAACTCCGGTGTTAAAAGATTGAACTACACTAAAGTCGACTTTAGTGCCAATAACGAGACTTTACTATGGTCGGATTTATATGTCATGTTGTTGTTATGAAACGCGTTATTTTTTAAAGGAAACTTAAAGTCTCCTTTATTTTTTTATGAAAGCGGCTGTTAGAGTAAGTACCTTTAACCTTCTTTAATAGCGCATGCTTTCTACAATATAATTCTAAATTTAAAATATGCCTATTTGGCGTTAGACAGAAACTGTCAGTTGTTTGATAGTTAGTGCGATTAACAAAATACGAATGAAAAATATATGGTTTAAAACAGATGCATCGGTTAGAGATACATTGGTTAAACGGTATCAGCCCTGATTTGGTCTATCCATCTAGTGGGCGCTCTGCCTCTAGATCCTTCAACACCACCAAGGACCACCAATTTTTCCAGGCTCTTTTCATCTCATCAGGCAATGTGTCCGACTTCATAACTCTATCCTAACTCTACTCATAAGACCGTTTAAAGTAGACATAGGTAACCTATATACAAAATGAATGTAGGTACGCGGAAAGAAAACAATCCAACACTAGAAGCTGCATCTCACAGTGGACACGTATGATTATTGTCATGTGTGTTATTTGTATGTATTGTCATGTGGGTTATTTAGTTATTTGTATGTATTATCATGTTGTGTGTTATTTGTGTATTTGAGTCATGTGCGCGGGCCAGCTCCGTGTTACGCATCATTCACTTCGGCAGCGGCCGACTGTGATGAGCCGCGAAATATTCTAATGTTATTGTTCCAAACGTTCAAATGTTTCGTATTGTTGTTCTTGTCCTATTACAGAGGTTCTCGAACTTTTCAAAACGCATGCCGTGCATACGTTAAAACATTAGTTCAGAACATGGGTCCTGCCCAAAGTCCAGGCACAAAAAGTAAAGTAAAGAAGAATTATGGATATTAGATTGAATCACAACATCACGAATGAAGCTATACGCCGGCGCACCGAGCGTGAGCGATCACTTCTACCATCATGAAGAGGAGGTGGACATGGCTGGGATGTGTGTTAAGGGTGCCGCTTTTCTTCCTCCTATTTTTTCACACCGTGTCCCGTTTCTTCGAAGCCGAACTAAGAGATTTGGAGATGGTGTGGGTGGAGGGCATTAAAACCTTAATACAACATCGAACGAGTTGGAGGTTTTTTTTGCCTTTTTGGAATTTTAAAGTTGAACAAACGAGTCTGCGATGATAAATTCTATAAAATCTTGAAGGCATTTCAAAAGAAATGTTGCACACCTTAACTCGGAGTAGCGTTAGAATATTGGGAAAACTTTTTGCTCTCACAATCGACATAGCTGCAAATATGGCACAAAAAGAAAAACAATACAGTTTAACATACAATACAATACAACAACAATACAAAAACAAAATAAAGAAACAAATTCTGTTTTAACTGATGTTTCAACTTCTTGCCACTGAAAAAAATCTTACATACGAGTAACTAACGACATTCCAAATACTGCGTTATTGTTCTTTGAATAATTGAGAAGCTTTCGCGGACCACAGATTGACAGCCACCATTCTAGAATAATGTGCTGTCAAATTTAAATATCTTGTGACAGAAGCGTCATGAGCCAATAGCTTTTTTTTCTATTATTTCAGTAAATGTAGGTACTTTATTCAATACATAATATGTATCTATTTCTGAAAAACCTATGGTGTCAACTAGTTATGTTTCATTTCAGTATGTTTAAAACATTGCAATTAAGTCAGATTTTGCGTGTACTTACATTGTCAGATTGCCTACTCAAACTTTGTGGGAGTAATGAAACTGTTGTTGATTGGAAAATATTTTGACAGTTCGTTTCGTTGGACCAGAGCGCCGATAACAATCAGTGAAATCGTAAATAATATTATTCTAATTGCAAGTCCCCGCAGTGTTCTCACACCACATATATCAATAGTCACTTTAGCCATAAAGAAACAAACATCAAACGTTATGATTTATTTTATATGCTCCAGTTTTCAGTTCTGTGGTTTATTTTTCACATTTTCAACGTAACACTTTTATTAAAAAATGAATTATAATATATGAGAGAATTGTGTGTGTACGTAGTTTTTCACACATTGCGTTTTTGGCGGTACAGTCAAGTATAAAAACACAATATTTTACCAATATTTTGAAGCAAACTTAACACAAATCGTGCTTGATATTTGTTGGTTAATATAATCACTTCTTACAGACGAACTTTTATTAATGTCAAACAAAAAATTCACTATTTTTTTTATCACAGTATGTATTACAATTAATATCCCGAACAGTAGGGTTTTGGGCTTTAAATCTTAATTAACCTAACCAGTTAAGCATATAGGTAGGTACGTAGACATTAACAGCGAGTAGCTTAGAAGTGAGACAAACGACAGAAAAAAGAAAAAAAAAGACTTATGTAACAATTTGTGCAAGCACGGCTGTGGATAAGGGGAAGAAGGCTTATGCGGTGTTCAGACGAGGCGAATATCGCCAGGACACTAAAATATCGCCAGCCAATTGAACCGTGTGAACAGATTGTCGATAAATCTGAAGCGATAAAAATGGTTGAAAGCGATATCGCCTCAAGTTGAACGCCTTTCAACTTTTGTATCCGATGGAACGATGCACGCATGCGCAGATATGCGCGGCGTCCATATGTTCTGTTTCTTGACAGTTGACAGCACTGCTCTAAATTTATTTCTCCATAATAATCCAATTCCGCACCCAATATCTGCGTTTTTTTTTTTCCTCAATTAGGAGTCTCCTTATATCGTCTAAAACAATATTTTCAACTAACCCCAATTACTCCGCGACTTCTACCTCGACGTCCGCCATTTTTAAAACTATCAGCGCACCTGACAGATTGAATTTATGTCGGTGGACTCGTGTGAACACATCAGACGATCAATGGGCGACCGAGCGACATTTTTTTATGCAAGCGAAATCGTCTGGCCTTATATCGCCTCGTGTGAACACCGCATTAGGGTGAGGGATAGGAATAAAGGACACTGAAGGGGCAAGAAAGAAGCAAGAAGATAAAAGAAGTTATTGCTCTGACGTCAGGTGTGTACTTACGTTTTGCCTGAAAACCGTAAGAGAAGAGTTATTCAGGTCTATATTATTAAAAAATGAATTAAAAATACCCGTAGAGCGGTTTAAGAATGATACCCGCTCTACAGGTATTTTTAATTCATTTTTTAATAAAATCGACCTGACTAACTCATTCAAAAAATATGCCAAAAAAGAAAAAAAACTCATTCAATAAATTTTATTCAAGGGTAATAAAACCCGTTTCTTTAAATACAACAATAAATATTATCTGTTGAAAGAAGAAAGAAAAAAAAAAGAAATTGGAGAATACGAAAATAGAGTGCTTCATGTTGTCAGATCCCCGCTTCACATCCTGGCCGAGTCTCTGTGTTACAGTTTCTCTTCCGTGAAATCTGATAAACGCCCCGCGCGCACAACAACGCTATCGAAATAAAAATAAGAAGAAAACACAAAGCAATCTTTCATAATTTGGGACCCTTTGGCCAAAATGATACATCCACAAAACACAGGAGAAGCATTTTTATAATAATAATATGTAAAAACTGACTTTCGAATCATTCTTTTTGATGAATCTGCCCCCGTATATAGACAATTTGAATTTTTCGTCAATTTAGAGTGTGGAAAAAATTAATTGTCCACTGGAACATATAAACATAATGGACATAGTGGACAGTTAATTTTCTTCATACTATACATTTGCGAAAAATTCTAATTGTCAAGGGTCCCAGGTTAGCTATACTTCGGGAATCTTTAGGGAATAGGGGTTGGCCTGTCTCAGATTGGACGGGACCGGTTGACTGGAAAAAATTGCCTCAGGCAATAAGTTGCGCCGGCTATACTGACACCTTTGTATACAGAAGTGGTATATTATTATTATAAATAGTTTCTTAACATTTTAATGTCATAATTGGTGATTGGTTTCGACCAAGTTAAAAATTAAAAAAACAGTATAAAATGTGTTATTTTCCTAACATCCAAATATTTGGGAAAATGAGATCAATCAATCAAAGAACAGATTTTATTTTCAAATCTCTTCTGAAAAACTGCTATTTTTGACAGGTGAGTAGAGGCATACTTCCATCCCGTTGCGAAGATGCTAGATTTTGTGTGTACGTAATCGTTTTTGTCAGTCAACTTCATACTTTGAATTGTTGTTCAACCATGTTGGAACAATTATTAAGAGCTTTTCCTGAATCCACATAAAGAGACTAAAATCCGTCAATTAATGATTTTCATAAAAAAAATGTTAATGTAACATTTTGTAAACACGTTCCTCAATTATTATTATCATAAGAATCGTCAGCATCTATGGTGTGATTGTCTGTGGTGGTTTAATTAGGACCAGACGAGACATGCGTCACTTCGTTGCATCCGTATGTTCCTCAAATAATTAGGATCGAGAGTTTCACGCCGATTAAAATCAAGATATCAACTTCGTGTTATTTATTTTTATTCATATTAACATCTTAGCGCCACTGGATTAACCCTTTTCAAGGGGTTATGTATAGATAGGCCGATGTTTCTATTGCATTGAAGGGTTAAATTGAATAGCGGTAATGTGTACGACAAAAAACTAGATTGTGAAGATTTTGAACCAACTAAGTTTTAAGCGCTTGAGGTGGTTTATAAGAACAATATGATTTATCTTGTATAGAGGGAAAGAAAACATAATATCGGACTTAAGTTATAGACTTCATGCCAAATGACAGTTGCTTGAATGACACTGTCCTAGACTCTTAAAAGAACCTAGATGTGAGAAATTGTATAAATTTTGTTGAGCGAATATGTAACAACTAATTACTCTAACAACTCATTACTGATGTTCGATTTTTTAATGGAACAAACCACTACGGGCTTACGACCGTCTTCTACTGTTATTTCGAAGGCTGGCCTAGTGCGATCACTTTACGTTAACAACTAATCATGAGAATTCTCAACATGTTCAACATGTCAAAAAATCCCATGTATACAACAAGTAGATATTTACTAATAATTAATGAGACATAGAGAGAAAAGATGAAAATTATAGAGAACAAGAGAGAAACCAAATTTAAAGACTGCGACTGCTGTCATGTATTTGGCGCCAGAATATGAATATATCTAAATTTTGTTGATTTACTAAAAAAAGTATCAAATGGTATTTACTCTGTTCTTTTAACTTTGTTTTTTAATGCGAGTTAAAATGAATTCTAAATACCTAAAAAGGGGAATCTAATAACCTTTCAACCAGGGACTGACTCTACTCGCAAATGTCGATCAATGAATTTTCTAATAGATTTTTTTCTTTTTATTTTCGTATCTTTTCTTAATGAATTCATACGAAAGTCATAAAAATTCTCCCAAAAAACCCATTGATCGACATTCGAGAATAGGATCCCAGAACAGAATTAAAAGAAATACCAGATCGCTGTGAGATAGGTTAAGTGTTTTTGGATAGAAAAATGTGGATGTCGTTTCTCTCTTCCTTCTAAGAATGTTATATATTTGAGGGGTAAAAATATAGCTTATATCGTTAGGTTAATTGAATTAAGGGTGTACTTGACTCCAAATTTTAGTCAAAACGACTTTGATTGTTTCAATCATGAAACATTTTGAAGGATATTGATCAAAACTCATTGAGAAATAAGTGGTCAATAAGAAACGTTCAAATAATATAAAACAGAGATTTAAAAAAACAGATAATTACATTAAATGTACGGCAAGATCTTTAGGTACCTACCTACACATAGGTAATAACTATGAATCTATGATAAGTTGAACCGATTTCCGAAACACGGGGAATCGAACCCGGTTAACAAGGCACATCCGGCCAAGCTACAACGTCATAATATTATGAATGATTATTCAGATAATTAGAAAAATTGTTTATTTTCGGATCAAAGAACTTTGTTTCATGAGCAGACTATCAATGGGACTTGGGGAGAGATTTACAGTACAAGTTGATGACACTTATAAGATGGTCTGATCGAAGAGAGCGGAGGAAGAAAAAATAAGAGAATAATGCGATCGTAATTATCGAAATATTTAATACCATCAGCCGTACTAATAGAACTTATTCTCCGAATATGCGCAGAATAAGCGAAAGTGCTACTAATAAAACAAGGCATAAGCTATAACAAGAATAATTTCCATGCCAGTTTTGTTCCTGGCTACCCCCAGGTATAAAGAAAGGAAAAGATGAGATGAAGAGAAGAAATACGCAACAATTAAATAACACTGAACAAAAATAGTCAACGCTAAGAATGTCCTAACCATCTTAGTCACAGGAAAGAATTGGACAAATGGAGTTAAGAATAGGAGAGAATGGACGTTACTGTATAGGATAAGATGCTGATAAGTGTTAATTAACCTCTTTTAAAAACATGTTCAATTCACAGTAGTCACTTTATGATGAAAGTCATACAATAAAAATACCAAATTATCACAGACAAGTGAGATCTATCATATAAGTGTTTAATGGTCTCTGAGGAACGTTGATGCACATAAAGATTCTATTAAAAAAACATTAATCGACATTCGAGAATAGAGCCCCAGATCAGAAGCAAACAAAATCATTTTTTATGGATTTTAGCCCCGTTCAATTTCTCTGAGAATTTTTACAGGACTGGATCATACGACATAATTATTATGGATCTTACTATTTGGGGCAATCAGTCAAAATTAGTGTTATATTTAGACATTTATTTAAAAAAAAAAATACGGACTTCTACTGCTATTTCAAAGGCGAAGGCTGCATTTCGTCATCAGAAATAATTAGAATTACGCTAATTATGCAGATGCATTGCATAAAAAAGAAATACCGCACAAGAACGAAATAGGCGTCAAAATTGTTTGATGTCGGTTTCCTTTTCGGGGTAGACAAATGGAGCTGCAGGCAGGATGGCTATTAATAAGTCCTCACCTTGAACACGGCGACATGGCTGTCAGCGGTCCTTGGAGGAAGTTCGTTCCACTGTGCTGGCAGTCTATCATCTTAATGCGCTCTGGCCGTACCTACCCTAATATATTATAATATGAATCAGCCTGTACTCAAAATGGACGTTTGGACCTACAGAGTGTTACTAATTTATTCACTTAGTTAACTTGAAGACTAAAAACTAATTTTACTTAATTATCGTCCTCGGTAACTTATTTGACTAACAAAAAATCTGGCTTAGTATAACTTTCTGCTCAAATCATCAACACAAACTCAGAATGGCTTGTCAGAAGAAACCGCTTTATTAAATTAGCCTACGATAGTGACATTTTGTTTAAAGCCGATTTTTTTTTAAATTTGAATATTTTTTTTTTATAAACTTTCCCTAAATTAGTGTAAAGAAAAGTGTAGAAGTCGTCAATTTTCTTTACAAATATAAAGTAATTCTTAAAGGTCATTCCGAATATTAGTCGCTAAACTTAAGTGAGAGACTTACTGGAATTTCATATGGGCTGCGGAGCCTTCCGAAGTATTCTTTAGGGGCGCTATACACGTTTTCATACAAAATTTTGGAACTTCACGCCAGCGTAAATATCACGGAAACTTGGAATAAAGCTACAGTATTTTGTTAGTTGTAATAATCTTAACATATATATTTTTTTTGCCAAAATGAATCTTGGCAAAAAATATATTTTTTTCACTTCTTTTACGGAAAGCAAAGCTTTTTAACCATACACTACAACGGGCTCGTTACGGATGAAAAAAGCAGCATCATATTATGAAAAAAAAATAACGCAAAGTAAAATCGGACATCTACGAGATCATTGCCGTAGCAATCTCTTCCGTCAAACTTTTAAATACAAGAATACATCTGGATTATTTTGTCATGAAATATTAAATATATCATGACAGAATTTTACATATTATTATTATGTATTCTTGTACTTCATTAAATTAAAATGACAGTACTTGAACACACATATATTTCAGGAGACTGTAACCAGCGACTAGCAGATGGCATTAGAACACGCTTTGGTGAATTTCAGATGGAGCAGCGCCGCGCAGATAGTCAGTCAGCGCTCCTCATCACGACTGGATCCAAAGCATTTTACGACCGGACGCTCACCACCTTCGACATATGTCTCTAGGGATGGACGCCGCACATCGATCACAACTCTTTGTTACATCGAAAATAGAAATTATATGATGAAATCATCTGAGTTACATCACACTCGTCATTTAAAAAGATTGTAGGGATTCAAGCCTCAGGAAAGATGTACGGACAATATCACAAAAGCCGTACTTAGCCGAGCGTTATTCTTCGAATACGCGCATAATAAGCAAAAGATCTTCTAATAAAACAAGGAATAAGCTATAACAAAAATAATTTGTATGCTAACTTTATTCCCGGCTACCCCCAGGAAGGTATAAAGAAGGAATAGCGACATTTAATGAGACAGACTACTATTTATTTTATTTTTATTGAGGCCTTTCACCCGAATTCGAGTTATTTGGCCATTAATACATAAGGTATTACAATATAAAGGTAAGTAATAGTAACAAAATTTAAATAGATTACAATAATAATTAATGGCTACTTATATACATACACAGAGTGTAGTGCAGTCGCGAAGACAACAACAACACAACAGAAGCGCGATCACACTACACTCTGTAGTGCACAGATTACTATTGCACTCTTCATATTTTGACACTTACCAAAACAAACTCGATGTTGAAACAAGTCAAATGTCAATGAATCGTATCGACCTTCAGAAATATTCGTACCGATTCGTTAATACTCGCGATATTCCGCGCACCAACTTTTCCAAGAGTCTAATCGGTCTCGTACGGAATGCTTAGAAACCAACCCCGTAGTATGGAAGAACCACAAACATCATCATTATGCGAATTAGCGACGATTAATTCTAAGAAATTCTGAAGCGACTGTAGCATTTATTAAAATAGGAAGGTCAGTACACAAGAAATACTTGATAAGAATGTAAGATATAATAAAATCACGACGTAATAAACCAAAAGCATCGATTAAATAATGATAACAATACCTACTTGGATTGAGCGTACTTTTGTCTTCCCTATTTTCGTCCCGTCACAATACAAGTCACACCAACAAATCTCCGGCACGGCGTACATCATCAAATAAACTTGGAAACTCATAAATAATTATAAATAACGCACACATACTTACTCGGCCGTTTATTATCCACAATGCAGACACTCCAACTGATTTTTTGATATCATAATACACAAAGAACCAGTATAAAATAAGGAATTCATGTTGGAATCTCCACTATTTTGGTAATGTTATGAGAAAAGAGTTCAATTTGTTTGAAGTTTTTAAGAGGAGAATCCATCACCTACTCCATCTGATCGTTAAGGGCTAAGATAGAGGATCGTAAAATTGATGGCAAGGAACAAAGTTTCTGGCACGTCGGTATTTTGCGTAACTTTACAGAAATAAGAATCGTTAACGGACTCTACTGAGCTGCTTGAGACCAAGAAGTCTTCTCTCAAGAATAATAATCAACTTGAGAGATAACTGACAAGTCACTAAGAAGGAGTCATATGACAAAATGGAGAAATAACTACTAAAATATAATATAATCTAGGGAAGAAAACTAGAGAATAGGTCATCAAAAAATGTGGTTCAGTAACGATACCATTGGAAGCCTAACAGTATATAGAACTTTGTTAATTTTACAGATGAGTTCGATGTGATTTGATGATGTTTAAATTTATTAATTGTTTTATATCTATTGAAGTGCGTTTGTCGTTATTTTATTCTGGTGAAAAACTCGGTCTTTTTGTGTCGTTTTCCGGAGTAGGTAGAGAGAGACTAGGGAGAACCCTTTCCATTCAGTCATGCATCTATCGTTTCTTCAATAATTATCTAATACGTTTGTTTTGAAATTAAACCAACCACTGCACCGTGGGAGAGATTTCGTTAGTAAGAAAATATATTGATCATAAAACTTTAGCTTCTAGTTGGAATACACGCGACTTCAAGGATTGCAGATCCTTTGTATGCAGGCCACAATCCACCCGCATCCTGTAAGACCAAGCGCCTCTCGTCCTTCCTTCTCAATCAAAGGGAATCTCTCTTTATTATCACGCGCGCACACATTCAATACCGTGGCATTGTGGAGCATCCCTGCGTTCATTGTGAAACCGACGATCAAATTTCCGTCTTCAACATTGTTAAATCGATGATTTACTTTTAAACAAAACATCTAGGTACTTAATTGAATAGTTAAAACTGGAAGGCAGAGTAATTTCGCAGTAGTCTATGCATCAGTAAATTTTGGGCGAGGTTTGAATGAAATATTAAATCGTGGCTGATTGAATTGCAAATTGATACGGTAATGGCTGATCAGTTTTTAAGACAAACAGGAAATAAAATTTGGGATGGGAATCAAGAATCCAAACAATAGCTTCAAACCACGAATGTGTAAAGAAAAAATCAGATGGATAGATAAACTCAAAGATGTGGAAGAAGGGATGATTGAAGGTGTTTGGTGCTCAAGTTGACAACATTCAAATTAATATGATGATTAATAATGGCCAATGATGAAAATAAGCTTCAAAAACATTGAAAGGGCTGCCTTATCCTGAAGGATCTCTTCCAGCTAAGTCATGGATCAAACACACTGTAGTAAAAGAAACGAAGGAAGAAGAGGAGTGTAAAAAACCAGATATAAAACGTCCCTAAAAGAGATGGAAGGATGAAATAATTGGGTAGAGGGAATACAAAACAGAAGCTGCAAGAATAGGCCTATATCAAATTGGAGAAAAAAAGAGAGGAATCCGATAGATAAATTCGTATTTCTTGAAAATTCGAAGGAAAGAAGAATTCTGAAAAATATTGACCGGTCGAATCTAGAAGACCGGATCTCTAAAGTACATAATTGAAAGAAAGTGAAACAAAATAAAACCACCTTTAGTGACAGAGTACAAACTGCAGTTCGCATATAAGAGCCGACACCAGTCCTTATTTACATCACGCAAGCTGACGAAGTTATCCAGATTGATGTCGTAAATCTTGGGAATCTCCGAGCTGGGAGTTGTTAGAATTGATGAAACATCATCAAGTGTCTGATAAGGACGTGCATTAATTGAACGGCGCCGCGTACGGTGATGTGCTCAATTGTTATGGGAGTTGCGGGCAGTTAGCGGCGTCGTCACGTCTGCAGATGACCGATTAGGGAGCGCTGCAATGGCCCATTATCTCATCCAAAGATTAATCTAATTAGCGATTTGATTACTCTATTATTAAAAGAAACAATTGACGAAATGAACTTGATTTCTTGGTTTAGTAAAAGTTTCCTGAATATTGGCTTGATGTTTTGGTTATCGATTGCTCTCTACTATGTTGTCGACGAAATTCGAGGTTGTCATGCGAATTCTCGAATTTTGAGAAATAATATTATCACAGAGTAGATAATTGAAATATTTACACAAATTTTTCGATGATTGATGACTCAATTTTGAGTGGAATTGCAGAAAAAGATGATTGTAACAGTGCTTACTTTTTACTAAACTGTATTAAAGGAGTTGCAATACATTTGGTAAAGGGTTTGTCTATAGTTTTTTTTTTAACTTAATGCTTACTAATAAAATAAGTAGATATTATGTTTCCTACAATATTGTTATGAGGTCCAGACACTCGAAGAATTTGAAAGTTATTGTATATATGTACATTTGTACATATTATATGGTGCGTTATAACCTTTCCGATAATCATCAATCCTTTGAGTACTAGACGGAATGTTAACCCTTGGAGTGGTGGCTGGCTCAATTAAATGAGTTGTCATCGGGACTTAATGGGTTATCACAGCGTGATGTATTGTATTCGTCGATGTTAGCACCAGCAATGCATGTACATCCGTAACCCTTTACCGCCCAACGTACACAAATGTGTACAAAAATAAAAAAAAACTTCAATTATTACTAAATGTACTCGGGTGATAACTAAGCGATATTAATATAAGGATTCATAATAATAAAAGTGGTTATATAAATAAAAAAAAAGAAATTATGTGTGTGGTGGGTGAGAAAAGGTTTACAGGATATTACAGCGAAATGTATATACGTCAACGTTAGCACCAATCATGGACCTCATCAAGCCTTTACCGCCCACCGTACACAGATGTTCACACCATTTCTAAAATTACTTTAATTGTTATTAACTTTACCCTGGTAAAAACCAGTAAATAAAATGATAGGTAGAAATCAATTTTTATTATAATTTATGAAACGGTGTACACAAATGTGTACGGTGGACGAGAATGGGTCAACAGGCTATCACAGCGTGATGTATTCATCGACGTTAGCACCAGCCACGGACCTCATTAATATCAACGGTTGGACCTTGCGGGAAAGAGGAATGCGACGGAGACCTCTGGTCCTAGAGAGATGTAATCGTTAGGAATTCACTAGTCTTGTACGTGAACAATTCTTCTAATGATCTCAATTAATAAAAATTAAAAAGAATTTTTGCCTCCATTAATTAATTTATAAAATTTTATAGTGAATACTTTAATTTTATTCTCTTGGTTTAATCTTAAAGGCCTTTTAACTAAAATCATAGCCATTATATATTTTTTGTGAAATAAAAAAATGCACGATTCTCAAGAAAGGAATAAATATAAAATTGTAAAACAAAAATTTTGTTGAACACACATTTGGGATGAATCCTTACACCTTATGGTTTGAATTTGATGACAACTAAGTTCACCAAACCTTTCATGTTGACAGTGCATCTGAAGAAGACGAGTTCAAAGAAATAGTCACATTCAACCTAAGACGTGAAACATAATATTGGAGAATGTACCAGATTCTTCACAATTTATTGCATAGCTAACTCCTTGAAAGAAGACTTCAGGAAGATTAGCACTGAGGTGGATGTACTGCTGAGAGCTAACCTCAGGTCTTAAAGTTTAAGATTTATGTTCGCAAAGACCAAAAAGAAAATTTAACTTACTGTGGTGTGTGATGGAATGGTGGTGGGTCCCAGAGTGGAGGCGCGTGGAATGCTGCGAAGGCTGATGGAAACTGCAGAGGAGGAGGAGCGCCTGCCTCCCTGTCAGGCATCTTGATTCAGGAGCCAACAATCACAACCCTATCAAAGATCTACAAATTGGAAAAAACATGTCTTCTAGCACTACTCAAAACAATATCTTTAAAACAATGGCACTAAATGTTGTATTTGATGAGGTAGATGAAGGGTTTATAAACAATAAAGACACTGCACTAATCACACAATCAGTCATGGGATCCACAAGAACCGTTTCTTCCGGATCATATTGTTGGCATCAAGTGATGTGGAGGATAGCGTTCTTCATGGAAAGCACCCAGTGGTACGCATTGGCTTTCCAAACGGACCTTCTTCTATCTCTTGTCTGTGGCATCATTGTGGTCTTCCAGGGCCCATTCTGATGGCAGTATTGTCGGTTGTAAAAACCGATGCCGCTGTATCATCTGAAAATGAAATAAACATATATCTGTTAATATGATGCCAATATTTCAGCAATGCTTATTCTCTTCTATGGATCTTAGTATGTTTAAGGTGCAGTTTATAATTGAATCAAAAGGCAGAAAATAAACAGAGATTCAATGTAGAAGGTCAACAGAGACATTTGGGCGAAGGACAAAAACATGATAAAATAAAGAAAAAACAAATGATCTTGGTCACAGATATATCGCGGATTCTAATTTCAAAGAGTTAGTAGAATGAGATTTAGAAATTACGAAGAGACTAGGAAGATATCTGGTCAGATCGTATCAGTCGGGTTTTTGGCCTTGTATGTATGAATTATTTCAAACAATTATGAGAGCTTAATTTTTCTTTTGGTTAGAGTTTTAGGGTGAGCACTAAAATTCTGTTAAAAAGTAACGTGAAATCTTAAAATTCTCTCCGCAGATTCACAATTCTTTGGATATTTGCAAACAATACTACGAAGCGTCGGAATAAGGACAATGGGTCATTAACGAAACTGACAACTCTCTGCCAGATCAGTTATCCTGAAAGACGTTTCATCGAAAGATCAATATACATATTTATTCAAGAAAGAGATTTTGATGCTTCTACTATCATATTTTTTCGAAAATGGTGGACTTATTTTTGACAGCCCTCTTGCTACGAACATCAGGAATTTCTTTCGACTTTCGTTTCGATTGGAGCTTGAGATACAGCTCTCTGAAAAAACATGATCATGTCCATAATTATTTTACAACGATGATTTTAAAGAATTAACAAAACAAAAAGCAAGATTTAATCATATTTCCTGGTATAAACATAAAAAAGACCACAATGTAAACAATTAGTTCATATCCGATAAGAAAAGTACTAAAGTTCTGGCAAAGATTGAACGTGTGCCCATACACACATTGTAACTGTTCAAGGATTCCACTGGTGTTATGTCATCATCGTATGGTGAGGAAGTCACAGACATTTGACACTGGTCTGGGATCTGAACAGATATGAGCGTTGGATGCATTCCTAGCTCGTCTCGGAGATAAGGTGTAACTTAATAGTGTGATGGCAAAAATATAATACTCTTAAGGCGATGAATGTGGGATTGATGAGTCGCATTTCTCAGAACATTCGTGCCACTTATGATAAATAGACTTTATTGATAATAATCTGTTCAACAAAACAAAACAGTGTCACATAATCCAGATTGTTTATTTTATCGTGTGTTCAGACTAGTCTGTTGATCGAAATCATATTTTATTAATAATATAATATTGCATAAACCCAAAAAACGACCTACACCCAAAAAACAATATCATCAATAATCATGGCCAGTCGTGAAAGCCTAAGGAATTATATAAGTCGCCAAGTTGTTTAAAATATATGTTAGAATCAGATTCTAAAATTCGACGACACAATGCTATCAAATCTATCCGCGATTCTTCAACTCAGAGGTTAAGTAAATGGAGTTTTCCTCCATTTTCTATCTAGGCCGGTTGAAATGCCCATCTCTTGGTCATATCTTGGCACTTTTAACACTATCTATATATTCTATAAAATATAAAAACTGGTGTATATTGCTATAAGTTGTGGAGACTTTTAAAGTAAATATTATTATGAGGAGCCGTCTAGAATCGTTAAACGAAGGTTTTGAGATAAGCTGGAATACTGGTACTTAGATGTTTTAAAGCAGATACAACAGAAAATTCTGCACAATGCTTAGTACAATGCGCTTCACCATTGAAGCAAGCCATAATTGATATAAAAACGTAGTTAGGGACCTTAATTCTCGAATGAAACATTCGTAAGATTTTATAGACTGCAGATATTAAAAGAGAAAAGACTGGAATCTCTAGAGTAGACAAATTGTTGAGTGGTAAACGTTGTCTTGAGGACCTAAACTGGCACTTAAGAAAACAAAATAATGCTTAGATTGACAATAATATTTTAATATAGATAAATCGTATACGGAGAGAAGTCCCAGTCCCCTGGACAACGAGTTCGTCCGCCGTATATTGTCTCTATTAAGAAGGTGATCTGAATTCTCTTTCCCCGGGATTGTTTTTGTCCCCAAACACAGGTCCAGTTGTCCCTAACATATTCCGTCTGTACCGGAGACAAGTCACATTTTGGATAATTCAATCTTCGTGCAGATATTTGGCAGAAAAAGACGCGCACTTTACAGATTGAAACCAGACCGTACGTGTGATGTGGAGCTAGTTGTATAGAATAACAGACGTGTACGATCGAGTGCCAAATTAATATTGTTGAAATGTTTTCTGAAGAAACCATCAATTAAAAATAATGACTAAATTCCATAACGTTTCGTTTTGAGTGTGATCGACCTATTATGTGAGCAGGGAAGCTTATTCGTCAAATCAAAACATCGAAAAAATATACAAGAATATTCATCATTATAATTCAAAAGTCGAGGGAATGTGTACTGACACATTAAAAATGAAAGCTGCACCGTTAATGCGATGAATATATCTCTATGCGGTGTGTAAAGGCAGATAAGTCATAAAATTCATTTTTTTGTTTTAATGTTTATTCATAAAAGCAATACTCTTTTCCACTTTGTGTATAAACAGATAAGTCAAAATCAAACCATATATCCTTAAAATACAAGTGTGCAATACAGAATATCTCAAATGTCTTTTAAAAGCGGGGCGTAAAAGCAGATAAGTCTGACTTATATGTTTATACACGAAATTCAAAACACTGCACCATTAAATCACGTGACTTATATTATTAGTCACACCATATGACAGCTGACAGCTAAACTAAAATTGGCGCGAAAGTCACTACTTTGTTTGACAGTTTGAGTGGTTTGCGTTTAATTAATCGTTGCGTTAATAAAAGTAAAAACTAGTGAAATATTGCGTTTACAGGAATATTTGTTTAATATTTTTTCCTGCTGTGTTTTATTCAAAATGTCTAAACGAAGCAAACAACTTGTAGAGTTAGCTTTGTTGGAGAAAACAAAAGTAATAACTTCTAATGGTGAGTACACCTAACCTCAATGTTTCTTTCTTTTAATTCTCTACATGTCCAGTCTATATTCATAAAGAAATATGTTTTGCACATTTAATATCTAATATATAAAATGATTGTCCATTTTTAGTTGAAGTTTCAACATCTACAATTATTGTAAGTGAATGTAACGAAAATGTACCACAACTATCAACCGCGAATGAAAACAATCAATTTTTTGACACAGGTAATGTATCACACATGAATAGATACCTTATAAATTTTACATTATGTTCGTTTTTATTATATTATCAGCGTTTCCACGACTACTCAATATTCTACATTTTATTTTTTAGTTGAAGATGTGCGTGATTCCCAAATGCTTACGCTTACACCAACAATGAATCCTGAATATGATACTATACCACAATCATTAAATAATGAAGATCACCTTCCTTTGAATGCTGGTAAAATACCCTACACAATATTTCTTTACTTTTATGTTCTTTTTGTATATATTTCAAACTTTTTGTATTTATTTTAAGGTATGGCATCAACATCAATGTCAAATTCTATGAACATTTCTGAAGGAGATATGGATTATAGTTCTGATGACTCTGTCGCAGATCCAACTTATTTACCTTGTGTAAATACCTCATCTAATATGGAGGAAACAACTAATCTGGATAACCTTAAAAACAAAGACACTAGGAAAATAAGGGAAGACAGAAAACAAAAAAGAAACAGTGGTGAAGAATATTCTACTAAATCAGGAAAGATTATTAAACAAAAGACGCAACTACCCTTACCTGCCTGTAGGGCAAAGTGCAAGGATAAAATTTCCAATTCTGATCGCATACAGATATTCCAGGACTATTGGAAATTAGGTGATTACAATAAGAGGTCCGCATACGTATCATCGTTAATCACTATCAATGATAAAGCCACATCTCGACCGAGATTCGAAAATCCCGATCAAGAGAAATTTAGATTCAAAACTATGACGTATTTCCTCAATGTATCTGGAAGGAGAATTAAAATTTGTAAGGGTTGTTTCTTAAAAACATTGGGTGAAACTGCTAATTTCGTAAATTTAGTAGCCATTAAAAAAAGTAGTTCTGTTAGTGGCACTCTGGTCGAGGATAACCGAGGTACCACCATACCAAAAAACAAGTGGAGTGAAGGAGATCTGCAGGCTGTAAGAGATCATATTAATAGGTTTCCAAGTTATGAAAGCCACTATACCAGGAAAGTCAACGACAAAAAATATTTATCATCTGATTTAACAATTCAAAAAATGTATGACCTGTATGTTGAAGAATTCCCTTCAAAACATGTGTCAATAAGATACTACAGAGAAGAGTTTCATAGTTTGAAACTCTGCTTTAAACAACCAAAAGTGGACACCTGCAACACTTGTGATGTTTTGAAAATTAAAATTGATATTTGCGAAAATGCAGAAGAAAAGGCACTGTTGATTGCTCAGAAAAATGCACACTTGGAAGCTGCAGAAGGTGCATATCAACAAAAAAGAACAGATAGAGACTTAGCGTTAGGCAATAATAAAATCAAATGTTTAACATTTGATTTGCAACAGTGTTTGCCCACACCTGCATTGGCTTCATCGGTAGCATTCTACAAAAGGCAATTGTGGACATTCAATTTAACTGTTCATGATAATGCCACAAAAATTGCTACATGCTATATGTGGCATGAAGCAATTGCAGGCAGGGGAGCAAATCAAATTGCGTCGTGCCTATACAAGCATATAAATGATCTGGAACCTAACGTTGAAAGGGTAATTTTGTATTCTGATACATGCGGGGGACAAAACAAAAACTCGCATGTATCAGCTATGCTTACTGCAGCAATGCAGAAAAAAAATACTATTAACAGTATAGATCATAAGTTTATGGTTCCTGGCCATTCGCACATGGAGGTGGATTCTGATCATTCGGTCATAGAAAAAAAAAAGAAGAAAAACTCTTCACAAATCAACCACCCGTACGATTGGTTCCAATTGGTCCGATCGTGTGGAGCCAGATTCAAGGTGGTGGAAATGATACAATCTGATTTTCTCGATTTTTCAAAATTGTTGAAAGGACCTCTCGTTTTAAGAAAAAAAGATGAATGCGGCAACCCATTCAAATGGAATGAAGTGCGGTGGTTAAACTATTCCAATCAATTTGGAATTTTAAAGTTCAAAAAAACTTTAAAAGATGAAGATCCCTTTGAACTTTTTTCTTTGAGACGTAGAGGTTTTTCAGAAGTTACAGAAGCTCAATTGAACTTCAATCAAATTAGTGACACACTAATTCCTATCAGTGAGGAGAAAAAAAAGGACATTATTTCTCTATTACCCTTGATTCCATCGATGTTTCACGAGTTCTATCTATCATTACCATCTAAAAACACCATTGATTATGATCCTGATCTCATAGAGGTAGAAGAGAATTAGTTATTTTAATTTAGACAGCTTTTTAATTTATATATTTTTTATTTTTAAGTAAATTTAAGATTTTCCATAATGTATTTGTTTTATTTTATATCACATTTCACTCAATATAGCCGGAAAAAACACATAGAACTAATCAAAGAAATCTGTACCTAGTTCCATGAGTAGGTATATGTTTATGGTAAGAACTGTCGGTTTAAGAATAATGGACACATGTGTAGTTAATAATAATTGTTGTTTTTAATTAGGTACTTTTAATTCACCCTCAATCATTGTTATATGAGAGAAAATAAAAATTACAATGGTAATATTCAATTGTGCATAATCATATAAGTCACAAGTGAGAGGATTTATTTCTCGTGTCAATTCACATAAGTCAGCTATCTTCTTTATTTTCTCACAATGAGCATTTGAGAGATGTTATGTGTGTAAATAGTAATTAAACAATAAAACAAAACAACTAAAATATATATAACGTCTTTGAGAAAATAAAGATATTTACAAAAAAGCTTCTCCTGTAAAATCACATTTTTTGACTTATCTGATTTTACACCCCGCATAGAGATATTATGTAGAATCAGCTCCAAACGAGATTCACAACTATTTCCAAAATTCATAATATTTTCTTATTTTTTTACCCATAACGCCGTGTTCCTTACGAGGTGGGCACAGAGAACGAACTTATATTATTCTTCTTCTATTTTTTTGCTTCATACCTCACCTTTCTTGAGGACGGAATCTTTGTGCTTGATCCAGGTCAATTTCGGTCTCAAACACTCCTTCTTACACCTTTCCTTTCAGCGCTACAAGTTGGTTTTGTAATTCTGCTTGTATACATGTTTTCTCATAGCTAATCCCTTTCAACTTATTAATTTTCATATTTGCAACAACACTAACTTCCAAACCTTCCTAATATTCTCATTCCTTTTCATGTCCCACACAGTCATTGATGGTAACAGAAATGCGTTATCAGTTTCATAATCTATAAGATTCTTATCATCATTAAACAGCCCCTTCCATTCCGTTATTGGACTTAAGCCTATCTTCTCGATTCTCATAGTTTCAGCAGGTATTTTCTGTCATTATTTGATGATTCGATGAAGTCTTTGCCATCGCTAATTCAGTAAAGACCATTACAATGAGAACCGGGCTCCTAGCAGGCATGGATAACAACTCGAGAAACTTAATTTGGTTTTATAGTCTGTAAAACGGCCGCTTACTATGGATAGTTACCATGAAACATTAGTAACGTCCGTTGTAAGGGCAGCATCCGTGCTATTTTATTGCTCAGCGGTTCCAGATTATTTGGCAATTAAATCCATTGTTCCTTGTTAATAAGTAGCTACACTCTGAAGCTAATAATGTAAAGTCGCTCACTACCAATTCAGAATTTTGAAATTTAGCTAATGAACTAATGGGGAAAATTCTCATAGTGGTTCGCTAGAAATCAAACTCCCTAAGGGAGAAATATTTGAAAACGTTAAAACTGACACACCAAGTAAAGAATTAATTGAATCAGATTTAAAAAAAGTTGGCGAGTCTGTAGTGGTTCTAATTATTATTCATAATGTGCCATTAGAAAACAGAAGGAATATTTGCATGAAAACTATGAATTGTAATTACGTAGATCTTGACTGATGACTATAAAATTAAATCTAATTTGCAGGGAATGGTCGAGGGTTCGATTGGTAATGGACGACCGGGTTAGAAATATTTGCAACACATATGTCAAGAAATGGAGATCAGTTCATACATCGAACTGAAAAATACAGCGAAGAACCGATAATGTGATTGCCGCAAAAAATAATGTGATGTCATTGTTCTCAAGTTGGCAAGGAAAGATGAATCAAAAGATGAGTTAGGAAACTTAGTCATTTATCATATTTTGTCAACCACATCGGTTAATACTGTTTGTTATCAACTGATTTTACTTAATAATGATTTTTTGTTGTCCTTGATATTTTGTTCCTGATATTTAAGGGGTTTTGTTTATTGGTATTTGTCATAATTTATTTAATTTCTGATATTCTTCAATAGTTTTTTGTTAGTTTACTTTAGTTAGTTACTTTACTACTTACAAAGCTTTATAAAACAGGTGTATACCTAGTTTTAGGCACCAAATTTGTGATGATGTAGGTATTTCTTCTTTTTTTTATTGTAATATTGAGAAAGTATATCGAATCAACTTATTTGTTTATTTAATTAATTCGTAAATTCTGATAAATGGACTTTTGATTAACATCTCTATATTTTCTTTACTTATTTATTGAGATGCGCAATCAGATTCAGATTATTCATGGGTTGAAAGTTGACACTTTAATCCATCCCTTTTTAGTGTCTCTATCAATCCTTTAAAACTGTTTATCAATCAGCATAATGTGGTTTTTGACCTGAGGTCCACATTGCAGGAACTTTGATGGTAAATCCTCCTAGAAGAGTAGAGAGTACATCATTTAGAACTCGACCATTGTCCAGCAGAAGATATCTCAATTGCACCAACCGCGATGAGAACGAGCAGCTCGCACCATTAGCATAATGCTGACTGCTAGTGGCAGCCGGGGCAGGTACGCTGTTATTTGGTTGGATAAGGAATTAATGAGACCTTAGGATCGCTCCGTAATGAACTCATTTTATACATACAGCCAGACTTATGAAGCGATAACAATGACAGGGTTGGCGCTTTCATAGCGCAATTTTCAATTTTGCAACTGTGTTTTATTAAAAAGCTACTTTTATCCTTCCATAATGCTCTGACTGGCTATAATACAATTTTTTTCGAAGATGTAAAATATTCTTTGAAAAACAAAACGGGGTTATGAAATTAAACAAAATAGAAAGCCCTTGAAATTACGCAAACACATGGTCAATCGAGAGCTCTTATTGCATACCCAAGTTAGGGTTTGTCCAAATATCACGTGAGCTCAAAAGGGGGAGGGGTCAGAGTAAGACTATCGCATAAATTTATTTTAACTTTTGGATATTGCCTATTGTTTTTTTAATAATTTAATATAATTTATTGATTTTTTACCCACAGTTATATACATACATATACCTAATGTACCTATAATATAAGATGATTCATATGTTTTTTTTATTGTTTATTTTTGTAATTTCCTAGTGTAAATAAATTCACGATATTTGGGGATGGGGTGGTCGAAAACTATCGGTTAAAAACGTAACGAACCCTTTAGAAAATATGGAGGCAACGAAAGGTCGTTCTTTATCCATAACCTCTTATATACCCAACTTCTGAGTTTGAGATATTTGCAAATCTTGACGTTTTTTTAATTGTACGAAACGACGGTTGTACCATTTTCCAAATTGACTTTTATGGATTTTACATTGATGGGTGAAGGATCTCTCTTGAGTTGCAGAAAACAGGCATCTTCATGTTGATTTTAATAAGGAGCGTGTAAAATGAACAGAATAGCTCCAAAAAGTAAATAATAAACTTTGCCTTGATACTTAAACAATGTAAGTCCGTCATATTTTGACTATAGGTCATGGAGTGATGGGTTAAAAAACAACTTACGACATGATATTGTTTTCGCAGATAATTATGTTCGAGTTCGAAGAAATACGTTGAGGTCATGATTGAATTCATCGAGTTTATTTTTACGCATACCAAAAGGCGTCCGGCCAGAAACCGCAGTTTGCCCAGCGCCCATCTGAAAGGAATTGGCTGTGGTTTTACAGTGAATAGCCGATAAGAACGTCGCCGTATAGATGATCATGATGTTTTTGACAAGAACGGGATATTCCCATGTGGATTGCGCAATTTACATATTAATCGATCCCTACGGTTTAGTCATGAATGGAAACCGGACTATATTATGTCTTTGCATATGCACATATGCAAAATACATATATTTTATGTACGTTTATTATTGAAAATATGTCTTTTGCATATTCGCGTTAATCAAAACACGTATTTTTTATAAACGTTTATTATTGAAAATATGTCTTTTGCATATTCGCGTTACTCAAAACACGTATTTTTTATAAACGTTTATTATTGAAAATATGTCTTTTGCATATTCGCGTTACTCAAAACACGTATTTTTTATAAACGTTTATTATTGAAAATATGTCTTTTGCATATTCGCGTTACTCAAAACACGTATTTTTTATAAACGTTTATTATTGAAAATATGTCTTTTGCATATTCGCGTTACTCAAAACACGTATTTTTTATAAACGTTTATTATTGAAAATATGTCTTTTGCATATTCGCGTTACTCAAAACACGTATTTTTTATAAACGTTTATTATTGAAAATATGTCTTTTGCATATTCGCGTTACTCAAAACACGTATTTTTATAAACGTTTATTATTGAAAATATGTAAGTAAGTAAGTAAGTTTATTTCAATTTCATCAATGTACAACATTATCAAACACAACACAATTTTAAAGTATAAAGATTACATCATGCATGTATTCAAATAAGTGATATAGGCACATTACAATATAAATAAATTAAGTCATAAAAACAGTGCTAGATAAAATACATAAAAAAAATACAAATATAATATATGATAAGTCAAACAAAAAAAATACAATGTCGTCATGCGTTAAATATTATTACCTTAAATTCAATTCAATTCAATTTCAATTCATTTCAATTTCAAAATTATTAAACAAATACAAATGTACAATTTCAGTAAACACAACACAATAATAAAAATTACATCATCAACGTACAATAGAATTCAAATAAGTGATATAGATACGTTAAAAGATAAATAAATGAAGTCATAAAAACAAAGTAAGATAAAATACATAAATATAGAAATATAGTCAAACATTAAAAGTCACACTAAAAATTTACAAAACAAAAACGAAAGACTTTTTGAAATAATACGTCATAATATTTTTATAAGTTTCGAGGAGTTTGGTTCTGCAATTACGATAGTAAATATCACTTAATAAAACCCAAATATCACTTAATTTATGTATTTTGCATATTCGCATTAGGTACGTAAAATATGTATGATGCATATTAGCAAATAAAAGTGCTATTTTTTTAAGGTTTTTTTTTTAACTTAAAACACCGCGTTATTTGGTATATTTAAAAAAACTTTAAGTGCGTTTGTTTTTTTATGAATACCAAATGTATTTACAAGTGCAATGAAAATATGATAAAAATTTGCATCGATTTTTCCGACATTCCTGAATGTATCATTAAGCTAGAAATCCGGCTGAATATTATTTGGATGAAGTTTTTAAATATGTAGGCAAATAATAATTTGAAGGTATATTTTTATATACCTAATTAAATTTACCTCATTTTGTCAGCTATCATTAGTGTTATATTCCATATTTTGAACATTTTTAACGCGTAGTTCAACCATTTAATGTTGCATTTTTTTTTACATTTTATGGCGTTTTGTTGAATTCTTTAAGTATTTATGTATGATGCATATTTCAATCTGTTTATTTAATTAAGTACCAATAAAAACAATTATTCGGTAAAAATATACATAATATGTAGTAAATAATCAAAATTGGCGGACTCATTGCCTAGGGCAATTTTTTCCAACCAACCTATAATAAATAACATTTAACAATATAGGTACCTAAATATTTAAACTCTTTGTGGGGTTTATGTTGCATATCATGATCATTTATACTGCATATTGCACAGCCCTGGATTAGGAGTTCCCGCAGCTGTTTGTTTGGCTGGCTGGCATCTTCTCTTGAATTATCGTTGGTCGTTTCGAAGCCTCGTCGTGATAGCGGGGTGTTACTTTCAAATTAACATAACGCGGACCCTCGGATCGTACGGCTGTAGCTTCACTCACTATAGCGGTGTGGTAAAGGGTTAAGGTTTAGAGGGAGTTGGTAGTCCAGTGGTATCAGTCGACGGCTTTCATACCTACAGCGTGAGTATGAATCCCAGTGCTGACCATTTCCACTTTCACAACACAAGCTTTTCTTTCAATCATTTTTTAAATGAAAATAACGAATGTATCATATAAAATAAAGTAAAAAACATTAATAGATAAACTGGAGTATTGATCTTTTGAATCAAAATTTAAACTCAATTTTATCGATCATCAGTTACATGTAAAATTTAAAGATTTTTAGCAATTCGTTGAATTTTGAATTTTGCGAAACGAATTATCGCAAATGTAGAATAGGAAGAAAATTAACTGACCACTTTTATTATTTTTATATAAGTGTCTCTGTTTGGTTTAAATAATTGTTTATATTATTAAAATTCACTAAATGTTGAACATGCATTTCTCGGTAGAGCTTATTTGAAAATAAAGTTCAAATAAAAGATTGCATAACTTTTCCACAATTTTTTTATTATCCCGACTAGTTTCGTAGGCACACGTCCTATATACATGGTCACAGGAGAAAAAATTGTGGAAAAGTTATACAATCTTTTATTTGAACTTCATTGTTTATATTATGTTCTAGTGGACAGTTCATTTTTTCATACTCTACATTGACGAAAAAATCGAAAATTCAAATTGTCTTCGGTGGCCGTTGTTCAGAAATCTGGCGTTTGCTATTGTAATAATAATGGAGTTCATGGGTTCAAAAAAAGATACCATGAACCAAAAGTAAAATTTACAAAAAAGGGGGCTCGGATTTCAAATAAAGTTATAGTTTGAATCAAAATAGGTAGTACGATTCGATGCACACGTGATGAGGAAAATCGACAAAAATAAAAACAAACGATGAAATCCGAAGATGCCTACGCAAGCGTCACCAACAATTATACGAACAGAGGAGGTATGGTTGTTGCAACCGAGTCATCCACGACATGCACATGGCCGGGATGCAAATCCGAGTGAACAGGACTGCGCGCCGTGAGCAGAAGACCGTCATCACTCAGCAGTCTGATGCATGAGGACTCACCAAGTCTTCTTCCAGCACGAAGGCACCATCAGTTGTCAATATACATCTTCTTATTTATGTTCTGAAGATTGTCAGGTGGTGCGGAACGCGAAAGATAATGGTTTACAGGAATAGTATTATTAAGTATTACTATAGTGCGGATTCCTTCATTGAAGACAAATGGAGACAACTATGAACCCCATCGTCACTATGGAACCAGAACCTTCTAGCTGACCCGACAAAAGAACTGCCAGGCTCAACACAACCCATAGAAAGATTGTGTTGAGTCAACCGAATTAGATATTGTGATCTAATATTATATACCGCTTCAAACATACATAAACGAGTATGGATGGATTCACCATCAGTTACCAGCTTGCGCATGTGGGATGAAACAATCCATCATCTGATAAACGAGTGCCCCATGCATGTACGCATTCGAAGAGAGTTTGCATGACTTGTATACACTGCCGGATGATGATGCGATCCAATGGCTTCGTTCACAGATTCATTAAAAAAAGGTGTGAATGATCGTATGACAATGCAAAATAGTAGGTACACAATAAGCATTATAGGCTCGTCCTCGCAGAATACCTCCTAAAAGATCAGTTTGCAAAGCACAAGGCTATCAAGGCTATCCTGTTCTACGAAAAAAAATCCTTTGTGGATTGGATTTACAAACACTTTTCTCCGCAACATTTAATCGTGAAAAAAATACGCAAAATATTACAATAAACCACAATTCGTATAAGGCAATTTTTTAACATCAAAATATTCATAAAATTGCAAAGTTTTTTTTTTATGAAGGGTGTGTATAATGAAACAAAACGCAACATCAAAATGCAACAGACATACAATTTTCAATACAAACTTCTTATAGATACCTTAGTAAATTTCAACAATAGATTGACTACTCATCCAAAAAATCACCTCTCTAAGTAAATCTACATAGTTAGTTATTAGTTACTACATACAATTGTGGAGAGGTAGGCAGAGAGAGACAGCCACTTCCCACAGCTGCGGATCCATTTTGAGTGGCCACTTACCACATATTTTGTGGCCATTGAATCGAGTGTCACATTCCTAGATAAGTTGGAGCGACAAATAAACAAGTAAATATTTGTTTAGCGTTAAAAGTAAATAAATAGGTGACCCATGATTTTATTTTTTCAAATTTGAACATATTATAATATATATACGTAGATAGTAATATGAACGTGATCTAGTGGATATATGTAGCTAGCTGTGAAGGGTTTAAGTGTCAAGATGGGGCAAATCGTACGAATGAAGTAAGTAGGTATAAGTTATGTTTACTTAAGTGAAGTATTTTTGTAAAATGAATAAGGTATTTATTAGTTGATTTTAATGGAAACAGTTTTAAAAAGTTGACAAATATGTTTGTTATTCTTGATGGAAAAAGAAATTTAATTAAAGATCTCATCAGTTTCATTAGAAAACTTGACTATTTAGTTAGAGCGTGTAACTCTATGAAAAATTGACTGGAAAAGTAACCTTAGGAAAAAATAATGTAAGTATAATATAAAAGAAAGTCGGGTTAGTGCGAACACTTATAACTCGAGATCGACTGAACAGATTTTTGTAAAGCTTGGTTTATTGGATTTTTCTCCGCTCCGGATGACAGAATAACTATTAAAAAGTTGAAAAAAAAGAAATAATATAATATTAAAATTAGTAAAGAACGGATTTGCTGCGACGCCAACGCCATCTATGAAAAATTCTATAGCAACAAAATTATTGTACGCCTGAGAATCATCGACATTGAAAATATTGGTGCGCAGATTTTTGATGGTTTTTTTTCGAGCTTTCAGAATTTTTTTTTAATATCAAACATATTTTAAACGCCTTACTTTTATATTATAGATCATATTATGTCCCGGTCAGTATTCGAATCCGGAATGGCATGAATTAGTTAATTAGTTTTAAGACGTGCAAGTAGAAGAAAGATGACTTAAAAGCCGAACCGCAAGAGATAAACCAACAAAACATATAAATATTTACGTCTTGTCTTAAGTATCATAATTGGATAAATGCACGCGTGATGCAAATTATACATTCCATAAGTATAATTGCTGTAACGAGTGCATGGGAATATGGTGCTTCGTGCATGAGAAATTATGTTTCTTTTATTGTGTTGAAATGTCAATCCTTAAGTGCAGCGCCTCTGGTGGACAAGTACAGAACCTTTTAAAATATTATTTTTGCCGTAGGTACGATGTGTGTCCAGCAAAGTCAGAATCTCTTTTCACCACTTTAAGCAAAACTGTAGGTATATTTTTTTTTATCAAGGGACTACGATATAAAAATATGCCTCTTGTGTTACCTATACTAAAACAAAATAAAGTCGATTGTGATTATTTAGTGAACTCGTTCTTATAATGAGATATTTTGGACATATCGAAAGAATGTGTAGGAAAGAAAGAGTGGCAGAGTATGAACCCACGAACAGGTTGAGTAAACAATGAAAGTATCATCACGAATTTTGAAAGGAGAAGAATTTTTAAGACAATTTTAAGGTCCCTACCTACTTTTAAACAAATGTGGTTCGAATCCTAGAACACAATATTGTAAAATAATAATTTATATTAGGTATTTACGTACATTTATTACCTACATCATAATTTAATTTAGTAGTTTAGTCTAGAGTCCACCAGGCAAGAGTCGCATTTAACAAAAGATCTAAAATATTTGAATCCCCCAATCCCAATATTGACATTAACGTTAGGAAGAATTTGATCAAGACTCTTGTCTGGAGTGTACTGCTATATGGAAGCGACACGTGGACCATTAACCAGAGCGAGTCTGGGCGATTAGCAGCCTTCGAAATGTGGTGCTACAGGCGCATGCTGGGGATCCATTTTTTTTTTTTTTTTTTTTTATTCAAATACTTTATTCAAACACAAGGTTACATGAATGCACAGTCCCGATAAGCTCACACGAGCTTGTCATCAGGTTATGCTTTTATACAATTTGACATAACAATTACAAATAAGTCAGTTTACATATTTTTTATATATACTTCCATATCACACAGCGAGAGTTATTATTTACAATAATTGACATTATAATATGAATATAATAATTACAATTTACACTAAATTAATTTACATTTACTTCCATACCGCGAAAGATATTGGTCGGAACACATCACAAACGACGAGGTACTGAGTAGAGCCGGGGAAAAACGGCAGCTCCTAAAAAGAGTTGCCCAACAACGTGCCAAATGGATAGGCCATAACATCAGGCACCCGGGCGTGCTCTTTACTAACGTCGAAGGAATGATTGAAGGCAGAAACCACAGAGGCCGCCCCAGGGATAACTACATAGACCAGGTGATCGGAGACATGCGCTGCAGCACCAAACCAAGAAATGAAAACATTGTATTTAATTTTATTATTTTTTATACAATGATGTATGCTTTATATGATATATTGTGATTTTGTGATTTAATGAATAAATGTTTTATAATAATAATATAACACTTTATTGGGTAAAAATATACATAATTAACCAAAATTGGTGGGCTTATTGCCTAGGGCAATTTCTTCCAACCAACCTATTATAGATATAACATTTAATCTGTTGCATGTTATATAAAAAAATACATACACATATATAAAGAAATAAATTTTAGGTAGGTACGTTTGATTTTTGTTTCAATTAAAATTGTAGTAATGTCAAATACACATTATTCAATTTCGAATGTCATTATGGAAATTATTTATTAAATTTCTAAAATCTTCATGATAAAACTCAAGAAAAGAAATTCTGGACACTCTTTAGAAAATAAAATTACTGCATTTAGATGGTAAATATTGTAAAGAATAAGTTACCTATAATAAAGTTCAAATAAAAGATTGTGTAACTTATCCACAATTTTTTATTATCCTGAATAGTTTCGTAGGCACACGTCCTACATGGTCACAAGAGACTCATAGAATTTCTTAGTCTCCTGTGACCATGTAGGACGTGTGCCTACGAAACTAGTCAGGATAATAAAAAATGTGGAAAAGTTATACAATCTTTTATTTGAACTTTATTTTCAAATAACTCCACCAAGAAATACACGTTCATCTAGTAAATTTTAGTTACCTATAAGTTATTGTTTGATTTGAAATACATATAAATGTAATTGTAATCTTTAACTCGCGTTAATAATAATATTTAAAAATTCAATTCAACGTCGAACACTCATTACCCCCCTCTGACATAACGCAATAAAAATATAAACAATTTGATGATAATAATAATAACAACAACATAAAAATAATAAAAAATAAACAACGATACAAAAAGATAATGACGCCGTGTCCACCCACGCTTCAACAGGATAAGAATGTCTAAAATTATATTAAAATATAAATATATATAGTTACTTAACAACTTAATACACTCATTCTTGATACGAGATCAAATTATTACATCGAAATAAATAAAGCGCAGTGAGACCTTTGTAACTTGTCTGACGTGCTTGATATTGTAACTATTATAAAAATGTAATTCTTCATTTTTACTTTTTTGTTGAATATTGTTACTGAGTAAGCTAGCATGCTTTTACCAACTTTTCAGTGTAAGCGTTCCCTCATATAACCATTGCTAACACTGTCTGAAATCTATATTATATTAATATGTGAAGGAAAAACTTTGTGACTATTTTTACAAAAATTGCGCGGACGGAGGAGTTTGAAATTTAGCACACTTATAGTTTATATAGAGAAAGGGTGGCGAATGCTAATATTTTATTTAATTAGCATAAAAATATATTAAACCAATAAAAAAAACAATACGCACACACAATACGCACAAAAAACAATACGTACTGTAGTAATATTATGTATTCCATACTCACACACCTTGATGTATTTGACACAGATCTTTTGTTTTTCTGCGGTCAAATTGAGTATAGATTAATATTTTTTGTATTAAATAACCATAGAAAAAAACTTTGAACATATTATTATTATCAACATTTCAAATTTGACGTATCCAATATCCATGTAATTTTTTTGTTAATGAAAATTGTGAAATAGCGATCGCTCAATCTTTGACAAAGAAATCATAATAATCCTCAAACTTATAATCTAAATTAGGTCGAATTTCGAAAACTGGCCGACAACTAGTATTAAGTAAAAATGAATATTTTAAACACAAAACAGCATCGTTTTTTTTTTAAATATAAGATCGTTTATTTTTTAATGTTGTCAGTTAAACGAATCTTGGCACACCCTCAGCTTGTATTGTAAAAAAAAGAATCGAACCCACGAAATTCGACGACTGAATCGCTACTATGCTACCAAACATCTGTATCACCTATACACTGTATCACTCAAACCCAGCAATGTACGTATGTAAATGTTAGTCAGGTTCCATTGTAGATTGAAATCTAAAGATTATTAAATTTATCTGGTATACCTTCATACATAATACAAATTCACACGTAGCCCTGTATAGTGTATACACACAGCCAGGGCAGAGAAAATGCTCTTCGGGCCAGCACCGAGTGCACGGATACACACTAACATACATACAGTTGGGACGGGAAGAGACTACTGTAGGGGGTAATGGCCCGAGATCCCACGATTCCAGGGACAAAAAATACGCCTTGTGGGTTGTGTGGATGCTGGACAGAGATTGGAAGAGATAGCGGAGGCAAACTAATGCATAAGCATCTCCTTAATTAACAATATTTCTGGGGAAATATTTTAAGACTGCTTTAAGGACCATGGAGAGGCAACAAGATCCCACAATTGCGCTCCTTATTGCAAAATTTTAATAAAATCCTCTGAGGAAAGCCTTTTGTTGATTTTTGTAATTCCAAAAGTCACTTTGATTTAATGAAATCTTTAAACCATCGATTCGTTGTGTCTTTGCAAGGGTAGGCATTCCTTTCTTTTCCACCCTGAAAAATACCAACTTCAGCATAATCAAGAAGTCAAGATTTGACATCAATTCCTATAATATTAAAAATGCAATTGAAAAAAACAGTTGTGATAAAAATGTTGAATATAAAATTCCAAATATTTGTGGATATCTGTGCCACTTTCCAGAAATAGGTAAATGTTCAACATGTCGAGAATTTGGGTTATTCAACGAATTTGATCACATGAAGTGGCGAACTTGGCTAACGTAAAATGATCAAACTAAGCCAGCATTGGAAACTGCAGATATGTGTGATCATACAGTTATGTACGTATTTATTTACTTATTTTCATATGTCATCACACTTCGCAAAAATCGGCTTATTTAGGTCCGATTTTTTAATAGCTGATCCTTGTTATTATAATTGTGGTAATTAAATGATAGATACAAATTATTCAATTTTCTCGTATCAATAAATTTCATGAAAAGAGATCCATCAAAAGAGGTAGTAAATCAAGAGTTATCAAGACTAGTGTCAGCTATTAACGAGTGTAATAAAATGTATTTTAATTTCATAAGTAATATGAATGGGAGTAAGCAAGCAAGTCCGTTTAATGATGTCAGAAAGTATTTAAATAAGGCAAAGCTGTTCTACTAAGGAATAGCTAGTAAAGAAAGTAAAACGTTAGTTATAATCACAGAAAGATATCCCTTGTAATGTTAAAACAAGAAGAACCAATTACTGTACCAACTTGTGGTATGTATTAGAGTTATAGTTATGTAGAATGATATCCTAATGGTTATATTAGTTTAGATTGAGTTATAAAAATATGATTGCCGTGGAAGATCACAATACAGTATAATCATGTTGTTTAGTAATAATGAGGGTGGGGAAGTCGGGGCGGATAAAGAAGGCCCGCGGCCCTCCCGCGGTCTTCTTCCTCCTCCCCACCTCCTCAGGGAATCGTGGATACGATCGGAGATGTTCCTCTGTAGGCACAATAAAGGTTCGTGCGGTCAGATCAGATCGCAAAAGAAAAAAATATATAAATACAAGATGCATGCAAGTAATTGTTTATATTCCACGAGCATTATCCATACGTTTTATTTGTTTACGGAATTATCTGGCAATATGTTTACTGGAAAAATTACACTTGGCTGTAATTAGTTTGAAGGCATGTTTTAAGTATAGTGTCAGTTGGTAGTCTGGCGGTACCGTCGCCGACTTTCGTACTTGAGGTTGTGGGTTGAATCCCAGATGCCGACCGCCTACAAAGAGTGTGTTCAATATAAGTGAGCACAGATTCGTGTATTCTAAACACACATGATAAGCAGAATGTGGAGAACAACTCCATCGGATTCAAGTTATCAGATAATTGACTATTAGCTTGTTAGGATTTTAGGGCTCAGAAAATCCAAAATTACGGAGAACAACAGTAAGTTATCAACTGCACTTGGTTGGCCTCATAACATTGACCTCCTCCTAAAACATGTCAAAAACTCCCAGGTCTTTTCGAATCTTATATAATAGAGATTTTTAGTTGTTGTCGAAGGCACAGAAGAAGAGCAGAGCAGAAATTTGACGTAAAATCAATCAACAGAAAAAACACAGCTTCGAAAAGAAATACTTATTCAAATGCAGGGTTATCTATTATGATGAAATTGTAGAGGTGTGTGTACGGGTTTTGAACCCTAATCCGTATGACCCGGGCAGCGTAATGACTATATTATCTGGACCCACGAGGAGGCAGGTAGCAGGTGGCCCCATCAAGGGCCAGGACTATCCTCCGAGCATTGCAGTCCTCACAGAACAATACAGAACCGACACACACAGGCAATAAAATCAAACCAATCCAATACTTGGTATGTTATGGGAAGAATGTTATAAGTAAGCATTTATGTACTGACAGACTCATCCTTAACCAGCACGGTTGTTTAAAGTCAAATTGAGAGGGTGTTAAGTCTGTCTAGAAATAAGGCCCAACGCCTCAATCAGTGGATAGATAAATTATCTTACACAAGCTTTCCCGACAGACGTTGTCCTGTGTTCCTAACTATGAATATCGAATTCAAATTTGTATGGTGATGAATTAATTATCATTTGACCAATGTAATTCCGACCGAAGCGTCTGTTTTAAACCATGCATATTCCATCCGCATTCTGTCAATCGCACCAACAAACTAACAATTGACAGTGTCTGTCGAAATTTCTAAATTGGAATAAAAATTACATGAACACAGTACTAATATAGTTGCCTACGTAGAGTTTTCTTTAATTTTCCACGCAACGTCTGTCAAAATAGTTTATTTATTCTGAATAACAACTTTCGATTTTTTTTCATAAACCTAAATGACAACTATATACATCTTCATTAAACATAACGAGAAAATAAACATAATATTTTGAAAATCCGATCAAATCATATTTTTTTCAATTTCGATCGACAAAAGATACGGTTAAAAAGGCGATTGCATCAACTACCAACTACTAGCCTCTCATCGTCAGGTGCACACTTAATACCTACTTAGTACCTGATGGTCTGATCCTCCCGCTACAATATATATAAATTTTACTCAGTTAAAATGAAGCGTTGCAAAGTTACTGCAAAAACCCTTTAGTGATATAAAAAATAGAAGTTAATCAGAAGTAGTACAACTACATAACAATCGTTTACTCTAATTTTCTAATATTCCCTACAATTTTCTTATTTTTTTCTTTCATAACAACCTTCTCTCAAGAATAGCGAACACAATAAAAAAAGACTTGCCGAAATTGATCGAAAAGAAAGTCGTGCAATGGAATAAGAAGCGTCACGGATGGATAAGAATATTGGTGTATAAAAATATAAGCAGTGTGAGGGATAGACGTAAGTAGAATATAATAAAATACAATAATAACGAAATGAAAGTAGTTTATCGAGAGATGGCGAGCAGTGTAAACACAAGATCTGATACAACAAAGGGCTCGAAGATGCGCCGCCCAGATTAGAAACACGAACCTATTGTGTATGGCCTTCAATACAAATACAAAGTAATGCACTACAAACGACGCGAGACCATCGCCTCTATTATGGCTGGGATATAAGTCAAGAATGCCGGATGATAGTTGGCCAAGAATAGCGCCGTTCTTTCTCCCATCTAAGTTATGATGAATATCTCAGAATGTCGCCACTTTGAAGCATAGCTGAGGAATTTATTGATTTATTTTAAAGACACCAACTAAAACTGAACAGCACAATAAAAAAAAACATGATAAATCCAGCGCTCCAAAAATAGGTATATCCAGCATAGTTGATTTGGACATTGAGCGAAAATTTTTCACTGCGCGAGATTGAGCCAAAAATTGATTGATATGAGGTGTTAGTCTCTTAAAAAATAAGTATGTACATGACATAAAATAAGAATGTTCAATATTTATTATTTGTTTTATGTGATTGGTAGTCTAGCCATTCAGTAAGCGACTTTTGGTCTCAAGGTCATGGGTTCGTTCGACCATCATCCTCTTTCACAAAGCAAGTTTTGGTTTATGTGAAAGATATCAAAAGGTTGTTTGTGTTTACAATCAATACTCTTTTTAAGAAGCTACTTAAAGGTATATAGAGACAACGAGAGCTCTCCACTGCGTTTGAATTACAAAGTTGCAATGACGTCGTCCCACAGTATGTCAGCTCTGAAGCGAAGGAACGGAACACAGTATGAGAGGGTTTTAACTCAAATAGGTACATGAAAAAATTGATACAAAAAGAAACTAAAATAAGTAATGATACATTGTGCAAGTCTTTAATTTGCATACCTTGCCTTAAATATTGTTACAAGACAGTTTGTAGGCGCGTTTATATAAGTACCTACCCATCTCCACAGTCTTTGTAGGTACTTATTTTACTGTTACTGCATGGAGCATTTCTGTAAAATGTGACATAAACAGCGACACATGTTGTGTAGAATAAATAAGTAAAATATCAGAAAGCTGACACTTGCCCATAATTGACATGTAAAAAAGAGCAATTACACAGTGGCAAGATGGTCGCCTTCTGAGAATCCTCACAGGTTCTATCCGGGACGGTAAAAAAGTGTGAGGTATGCCATCGAGAGTACGGGCTAGTGGCTAGTGGCTATCGACTAGTCTGGCCATGTACGGGAGACGAGATACTCAGACACATCTCGGCGCGCGCTCATAACTAAGTTGTCACTTTTTTGCGCCGCTGACATGTCCAGTGTCCACCCTATACGGCCTACCAGCCTGACAAGATCTGCACCGAGATATGAACCAGGTACTCCGGACAGCAGAGCATTCTTGCGGGCGACACGTGACGAGTTGTCTCCGCTACATTAACTTTATTTCTTCGAGCTTTCGTATTATATACTTCTTAAATATTCGTTATGTAAATAGTTTTTTTCTTATATCATGTATCCCAGAATATAAGTTCGATTTTAATAATCGCTAATCCTTGCAATTATAACTGTAGTAATGTTAAATACTTAAAAGATAATAAGTGTTTTCGCATATATTTTACAAATTTCCAAAGATATTCGTAGTTGGTAAAATGTCAGTTAAAGAGATTCATAAACATGGTAAAATCTTCAGGGCATTTGATATAAATGAAATGTAATTAAAACAGACTTACCAACCGCATGATCTTACAAATCAAGATCTTTTTTTTTAAACTGACATGCAGCTGAATATTGGATCGAGTGTTGTAGCCATCTAGATAAAAAGAAGAAAGAAAGAAATTATATACCTAATTAGATTTATTGGCTTTCCCAATAAATGATGAAAAACTAAGGCTGAAAGAAAGGGTGCAAGAAGGGGTGGTGGACCCAGAATGGCGTGAATTGTACCTACACACACCGATTCCGTTTTCAAGAAAGGCCAGGTCAGAAACAAAAGGAACAGGAGAGGTTGTGTGAGGTTCTATTCCCGGTCGGGTCAACGTTTTTCAAAGTATTTTTTTCACTTCATTTTATGTATACCCGGGGTTGGCCTGTCTTAGATAGTACGCAACCAGTTGACTTGAAAATATTGCCTCGGGCAAAAAAGCTCTGCTAGCTATACTGACACCTCTGTATAGAAAATACGTGTTAATATATTTTTATATATTTTTTATCTGTTAAAAACAGTGACACAAAACTCCATTGAATATAGACAAACATTTATTTAATTTCTAAGTCAATAGTGTAATATTCTATGTATTTTTTCACTTAAAATTTTTTCGGGGGTTGGAATCCCTAGATTGTACAGAACTAGTTCACCGGTAGAGAATGTTTCAAGCATTATGTTCTACTGGATAATAATATGTTCTACTGGATAATAATATGTTCTACTGGATAATAATATAATATACAAGATTTATTCATTACTAGCTGACCCATCGAAATTCGTCCCGTCTTAAAGTCAATAAAATATTGCTGGGTAATATAACATAACTCTTGTTGGTTCTGTCGGCTTACTAAAACTTTGGTATGTAGAAAGTTGATTTATTTTTTAAATAATGGTAATTATAATGTGACAGCACAGTGTTGGGATTGCGTACAAGACGGGCAGAAAGATTGAGACGTATCTGCGTACAAGAGGCGGGAACACGATCCGTGCATGCATGCGCCGTGTCTCTGCATCTTATGCCATGCACATGCACATACCTGCATCTCCGCGGCCAAACCAACAAACCGGATTTATCCAGACCATCGCAGGGTCTCTCCAGGGAGAACAAACAAAAATGTCATTCGATTATTTTTATTCACTCTGCTCTTGGTTTTGTTGGAGAGGCAGTCCACTCACGGCAGAGCGTCCTCGAACGGCGATTTAGGGGTAGGCAGAGAGAAGAGATATTGTTTGATTATTTACTTCTCGCAACATGATAACCCCACCTCATGTATTATATATACCGCAAGGCCTAACATGAAAAGATGAAGTAATAATTTGGGTAGTGAAAGTTCTTATATATATAGGAATGATTTTTTGACAAACACAGTTGCATTTTTACAACAAGTGTTATCACAAAATACAAAATACAGCACCTTAATTCATTAAGGTGCTGTATTTTGCTGTATTAACATTAAGATATCGATTCTTAAGTCTATAGGTGCCGATATTTAAGTACATGCATGCACACTTAAGATAATTAGAAGTAAATTTAAGGGGGGAAGTAATTATTGCAAATTTGAGCAGTGTTACGTGCAATGTTTGAAAAAGATAATAGTTAAAAAGAAGTTCCCTCATCATTTTGTTTATAAACCTTACTATTTTACAACAAGCATGATTTTGTAAGGTTTCCTAACAAAAAAAAATCTAGTGAATTGAATAATGAAGAATATGTAACAACTTATGACTTCATTACTAATGTTCGATTTTTAAATGGAACAAACCACTACGGGCTTACGACCGTCTTCTACTGTTATTCCGAAGGCTGCCTTAGTGTGATCACTTTACGTTAACAACGTTCGCCATTAGGTGGCAATATTTAAGTCTCCGATACTCCTAATCATGAGAATTCTCAACATGTTCAACATGTCGAAAATCTCATGTATGCAACAAGTAAATATTAAATAATCAATATAGAGATTATAGATATATAATCGATATAGAGATAAAAGTTGGAAATTGTTGAGAACAAGAGAGCAACCAAATTTAAAGACTGCGACTGCTGTCATGTATTTGGCGCCAGGATATGACTATATCCATTTTTGTTAATGTCTCATCTTTATTTTTGGTTTGTGGGATTCGTCTCCGCTCCAGACAAAAGAATCACTATTGAAACCACGAAAAAATGATAAAGAATAAAGTAAAACATACTATTATTTATGGAACAGATGTTTTTTGTTATCAGCTCCTTCTGTGAAATTTAGTTGCAACCATTGAGTTTTAAAAGATAGATACGCAGTTTTTTGTCAGAATTTCGTAAGTTTTCACATACAATTTTAATGAAAAGATAAACTCATACAGAATGAAATAGCATTGCATGTATTTCATATTAGATATTAACTAAACAAAAATCCAAATTTATCTAGGTATCTACTTCAATCAATCAATCAAATCTCCCTTTGAACTCCACTTAGGAGCATAGGGAGGCAACAAGAGCTCTCCATTGCGCTCGATCTTGCGCAATGCTTATGACCTCCTCCCACACCAAGTCCATTTCCCTCAGCTCTGCCTCGAATCGAGGTATCTACTTACAATCTTTTATTCTAAGGAGGTACGAAGTTCGACTGATCAGTCAGTTATATCTAAAACAAATGTAATGACAATTTTGAATAAAAAAAGAAAAATTTAATTAGGTTGGTAACAATAATAAGTTTTTCTAATATCGCCTCATAGATCCGAGTCACTGGATACAGGTTCGAATCCTGTCATTGACATGGTTGTTTACACGTATTTAACGGAAATTTTATGGCATATATGGCGAATATTGTAAATGTCAACTTGGTAATTATGTCTTTAACGGTTGTTAACCTATAAAAGTTTTAGCTCAAGTTGAATCATTCAATCAAGTAAGTTTAATCAAGCTATCAATTATTGAGGGTTTACATGAGAATCTGATAATATATGAATGTCAGAATGTCAAGCTTGTATTTTCATAAGCTAACAGCTGTCAAATGAAGAAAAATTTGGCCATTTGAGAAGATATAATACTAGAGAAATAATGTGCGCATGGTTCCAACAAGTACCACGTGACTGCTGTTAAACTCATACAAACTATGACTTTAGTCGGTAGCGGCGTGTGACATTCGATTTTTTATTTTTAATATTTTAGCGTTAAATTTAAAAATTTATAAGGTAGTAAATTGGCAGAACTTGTAAACTTTAAATGACCCTCACGTTGGGCGCCATTTGGTATATTCGATGAGGAAATGGGATTGTCCAGCGACTGAAAAAATTTTACGTTTGACGTCAAAGGTCTTTTTGGATTTTTTTCACTTTTCACCTGAAACTATTAAAAATGGTCGTTTCAGGAAGAAAAGGCTGTTTAACACGCATCCTCTGTTACTTTTATCAATCGACTTACTTAATTTTCAGAACACGTTTTTCTATTTAAATAATATAAAAACTATGTCTAATATGGAGTTATGGGATTTTGATAAAAGCCTCCTAAATTACATAGGATATTATTTTTTTTATTTGGTCGAAAAAATCGTGACGAAATTTTTTATGGCTACGCCACTCTTCGTCCTCTTTCCTCTCACAGAGAAGCGCAACTCCCCGTCCTGCTCTCCCATCAGATAATTAAGAGCGCGGTGAACAGGCACCCATAAGTTAAGTTGTTAAATTTGTTTTTTTTTGTTTAACTTTTCTCATTTATATTTTTTATTACGTTAAGCCTATTTTACACATATATGCGATTCATTACCTTCATGTTCGTTTTCGTATAAAATAGGCTTTACTAGCAGGAGTTCACTTAAGTCAAAGGCTTCTTTCAATTTCCAAACCTATAAATTTATGTTCCTGATTACAGTTTTTGACCAGCAATGTCTGTCCTTTTGTCTATATATGTATAGTGTTCATTGAGAACGAAATCGATTTGTCCAATCCAACCAATTTCCCCTTAACTACACTTTTTCATATTATTATATTTTCATCTCTCTCTCTGATACTTACATCAGGCCACCCAACCACTTATTTTTACCGTAACATCGACAGACTCCAAACGGACTTCGGTATAGCCTAGTAGTAATACGCTAATTCATTTCTGATCAATATATCCCGGATTCGATTCCCGGTTTTGGTCGACCGTAAATGACGTCCATCATACTCTTCGATTCTGTTCTCAAGGAAGACCAGATCAGTACCTGTATTCAAAGTTTTATTGGAAGGTTGTCACGGAAGTAAAGTGAGTACACTATACTTTTTGTATGGAAAACGTGTATATACGTATCGAATGCGAGAATCGCTTTTGTTTCTAGAAATATCTTTGTGGCGGCGCTACATACAAAATGTATCGTGTAATACTCACTATACTTCGTGACTACCTTCCGATAAAGCTAAGAATACTAGTACAGAAGCTAAAGAAATAGGAGAGTTTGTATGAGAAATGGTACGTTTTGGTGGAATGAGCGATTAAAGTAGAGTGCTTTCATAGGAAAATTGGAGGTCCGTTCTCTCTGCCTACCCCTGAAAAGGGACGGTATGATAAATAAAAAAAAACACGAGACATTTTGGTGGTGTTATCCCACATTTCGAGATGCCACACATTAGACAATAATCACAAGCCGAAGAAACGTGGACAAATCGCAAGTGAAATGAATGGACCGAAAAAGAATAAGATAATAAAGTCTTGATAAAAAATAATTAACTTCGGGCGACTCGTACGAGAGTTAGTCTGTTTGGACGATAGCCTCTGCAGCCAGGGTCGCGTCCCCGAACTCTGACCCTGACGTTAATTAATATTACTTACTCCGAATCAATATCACATGTCAACCAGATTCGCATAAGACTATAGGCACACACCGATAATCTCAAGACAGTAAACAGCAAATAAACATTTACAAACGAAATACATTTTTTTAAATTGTATAATAAATGCGTTGACTGAAGCAGCGTAAAAACGGCTGTTTCGGAGATTCTGCTAGAGCAGTGGTGAGGAAACTTTTTGGATGATGGGCCTAATTGAAGAATTCATAAGATGAGAGAGGCTCAGGACTGGAATGATTGGAAGGGGATGGGGGAGAAACTGAACGGAGACAGCCTGACGAAGAAGAATAATTATTATTCTCTACCCATTTTCATAGGACACAACGTTCTAAGTTTATCTAGATTCTTGAGTCAATTTTCAGGACTTACTTTATAATGTCCGATTTTAAATGGTATGAACAAACCACTACGGGCTTACGACAGTCTTCTACTGTTATTTCGAAGGCTGGCTTAATGTGATCAATGTTGAAATTCCCTAAATAAATAAATAAATAAAAAAGGAAGATGTTCTGCATCTTGGATCGAACGCACAAACATCAAAACGAAATTCAGCGGCTGAACCCCAAGGCTACCAACCTCATGCTATATGTAATGTATGTCCATAATATTATGAAATAACCGCAATGAAAGGTGACGGCATACAAAAATGAATAAAACAAACAGATGGGGAGATTATACCGTTTCCTCTGGACGACAAGTCCGTCAAATAAAACGGAAAATCTAAATAAATAACCGATAATTAGTGTTGATAAATAAATAAACAGGGCCGCGTATATAAAAATGTGTGAGTAAATAAACAGGAGAAGGTGCGGGAGATCTGTTAGTGCGCGGGACCTCGGGGTGCGGGTGTTGTGGTCAATCGGTCGATTTCTCGAATCTCTTACCTAAATAATTATTACATACTAGCTTTCCCGACAGACGTTGTCCTCACTACGAATATCGATTTCAAATTATAACAGGTACGTACATTTAAAATATGTTTTAATATTAAAAAAATATTTCTGAAGATTCGAAAAAAATTCAATTCAAAATTCGAAGCAATATTTTTCATGTCACAGGTTGCCAGGTAAACAATAATGTTGTTGTTACTTATAATAATTTTCATAGATGGCGACGGTGCGCATCAAGAAATCTGTTCCATACTAACTTTAATATTATACCTATTTTATGCATTTTTTTTTCAATGTTTTAATAGTAATTATGCTATCCGGAGTGGAGAAGAATCCAATAAATCAAACATCTCAAGTATCTGTTAAGCCGATCTCGAATACTGAAACAGTTAGATATGTCGTATTAAAATTTCCAACTATTGTCATAGGGTAAGAACACGTAGAAAGCCGATTCCCACCCGCGCCGACCGGCGCAAAGAATGTGGTCTATGGTTTCAATGCATTTTTAAATGGGCATGCCAGAAAGCGGGTTCCTGTTTTTTATGTGGGTATCCCCATTCAAATGCATAGAAACATTTATTGCGCCGGTCGGCGCGGGTGGAATCCGCTTTCTGCGTTCTTACCCTTAATAAACTGATTATGAGTATTTTTTTTTTAATTTTATTAAACGCTACGCTGACGTAGACAGTCAGAGAAATATACAGTTTCCTAATAATGTAAAAAAAGTTACTTATTGACACACTTTTGTTTTTTTTTTGTTATTATTTCTAGTTCAGGCTATTTGTTCTTTTGGTGTAATCGGACTTTAAGAAAATGAGAAAGATAATTATTTTAGTCGTTTTGAATAAAAACCAACTAGCAGAGTTGAAGGTGACGCGAGAAAATCATTGGATAATGTCTATGTTAAGTACAGAGGTTCCGTCCCGTAGTGTGGGGTGACCATAAGTTGATTTACCGCAGGACGCCGGTAGGTCTCTAATGGGCGAATCCACAAGGCATGAGATTGGGCCGTGCGCGCCGCTGACCGCAACCCATTGGCTCTTATGTCTTACACCGGCCGGCGTAATCAAATTACCCACACAAATTATTTCGTAATATTTTCAAGATAATGCATTAATCTGCCAGTAGGTCCCCATGTGGTTTTGTGATTATTTTGCAAATAGCAAATGGGATCACCAATTTTGATCCAAATCCAATCCACCATTTTCCATAATAATATGAAGATATTTTTTAACTCATTTATGCACAATTTACTTATTCTTAGCAATGCACTCGTTTTCGAAAGATTTGACTAATTTACAATCTTAATACAAAAGAAAGTCGAGTTATTGCGCACACTTATAATTCGAGATCGGCTGAACAGATTTTTTTATCATTTTTGGTTTGTTGTATACTCCTCCGCTCCGCATAACATAATAATTATTAAAAAATCGACAAAGAGATATAAAATAATATAAAATATAATAAAAAAGTTAGTATAAACGGATTTGTTGAACAACGCCATCTATAAAAAAAAATCCATAACAACGTAATTTATATTTTGTTCTCAACTATTGAGTTTCAAAACATTAGTACGCAGATTTTTTTATAGAATTTATTTCGAACTTTCAGAAATAATGTTTTTAACATTCAAACATATTTAAAACGTATTTTTGTATAAATTACAAGTACGAAATCGATATTAATATAAGGACTACAGGGCAACTTCTGTCAGGAATGCTAGTTGATAATAAAGAAAAGTTCAGTGCACCGGCGTAATCTTTGCCGTTGCACTGTCTTCCATCCAATCCAAATGTAATAAAATAACACTGCAACCGCTTGATGTAACAGTAATAAGACAGTCCAGACACTCAGTCTTTCTTTAGGTACTGAGATGCACAATATGCTCAGGCGCACCAGAGCGAAATACCAAGTGTTTCTTTTTGTAATAGGAGTCTATTAGACCTATAACAGTGCTTAAGGGATAGTATTGAGAAGAAAAGTGCTATTGATTTCGAGAAGATAAAACCAGATAGAATCTTGACTCTTATAAATCTAAAAAAATACATCTTGGAATTGACTTTGTGCAGTGAAATACTTTAGATTTTTTCCCAAGAAAAACTAAAAAAAGACTAATCGTATACTTTTCCAGATTATGGAAATAAACAAAAATAAAAAAACGAGAAGCAAAAACCGTATTTATAATATTTAAAGTATTAAGAATGTCAGAGATAAACGCAGGCATGGTGGATACAATAAAAAAAAAACACTTGCCCAAAAATGTGTTAGATTATCTATAAAAATTTAAAGGACGTAGATCGTTCCATTTTTTCCGACAACCTTTCAACACCCTATCACGTGCGTATGGGCATGTTTATATAAATGAAATAGTAACGCAGTGCGCACATCTGATTAACGCACAGTGCGTTACATTTCCTCCAACTAACAGACCAGCCCGGGTGAGATTTTTTATTTATTTATATTATTGTAGGCACAAATCAAAACAACGCACGTACAATTATACAATAAAATAATAATAATTTATTCATTATTTATTAAACACACAGATTAATTTGTTACCATCGCTGAAAGATTTGTTTAACATAAAGATAAATTCATTACCCATATTTATTTATTTTCTTTTACGCTTGCGTGTTTACTAGAATCACATACCAACGTTCACAATTTATTTTGACGTAATGAGAGATGTGTGTATTACTTTAGACTGGCAGCACGTCGTGTACCTACTTACATTATGTCATGTAGGTCTTGGTTGTCATCCTAAATTCATTTTATTTTTATTTTATTTTATTTTGCAATATCTCCCGTAGGTCCTTTACAGGACGCTTGGGTTCATCATTCTAAATAACAATCTTATAAAATTATAGGAGGGAAGTTATGAACATACAGTTTACAATAATAACAAAACAAAAAATCCATATCAAAACAATCGAAATTTCTGGATATTATGGTACAGTGGAGAATAAAGTCATATTATTTAATTGCAGTACTAAAAGGATGTAAAGGGTCCCTTTAGTACCATGTCAGAGTGTGAAAAAGTACATACATAATAAATAGTATTGCAATGAGAGCATTAGAACAACGCCATTTCACATTCATGAATCAAAATCAAATCCAAATTCCCTTTACGCCCCACTCAAAAAGTAAAAAGTTGTATGTATGTACTTGCTGTCTTTTCGATTCTATGGTTACTTTTTTTTTTGTAATTTGTACCATTTCATGACTATCTTCTGATATTTTTTCGCAGGTTGGCTCTGCGTGATCACTTTACCTAACTAAGTAACATGTAAATGAATAATACAAAGTTAAAGAGAACGTTGTTTGTACCTAATTAGGTTAAACTATAACTGGCTATAAAAGTGACCAGTAATGATTACTAAGCTAGCTGCTATCCGCTAATTTTTATGCGCATTGTTTTCTAGCTCTGTGCGCATGAATTATTATTTAAATATTATAATTATTATTCTTAACGGAAATAAGTGGATGGAAGTCTAGATAGGTACCTATATATAGATGGACGTGTGTAATTTCAGACTGGAAGTGTTTTTAAATTAATAAAAATTAATAATATATTATCGACCTCGGTAGCCTAGTTGTACTGGCGTGGATTTCAGATCCGAGGTCCCGGGTTCGATTCCCGGTCGGGTCAGAGTTTTTCAATGTGTTTTTTCACTTGAAATTTCTACCCGGGGTTGGCCTGTCTCAGATTGGACGGGGGCCGGTTGACTGGAAAAAATTGCCTAGGGCAATAAGTTCCGCCGGCTATACTGACACCTTTGTATAGAAAAGTGTTATATTTATTAACTAGCTAATACCCGTCTTGCTTTACGTTTTTAATTCCGAATGTCAAGCTTGATTGGTAGGTAATTAAACAGGTTCTATTGTTCTAGTCTAGCTTCCCATTGCTTAACTGACCTCTATAACTGACATAAGCACAGAAAAAGAAGAATTACACTTTCACAATTCATAAAAAGAGAGAAGAATGACAGTTTTAATGTTTATAAAAAAGAAAGAAGAAAAATTATAGTCTGCCACATACCTAGGTACATGGAAAAAACTGCATGTATCATAATATGTTACATCTTACACTTGATTCAATTCCACTGCTCAATAGAAGGGTAAAAAATTCCTTTAATAGTAATATAATACAAACCTACCTAAATAATATGAAAGTTTTACTCTCAATATGGTTTGAGTCTTGACTACATTCCCTACAACCTCTATGTGTGGAATGGTACAAATTTTATGCGATTGGCTAATGATAAAGGCAGCTGTTTTACCGACCTCAAACGTTAGTCGAAAAGTAATCTGAAAATGTACTTTCATTTTAATGTTGATAAAATGTGTTTTATATGGTTTGAATTACATTTATTTTTACTTCAAAACAACCTTGAATCTTTTAAATACATTTTTATTCTGTCAAACTTTGGTTCCATGCAACATTTACATGAGTAATTTTGTTTTCAAAAGATGGCCATCTGTGTTTACGCAGATTTTACTATGAAAATTTTGTAATTTTAGAAATTTATTAATCACATTAAATATATATGAGAAATTGTAAAAATTTGTATCTATGATTACCATAAATTTCTTTTCCATGTCTGGATACATCAAACTCAAAATAATCGCCACAAATTGTTGAAGAGTTTTGCATCTAACTTGACATCAATGGTTGATGTGTTATAACTTCAAGATGCAAGTAACAACATCTGGTAGATTATTACTGAGCGAATAAAAATCAACTTGATTATGCAAATAAACTCACCTACATAGATTAACAATACTCTCTATTTTGGTGGTTCAACTTATAAATCTGCAATCCCCAGACTCGTCACAGGAAATTGAAGAATTAATTGCCCATAGTAGGATTCGAAACCTACCGAGATGCTCACTTGACGTCAATAGATGTTGTATTATTATTATGTGAAAAATTAGGTGAAAAATTCTATGGCAATTAGGCAAAACTATTTAATGTCATTTTGAGAAAGGCATTGGAATCAAAACAAAACTACACCACTACAATATAATTTAAAAAAATATGTGAAGTTACCTATAAGGAAATTTTCAATGAATCAATGCAGGTATATCAATATCCAATTTAGGTATTTCTTCTTCTCCTTATTGATAAATGCCATTATCTATTAAAATTAAACAAAATTTGAACCAAAATGTAGATAGGAAACAAATTCAAATTTAAGTTATTGGCTTCTGAAAAATGTCAAGTTTTTCAAGGTAGAACCATTTTAGTAGTAGTATTATTTATGAGTATGAATGAATGAATGAAAGAATTTTTATTTATTTTTTGTCCAATCATTATTTAATTCATAAAACATAAAATCAACAATTGAAAAGCTATATAAAAAAAATAAAATATGTATAATCTCAAAGTTTTATTGTTAAATCAGCAGAGTAAAAAAAATATTCTCCCAAACAAATGGAAACCAGAAAAGATATTCCGACCCACCGTTATATTAGTTATTCACTTCTTAACCCAACATTATATCATTTTTATTCCATAACCGAAATCAAAAATTTAAAGTTTAAATAAATCTGATGCTAGAACACAGAATTCTATACAATAAATAACGTAGAATCCCGATTCGCATTAAAAAATGAAGCCGAAATATTGCAACTTTTGACAGTTTGGTTCCCAAAAGAACGTGGTACGGTGTATATTTATTCAGTCGATTTTGTCGTGTTTTTTACAATAAAACATATTTTTACATTGAAATACCTAAGTGAAATTAGATCATTTTTAAGTATCTTTATAAATGTCAACATCATTTCTTACGTTCCGTTTTGACTACTGTACTGTCAAAATTGCCGGCCAAATCGGCTTCACTTATTTACTATGAAGAGCTATTGGAGTACTCCATCTCGGTAGTTATATATAAAAATCTATTTGCTAGAAACACACTAATTGTATCAGCTTGTGTTGTGTCGAGCCAGAAGCATTATTGTTTTTATATAATATGGTTTAAGATACATTTAGACTCTGTATGAAGCTGATAATATGCTTTTAGCGGGCCACAACACAAAAGAAGAAAGAGAACTTATTTATAATGATATGTAGTAAAAATTTATAAAATCACTGGCACCCGCAAGAGTCTGTTATTGATTATGGTCAATCTTCTTTACATCCCATAAGCTGCCATTGAATATTTTTTCAATACAATTATTTCCCTTCTCAACTAAATGGGAAATTTTAAGGAACTCTCTAAAATTATTCATCTGCAACATAATGTTTCTGAATTAAAATACACATAAAGAAATTCAAGAAAGATAATTAATGAAATTCTTACATAGCTTACCATTTTGTTAAATAATGTTGTCTTGCAAAAATAAAACTTTTGAGTTTGTTTAAATAGAAATGCACTTTTATCAATCAATTTGATCATTAGAAGTATGTACTTAATTGCTATGTCAAAAAGGTGGGATGAAAGCAAATAGTCGTGTTGAAAACACGTTTGCCAGAGGAACCTGAAAAAATATAAACAAAATTAATTACTTTAATTACTATTAAGATCCTGTAATTTCGGTACTTTCCGCCTTATAACATAACTATTCTGCAATTTGCAACGCATAAATGTTTGAAGTTATGGCTTAAGCTTACAAATATTTTAATCAATTAATGACTTACCAGTTTTATTTTCATTAAACTCAATTGAAAATAATTATTTTCAAAATCGAACCGTAACTTTCGTTTGACAACAAAATACGATTTATTGTGAAGTGTCATCCTGTCATCGTGGTGTGATCCATGGATAACAAAAGATAATTATTATTACAATTCAACATTAGTTAGAATATAGGTAATATACTATAAAATTATTTTATGGTATAATAATATTTTGATTTACTTTTATAATGGCTTCTTAAAATACTTAATTCATTCAAAAAAATATTTTTTACACATAAACCACCTTAAATGTGAAAAAAAAATATAAAACATTCAATAAATTATATTTTTTCTCGAATTACTTATATAATGGCCTCTTTAAATACTTGATTCATTTAAAAAAATATTTTTCACACAAAAACTAAATTATTGTGTAAAAAAAATATTATAAAACATTCAATAAATTATTATAAAAAATTTCTTCATTCTTTTTTGAATTCTCGTGAAGCTCACTATCTATGGCGACCGCGGACCGATTGTCATTAGATTCAGATTCTGACAGCTCATACAAACAAAACGAAACAGCGATTGAATTCCAAATTCAAAAACATTGTAAGCTTTTAATATATTGAAATATATTTTTCTAAGTAGGTACCTAAGCTATATATAATTACTAAGATTAGGCTATTCATGAATTGTAAAGATATAGGGGCATAATATGTGATACTTTTTGAATTTGCTGTCCCTGTAACTAAAATATGACAGGTTTTGAAGATTATTTTGTATACTATGTTCTAGACATGGAGTAGCAGCTTTGAAATAATAATACCTGGTACATTATGCAGTCTAAATAGATTTTATGAAGATCTTTAAAAGGTATAAATGCTACACTTTCAAACAAATAATGAAAGATTCCAAATGAAGGTTTTATGCAGAGCATATATCAAATATGGTTCATTATGCAGTCTAAATGGATTTTATGAAGATCTTTAAAAGGTATAAATACTACACTTTAATATAATATGAAGTTCTTAAAAGTTTGATATACTTTCTAAATCCTTAATATTGATTCTAATCAAATTCTCACAATGTGTATTTTTAAAACAAATCCCTGAAAAATGCAAAATTTTCTAATCTTGTCTTATATATTTGCAACCATGTAATCACTTTATTTTGCTTTCATATATTAAATGAATTATGTTTTTTTCTAGGTCAGAACCTTGCAAGGATTTTGGATATGTCAAGAAACGCTGCCAAATTTTTACCGGATGCTTCAACATTCAATTTGAGCTCGATACAGTTTCGTGAATTCATATTCTGGTAATATTTTGAGATTTAGATGTGGGTAAGTACACACTACGCAAACTGTTTTACCATCCAATTCTTGCTATTATGGATGTTCATACAAATTTCAAATTAAATCTTCATTAATATATTTTATTACCTTAGCTTTATTATATTTTCTTTAATATTTAATACATTTTCTTTAATATTTAATATGATTTTATCTGGTACCCACATAATTACTCATCTATCTGGCTACGACAGTTTGAAAAAAAACTGTGGCCATAAATTTTTTAAAATGTGTCAATATTCAAAATGGAGGAAATATTTTTCCAAAATCTTTCATTAAATCTTTATTTATTGAGAATAATAAGATTTGAATAACATTTATATGTATAACAAATCAATCTCCAATTATTTTATTACATTTTCATACAGTAATACCAAGATTCCATTCTACGTTTACATGAGTAATTTTGTTTCCAAAAGATGGCTTACTGTCTTTTTTGAAAAATTTGTATGAAGATCTTAAAAAAATAAAGTTTTTTAAATAGCGCTAAATATATTAAAGTTAATATATCAAAGAGTATTTAAGAACGCTCTACGGAATTTTGCGCGGCTTTTCGCATATTAATATCTGACCTTAACGTCTGTTTTCTACGATTGATGCGCATTCAAAAATATAAATAAATAAATAAACGGACTAAAATATTATGTAGAATATTGATTTCATTGTGATCTTATTCATTTAAATACTTCAAAAAAATCTCTGTTATAAAAAGAGTGTTGATTTTGGCTACTTATAGATGTATTATATACCTACTATAACTTTAATTAATGTACCTACATGATATTACATAATGTAAATTATGTGGAAGATGGAATGATATTATATGTCGTATCATAATAATGTTGTATTTTTTCTAGGATGAATGATTTGTTACAAACCTTGGAAGGTCGTCAAGAAAGGCTTCCAATCAAACCTCTTACTGGCCGCTGTCTTTGAAGAATACTTCTTTTAACACGATGATTAAGTATACGACACCCTATGAATATTTTTTTCAACGAATTGAAGGTAATTATGCTAAAGTGGTTTTGAGTTTATTTACATACTAATTTAGATACAATATAATACCGTTGTTGAGTGTGATTAATTGGAATACAAATATTATGTGGATAAAACAAATGTTTTATTAAACTGATTAAAATCCCGAAGACATTAATTTAAAGATTCTCAATTATTGTCAACAATTTTATTTCTTTCTCTCAACAATTCTGTCAAGTTCACTGTACCTTATGATCTAATTTATCACTGTTACCGGCCAGTTTGTCTATGGAATGTTCATACCAATTTCAACGATGATTTTAAGATTTATCTTTTTCAACAATGATTTTAAGATTTAAACATTATTTATATTTCAGGAATATAAAATGATTCAACAATTGTTGCTAAATTATTTAATACTTATCTACATTAGAATATAATTTTCTCAGGTACCTACATAATTACTTAGGTATCTATTACATTGTCTACGACAGTTTGAAAAAAAACTGTGGCCATAAATTTGCTAAAATGTGTTAGATTTCAAAATGGAGGATTATTTTGCAAATTTTTTCATTAAATCTTTGTTTATTGAGAATAATAAGATTTGAATAACATTTATATGTATAACAAATCAATCTCCAATTATTTTATTACATTTTCATACCGTAATACCAAGATTCCATTCAACGTTTACATGAGTAATTTTGTTTCCAAAAGATGTCTTACTGTCTTTTTTGAAAAATTTGTATGAAGATCTTAAAAAAATAAAGTTTTTTAAATAGCGCTAAATATATTAAAGTTAATATATCAAAGAGTATTTAAGAACGCTCTACGGAATTTTGCGCGGCTTTTCGCATATTAATATCTGACCTTAACGTCTGTTTTCTACGATTGATGCGCATTCAAAAATATAAACGGACTAAAATATTATGTAGATTTATTTATCGGAAACCAATTTTTAGTTCTGTTGACAGGCAATAATTTCTTCAAAATAATTAATTTTGAAGAAATTGATGGATGTATAAAAAATGTGTACAATGTTTTGACTTTTTTTTTTTTTTTTTTTTCATACCTAAATCTTGCTCACTCAAAGTGAACAAAAATACACTCTTTGACTCTTTCACGATGGTCGGCACCTGGGTTCAAACTCACGACCTCCGAACGGTACAGTACGAAAGTCGGCGTTGTAACCAGCCACCACCAACCATTTATTCCCTTAGCAACCTTAACGGTTACAAAATACAGAAATATGGAAGAACCTCAGATTTCTCATGGATAGCTATTATTATCATAGCAACGGATACCGAATAACAGACAAATAAGAAAAATGATTATCGTGGTTGGATTGTTTTTTTTTCATATGTATGAACATTCCGCGTGGGTTTAAAAGTGTTACATACGAACTTAACCAATTTATATTTGATGATATGTCCCATAGGAAAAAGTGCCTGAAATTCCTCATAAATTGGACATGCAGAGCTTATAATTGTGGGGTTTAAATGAAGCAGGTTTTTCTTGATACAGAATGACCAATTTCAAAAAATGCCTATGTCCATATTTTGATAACAGAGATACGTGCATTTCAATTTTTCTAATGGACCATGAAAAATTATGTTTGGTTAAAAAAAACACATTGTGCAGAGTCTTGGCTATCTTTTAAGGAAGAAAAATAAAATTGTTACAGAGAAAAAATATCAATAGAGTCAGCCAAATACTTATCATAGTGGACTTGGGGATTTTTTTAAATTGGCCATTCGATCAATAATTAATAATTATTGTTTTGTTAATTAATTCTTGGCACGATCAAGGCATAGCACTCCAACGGTTGCGCGTCTTTAATTGTAATTGTGACAGAAGGAAGAATGCAGTGATGTGGTGGATTCCTGGTGACGGGGAGCAAGTAGTCTCCGAGTGGCAGCTAACGGACGACAACGAGGAAACTCTTCCTGCGACGTGACAGGCATGCCGGATCCCCATACGTCTCCATGACGGACGTCAGCACCAGATTAGATTACCATAACAACTTCTTTTAATCACAGCAGTACGCATACCACTCGTTTTTCTTACTATTCCCTTTGGAAAATCGAAGCACTTGTAGAAAAATATCAGAAGATTAGCTTTAATGTAACGCTTATTTAAGCAGGAACAGGCATAGGAACCAAATGTAGATAATTTAATAAGTGAATTTAACAACTATAAAACGCAAAGGACAAGTGAAATTTGTATTTGCTTGAATGCGAAAAGAGATAATGAAGAATAAAAATTCTAAAAAAAAATGTATTAAAACCAAAATGAAATGGTCTGAATGGATTTTTTCTAAATATGGATCATAAAGTCTGTATTTTAGAATTCTTTAGCGTTTTCCAACAATGGAGGCAAGCCAATCCACTGTAAAGTGACACTTTTGTTTTAACCTCTACAAAAAATAGGTTAGTTTGTATTACTTTTTTGTATTATTTATCTGATGGCAAAATGTGCTGTAACTGTTCATTCTAATCAAGCGAACTAATTCTAATGGTAGGTACACATCTACAAACTATGCATGACTTCATACAATATTGGGTCTCATATGATGGTAAAGTGTGCTGTAGAGGTTCATTCTTATAACCAAGTGAACTAATTCTAATGGTACACATCTACAAACTATGGATAACTTCACACAATATTGCTCAGTTGACAAACTTAAAATCGGAGTTGGAATGATATTATTGTGTTTCAACTTTTTAACGTAGGTAACATAAAGACTTCATAATTAATTTATCAAATTTGTATCCCGCCTGCAAATAGTGAAAAAAAGTCAAAATGATTTTAAAACAATCAAAATTCACGAAACATAGCCACAGTAGCCTGCGAACATCATTGCTACATTCATCACCAAAAATGAATTTCCTAATACTGTATTGCTTCTAACTACATTATCTACTATAACGTATAATTGAGGAATAGACAATATTATTTGTACGCGAGATGAATGCTGATTGGGACTAGAAACAGAAATAAATAAATAAAACAACAGTTGAAGATAAAAAAAAAACTAAATAAAACAAAATGACGTCGACTGAATGGTCGCAACTCGTTATTTGAATGGTAATAGTAAAGTAATGATTGACATCCGTGAAACAGTCGGCGTCTCTTTTGGGACATCTAATATATGTTGGGCGACCCACACTGCATGTAAATTATCTTCTAGTTACACCGAGATTATGGCAACACTCACACACACCGTGTGTCATCATTCAATATTTTTCAACAACAACATGTCAAACGTCAAATATTCACACAATCAGTTTTTACGAATTTTTATGAATCAAATGACTAATTTTCAAATATTATTCAAGCGTACCTTTTGTTTTTAAAAAGCACCTGAATTAATGCTGTTGATGGAGAACAAAATGTACCAGAATTCACAAATGCTAACCGAAATGCTATCGAAAGCTAAATACGGTTGTAAGTCGGAAGAGATTCCATCTCAGTCAAGTATGATTCTTTCTATCCGACAAGGGACGGATATTGCACAACGTATCACATCTTTCTAATGAGGGTGGGCAGAAGGTACATACTATGACTAGAGATAAAAGAAGATAGATTATATATTATTTGTGTTTTGTCCCTCGATTCGTTAAAAAAAGACAAATTAATAAAAGAAAGGCGAATACAGATAATCTGAAAACTTAAAAAAGTCCAGTTTATTAGTTTGCACGTTGGGACTCCCTCAAGGCTCTCTTTTCAGCATTTCACCTTCGTGATTAAGGAAGTTAGGCATTTTCCTATCCTCATCCCCAATTACATGGATACTCGTTTTACACGTTTCGATTGCGTTTAGTTTCTGCGGTCTGCTATTCCTTTTACTCCTGACTTGACCCTCCTTTAAGTTAAGACGATGCAGGGTCAATCTTCAATAAATTTTCAGATTTATACATCATTAATCCAAATATTATAAAAAGTTTCAATGTTTCAACAACACCAAAATTAACACGTAAATGGGAGAATGACAAGACAGTGAAGATATACCTACACCCAAAATATACAGAAAGCTAACAGTCGGTATCCATCTTCAGATTACAAATCACAGAAGAATTATAAGATAACAAATTATCCTAAGTATACCTAATACTTGTTTTCAAAAATAAAAATAAGCAGTGATAGTGGGTATGTTTCTAGAAAATAATTGGCGCAGTTAGTTGTCAAACCAGTAATATTATACACTCAGGGTACATGGCCACACTATGGTCTCTAGCTGAGTCTACATTCTATTGACTAGTTGTAGGTATATATGGCTAGATTATTATCTATTGTTGTGGAGCCTCGGACGATATGGGCCGCGTGTATGCTCATACAAATGACTTCATTACACGGTTTTTGGGCATCCACAGGTTGCGAGAGGACGTGCAAGGTATGCGGCGCCGCGCTTCGTTCGTCTTCTACAATCTCATACATGTTTGTTTATCGACTACCATTCATCCAGCACGCTTTTTTTCTCACGGTGTAGAATAACCATCGATAAGTGTGCGATACCTTATCAATGGTAGCACTGCAGAGGAGTCAACCCCCATTCCCATTCGAAGCAATCAAAACGTCTTTAATCTTTAAACTTTTGTGTGGACTTTCTTAACTTTAACTAATTAGGAAATAATCACCCTAATCAATGTATGGGCACAAACGAATTCCATGCATAAAATCGTACGGTAAAATAAAGCAATGGCAATGAATTTCCCATGTCACCTGTATTGAAAGAGATCTAAGAATAATTCGATGATGCAATGCAATAAGGTTCTGCCTGGGTTCTGCAAACAAATGGCATAACAGAAGAACAAACCCAAAACTGTAGTAGGTATATTCCAACTCCCGACGAAAAGAACAGACCCCAACACCCGAAAGTGGCGAAAAGTTGAAAGTACAAGCCAGAAAGAAGAAGGTAATTATCATCATAAACAATAGAATGAAAATCTTTGGGTTAATTTTTTCTTGATTCTAATATGCCAGAAGGTCCCAAATTTTGGGGGAAACTTTCAATATGAACGCTTATGAAATTTGTGAATACCTACTATTATTATATATATTTACTATTCTCATAATGTGATATAGTATTTGCATTATACTATTACATTATTACCTACGATTGTCTTAATTTTGATAATGTTTGGCATCAAAAATTTTGTAGATTCTAAGATTTTTACTTGTAAAACGACTAGAAGATCAGCTGTAATACACGTTTTTTTAAAATTCTCACATAGTCTAGACTTGAAAGAGAGACGCACTGGTGTTTTTTGAACAAACTTTATTATAATAATATGCTTACAACGATCACAATCGCCATTACAAGAAACCATTCAACTAAGAAGACACATTAGCACAACTCACTATGTTTGTGAAACGGTAAACGCGTTCGTATCCCGGGCAGGTATCTGAGAATTGTGCACCCAGCTATTATCGGTCATTCTATTTTTGCGTTGTTTATTTCTTGAATCACTCTCAAACATCTTTTTTGAGAAATACAACTGTTTTGCCAGGATTACAGTTGAAAAAAAAAATGACGCCACCCTGAATCATAAAACCAAAAATGTGTCCGACAGAACAGAATTTTATACCTACAACCGGAAACCCTCTATGGCCCAAGGGGTAGATTTTTTTAAAGTTTTGTAACGAAGACAGTAAGTAAGGTCTTCTGCTAAAATAAAAATAATTCTTACATATTTATATGAACTGAGAGACGTACTTATACAATATATATACCGAGTATATTTATTTATAGTTAGGTATGTCATTGTTCAGGTTGTTTTTTATTGACGATTCATAACTTTTGGTATTTTTTATTGCGTACAATAAAACATGAATTATCAGTTCAATTTCTTGTCCGACACAAAATACAATAAAAACTCATGTACCTTAATTAGTATGTATTTACAATAATTTACTAACATTTATTAGAATTTTTCGATACCCCCTGGTTCGGAGTAATCGCAACTATACAATATCAACAAAAATGGACCCTAAATAATTAGTATCAATCGAGTAGATTAACATATTTACTTCACAAACTATAACATATTAAATACAACAATTATTTTCATGCATTCAATAAAGTAAATTTGCCCGATTTATAAAAGTTTTTTTTTTTTATTTGACCACTTCGGGCTTACGACAATAATCTAAAGAACCCGAAGGCTGGCTTAGAGTAAGCAATGTTCACCTTTTTGGTGGTTAAATTCAAAATCCTCAATTTGCAAGTAATAATTTTACAATGACGAAAAATCTCATAGCCTGATGCTAAATAATTATTCGTTGATATCTACTATTATACTAACTATTTAGGAAGAGTAGGTACCTACTTATGTACATTGTTGAAGAGTAGGTATTTTTACTGATCAAATGACCTACTACAGTAGCCTGGTTAGTGCGTGGTTTGTTATCAAGAGACATTGGGTTCGGTTGCCAGGTGGGTCTGCATTATATTTTATTTGATTTTCATTTAACACTAGAAATTTCCATTTTAGGGGTTAATATCATGACTCCGATTGGACGGAGCTGGTTGACTATAAAAAATCCTCCATCCAATTAACCGACAATATTCGTTTTGTTTATTTATTTATTTATTTTTTGTTTAGTGTTAGCTGAATCACTCGACTATTAAAAAAAAAACGTTGATATGTTGAAAAGGTCTGGTATGCACGTGTGAGGATAAAGGATTCCGCGGAAGACGGAACCCAGGCAGACCACCGAATAGATGGAGGGACAGCTGGGATTCGACCTCGCAGATGGCTAGCCCCACTTTTTGGATAACATGCAACAAGGCGTTAAATAAGAAGAAGAAGATATTTGTTGAAAATGAATTAAAACCCATTTAAATAGTCTGTGTTAGGGCATTTCTATTCCTATACCTACCTGTTTCCCGCACAAATAATGTTACCACTGCCGAATTATTGTCACCACCGCACGACTGGAAGAAATGCAGACGTAAGAGAGAGTTCGACAACAGTGGCCGGCCATAGTGCGTGTAACTTCGTGTTAGACTTCATGTTCTTGCTTCAAAGTGTTAAATGTGCTTAAGTGACTTCAAGAGCAAAAGGCGGTGAGAACACAATTTGTTATACATTTATTTGTGCATCCCTTCAAGTATATTGTACCCATAATCTCCTAGTTTTTTCCCTATCCATACAGTTCACTTGTTCTAACAGTCTGCTTGTAACAACATAGAAAAATTTCTCCCAAGAACTACGTATATCTCTAATATAAATGAAAGTAGTGCCAACACTTACATATAACTGGAGATAGGCTCAACAAAATCTTCCGATGTGTGATTTATTCCGCTCCGGATAAAGAATAGCAAATTAAAAGTTTTAAAATGGATAAGAATGAATATAAAATATAATACTTCTACACCTGCACTCTTACAGTAGCCCATTCCACTTACTCCACCATTTCGGGCGTTTTAGATTTTTTTTATACAAAATCAACCAAATTGCGCGCATATAGGTATTCTCGCGTTCATCCCGTCTGAGCTTCGAATACGAAATGAAATAAGGAGGTTTTAGAATTAATATTTTAATGTTATTATTTAATGAGTTTCTTTTGTTTCTGGAGGCGCAGTGCACAATGAACGGGCTGCCTCTGGTTACAACCACAGGGTCCACAGGACAACGTATGTCGGGAAAGCTAGTAAATATATAAAAGTAAAAGAGAATAATTTATAGGCACCATAGATACGTAGGCAGGTACTTACAAATAATAATATTGAAAAATTGTTTATACACTCGATGACCTGCGCGTAACTGCAGGGGGTTCGATAGCTAGTATAGGAATAATAATAAATTGTATGTATTTAAGCTGTTAATATCTTAATTTTAAACTTTATATTATTAAAAAAACCAGTTTGTCGACCGTGCGATTGCGCCTGTGTGCGTCAGATCGGGCCGGAGAATGTCGTAAAGTGACCTGGAGGGTGTTTAGTTGACCGCCGAGACTCGCCGCAACAAAAAGAATGCGCCTCTTTTGACTTAAATTATACATTTCCAGTCATTTAGCTTCTTAGGTTATTACACTAGTGCGCCAACAAAGCCAATAGGCAATAAAGATGAGACATTAACAAAAATGGATATATTCATATCGTGGCGCCAAATACATGACAGCAGTCGCAGTCTTTAAATTTGTTTGCTCTCTTGTTCTCAATTATTTCCAACTTTTATCCCAGTATTTCATTAAATTATTATTAAATACCTACTTATTTTTCGACATGTTGAACATGTCGAGAATTCTCATGATTAGGAGTTTCGGAGATCATTACCACCTAATGGCGAACGTTGTTAACGTAAAGTGATCACACTAAGCCAGCCTTCGAAATAACAGTAGAAGACTGTCGTAAGCACACAGTGGTTTGTTCCATTTAAAAATCGAACATCGGTAATGAATTGTTAGTCATTAGTTGTTACATATTCATCTCACTATTATTGATAGTTTTCCAGCTTGCTTGGTCCTTAATACCGAGTCTTTACGGACGGCGCTGGATATACGGGAGTCTATGTTTGCTTCGCTTTGTAATTTCAAAATATTTTTTAACATTGTTGTGTTAATTTTGGGATAAAAATAAATTTATTTTAAGCCATACAAGTTCTATAAAAGGCACACTATATTATGTAGCTATGTTAAATTAAGTTTATATTTAATTTTAATACCTCTAAAACTTTTTCCTTTTTTTATAAATAAAAGATTTATTATTACATTTCTCCATCTAAATTCTTTTATCATTTAGAATAGGTACCTAATAATGACTGTATTTAATTTAAGGAAGTATTAAAGAATACAATTTATTAAGTTTATAACTTAAAAATAACAATAGGTACTTAATACTACTTATACGACCTCGGTAGCCTAGTGGCAAAGGCTCCGACTTCAGATCAAGAGGTCCCGGGTTCGATTCCCGGTCGGGTCAGAAATTTTCAATGTGTTTTTTCACTTGAAATTTCTACTCGGGGTTGGAATCCTGTCTCAGATTGGACGGGACCGGTTGACTGGTAGAGAATGCTTCAAGCATTAAGTTCCACCGGCTATTATAGAAGAGTGTTATTTATTTATTTATTTGTATAGATTTGGATGGTCACATTATTAACCTATGCTTGTGATTAGGTTTTTTTTTTTTTTGGAATTCACTAATGATTTTCAATTGTAACAGACATAAAGCTATTGATAGCTCAGTGGTATCAGTCGACGACTTTCGTTTACACGCTGCACTAAAGCTAGTGGGTTCGAGTCCCGATACCGATCATTTCCACTTTCACAACACATTACAAGCTTTGTTTTATGTGAAAAATTTCGAAAGTGTACTTGTGTGAACCCAGATTCACTTTCTTAGAAAAATGATGAACATAATATTGAAAATTCTCATGATTGAGAGTTTCGGGGATTTTAACATTACCACCTAATGGCGTACGCTGTAAACGTAAAGTGGTCACACTAACCCAGCCTTTGCCAACTGAAGATAGCGATATAACAGACAATTAAACAATTAAGTGCGTTTTTTAACATGTCGTCCTATAGGTTTACTGCTAGTATGAATATAAACAAAAAAATAAAAATATAATCTAGTTGCTGAAGTAACGGAACATTGGAGGTGACAAAATATCTCCAAATGTCCAGTTGCAGAAATGGAAAAGTCCCATGATGCCCAAGGGGACAGAATGACGGATTGGCTGATATCAAAATGCCCACAATTATTATATTAGGTAGCTCACATACAACACGTATTGTCGACTGTCGTCAAACTCAAAATAAGACACATGTGTTAAATATGGAGCACGCAAAATTAGGCCTTGATAAAATTGAGTATTCGTCATAGAATTATAATGCTTTTCGTACTAGAAGCGGTATATCCTCATAAAATGTGTATTTGAAAAGAAAGCCGTTTATTCACCTATGCGTTTAGTCAATGCAAAGCAAAAGTCTGTAGTTTTTCTAGGATTTATATTAAGATACTTAAGTACCCTTTGTTTAAAGTCTCTAGAATATACAAATAGATATAAAAGATTATTGTTATTATTTGCTATCCCGCTTGCCAAGAGCCACTAACACTTGGAAATATCATTCCATAGACAGCCCTTTTTGTCAAAATGTCGTTGATGTGTATGAGTACCTACGCTTGAGAAGATATATACTTGCGGAGGCATATTGAGCTAGTAAGTGCTAATTGCAAGTCTGTCACCTTGCTGTCATCAAACGTAATCAAATGGCATATAGTGAGTTATCAAAAGTTCAATTTTAACCGTTTTTTTTTTAGTTTTCTTCCACTAATAATGCGAATTAAGGTAACATAAACTTTTGACCTTTATTTCCCGAATGTCACATCTAGTACGTCTTCTTCTTCTTATGGTCACTCACAATTTAGCCTCCAGAGACTGAAGCCATTGGATCGCATCATCCCTCAGTTCGTGCAATTCCTGTAGTACTTCTTCAAATGCGTACATGGGGCACTCGTTTATCCGATGATCGATTGTTTGTTTCATCCCACATGCGCATGCTGGTGAGTCCATCCATCCACATTTATGTAGGTTTGAAGCAGCAGCCTACATCACATCTTATTTGGTTAACTCTACGTTGCGTTGAGCCAGGCAGTTCTTCAGTTCTAGTACGTACATAGTATGTGGATAATTCAATGGTTTTCATGCGAAAAAAAATGTGTTATTGATTGCATTTTGCATTTGTGTCTTAATTTTGGTTGCACTTAAATCAACATTTGATTCTTATTTGGTGTGTATCGAGTATCGACCGACTAATATTGTCTCTATTTATTTAGATATCGTAATGAAATTTGTAGTGGAACTAGAGTACCCAGTTTAAATTAAGTTTGTACCTGGCCGGGTGTCGTAACACGCTATTATGTGGGTGTGCGCTCATAGAGGAATGTTTCACAATCATATTATTCTAATAATCCAAACCATGGAAGTTTGGTGGTGTAAATGTGGTCATTGTAAAACATTCTTATATAATTATTATAACAGCTAACAAAACGAACGTCTCCATTAGAACTTTTTTTAAGAATTAGTATGTATTGTGATATCTCGGAGAGCTCTTGTTGCCTCCCTATGCCCCTAAGTGGGGCCTTAAGGGAGTTTGGATTTTTGGAAGTTATATCAGATCTAGAAGATTTCATAGATCGGGCATGTTGCCAGGTCCGGGGTACAGGGGTCCACAAAGAATCTTCTAGACAGTTAGTCCATTGGTAGGAGACCACGACAGCGGGTGATGGACAATGTCGCTCGGGATCTGGAAGTGCTGGGTGTGGGAGTCCATTGCGCAGTATAGGACGGCTTGGAAAAACATTGTTGAGAAGGCCAAAATTGTACAGGAGTTGTATGGCCATCGGGAGTAAGTAGTGTATTATAGAAGATTGTTTTGCATATTTTATGTGCGACTTCAAATAACCTTCTGTTTAAATATCGAATTCCAAATCAGAACTTTGGAATTATATTGCATTCGCAGAATGCGTTTGTGTTTTAGTTTGCGAATAGTTTCTACTTTCAGATAAGAAATCGATACAATGTTTAACTATCTGAATTCAAAAGCTTAGAATTTCTTGTTTTTTTTTTTTTTTTTTTTTTTTTTTTTTTTTTTTTTTTATATATAAAAATGAATCAGGGCTCAACCAAAGTGAACACAAATACACTTTCAACGTCTTTCACATAAATCAAAGTTTGTGTTGTGAAAGTGGGAATGGTGCATGGGCACCAGGATTCGAACGCACGACCTCATTGGAGGAACGACGTATTGACGTGTGCGTACGAAAGTCGTCGACTTGATATCACTGGTCTACCAACCACTTGCAATAACTTCGAAAAGTTTCTTAATTATCTGATGGGTAACGAAATGATCTAAGGCATCACTCTACGAGCGCACCTCCTAATGTGATTAACTCCGATCAATTTAAAGTGATGTGAGGTAATCAGCGTGCACATTACACGCGCAGTACGTACCAGCTGTTGTTTGAGCGGGGACACTCGGAGATGGAGCCGGGAGATAGAGCGTCGGATTAATCGTATGGATCATTAGAAGCGGATAAGATTGATTGTCTCTAGATCAATTCTAATCTCTTCTAGATGTGATCTATTTATTTCGGACTTGACTTAATGTCCGTTCCTTGTTCTGCTGGCAGCTCATCACTCAATCGCCTCATTATTTCTCAACAGGTTTCTTCCAGTCGCTACACTTTTCTCTCATCGCTTAATGAACAAACAAAATCTATCATAGATTGAAACTAACACAGATTCTTGTTATACCTATTATAAAAGTAATTGGTTTGTATTTTAAAGAATTATCTAACAACTAATGACTCTAAAAATTCATTACTGATGTTCCATTTTTGAATGGAACAAACCACCACGGGCTTACGACCGTCTGCTACTGTTGTTTCGAAGGCTGGCTTAGTGTGATCACTTTACGTTAACAACGTTCGCCATTAGGTGGTAATGTTTGAGTCTCCGAAACTCCTAATCATGAGAATTCTCGACATGTATTTTGTATTTTGTTTGTATTTTGTCTGGTAGCAGTAGATAGTTAAAAAAAAACACAAATGTAGAACTTCAAGTGTTTGTGTATCTTCTTTTTCATATGCTTTCTCACAATTTGACCTCCTGAAACCGAAGCCATTGGATCGCATCATCCGTCAGGACGTGCCAGCCTTACAGTCAATGCGTACATATGACACTCGTTTATCAAATGATCAATAATTATTTGTGTCATCTCATATGTGGGTGGTAGCCCAGTGGTATCAGTCGACGGCTTTCGTATGCTCAACGTTTTGAAAGTCGTGGGTTCGAATCCCGGTGCCGACCGCTTTTACGACACAACCCTTTTGTTAGTGCGAAAGATGTCATAAGTGTATTTGTGTTCACTTTGAGTGAGCCCAGATTCATTTGAAAAAAATATGCGCATGTTGGTGAGTCCATCCATCCGCATTTCTTAAGATTTGAAGCAGTGCAATCTACATCACACTTATTCGGTTGACTTTACACCATATCTTTCTATGGGTTATGTTGAGCCAAGCAGTTCTTTTATCCGATCAGCGGCTAGGCTCTGACGATGCAGTCCATAGTTGTTTCCATCTGTCATCAATATAGCAATCCTCGGGATTTCAGGCTTGGAGGTGGGTTATCTATACGAGATGGAGTACTTAATTGGGTACAACCAGCTGCAAAACTCAAAGAGCAGACTAACAAAGCTCCATACCTATGCAAGAAGTCATAATGCTTTCACTTGATCATTGGAGGAAGAACTTTCACAGGGCAGGAACTCGAATCAAGAAATACCTTGACGATAATGGTGATGAAAATGGCCTCTTCCATTGTTACAGAGAGGTGAAAAGAATTTCAAAGATAAAATCTCTAAGTGAAGAGAAAATGCGTTAACACCAAAATTACAAAAGAGGATAAACATGTTCTGTTTACAATGTGAGAATGATCTATGGATCAAGTTTTTCGGATAATCAAGTCAATCCATTTTTGCCACCAGCTTCCTAACACGAACCGCAAACAGAGGATCTGCCGGAGACTAACTATATTTGTTATTTATTTAAAGATGTTTACAGAATAGATCCGAGTGCGGGAGAATGTAGCCTATAGGCCACATACATGTGTGCCAACAAGAGTGGTTACATGCCGGGTAAGTATGGAGATGTCTTAATTACTGCGCAGGTGTGCGCACAGCGTGGACTCATGAGGACTGTAGCCAAACAATTGGGAGTCTTACCGTAAAATTGATATTTTAGGGCAAATTTATCAGAAATCTATCTCGGTTTCTGAAACTTAAATTACCATGGACTGTTGGACACATATTCGAAACTCTTCAAGAACAAAAACATAGTCTTTAAAAACTCAATCAAAACGTTTGTGGCAAAATCGAGGTAGATAATATTTTTTGAAATTGTCATAACAGCATGTGCTTTTTAAGCACTTTTTTATATAGATCCTCGTATCTGTGTCGTTTAAAGCACTTGCTCAGAACAGATTTTTTTTTACCCATTACTTCGTGCCCCTTAAGTGGTAGACAGAGAGTAAGGACCTCCATTATTTAACAACGTTCAACTCCCATAAGTATTTCTTTTACTGAATTACCTATCTAACAACTAATGACTCTAAAAATTCATTACTGATGTTCGATTTTTGAATGGAACAAACCACCACGGGCTTACGACCGTCTTCTACTGTTGTTTCTTTTACTTCCGATCTGGCTTTTCTTGAAGACGGAATCGATGTTTTGTTTTCAATCCACACCATACCTTCTTACACTTTTCATTTCAGTTTTATCAATTATTCTTTTTGCATTCATTCTTTCATTTCAACTTATTGACTTTCATCTTTGTTACAGCACTACTTCCATACCACATTCCTTCCTAATATTTTATTGCATTCTTTGCCCCACAGACTCGCTGCACGTAGGTAGGTATATATTCTTTATAGAGCTCTCTCTCTCATACTGCATTTAATATTATAATATCAAAATCTGGCACAAAGAGAGAATAAGTTGGTTCGAGTGTGTTAGCCCCAAGCAAGGACAAGTGACAACATTAAATAAAAATAAAGAGCATAAGTTTGGATGCCTACATTTCATCAGATCATGATGGGTCTGAGTTGCAGTTCTGAACATCCTATTCTTACTCAACAAACGTTTTGCCTGGATGGGAATATGTCCAAAAGGTTTTTTTTGTTCGCTTTTTAGGAGAGACGAGTAGACGAGGCCGACCTCGAATGACATGGTCCGACCATATCGGTGCCGTCTTAGAGGAGGGCCAAGTCAGGAGCAAAAGGAATAGAAGAGCATGTATGCGGAATGTTATGCGTTTGGAGGAAGCGAATAAGGTTTGTTTGGATTGGAAAGAATGGAAGTCCATACTCTCTGCCTACCCCCTTCGGGAAACAGCGTGATGGGTAAAAAAAAGTTTTAGGAGAGCCCCTTAAAAGATTGCGGGCCCATGTTGACAACACCGGCCGTCAACCAAATCTCAATGTATTATTACACATTTAATGAGAAAAGTCAGTAACATGTATGCAAGGCAAATATTGGACCACTCCTAGCCGGGGCACATCCTTGTATATTATATTCGGACAAATATTTGTTTTGGACCAACCATAGGTACCTGTATGCTTGTTTACACTATATAGCATGGTTCGCCTTCTGGATTTCGTAATTAAAAAATAAATAAATATATAATAAGTAATTGGTCGATGTGACGTGAACACACCCATAACAATAATAACTATATTGAGGTTACCAGCGAAAATGACAATTAATTTAAAAATTGTTGAACAATTATGCAAAAACTAAGTAATTCAAATGTTTCCTTTGATCATGTATACATAATAAAGTAGAAGAATAGAAGTGGTTGGTAGACCAGTGGTATCAGTCGACGACTTTCGTATGTACAGCGTACGGGAGGTCGTGGGTTCGAGTCCCGGTGCCGATCATTTCCACTTTCACAACACAAGCTTTTTTGTGAAAGATGTCGGAAGTGTATTTGTGCATGTTCACTTTTTTGTTCTTCTCTGTCTGAACCTAACCTAACCTAACATCTGACTTTCTCTCTATGGCCTATTACCTGATTTAATGGTAACTGATGTATAATTTTTGAGGTGTTATGCCATTTTGTAAGAACTAAAAAGAAAACACAAATATATTTCTTGTGTGGATTAAAGTATTTCGGATCTTTCTGGATCTAGAAAATATTATTTAATCCACCACACAATTTAAGCCACCCAGGCAATATCACGCATTTTTTTATACATTTTCCATTGACAAACTTTATCTCATAGCCTTGGACTTTTTCAATGATCTGATACTTTAATATCACGTCGTCAATTGCACTTGCTTTGCTAATAAATTTGGTTTTTACATTGTTCAGTTATGGGGCAATAATTTGCGCTGCTTTTTCTAGCTCGCAAAGAGTATCGTCTAAATCATTTTCATAATTCACAAATATCAGAAAAATCTGAGCAGAGCGGAAATCAAACCAGAGACCTCCTAACAGACCAATCAAATCATATAATGTCAAAAAAAAAACTGTCTTAATACCTTATGTAGGAAGAAAACACTCAATTATTATTAAATTTAGGGTCCTTTTTTTAATTGAATCATTGTTTGAAGGGCGGTGTCAAATAAATGAGTACTATATTCGGAATGGTAAATAATCCATTGGGGTTCTAATTGTAGAACCCCATTGCTTCGAGGTCAAAGTTCAAGAGTTGCATCCATCGCGGGTGGTAGACCCCCTGACCGGGGCGATGTGAAGACAGACAGAGAGACAGACCACCATCCCGAAGGCAGAGTTACCCGAAATGTCATTCAATTTGCTGGACATTGGTATGACGACTAATTATTGACAATTACTTTCAATCAGAGCTGTAATACAACGACCAGTGGACACCAGCACTTCCTGCGTCCAAAAACAGGGCCTACATGTACCTAACAAGTAACAACATACATTGGTATTACTACTATGGATAGCAAATATTTTTAACTAAAGCAGACAGAAAATCAATTATCTGGATCCTAATGGACAAGCAAAAACAAATAGTAGTTATTTAAAAAGATGAAGCAAAACACATAGGTACCTATTTACGGGGAGGTCTAGTTTAGAGATATTATAACCTTCTACAAAGTAGTAATTTAGTACACAACTGTAGGCCTAGACAAAATGCATTTGGCGATCGACGAATTCTTCGACAATGTAGATTAGGAAGAAAATTAACTGTCCACTTTTTATATTTTTATATAAGTGTCATTGTGTGGTTTAAATAATGATTGTTTACATGTTCCAGTGGACAGTTAATTTTTTCGTACTATACATTGGCGAAATCTTCGTTTGTAGCCGAACGCCAATTTGAATTTGTCTACGGGGCTGGTCAATTTTGGCTACATCACAAATCTTATAATACGACAATTAAAAATATTATAATCTTTGTCAGACTGATTTTCGTCAATAGGTTATATAATACTAGCAGTCTGTTCCTGCTTCGCACGGGTAGGTACATAGGTATTTAAAAAAATAATTCAGTTTTCTTATGATCTTTATAGATCCCTAACTTTATCAAAATATTCTATAGGCTATGTTAATCTGGAATAATGTAGCATTCTAATGGTCCCCTCCCGTCCGGCTCGTACCCCAGTGACGCCTATATCTCTGCCGCATTTTAAATTTTTTTTTTAATAAATCAACACTTATTGTGGCATTATTATAATAGTTAGACGTATGCTGTCGCGACACTTTTTGTAGATAATTATGTCCTCTACAAAGTTGTTGTACATTATTTTACTCTATCTTCAATAATTTACGCAGCGTACGCGATGTAAAGAATATTTTAGGTAAATTTTTTGCACCTTGGGTTACATTATTGGAGTTTTAGTAAGGATCAAAGGCTATATGAAAATAAAATATAGCCTATGTTCAGTGGGGAGAGTGTAGCTTCCCAACAGTGAAAGAATTTTTCAAATCGGTTCAGTAGTTTCGGAGCCTATTCCCGTCAAACAAACAATCAATCAATCAATCAAAACTTTCCTCTTTATAATAGTAGATAGTATAGATAATGTACATTTTGTCAATTATTAATTGTTCTTTTCTTATAAACATATAGAGCATTTTATTTAGTTTATCCTAATTTTCATAGGTTTTTTTCCCGCACGCCGGGCTCCAAAAGAGTAGGTAGACCTGTACTCTTTCCTATCCACTTTAATTCCTTTCTAAGCCACTCCATTCCTTAATTTATTTCAAAATATTAGGTACCTACACATTTCTCCTTTCCTAAAATTGTTGATCTTTTTTCAGGATTCACTTACTTGCTCTTGAAATATTATACAAGTCAATCTTCTGATTTTTTTGGCATTTTATAGATATTTGTTTATTCATATATAACTCTAACAAAAAAAAATCTAAAATATTTAAAAGCAATTGAATCGTATCAAGAAAAAAAAATATGAATCCAGAAAAAAGAACACCATTTTTTTGAGAAATGTGGAAGGAGTTAGTGATTTATATAATATGATGAACGCATTTACATAACCTTTATATATTAACCCATGTTAGACCATCATTGGAACACACTTGGTACAGTTCTATGACTTTTGATTACATTTACAATCTTTACTTTTTGGTGTAACTTGATGAATTCTGACATTCATCAAATATGCTTTTAGAGACAATATGTTAATTTTATGCTTGCTCCACGTAAGTAAGCTCTAGGTTAGGCACATAATATAGTGATCACAATATGCAGTTGAATCCAATATCCATAAATCGCAGACTTTTTGTTCGATTTTCAATCATCGCTGATAATGCAATTATAATTATGGTATTTAACAAAATAAATGTTATAAGTACCTATACACATTTTTCAATGTTCTCCTTTCTCAGTCTACAACCTTAAAAAACTGGTGCATGAAATCCTGTTACCATCAATGATGTACGAGTGTGAAACGTGGACATGGACAAAAAACAAGAATGTAGTTAGTACAAGTGCAGTAGAGATGAGAGCTCTTAGAAGAATATGTGGAAGGTCTCTGTTGGATATGTTGGAGCAAAATTTATTTCGTGGAATTAAAATATTCCGAAGGGGGGAAGCTACCCCAATGCGGGGCCCAACAGGTCCAAAACACCTGACCAGAAGAGGGGGAGAATGCCAACAGGTGAACCTGGGGCGCGGCCATTCCAGGTCTTCATCAAAGGGTGACTGACAATCGGCAAATAAAGAAGGGGAGTTGGTACTAATTTTATTATAAGGGTGATTAAGTAGTTCCATGTAGTCCAATTATGAATCCCGTTTTGATTACGTAAAAAGGTATAAAATAAATAAGGATTTATACCAGTAGTGTTTAAAAGTAGTATAGACGAACGAAATTGAAATCGGGATTGAGTTTCAATAGTAACCCCCCAAGAATTGGGACTGAAATTTTGAGGGTTCGTCGAACTTGAGTTATATAAAGTTGGGCATGCGAGCATGAAGAAAGCTTTCGCGCAACTGGCAGTTGTTGGGCCTACGACCACAATAATTAAGAAGGTGGCTGTTTACAAAATGAGCGTTGTTATAATTACTCGGTTAGACGGTGGACTAATTACCAATTACTATACTTACCTGTACAACGGTGGCCTGATAACATGTGAAGGTATTAATGAGGCTGATGTTCCCTCTATAATAATAAGTGTCCAATTATTATTGTTGCATTGTGTGACACCAGGTCATAAAAGCAATGTTGATATTTCGCACCTATCAACTTTTATATCTTAATTAAGTCTATACTTATATTCCATACGTGCAGATTGGTTGTTAACATACCTACTATAATAGTTCTTTCATTATATAGGCGGTTAAAGGTTATTCAAGGATGGTCTAGAATCACAGTTGGATCTTTTTGGTATTTTATTGTTTCTCAGAAATAGACCAAGTTCGACGGACCTACTTAAGACCTATACCTACCCAATATCGCATACCTACATGAATATAGTTTATTTAATATTATATGTAAGGCGACAAGCAAAATAAATGATGGATGACAATAACGAAATAGACAAAAAGCTTTATTAAAACAAGCCTAGATTCAGCAGTAAAGGCTAAAAATAAATAAATAACAAGTTTTTGTTAAGAAATTTGATAAGCATCTGTCGCGTTTCTGTCCCACAATTGAATACCATTTCAGTTCTTTTTCAGTCATTAAGAAATCGAAGTTTTCTGGGAGACAAACTACACTATTAGTAAATTTCAGTACACAAATTCAACCCCATATTTTTCCTACTGTGTCAGGAATGGTTGTGCAAAGGAGCAGATGAACCATACCTGTTGCCGGATTTTGGATTACATGCGTCGTAAGGAAACCATCATGCACTAATCTAAATGCTCATTAGGTACCCTTTAAGATCTTTACCTACAATAAAACAGACTTTAGTATAAAAGCTTCAAACGCAAGGGTAACCTATAAACTATAAAGCGTGCATTGTCTTAAAATGATAGCAATGTATCATTTTTATGCCTTCCATTAGAGATCGTAACATTGTCAAATCTTTTTTGGAAGATGGGTAGGCACCTATCAAATAAATAAATGTACCTACTTATTGAGTAGATACAATGGCGAAGCGTCTATAGAAGCAAATTCCTCATTGCTTTGCCAAAAAGTCCGAAAAATGGTTTTAAATACTAAAAATGCGTATTTTTTCGGGTTTGTATCGATTGATTTTTTCACCAAAACTCTACGAAAGATGAAAATTTTTGGTGGTATGAATGGTGCCAGTACAGCGTAGTAAACAAAACAATGCCAAAAATCTAAAATAGGCTTCCCACAAAAAGAATACCTGACCATGCGATGCTCGGCAAGTGTCCGACGGACGAAAAAGCTTCCTACACAGGAATCGAACGGTGGGGATGAGCTTTAAGAACAAACAAGGTTTGCTGTTTAACTTATTTTTGAAATTAGATTCGGATTTTTTCTTACCTTTTAGAAGTGGATTTCAAATCAAATCTGATGGTGCAGTTATTGTTATAATCCATTAATTAGTTTGCGGGTTCGTACACACTATTGAGAGATTCCAAACACAACTAAATAATACAAACATTCATTTAAGAAACACGTCCATTAAGTTGAGTAAACAAATAAATAAATTAACTAAAAGTTCAACTGATGGTCACTTCTAACTGTGTAATAATTATTACTAAATTAATATTATTATAATATTTACAATGGACAATGTCCAAATATAATTCCGGGGACTCGTTATTCCGGAAACACAGGAAGTCAACAAAAGATCACTACCTACTTAGATTATTTTGGATATCACAATCACTGATTGATTTGTCATTTACTACTAATTACTTGATTGTTTATTTATTGTGGTTAACTGAAACGTTTTTTTTTTTGTGTTGTGTCGAGTCGCACCGACGCAGGTTCGCGATCCGGCTCGGAGCTGGCACTAAATTTGTTTGATTTCGTGTCGCGAGACGTTTCAATAAAGACGTTGTCTAGTCTTGCATCTCAATCTACACACGGACCACGGGAGAGCGGGGGAGGGAGAGAGATGTATATAAAGGTACACAGGGACAGTTTTAAACGCACACATTATTTTGCGCCTTTTTGTCTAAAATAACTACCGCTTTTACTTGAAGCCATCATGCACGTATTATATAAACTTCTATATTTTTGTTTAAATTACTCTAAATAAAAATATTATAAAGTGGATGAAATGACTTTTATTTTCATATTATAAACATCTAATCACCTTAGTAATCCAGAATCGCAGATTGAGCTGGCTTGGTCATCTTCTTCGCATGTCCCCTGAGAGTCTTGAATAATTATGCATTTTACACTGATTTTTTTTAATTTACCCATCACGCCGTGTCCCGTAAGGGGTAGGCAGAGAGAACGGACCTACACTCTATCCATGAGCAATTAATTCGCTTCTTCCACTGACGCCTTGTTTCTCATACAACCTACTCTCCTATTTTTCTTACTTTTGACCTGTTCTTCCTTGAGAACGGAATCTATGTGTTCGATCCACAACATTCTCGGTCAGCCACGATTTTTAACACCTTACCTTTCAGCCTTATAAATTCTCTTTGTCATTCTGTCACTGTATTTTGTACACTGATCTGAGTTTATTAATACAGATAATTTATCTTTTCGACCGTGGCTACTTGGTGGAACATACTTCGAACTTATTTTAAAGAAACAAAATATTTAGTTTTTTCCACAATTTTTGCACAATTCAAAAATTGTGGAAAAAACTAAATATTTTGTTTCTTTAAAATAAGTTTATTAATACAGTTTTTTTGGCTGAGCGATAGTTTATCCCTTGTCAGAAATTGAATCCACCTTTCTGATAAGTGATAAACTATAACGTTTATGGTTATAAAAGATAACCACGAGAGCGCTGCCGGGAAACATAATGACGCGAAACGTTATCTGAAAAACTCAAAAAAATCATATGCACAAAGCGATAATTTTGGAAGTAAAAATAAAACGCTATATTGATTCCAACCTAAATATATTTGAATCTATAGACATTACTAGAAAAAAAATACGTCACCTGATTTCAAACCCGTCGGGGAAAAGCTAATCCATAGACATTGCTATTGAAATCAATATATTTCAGTGTAACAACATTGTAATCTTCTTGATAGTCATCCATTGGATAGTTTTCAATTGATGCGGCAGTCAAATTTTTCCAACACTTCATCCACTGCATAACATTATCTTATGCATGGCTACCAAGAACATTTATCTACACAATGATGGGTTGGGTTGGATTTCTTGTCTCTTTCCATTCTGTGGCATTAGCTTCCGGCCACTCTCCTTATATCGTCAGACCACCTCAGCTGTGGCCTACCTGGGTTTCTATGACCAGTTCTTGGCCTTCTCATCAGGGTTTTCTTGGTCCATCTGTCATCCGTTGTTCTTACTTTACGCCAGCCCAGTTCCATGTTAGTGGATTTAAACAATAAACCCTCCGAATACTTATTATGAAAATATTGCTCTGGACGTCCCGGATTCGATCAGAGTATTTGAGGAAAGAAGTAAAGTTTTCAAAAAAAAAAGTAATTAATAATAAAATTTGAATAAATCTTAATGATGAAAATAGAATCGCCTCTGTGCATTCGAACTACATTTTCTTCAAGTCAAAACGAACAAGGCAAATCAAGTTATCAAATAGACAGAGACAGCGATATAACATGGCACGTGTTCTTCACATGCGCACCTTCGCATGGATCAACAAACCTAACTACGAGAAGGATAAACACATCATTAATTATGCATCCGGCGCACTGGTGCGAGGGAGACGAATACATTTTCATCACTTTCACATTCCTTTGGATCCTGAGAATATTTTAAGTAATGATCAACCATTATCAGTTTTTGTCTCATCTTTTAGTTCGGGTCAGAGCGAGACGGCGCGTTAGAAGGTTTGTGTGTTTTTTTTTTTCGTTTTGTATTTTTTTGTTGTGGATCGACTCCCGCGCACGGCAAACCGCGGATGGCTGCTGGTATAATGTCTTAATCACAGAATAGGATAATATTATATTATGAGAATCATTTTATATAATTTAGGAATGGATCTAATTATATAATTTGAATATTGATTTCATCGTAGATTTTTTTTAAACGCGATTATTGATTTGCTGTCATGTTTTGCTTATCTGGTTAATAGATTTGAATTATTACGTATAAATTTGCATGATTGTGATTTTATGTTTATTTTTTTTATTGTGAACTGTTAAGTACAAAAGAATGTACCTAGCTATAATGGTATCGCTATTTTAGAATGTCCTATATTGGCTAAAGAGACTTTTATATTGTGTGTGTTCATAATGTCACCTGATAGGATAGAGGTAAGAAACGAGCGAGACCATAGTTATATCTGTCTCTCTCATATTCTCATTAAAAGGATCATGATGGTCTCCTAAGAATGCGAAAAGTCTACCTATTGTAATAGGTATATAATATATGCAGATTTTTTAAAACACTTTTTCAAACAGTACTAACCTAAATACTCTACCGTGGGCAAAATTCGATAATTCGAACAACTACATACCTATAGGTACCTAAAACCTCAATAATGTCCATTGTTGTAATGTTAAAATGATGAAGATTTATAGAATCCGCGATTTTACCAAACATTAGAATCTTCCAAAGACCATTTCCCCCATGAGACTCGAAGCCTCATTCCTAGTAAGCCCGTACAGGGATTTTTTTTTTTTATAAAAAAATGAATCTGTGCTCACTCAAAGTGAACACAAATACACTCTTTGACTCTTTCACAGTAAGCTACCGAAAGCTTGTGTCGTGAAAGAGGAAGATGGTCGGCACCTGGGATCGAACCACGACGTCCGCAGTACGAAAGCCGACGTTGTAACCGCTGGGTCACCAACCACTTCATAATGTCTTCGAATGTTGTTTACGTAAAGTGATCACACTACGCCTGTACCACTAGTATCAGTTTTCGATGATCGAATATCGAAACGATCATCGGAAGATTTTCGAAAAAATTCCATACAAAAATGATCGAATGATTCGATCGTTTGATTTTCGAACACTATTTGCACGCTAATAAGCGCTTATTATTATGTTTTGTATTTGTCCACATAACCGAAAAACACTACATTATTTATAAGTTCTTCTTCTTCTTATGGTCGCTCACAAATTGGCCTTCAGAGTCCGAAGCCATTGAATCGCGTCATTCGTCAGTGTGTGAAATTCCTGCAGCCCTTCTTCGAATGCCTACATAGGACACTCGTTTATCAGATGATCGCCTGCTTGTGTCATCCCACATGCGCATGCTGGTGAATTCGTTCATTCTCATTTATGAAGGTTTGAAGCTGTGCAGCCAACATCACATCTTATTCGGTTAGCTCTAAACCATACCTATATCATTCTGGATTGTGCTGAGCCTGGAAATATTTTTGTCTGGTCAGCTAATATGCTTGTCTCAATTTGTCTTCCATCTGATTATATAGATAATTTGCCTCCATGCGGTCTGGAATATCGACACCCCTATTGGCTAACTGCTGCCTTATAACTTGGTAGGTATTTATTGGCAAAAAGACAGAAAACACTTATGCAAATCTTTTGCTCCAATGGTTTCTTAGTTAGAGTTGTGTAATATTTAGGCGCATGTCGGAAGAAAAAGTATGAAAACAAAATCCTAAAGTGTTTCTTATTTTTTTAAAGAAAGAAAGAAAAAAATAAACAAAAAAGTGGTCCGCGACGTTTCTTGGAAGGATTGTGTATAGATTTTGTCACATGGTGCATTCATCTTCAGGTAGAAAATGATAGTGCGTCTTCCGAGAGACTGAGACGTTATAGCGTGCGCGAGAGAGGGATGGAAAATGTCTCAATACAAAAATAAATTTGACAGTCTCCAAAGTGCAGGGCTGCATCGCAGACTGATCAGGGTAAAACATTTTTAAGGAAATGAAAAATCGGTAGGTATCTAATTAATTTTAATATTTCTTGAGTCATCGGTATCCATCAAGACTATACGCAAAACATTGCGAATTAGAAATGGTCAACTTGAAAAGCCTGGATCAGTATCTGGCATTTAAGTCTTTTTGGTCAGCAATTATTGTAGAAGTTGCCCCAGAAACAGCTGCATTCAAGAGACAGGCTAACGGCATCATAGAGACGTGGAAGAGAAAAATTGTGGATGGGACAAACCAGTCAACTGATTGTGACTCGAAAGAAGAAGAAGAAGCTAAGCCCATTAAAATAGATATGAAACTTTTGAAAATGATGCAAGCTGTGGAGCCAAAATTTCAATTACCTCTAGCAACCAAATGATCTTCTCTCTATATTTCTATTTTAGGATCTATTTTAGGCTTGATAAATTGTTATTTAGGAAGCAGGCTTAACCTTTTGAGGGGTCGACTCTCAATTATTGTCTTTCCAGTTACACTGGGTCGGTTATGCAACACAATGCGAGATAATCTGAATGGAACCATCCTCCTGATATGAGCATAGCAAAATCTTTTTTCCTTCTTGTCAGACCATTATCGAAAAGGGTAACGAATCAATAATCGACAATGAAATGAAGACTCTCCGCCCCAAAGTGGAAATTATTCTTCAAGAGACTTAAAAACACCGCTAAATCGGTAAGTTTTGACGCCACTCTAAAATCTATTGAAATGACTTCCCACTTCGTAAATAGACAATGTTTCACGAACATTGTCTATATATATAGAATAGAGGTACATTAATGAATTTGCAGATGAAGTTACGGCGCGAGGGAACCTTTAATTTTACAGCAAAGAGGAAACCTATGTTCAGGAGACGACTATTACAGGTCGAAAAGAAGAAACCACAATTTTAATTGTCATGTAGTTACTACACAAAATTTTCTACGAGTAGGTATGTATTGGTTACTACAAAATCTGTGATTCTTTGAGTGTTCAGTACGACTCTGTGAAAACCATTGAAAGATTAGAATATAGAATAGAATGACCTTCCATAAACAAGGAGGAATGTGGCTGCCCAATGCCCACTGCCCAGAGACAATAAAGATAATGCAGCAATAGACACAGCTTCAATTATTAAATTTGGACAATGTGTTTTTACCATTTATTCCGTTTAATTATTTTACGACACTCACAATGGTCTCTTCGCTGGGGGCATCCTCTCTACCTGGTCGGTCTTCCAGGACACACAGATGCTCAACTCATTGAAAAAAATACCTAGGCATTGTTTCAAAAATGTTGTGTATTCTGTGCAGGGAATTGTGTCGAGAAGCACCGATATAGAATTATGTCTGCTACTACTGCAGGTGCTACTTTATTTCCAACCAAATAAAGACGTATCTTAGAAAACTGATGACGAATTTTGACACGTCATTTTGTACTGAATATCCCAAAATTTATATTTAGACCTATTAAATTTTAACAACTAACAAGGTAAATGGTGACTTTCACCAACCAACGGTTCAGCGTTCTCCACACCACATGAAACGCTACGCTAAGAGCTATCTAAAAGTTAGGAACCGTTGACCAAAGACGCTATTCTAGGCAAAGCTTTCAGAGATCCGATGAAGGAACCCGCAGGGCTTGTTTCTCGTTTGGACGCACCACTGTTCCGGGTCGTTTACACTATATAGCCTCTCGCTTATTAATAAATTTGATTATCGATTTATATATTCATTGTTATATGTAATTTCATGTGAATAAATTCAGTGTTTGACACTCAACGCGTTTATATTTCATCTATCAAAAATATACCTTCTGATTACCAGTCCTCATCGTGGCCTCTCTGCCACCGTCGTGATAACCAACCGGCCACGACCTAAGGGAGTCTATACTTGGTAACCTCCAAGAACAGATCTGAAACTTATAGTCACCAGTGGCACCAGCAGAGGACCTGATCTGCCACACTTATTTTCTTGGTATTGTATAACTGCCCGTTCTCATGGACTGTATCGTAAATGTCTGATCAGACCAGAATCTGACTCCCAAAGGTTTGCTTGATGGCTAAAAATTTTATATGGATCTGTTCCCATCTATCCTTTTTTAATTCTTTCTCGTCTTTCTTTTTTTTTGTCTTATAGTACTTTGCTAACAGGGTCTATAGTCTTCCCTTATCGAACATTTGGTCCCCTTGTCGAGTGTGAACCAGCCGCTGAATCACCCCCTCTCTCTCTCTCCAACTTCCATCTTTCGGAGCCGAATATTGTGTATCGGCTGCATCGCCGTAATAGCAGGTTGCTGTTTCTGCCTTTTGTATTATTTTTACTTATTTGCCGAAGACTCCTCGCCCCGTCAGACATTGTACCATCCTAAAGATCACCTCCCTATACTTCTTTTCTAGCCAGGGCCTATATCTTTTATTATAGATGATTTGTCCATCTACCATTGGTAGACTCTTTCCATCTTCTTTGCCATTCCATGAGTTTTACTATTCTTGTCCTCTTCTGTTAGGTACTATTTGGAAATTTCTAAACAGTAGGTACCTATATCTCTTTCTTTAGCTAGCAGGTCAATCTGGACCAGTCCTAAAAGTATTTGTGAGGGTTCTGTTGCTACAGTATTGCATAGGCACCACGCATACACACCCTTAGCGCAATTATCTTTTGCACGTTTAGGATTTCGTTGCTTATATATATTCTCTCTTCTGTTGCACTTGTCCATATTGATGCTGTATTATCAGTATCGAGCGCATGGCTATGGCCAATGTCTTCCTTTTAGCGTCCTCGTCCTTTTGATAGAGTCCTGCAAGGACGTCGCCAGCCCGGAGCCCAGGGGGGGGGGGGCAATTAGACCTATTCATAGACTATTGTACAGTACAGAGAATAAAGTGTACTTACAGTTTGCTACATTTCTTAAACTCTAGGGGGGGGGGGGGGGGGCAGGGAGAGGCAGCTGGCGACGCCCTTGGAGCCCTGGTTGATATTTAAGGGAGTCCTTTTTAGGCAAAATATCGTCCACATTTACATAACCATGAACTAAAAAATGACCCGGAAACCAATTTACTCCCATTCAGGTACCTACCTACATCCTTTTTTTTTAATTTGTTCGCCGGTTATATACTTTTGTATTACAGAAAAGTGTTAATTTAGTAATAAACTTTATTCATATTCGATAATAAGGCGTAGTTCTGAAGGATATGACTAAGTTCTTGGAGAAGTTTTTAAGATTGCGCATGATATTTTAGAGAACTCTTGTTGCCTCCCTATGGTGTCAGGTGGAGCCATAGCTGAAGATAGTATACAATGTAGATGTAATGTTCGTATAAATTATTCCAACACGACTTTTATATCAAAAATGGCGTCAAAATAAATAAAATAAACAATAACAGTCAAAGTAACGCCCAAACGTATAAAAAGTGGCGCGCGGTTACACCCAGCATTCCATATTTGAATTTATTTAAATTTAAATTATTCCATTACACTCGCACACCAAAATCATCTTTATAATGTTCGCTAGTTCATAGAAAACGAGATGAAAATTGTGTGAATAATAAAATAATTATATGATTTGTGATTTAAATTGTAAATTATAACTTGTTTACAATAATAGTATTTAATACTAACCTTTTTAAGGTTTATTTTCCCGTGTGAGGTCGCAGGTTTATGTGACGTTTTATTCAGATATCTTTTTGATCGATGATCCAATGTGCGAATTGTAAGATTCACAGGTGTAACTAGTCTCTTTACTCTAAACTGGCGCTTTGTAGAAAAGTCAAGGTGTATGTACGAAGAAAACTATACCTTAAAGAATATTTTTATGTATTCCACATTTTTTGTCTCAATTTCATACACGGTATAATGTGTCTTTATTGGCAAAACCGATTCTCAGCCTTGGGGGAGAAAAGGGGTTCGTGTTGCCTCTCTTTGTGTTCCGTAGGGCTCACTAGCGATGTTGATGCTATACTATTTTTTTTATAGGAATCGATTGATCTCTGAAACAAATTTCTGCGACATTGGAAAAAATAAATTTTCCCTTTGTGACTCCTTTGCGTTTAAATTTAAATGAGGCAACAAGAGCGCAATATCGATTATCTTCCCCTATCTATACGTGCCATGAAGCAGCTCTCATCAGCCTCAGATCTGCTTTGAAGGAATAGAACCCAGCACGAGAGAGGATTACTCGTCTCAGAAATCCTCAGAGGAAGAACAGCGCTTTTTTTACCCATAATTTAACCACACCTGCACCTGTGTATCGTAGGTACATCCTGCTAGAAAACTGTCGGGACTCTGGTGACCGACAGTTTCCCGTCAGGGGCCATTATAGTTTGGGAGGAGGACATCGCAATTGAATAGTACCTACCTTAACCCCCTATGTTAGGTCTTAAAGGGAGTTTAGCTTTAGATTTATCTCTGACATAATACGGCGGAGAAGGGAGAGGGTACATTTTTTGTATGTTGATAAAGAAAATTTCAATTGATGAAAAAATAACAACTAATGACTCTATCAATTCATTACTAATGTTCGATTTTTAAATGGAACAAACCACTACGGGCTTACGACCGTCTTCTATTGTTATTTCGAAGGCTGGCTTAGTGTGATCACTTTACGTTAACAACGTTCGCCATTAGGTGGTAATGTTTGTCTCCGAAACTCCTAATCATGAGAATTCTCAACATGTTCAACATGTCGAAAAATCTCATGTATGCAACAAGTAGAAATTTAATAATAAAATGAAAAATAGACATAATAGTTGGAAATTGTTAAGAACAACAGGAAATTGTTAAGAATTTCAATTGATACCTAGTAGGTACATAGTCGGTTTTTCAATTTTTCATCCTGGTCTTCTTCGCTTCCAGGACTTCATTCCAGTTCAATAGCCCAAATTTGAAGCCATCGAATTCTTTACATTGTGTAATTTTCGACCCGGAGTCTCAGTTTGGGAGAGACTGGAAAAAGCGTTTTCATTATTCAAGGCTTTAGCCTCCAACTTGTCTGTCTTAGGGATATATTGTTCCGTTGTGTTATAAGAAAATTAAAAATACAATAATCATAAATTATTTATGTACATGCATGTATCACTAGTCACTAGCTTTGACCGAAAATTTTGAATTACATAGCTGTTTCACAATGTAGCTCGCGTTCCGGCGTCCCAACCAAGTATGGTATGATGACATCTACCGAAATATCCGAATAAGCACCTGGCTAGAGGACTCGTCCTTCGTGCGGCAACATGGTCTAGCAAATGCTTCTAACCTCTCCCGCTAGAGGGCCAAATGGACCAATACAACAAATTAATAATCGCTTCTTATTTTCATTTCATAAACACTTTATTATACTTAAATGCTTAGAAATCTATTATTATTTAGATAATTTTACATCCATTTAAATTAATATATTTTTTTTCCTATTTTCCATTAGGTTATTTTATGGAGTTAATAAATTCAATTCATCTCCTAGTAATAATTATTTCATTCGAGATTTTTTGAGCTTCACTATATTTTCGATAGATGGCAACAGTGTTTCCATTTTCGGTGATTATTTTTTCACACGGTTATGGGACAAAAAATCTTATACGTATTTGTCGTATTCCAACCTATAAAAGTACCAATAAAAATAATACATTGTTGTCCTCTTGGTTTGCCAAAATATTATATCATAAGTTCTGAATTTTTATTCTTGACGAGCAGCAAAACCTGTCGGATGGCAGGCATGGAAAATGGTAATTAATTGTTTGATTGTTCCATAAATCAGCTGTTTCATCGCCCCGTAAAGAGTCTCAATCTTATTTTGGCAGCTGATATTATATAAATGGACCCACATTGAGATGTGCGGACCATTTGAAATTTCTTGTCGTAGCAACAGTTGTATGATCAAGTTTTGTTATTTTTTCTTAGATAGGTAGAATAATTAATATTTTTGGTGTTTACCGTGTAGTAATTCATAATATGAATGAAAAAACACTTGTCTTATACTACACAAATTATTTATTGCAGAGACGCGTTTCGTCCTGTTAAAACATTTTCGATCTGGGATCAGACAAGTGTTTTTTCATTCATATCATAATAGGTAGAATATTTCGCGCGGATACTTAGGTACTATTTTTGATAATTATTATTGTCATAGCAACTAGCGACTTATTGACGAAAATAAATTATAAGTACCTAAATTTACCTAAGTACTTATGAAAAATATTTCGTTAGAGTTAGATTATTTCAGCAATGAAAATTTTTCTTCTTATTATTTATCAACCTATTTCCGTCCAATCGTCCATTACTGAACATAGGCCTCCCCTCCCTCCTTCCAATCATCCATGTCCTGAGCCTCCCTTATCCACGCGTCGTCCGTCCATTTAGCCTGTCACCTGCCGACATTTCTTCTACAAAAATTGTCAAACTTTACCTACCTACCAATTGCTAAAATTGTCAAAGAAAACGTCAAAACGTAAAAGTGTCATAAAACTAAAATCGATTTCACTTCTCAAATCAGTAAATGAACGTAAATCTTTGCCAATAGGTACTCCTATAAGAAATGATGTGCCTAAGGTGCTAAAACTTAGAAAAGGTACTTAGCCCACTATTTGACCTGAGTGCCATTTAATATTATTCCATGCAAGGGCCATAAATAGGTAATTACAGGTATAATTTTCTTTTATGCTCGAATTTAAAATGTGTTTTTCGTCAATTGATATTAAATTTTATTAAAAAGGTCTGGTAAATAATAAATTATGCTCCTAAAACGCATAATTTATGCGAAACAATCGGAAAAGGAAAAGCTTGATTTTTTTTATTAACGAGGTACCTACATTCTGTGTAGGTACATAAGGACTGCGTTCAGTATTAAAATATGTGTGAGTTTTAAAATATGTCACTCAACACAAATACACTCCTTGACTCTTTCACAGTAGGTAAGCTACTGAAAGCTTGTGTCGTGAAAGAGGAAGATGGTCGGCACCTGATGGGATCAAACCACGACGTCCGCAACAAACAGTACGAAATCCGGCATTGTAACCGCCAGTCTACCAACCACTTCATTGCTAGTAGGTATTCGGTTGTTTACGTCAAGCACATGCCTGCGTATGCGGACTTTAAATTTTTAGGTCCACGTCTCATAGTCCGCCATTTTTAACCTTTGGCTGATAAACTTTTTTCATTGTATGAAATAATAATGACCCGACAAAAACCTTTCAAATTGGCCGAGAATGACGTGGAGCGAACACATCGATTCCGTCCTCAATTAAGAGCAGGTCAGCAGCAAAAGAAATAGGAAAGTTTCTATGGGAAATGGTATATATCGGTGGAAGAAGTGATAATAATGCGCATGGAGGTCCGTTCTCTCTGCCTACGTGATGGGTAAAAGTAATAAAAAAATTGCACTGATTTTGTGAACATATTGAGAATGCCTCCAGTGGTCACAAGGTTCCTTACACAGCCATCAGATCAGGTGGACAATGCCTGCAATCCTTTAAACCCTGAAATCATGAGTTATATTCAGAGGTGCAAATATAATTAGTATTTGAATACCAATAACAGGTAGGTAATGCGCAGGTGCTTATAAATCTCTCATTGCCTCAACTAAATAATGGAATAAATAAATAAACAATATTCCTCCGGTATGCGCCTTTAAGGGTAGCACCGTGAGCAGAGTAAACCACACCCCTACCAAGATTTACGTCACTCTGTGAGTGTAATGTTTGTACTAAATATGATGAGCTCACCCAAATTCAACTCAAACATATTTTAGACCTTTTTCACATAAATAATTGACAAATAATTACTAACTTGCTAACCTATGCTAAGCAATGATATTGTTCGAATTTTTAGTAAATTAAGACCACTACTACGGCGGCGGGTTTGTGACTGTCTTCTGTTATTTCGAAGGCTGTCTTAGAGTGATCACTTAACGTCAACAACGTTCGCCATGAGGTTGTCAAATTTCGAATCTCAAACTCATCATACGTCAAACGTGTTAAAAAATCTTATGCCACGGTAGGATTCTAGCCTGCGCCGCAGCCCCAGGGCTTGATTATTTTACAACTCGAAAATTATTATGTTAAGTGCCAAATACATGACAGCAGTCACAGTCTTTAAGTTTGGTAGCTCTCTTGTTCTCAGTAACTTCCAACTTTTATCTCTATATTTCATTCATTATTAAATATCTACTTGTTGCATAGGTTAGATTTTTCGACGTGTTGAACATGTTGAGAATTCTCATGATTAGGAGTTTCGGAGACTTTTAGTGGTTTGTTCCATTTAAAAATCGAAAATCAGTTATGAATTGTTAGTCATTAGTTGTTACATATTCTTTTATGTTAAAGTTAACTTCAAAAGGCTTTAGGCTGTTAGCACACCTCCGCCGCGAATCGCGGCACACGGAACTGCAGAAAGCGAAATCGCAGGTAGTGTTAGTACACTAGCGGGTAAACGAGTAGCGAAAGAGAAAAATGCACATAAGTAAGTATTCTATGGTTATGTTTTGTTGGGAAATATAAATAATTAAAACCACAACATTATTTCACATTTCATATATATTTTTAAATATTACAACATTAACAACGTTTTTACTTACAATTTAGAAAATATGCACATCCAACTTCTGCAAACCATCCCATAACAAAACGCAATTGACGTTTTCCATCTGTGATTTCTATGGAAAACATGACGTTCGCTTCAATTTCGCTCCAAAATTCTGTCGATTTTGAGGCTGTTAGCACACCTCCGCCGCGAATCACGGAACACGAAACTGCAGAAAGCGAAATCGCAGGTAGTGTTAGTACACTAGCGGGTAAACGAGTAGCGAAAGAGAAAAATGCACATAAGTAAGTATTCTATGGTTATGTTTTGTTGGGAAATATAAATAATTAAAACCACAACATTATTTCACATTTCATATATATTTTTAAATATTACAACATTAACAACGTTTTTACTTACAATTTAGAAAATATGCACATCCAACTTCTGCAAACCATCCCATAACAAAACGCAATTGACGTTTTCCATCTGTGATTTCTATGGAAAACATGACGTTCGCTTCAATTTCGCTCCAAAATTCTGTCGATTTTGAGGCTGTTAGCACACCTCCGCCGCGAATCACGGAACACGAAACTGCAGAAAGCGAAATCGCAGGTAGTGTTAGTACACTAGCGGGTAAACGAGTAGCGAAAGAGAAAAATACACATAAGTAAGTATTCTATGGTTATGTTTTGTTGGGAAATATAAATAATTAAAACCACAATATTATTTCACATTTCATATATATTTTTAAATATCACAACATCAACAACGTTTTTACTTACAATTTAGAAAATATGCACATCCAACTTCTGCAAACCATTCCATAACAAAACGAAATTAACGTTTACCATCTTTGATTTCTATGGAAAACATGACGTTCGCTTCAATTTCGCTCCAAAAATCTGTCGATTTTGACAACTTCAAAAGCGGGCGGAATGCGAAACACACGGATCCGCGAAATATCAGGCGGAGGTGTGAATACAATTTGAAGTAATCTATGGCGAAACACCGCAAGAGAGAGATGAATGTATAGAAAATAGTACGGGTTTGAGCATGCTATCTCACTCTCAACATGGCGCGCAGAAACTGACAGATGTGACCGGTTTCGCATCGGCTAATCCGCAGCGGAGGTGTGCTAACGGGGTCAAGCTTGTCATTTGTATAAAAGAAATGGTCGATTCCGGGGTCCGAACCTTCGATTTTAAGTAAATGAATTCGAAAGTCGGTGACGAAACCACTAATCTGCCAACCACTTCGATTCCAATTCTTCCCTAGGTATAACTGTGGGGCTAATACGAGTTTAATCGAAGGCTAATTGCACGCTAATAAGCGCTTATTAGCGTGCAAATAGTGTTCGAAAATCATACGATAGAATCATTCGATAATTTTTGTGTGGAAATTTTACGAAATTATTTCGATAATCGTTTCGATATTCGATCATCGTAAACTATACTAGGGCTAGTTCATTTAATTATTTTGCCTCTTGTTTGAAAAATTTACGTAACAAAATTGTCGTTAATCAAAGTTTGGTTGTTTCTCTGATTCCCAAAGCAGCGCTGCGGTCGTAAATCCCCTCGCATCCTATCTAGGTGTGCTGGCTGCCAGAGTCCCAAGGTCCAGAATCTGCCCCGGGGTCCTGAGTTGGTGGAATATGCCTCACCAGCCTTATGCTTCATCTTGAAGAATAATTACTCTTTTAATTAAAATAAAACACCAATTAAAAGGAACGATTTTTCTCTCTTTTTTTCATTGTAGAAATGTATTTTTTGGTAATGAAATGTATTTTAACAGAAGGTGAAGAATATGAACATGTTTTGGAAGTAGATCATTGCCATCAAATGCAATAGATTCCCTTTTGTTGCCTCCTTAAACTCGTGGTGGGTCTTTAAAAGGAACTTGTCTTTCTCAGTCTGCATCAGTCCACTCCTGGACATAGGCCTCCTCCAGACTCTTCCACGTCTCCCTAGCTCGCAGTGTGGGATGCTTACTTGATTCTAAAAGGAATAATAATTAGATATTGATTGATCGATTGGTTGAATATTTACGCGTTAGTTCGTAGTGGTTCAAATTTGAAATCTATAGATAGGTATAGAAAGTGGGTTAGTGCGAACGCTTACACCAATAACTCGAGATCGGCTGAACAGATCATTTTTGGTTTATTGTAGTCTTCTCCGCTCCGGATAACAGAATAACTAAGTAATAAAAAATCGAAAAATGGATTCCAAATGATATAAAATCTAATATTAAAGTTAGTATGGAACGAATTTCAATACAACAACACCATCTGTGAAAAATTCTATAGAAACACAATTTTTATCTACTTGACATCCATTGACATTAAAAATATTGGCACGCATATTTTCGATGTATTTTTTTTAGAAGAAGCTTTTTTTTTAATTTGTTAACATTGGAGCGCATTTTTATCCCTTTAAAAAGCAAAAAGTGATTAAAAATCTAATTTTGAAATCAAATTTCTAAGATTAGGGAAAGGAGCAATGTTACCGATGTGATCAATAAATGGCCCCACTAAAGTAGAGCTGAAACGGTCATTTAGTAAGAACAACGAGATGGACCAAGGAAACCCTGGAGTGCAGACCAAGAACAGTTCATAGAACCCAGGTAAGCCACAGCTGATGTGGTACGATGATATTAGGAGAGTGGACGGCTATCAATGACTCAAAAATAAATAGCAACAGACAGAAAATCGTGGAAGTCGGAAAATGAGGCCTATGTCCAATAATGGATGATAAAGCTGTTATGATGCTCTATGATGTTATATTTATTACATAGTAAGGTCTTATGTATTGTACAATTAAGTATGGGCAGTTAATATATATTTGCATGCTTTGCTGTGTATGATTGTTTCATATTACTTATCATATTTATGAATAATAATATTAATACGAATAATAATTGTTGCAGTTGGATTTCATTGAGTGTAAGTATACATGTGGATGTATGTAATTGTTATTATTATTTTAGTGAGTGGATGTGTTGTGGATGTGCTGTGTGTGTATGTATGTGGTTAGCACAAAACATTGATATCGGGTGGAATCTTGTATTTGCCGGGCGGTATAGGTACTCGCGCTCTATGAAAATCACAACTTGTATGGAAACAGCGGAATTGTGAACAGGCCTGCATTAGAATTGTTGAGATGAATAAATTTCAAAGTTATAATATCTTAGGGTGAGTTTATTTATTTATTTAACCAAATATGTTCTCCAGAGTCTGGACTGCTTGAAGCTGGTATAAGGAGAAATAGGTACAATGTTTTCATAGATAATTACAAGCAATCAAGTACAAATACAAAAAGATCAGAATGAATTAAACAAATCAAAGAAAAGTCAAATACCGTGATGTATCCAACAAAAGCATGCACGCAATTAAATTAAGAAAAATAATATATATAAGTTCCAACACGTCAATAAATTAAAATAAGTAATATCAATAATTAAAATGAAGATCAACATTGTAAAGTAAATTCCAAAACAGTAAACAAGTCAAGTAATATGCACAAAAAATATTTCATTTAAAAAATAGTGTTTATATACCAAAATTAATTAGAGCCAGAGCTAGAGATAGAGCATCCCTCCATTCCCTCCTGATCGCTGATATTGACACGAATCAAACAACAAGAGCAAGAATTAACACCAAGAACTAATTCATGAGCGATGACAGATTATGCCCGCCAGAGTTTTGTTCGTTATCAATATCAACCATCAAGAAAGAATGCTACCTATATTATTTTGTTATTACATACGAGAGAGAGGGTGCAAGTGAACTCTGCTTTACCGGCTTTAGGCATCTGTCATGGCGTACATATTTTATAATATTTTTCGATGAAAATCTTTATAAAATAAGAATTAAAAGACTTCTACTTAATTTTTTGTATTTCAAATCAAATTTCGTTCGATTTTATACAATTTCATACCATAATGCTACAGTTCTACATAAAATTTAGACGTATAATAATTTTACTTTTAAAACATGACTATCTCATTTTTGTATGAAGATTTTAAATTTTTAGTAATTTGTAAATAACATTAAATGTATTTGAGAAATTGGAAAAATTTGTATCTTTGATCACCACAAAATAAATATACCTGCAAGGATCCACTACGATTAAAATCAAACCTAGAGTCAAATAAATATACATTACTGAATTATTATGTAGATTCGATATTTTTTTACCAAGTAACTAGGTACTTATACCCTTTGCTGTTTAGATGGCAGCATACTTTTATATAATAAATGCTTTTCATTTATTATGTGCGAAAATATAACCATTAAAAGCGAACATTGTCAAATAAATATATTTATATACATGCACAGGCACCTATACTTGAACAGTATGAATGGAAGTTCCGAAATCCAGTCCGGCACTGTGTGTTAATCCCTTACCGTCCCTGTTCAGATCGTAAATCGCCTCTCGGCGACCTGACCGATGAATTTATTTATTTATTTATTTCGGAGCAGCGAGGGAGCGAGACGGAGACACAGTAGGTATATATGCCGTCTCGCCGTATCAAACGTCTGCCCAGTAATTAAAACAAGACTCTTTGTTAACCTCTTTCTGCTCTCCGGACCTCGATGCCTCAATGCAACCTCCTATCTCTACAATTTATAATATATTTAACAAAAAAAATGTCACACGGAGGTTACATGAAGCAAATTTTCTTATTTGCTCACAATTTTAAACATTTGTCTCAATATTTCCATTAAAAATAGCAATAAAAATCTATTTCCTGCTTCCAAAATTGAGTCATTTTAGTTGCTTGTTAGGAGTATGTCCGAACAATTTGGACATGTACATAAACAATATGTTATCTCCTGTTTTGTACATAAAAATACGTGATTATGTAGAATGTAGATACCTACACAAAAAATATCAACAAAAATGTGAAAATTTTTAGCAAAATTAATACACATTTTTATACGGACAGAAACTATCCACAAAAAATTTAGTATTTTCTTCTATAATTTTTTGTGTTTTATTCGACTATGCGTTTGATCAAAACATATTGATTGGTAATGCTCAGACTCCCTAATGCGGAATATTGGAACTTTTTGAAAAAAAAATTGAAAAAAGTGTGAAAGATTGAGTGGAACCCAATGGGGCCACTCAATCTTTTTTCGCGACCCACCAGTTTGTCGCCACTCATAGTTTGGGAAACACTGATCTAGATAAAAATTAAGTTAATGAAATAAGTGCTGGGTTTCTTCAGACAATAGTCGGAAAGACTTCAGCTGATAAGCCAGGAAAAACCTAAAAGGAGGCGGGGTGATATAATATTTTGATAGATAGGATGTTTTGCAAGAGGATCGTGGGGGACTTTCTTTGTGCATGCATTATCATATCTCAATGTAATCCCCGCGCCCCTCGGGAACACAGGAGGCCCCACCCCGCGCCCGGCCTACACACGCGGACGTACCACGGCGATTTTATGCAAAGTTTTGCAAACCGAGGAATGTTGCTTTGTTTTAATTGCAATTATTTGAATTATGTGTTCCCGTCTTCAGGTTGACTGAACATATCTGAACACGTACATCTATAGCCACTTACTGTACTATTACTTACATATAATAATAATAATCGCAATTGGTCCGGACATTGTATTGGTTGATCGTAGAAAAACCGTATGACGAGAATTTGAGAAAAGCTGAGCATGACAAAATAATTATTATGATGCCTGTTGGGCAGCATTTCCATTTGTTATCTATTGTCACTGTAATATTGTGTATGAAAAAAATAAATAAATAAATAAAATATCTTCATCTTGCTCATGACATCAAAGATATAATATGACATAAACCAACCATGCACTCACATAATACCTATAGTGATATCAACGAATGGAGTTATTCCTAAGTCTCTTAAAGACAATCCAGGGAAACTTGGCATCTCTAGTGGTCTCAGATATGCCATTCAAATCAAAAGGGTGTTAAGAAAGTTCCTTTCTCTGTAGTTAGAAGGTCTCTCATGATAACATTACATCGTGATGGAGCATGAGATACCAGACCAATATTTTATAATTAGTTTATTTTAATTTTGTTTTTTTTTTTATATAATAATTTAGGCTTTTATATAAATATCGTATACTTTACATGAATATATTAAATAATAGTGATTTTATTTACTTATACAATTATCATTTTAAACCCCCGAAACAGCAATGCAAGACGTTCGTAGGCCCGCAAGGGTTAATTTGAAAAAATATCCATAGAAAAATCGGACCTAAAAATTGGTGCAGAATTGTCTTCTAAATTCCTAGTAAAATGCCTGAAAGAGAGGAAATATAATGTTGCTAATATGCTAGCTATCTTGGTACAATTTTGCACTTCTACAAACAAAACAATATTTTTGGTGTTTTTCCTCGTGTAATCGAAAGAAAAAACGAATCTTGGTTTCTTTTCGTCAATATGGAAATACTTTAGGTACTGTATTTTAATGGTTTTAAAATCCTTAAATTAATCTTAAATCTAAGTATATTAGTCCCGAATCGTCCCGTGTTCCCACTCGGATGGTAGATACACACGGGAATGAGTCGGTATTATCCAATTTTATGTAAGGCCGATTCGCTCACAATGCACAGAGACCATCTCGGGGCGCACATCTCGTACCTCCGTATGAATTATCGAGGTTTTTACATGAATTATGACCATTGTCGGGATTCGAACCCGCTACAACGATCTGGAACGAGTAATTAAAACTTATAACCATTTTGCGAACGCACGGCCCTGCACGGCCATTTAAAAATTATCATTTTGCATATTTTTGTATGATTTATTATTAATTTTTATTTATTTATTCCGTTGTTATTGTTTGGCACTTCATTTTCACCTTACCTCGATCTTCATAAATATTTTACTGTCGTATTGTTCTACTTATGGGAATACAGGGAGACGACAAAAACACAACAAGCAAGTTTTTCGTCGTTTTGAAAACTCATATCCTTTGATATAGTATTATTAATAGCTTTTATGCTATAACTGAAGGGTTCATTGCAACAACTAAATACAAAACGTTGATATGGGAAAAAATGTAAATTGTCCTTAATTAAATTAATTCTCAACGTAGTAAAATAAAAATTGGGATCCTTTGAGGGACGATTAATAATTATAGGGCAATATAACTATTAATTTAATTTATTTATCAGTCTCATCCCTAGGCCTTTTCAGGCACTTGGAGTCGTCAAAATGATACAAAATATTAGATTAATGAATTCAAACAAAAATGATACAAAATAATAATAGTAAAAAAACAAGAATTGCACATGAAACAATCTTCAAAAGTACACAACGAAATAGACAAATGAATACGTAGGCGAGGCTGAAAAGGTGTAAATGCCCCTCACAGCCTCCTGCCAGCAAGTGTAATTAGGTATATAAAAATAAAAAGGTATATTATGTAAACATCTTGAAAGTCACAAAAATCTCAAATGTCCCTTTTTACGCCTGTCGTCCAACAGGTTTTGCTGCTAGGTATATCATGTGTCTTCTTCTTCTTCTTTAGCTTATCGCCGTCCGCACTCCTGGACGAAAGCCTCCTCCATGTCGATCTCTTCTGCGCAGTCTGCAGCCATAACACCCCAGCATGTCGCTCCAGATCATCCCTCCATCTCATCTGTGGTCTTCCTACACTTCTTCTCGTGGCTCTCGGTCTCCAATTCAGCAGTATTTTGGTCCATCTTTCGTCTGTAGCTCTAGCGACGTGTCCTGCCCATTTCTATTTTAGAGTCATCACCCGGTGGATCACGCCTGTGACTCTAGTTTTATCCCTGACCGTTTCGTTCCTGACTGTATCTCCTGGGGACAGTCCTAGCATGGTTCTTTCCATCGCTCGTTGCGTGACTCTGAGTCTCTCTGCGCTGTGCTTTGTCAGAGTGACACTTTCAAGACCATATGTACTTACTGGCAGAACACAAGCTTCATATACCTTCCTCTTCAGGTTGATGGGTGTTTTATTTTTTAATATATACGTTAGTTTCCTAAGGGCAGATCATGTGTAAGGATGTATAATTGCACTCTCATCGATCCTTGTGGGATCACACAAAACCTCTAAAAGTACAAAGTTTTCGTACTTTTTTGCTAAACGGACTTCATAATATATTTAGATACCTATACTTATAAATCTTGTGAAGTAATGTTTTGTTTCATTTAATTGTCTGGTGTATGTTCCCATTGGGGTGAAAGGGAGTGCACTGGCGTCCCATCCTCCAGCCAACCCTTCCCCTCACCTTAGGGAACATGTGCGCCGTCATCGAGGGATGGAAATCACACACATCGAATCACGTTTGTGAAAAACAGTCGATGCTGGCGGGCCTCATATTGGATGATACACATTTCAATATAAAAGTATGACATTAAGCTTGAAAGGACTTTCTTTTAACCGGGTTTAAATTTCAACTGACTGAATCTATGTGGGTTTTTTTTTACTTAGTTAGGCGGAGAGATTGGATCTACACTCTTTTCTATCCAAGCACCCATCTTTCGCATCATCCATCGACAATGTTTCGCACACAACCTCTCCTATTTCTCTTGCTTCTGATCTGTCCTTCCTTGAAGGCGGAATCTATGTCTTCAATCTTCCCATTCTCGGTCAATCACTTCTTCTTACACCTTATTTTTCAGCCTTTCCCGCTGTTGGTTTTTTGCATCAATTCTTTCAAAATCATCTCAAATTTTTGGGGAATCTTTGGGTCAGAACTGATACGCCATCTACAGAACAACCAGACCACGGGGGCTGGCATATGGTGAATCTTGATAAAGCCTATATAATACTTTCTTGGATAAGCAACAATATTTGCCGCCCAGGTCTGCTCTTTTTACGGTATTGTCAAAATAATTGAAGCAGCAATTGCATAGGTCGCCCCTGGAACTCCTACTACCTCCTTGCAAAAGGGGTTGGGAGACTTGCTGCAGCTGATACGCAGAAATGAATTGGCTGGCTTACGGCATGGAAGCTTGGTACAGACAGACCAATTAGCGAGTTGAGACCTGAAAGAAAAGAAAAACCTATATTAAGTATTTGAAAAAAAAAAATAACAGAAGCGAATATGTAGTGTATATAAATTGATTTGACTGATAAATTTTTTTTTTTTTATTTTTTTTTTATTTATTTATTTAAAACAACATAAATCAATACATACACAACAATATTAGAATGGACAAATTTAAATTATAATCAAAATATAATTATATTATTATTCCTCCTTATAGAGACAAGTCTCGTGTAAAGGAGGAGTTTAACTGAGAATTTTAGATTAAGCACTTAACTCACAGGAATAAACACACACGTAAAAAATACAATACACTATACACATTCATTTTTTTTTGTTTTTTTTGTGTTTTTTTTTTTTTTTTTTTTTTTTTTTCTAAAAATATATCACTATTAATTATTGTCATACAAAAGGACAATAATTAATAGTGATAATGATGGTGACAAAATGTGTTTTATCACCTCTTTTTTAAATTGTTCGTTGCTTCTATTTGCGCGCACTTCACTGGGCAGATCATTGAAATATTTGATACCTAGATATGTATAATGTCTTTGAGCCACATCTCTGTTGCACAGTGGTACTGGTATACAATTGATGGTCCTTAAGATTCTGGAGGTTTCAGTACTCACGGTAGTCTGAGACTCTCGTTCTTTAACTACCTGCAGCAATGCATATTTTTTGAATATCTGTGCCACTGTCATCACCTTTATTTCGGAGAAAAGCTGGCTCGATGAATAATCTCTGGGCTTCTTCAGAATGATTTTGAGAATAAGTCTCTGAGTTACCTCAAGAGGATACAGATTTGATGGGTAGGCGCCTCCCCATCCCAATATGCAATATAATCAGAAACTTTGAGTTGTTGGTAGTCTGGTGGTTACAACGCCGGCTTTCGTACTGTTTTATGCAGAGGTCGTTGGTTCGATCCCAGGTGCCGACCATCTTCCTCATTCACGACACAAGCTTTAGGTAGCTTACTGTAAAAGAGTCTAAGAGTGTATTAGAGTGAGCACGGAATAATTATAGTAAAAAAAGCTTTAGAGCACTATTTTTATTATTAAAAAATCTTTATGTATCTATTTGTGTAATAATTTAGAAAAGTCTTAAAATAATATATTTCTTCAATCGATGAAATTGTACCAAAGCAACATTATTTCGATGATGCCAAGTCAAAAAGGAGTCCGCGGCAACCCTTTTATCCGGACACATTTCTTTGTGTTGTACTTTTTTTTATTTATTATTTTTTGATATTAAATATTATTTCATTTTTTCTCCAATACCAAATCATTTTTTTAATTCCTCGTATTTTTTTACTTCATTTTATACAAAGATACAGGATGACGTTCTTTTTAAACAAATCAATCACTGATAATATTATTCATTCATTATTTTAAATATTTTTTGAATTAAAATTAATTTAATTTAAGTTCTTTCTTTCCTGTATGCATAATGTATATACATAAGTAAGTCCATCCTGTCATATTTTGTAGTAACCAGAGAGATCTGAGTTTTTAAGTTTTTTATACATAAGCTGAGACATAAGCGCACAATGTACAATAATTTATAATACAACTATTTGAAGATTCAAACCCGCATACTCATATGTCCTGTACAAAGACGCTAGACCGGCTAGACACTGGGACGATGTTACACCTTCGAGAATAATTTATTATTCTCTTATGTATGTATAACAAAAATTAACCTGGGCTCACCCAAAGTGAACACAAATACGCTTTCGAAATCTTTCACATACATCAAAGTTTGTGTTGTGGAAGTGGAAATGGAAATGGTGGGCACCAGGATTCAAAACCAGAATTTTCAGTACTTACGCTGTACGCACAGAAGCCGCGTCGACAATCGCTGGTCTACCGACCACTTCAGATCTTCTTTTACATACCTGCATCCTAAAATATCCAAGTAGGTATGTAAAAATGAATCACTATTATAAATACCAACTTTTGTTGTGTTTGCTATTGTCAGGACGAATGATTCACGCATATTATGAAAGTTAAATTGAGTGAAACATTAGCAAATTTAAGAAAACTTATCGATATTATTAATTTTCATATAGGATAATTTTTTCTGTCGCGTCAATTTGTTATTTTATTCTTAATTTACCTTCCCGACATACGTTGTCTTGAAGTTCTTACTATGAATATTGATTTCAAGTTTATAACGTATACAAAAATATATTTGAATGTTAAAAAAATTACCTCTAAATGAAAGGAAATTCTATCAAAAATCTGCGTAGGTAATGAAAAATGTTTTGAAAATCAATTATTGTCAAGTAAATAAAAATGGTGTTGTTATAGATTAGTTCATAGATGGCGTTGCCGTCACAGGAAATCCTTTTCATACATATATGTGCCTATTTTATATTATTTCTTATGCATTTTTCTACTTTTTAATAATTATTCTGTTATTTGGAGCGGAGAATAATACAATAAATCAAACATCGGAAGAATCTGTTTAGCCGATCTAAGTGCTCGCACCAACCCGACTTTTTTTATAACTTTATAGATGAAATATTTTTAGTCATGTGTTGAAAATTAATAATCATCCTGTTTATAATATGCTCCGGTATAATATGTCTTTACAAGGAATATGTCTGATTGAACCCACAGTTACATGTATGCAGACATACTGAGGGCCGGTGCGGCTACATACAGTCCCATACAATCCCATATACATACAGACAAAGCGTTCAACTCCTTCATTTATATCCCATGACTCCACAAAATTATATTTTTTGAAATCAAATACATATCTATAGCTACCATCATCAATATTAATATTTTTTCTTCTTTTATCGAATCAATGTTTCGTATTCATATTACTTTTTGTTTTTTTATTGTCTTGTTTTGTTTTGTTGTATGTATTGATACACATTTTGCGTTTTTAATGATCAGTTTCAAAAGATTAAAAATTCGATTTTTAAAGATGATTTGTGTAATAAGATAATCGACACAACGCATTTGATTTATTTCTGTTCATTTGCGATCGAATATAGGCATTTGGAGGTTAAAATTGAAACGATATTATTTAAGATTACTTAGCGTCTCTGTATGGGATTGCAAAGGATGTGGGTTCGATTCTAATAGATGAGATTTTTCGACTCGTTCACTTAGGTTTTTTTTTAGTTTACTCATCACGCCGTTTCCCGAAGGGGGTAGGCGGAGAGTGCGGATTTCCATTCTTTCCTATACAAACAAACCTCTTTCGCTTCTTCCAAACGCATAACATTCCGCATACATGCTCTTCTAGTCCTTTTGCTCCTGACTTGGCCCTCCTCTAAGAATGAACCTAATATGGTCGGACCATGTCATTCGAGGTCGACCCCGTCTGCGTGCACTCTGACAATTCATCTTTCTTTTTCTCAATTCATTATTTTTTCTTAACAACTCTTCTAAGAGTGCGAAATTGGAGAGCATATGGGGTTTAAAATAGTAAATAGGTAATGAAAATCATTGGTTTGTGGAATAATGAAGAATTATTTAAAAACGATGGGGGCCGCGTCCTGCGCGCTTGGCACAATAGTTGTCATGACGCGCAAGTGTGCGTGGGTAAATGCGCGCCGCGCATGTGTGTGTGCGTTTAAAAAGGGAACCCTTTAATAAATGTTTTAGTGTTGAACTAAAAACATTATTAAAAATACTAAAAATAATACAAATATGAGGGAATACGCCGGAGATGACATGACGCGGGTCTGGATGGGTTAACCCTTTACCGACCCGTGTTATTGTTATACATTTAAATTAATTTATTTATCGTATGGTATGCATTACATCACATCATAAGTTATTCAAAGTAATAGTCATTAGGTAAAATAATAAAAATGTTCGGATGAGCTGCGCAAGCAACTTAAAAGGTTTCTTGTATATTCGGTCGCTAGTTCATTGAAGGTGAGAAAGTCTTCTGGGTCTCCATCGTATGCTCGAAGGCTGCATTCAGTTACAATGTGTCGCACTGTCTGTCTCTCCGCCCCCAGTCGCACTCAGGGGAGTCCAGCCAACCACATTTGTGGAAGAAGTCCGCACGTCTCCCGTGTCCTGTACGGACCCGGTTGAACGCCGACCACACTCTGCGCCGCTGGTCCAAGCCGGGTGGTTTTATTGTTATACACGGTAATTGACGGGTTTCTGCATTTCTAAACATTTAAATAATTAACGTAGTTTCAAGATAAAAAGAACTGATTATCCCACGTTTTTTTTTAATATAAAAAAAAAAAATACGCCAAAAGCACATTTTTTTTTCAGATTTAACTTTGTACCTACGTAAAGTAGGTACAATCTAATAATAATAACAATCTCTTTATTAAGACCAATCAGCTATTCCCGCTGGTACAGGGTCCGGCAAAAAGATAAGATAAGTGATACAAATGGTTTTATTGATTATTATAGAAGTGAGTACATGTAAATTAATGATAAAACCACCAAAACAACCGATTTCGTCCATATAAGATCTGACAATGACGTTAGGCAATATTCGTCTTATCGAGCGGTCAGACATGTGCAAAGCAGCAGCATGTTTACACGCCGGCCGCTGAGGACTGGCTTCCATAGCTTCTCTTACACGATCGATATTCTCTGGCGTCCGGGCTGACCTTGGACGGCCTGTCGACTTCCATTTTAATGCTGTGGGGCTAGTACGAGTTTTGTCGAAAGGTTATTGCACGCTAATAAGCGATTATAAGCGTGCGAATAGTGTTCAAAAATCAAAAGATCGAATCGTTCGATCACTTTTGTATGGAAAATTTTCGAAACTCTTTCGATCGTTCTACAATTCCTCACCCACAACGAAATTGTGTTCCGAGTTGAAACTCCTCTTGGCCCCACATTGAAGCGTCTACGGAACTGCCGCTGAGCAGAAACACGGAATCACCACTTTTAAAAAATGCCTCTACAACAAACGCACGGTATTCAGCCGACCACTGCTCCATGGCTATAAATATGTCCTCGTGTGTGCTCTGGATCGCGCCTATCCCCACCACCCCCCACCACCTACTCGCTCAACAGTACAGTGGCAAAACCCGTCAGATCTTTTTGCCGGACCCTGTATAAGGAGAGTCAAAAAATAGTTTCACAAAATGTACATAAGACAACTCAATAATAAGTGTATAGTTCTACGTACACACTATGCAATTTTCCGTAAACTGTTTAGCTTTGAGTTCTTTTACTGACATTTCGCAGAAATAAATTTACATAGACATATGATAGTTCTAAATTTAATTCTGATCTAAAATGCTTAAAAATTTTAAAATACCTAAATAAACTATATACCTAATATAATACTTAATAAACAATTCCGAGTGGGTTTCGAAAGGGTTAAAAATATTCAAAGTACATTTTTTTTAAATTTCCCCACCAAATTGATGTAATGGTTAGTTCTCTCATCTTTAACCCTTTCAGTCCCGCACATACGCACACACACACAAGCACATGTTGTATTATTTTGGTTTAAAATGGGGAGAGCAGGAGATTTATTTTTATACACATTTTAAAAAAATGAATTTCATTCAAAATAATCTTATTTTTATAAAAAGGGGTAACGCACGAAACAATGCATGCGGGTGTGGTCAACCGTTGGCTCGCGGGCTTTTTCAAAACCACAGTATAAATATAATGTTTCATAAAGAATTCGAGATTTTTACACACTGAAAAGAATTCTAATTCTGTTTTTTTTTATTCCATAGGATTTTTTCATTTTGGCGACAAATTTTGAATATACATACATACATAAAATGAGTTTATTCAAAGGTACTAAACAGGTTTGACTTTTTAAGATAAATGTGAAATAACTATGAGATTTTTTTTACCTATAAAAACGAAGCAAATATTTCATCATCTGAAAAATAAAATCCATAAAAGTTGATAAGTTCCAGCTTGGAACACACTTAATTGTGGAAAAAAAAATCCTATGTGAGTAAATAAATAATATAAAATTGATACATACCTATATACATACCAGAAAATAAATATTTTATAATAGGTATATTAGATATGGAAAGCGTCGGCGTTTAGTGTCGAGACGAAATGTAAACTGTTTGTTGATGCGTCTGTGTTGCCCATTCTCCTGTATGGGTGTGTGTCCTGGCACCTGACCAAAGCCCAAGCACAAAAAGTCTCAGCTTTCGAAATATCAGAAGAATTTCGGGTAGAAGATGGTATCTACCACCGCATCACGAACGATGCTATACACTGGCGCACTCAGCAAGGGCCTACCACCTCTACCATTGTGGTCAGGAGATGGACTTCGTTGGGCCATGTATTAAGGATGCCGAATGACAGTTGACCGAGAAGAGCGTTGTTTTTCCTCCCATCAGGATCCCGAAGGCGCGGAAGACCTTCTCACCCTGTGTTCCGCTTCTTCGAAGCAGAGCTGAGGGATTTGGACATGGTGTGGGAGGAGATCATAAATATTGCGCATGATCGAGCCCAATGGAGAGGTCTTGTTGCCTCCGTGTGCTCCTGAGTAGGGTGTAAAAGAGAGTATGGATTGATTGATTGATTTCCTATTTGCAAACCATGAGAGTTTATTACGCTCACTATAGAGTTCAGTGCACGCATTTCAGTCATTTTGGAAAAGATTTTTACGATAGAGGAACACGTTATTAGCTTTATAGTCAAAATAGGTATAAAACACACGTTTTGTAAACCTATATATTCTTGTTTTGCTCATAGCTGTTGCGTATAACTGTTTGTCGAACAAATTCGAAATCATTCGAATAATTTATTTTGAATGTAACCGTGTTCTTATGGCGATGATGTATTTTATTGAATGTATAAAAAAATCACTTATTTTTTGTAAGGTTTGCGTATTTACGTAGTGAAAATTCATTATTATGAATTAAAACAAACACAGGTTGCACTTTCGCGAAATATAAAATATCGTGAAAGTGCAATTGTGTTTGTTTTAATTCATATAAAATAATGTATATTGCAATAATAGTCCCGTTGCTGGACCCCTGGCTAAAACTCATTATAGATTTTAATGCCTTTCTGTCCCGTCATACTGACACACACACATGTACATATAATGAGGTAGGTACATACTCTCATTACATACCTACTACATGCTATCTAGGTACTATCGAGTTACATCTGTGCGGTTTTTACTCGTGAAGGAAATAAATACATTTTCATATTCTTTTTAAAACAACAACCAAATTGTGTGAAATATATGCAGGATATTGTGTTGCTTATTTGAAAAAAACAATCTGAAGTACTGAGTACCTAGGTACATTACTATAAGATACATTTTTGTTGATTTAAGTAAAACAATTAATTCTCGATTTACGGTCAAATTTAAGGGAATCGATACATTTTCGGCTGTTTTATAATGCTTTTTTTCCACAATATGTATGAGGAATAGCTCACAAAGAGTTTAAAAATGTTGTAAATGGTAAAATGAGTTTGAAAACAAAAAAAGTAACGCAAATCAAGCTGTGTATGTGTCAATCAAACGCATGCTTATGTCCAATCTAGGTAAGTTCAAACTTTGATAAAATATTAATTTTGGTCCCATGATGGCCGATGATAGCCGAAAGTGATAACCAAAATATAAAGCTAAAAACAGTGTTTATTTGATGACTTAAAATTTTTACTAATCTGTTTTATAGAAACCCTTAAAGTATGGAAGAAAATTGCATAAATCTTTATCTTGACTGTATCAATTCATTACTGATGTTCCATTTTTAAATGGAACAAACTACTACGGGCTTACAACCATCTTCTACTGTTATTTCGAAGGCTGGCTTGGTGCAATTTCGCCATTAGGTGGTAATGTTTATGTCTCCGAAACTCCTAATCATGAGAATTCTCGACATGTTCAACATGTCGAATAATCTCATGTATACAACAAGTAGATATAATTAATGGAATAATTTAGAGATAAATGTTGGAAATTATTTAGAATAAGGAGCAACCAAATTTAAAGACTGCGACTACTGTCATGTATTTGGTGCCAGTAGGTATATGACTATGTCCATTTTTGTTAATGTCACACCTTTTTGCCTATTGGCTTTGTTGTTGCACAACGTTCTAATTTGTCTAGATTCTTGTGACCATTTTTCAGGATAGATCTTAACTCAACGATGTAAAATCTACCAACCGACCTGTCTCGTCATATAATATAAAAATTGGACTCTACGTAATTGACCTCACCGACAATTTACCCATATTATTATTAGGTATTGTCCAATAATATGAAACAATTTTTTTTAAAGAATCCAAGACTCGAACCTGCCAACAATTGGCTGGTGATTTATTCAGTTCCTCATACAGGTCCGTCATCAGGAGAAGGATGCTGGAGAGGAAATTTGGAGTGCTGAGTAATATTTAACATACATATTATAATGTACAATTGTACATGGCTCTGATTTGAGATGATATGCTCAACCGAAACGTGGAGATATCATTACATATCCGCACCATTATATTGTTACAAGTTCATTGGTGCAGTGGTATGTGTGTCAGACTATTCAATGCGTTACACATACTAATCGAGTAGGTACCTACCTGCAATCCAATCCAAACTCCCTTAATGCCCCACTTAGGGGCATAGGGAGGCAACAAGAGCTCTCCATTGCGCAATGTTTATGACCTCCTCCCACACCATGTCCAGATTCCTCAGCTCCGCTTTTAAGGAGCGGAACACAGTACGAGAGGGTCTTCCTCGTCTTCGGGACCCTGACCTACGGTGACCTTCGGTACCTTCCTACTTGATGTTAAAATATAATTATTAGATAATTATTTGAATATAAATAGAACACTTTTCAATAATTGAACTGTAAACTTCAAAACAATATTTTTACTGTCTGTTTTAAGTAACTCACTCGAAAAAACATTTAGGTATGTATAGGTACTAAAACTTCTAACTAACTGTTGTTTTAATTATTAATACCAACACAATACCCCCTATTCTGGATTTGTTCGACCTAAAATAAGAACGTTCCAAAATTTAAGAATTAAGGTCATATGAATTAAAATTCGTATTCTATAAAGCGATGTGTTCTAAAAACTAAAATGGCTTAAATTAGTTCACCATAAACAAAAATATGAATTATAATAATTGTCTATGGTCTATATCGCGCATGCGCAATTGGTCATGTTTGTTTATTAAAAATAATACGAGTGTCAAAGTAGTGACCAAATGGGTTAGAGGCATCTCAAATTAGCCTTTTTATCAGACCAACTCTTAGATTTCCTTTTGAAATAAATAAGTATAATTATTTTTAGTGCAAATCTCGTGTTGTAATATACGCAAGAGTATTTTATGAAAGTAGTGATTTTGATCTAACCTCCAATTTTCGATTTCGGCATAATGAAACACGCGCAAATAATCAATTTTATGATTTTATTTACCTTAATAAAGATATTTAACACTTTTTTTAAACTTATTAGGTTAAAATAATACTTTTATTATAAAAATATCATCAGATATATTTTAAGTCGCATACAATTAGGTGTGAACTAAGATTAAGAACGTTTTGACATAAGAACGCACTAAAATTGACTTAAATAGTGTTGTAGAATACCAAAATGAACTAATTTCAATATTAGTCATATTAAGAACGCTCTTAATTTTTATAGAATACCGATGTGCACTTAATAAAATTGGAACGTTCTTATTTTAGTTAGTGCGCACTTAAATTCAAACAGAATCGGGCGTAATGTAGATTTATATTTTGTTCATAAAACTCTTTTTTCAGACAATGAAGGTCAAGGCACCATATTATGGCCTTGTGTCACCGCGACCAATAATTTAAGTCTATTGAAACATTCTCCAATCCATGAATGCCTCTTATTGTCTCCAGAAGCCTCTTGCAGAGTGAAAGTGCCTCTTTTCGGCTCAAAAATCACCTTATTCATATTTTGATGCCTCAGAAAGATACGTCCTAACAGGATTCCCATCTCCCAAAAGGCACTGATGGGAATATGCTCCACATCAAGTTGTCTCTGTGGAATTCAAGGCGTATTCTTCACTTCCATATTCTTTACAGAGGTGCCAGGTGCATCCTCTATAGCTATAGCCAAATCTAGTAAAATTATAGTTCACCCCGACTAAGCCTTGCATGTAGAGGGAAGGATATGTACCTAAATTTCCTAAGGTTGCTTGGTATCAAGGTGATTTCGTTAGTCTCGCCTCCTTCGCCACGGGTCTATTGACACCTTTACCTAATTGGGGATTTTGGGGTAGAAAGGTTTACTTCTCCCGGAATGATAGGACTGAGGGAGAATGGATGGGAGGACTCATAGAAGACAGGAGAATATGCTGGTGGATCTAGCAAAATATGGCAAATAATGTTGCTTCTATGAAAAAAAGAAACGTGGTATAAAATGGCGGGTGGCCACATCTAGTTCAAATATAATATTCGGATTTGGAATAAAACTTTAAAAACATCTCGTATAGTAATTATTAGTATATGTGATGGTCGTGCCCTCTCTTTCATTCCCTACAAGAGTGAGGAGAGGAGAGATGTCAATCGTCGGCCTCGCCTATAGAACTGGTTTATCTTCTGTCAAAAAATGGAACGATTTTTACAGATTTTCAAACAGATGTTCTAAATTAAAATTAATAATGTTGCCAGCGTAGATTTTTTATTAAATTTAATTACAATTTCATTGACGAATAAGCAGTAGTTGCCATTTTTGGAACAATTTTTCTATACTTACCTACCTATCCAAAAAAAAATAGGCTGAATATGATTTCAATTCTGCTTAAAGATAACTAAACTTAAATTATTAAAATTGAAATTATATTAATAAATAAACAACACTATGCAAAGATGCCAATATAGCCGGTGAAACTAAATTCTTGAAAATTGCTCCCATCCAATCAGAGACAGAAAATTTCAGACCCGATCGGGAATTAAACCCGGGACCTCTTGATCTGAAGGCGCCTACTCTATTGGGCAACCGAGGCCGGTTTCAAATATCTGGCTACTATGGTAGTTAGTTAAAAATTGACTGCAAGATTTCAACCGGACAACAAAAAAAAAACAAGTAAAATAAAAATGCAGAAACCAGAGACGTAGAAACAAAAATATGTAGCGAATCTTATTCATAAAAGAATAAGAAGAAATGCGTTGCTATAAATTTACAAAACTGATGAATTATTATTGTTCCTTTAGGTCTTATTTAGTAAACAAATCGCGTTTATTTTATTGTTTATGAAACGTGTGACCTGGCAACAGGACCGCGCCTTGATTCATCTCAACATTTATGATGTATTAGATTTCAACAATAGTAAAGAAGAGTGCGGACATATCAATCTATACAGGTGGGCCGTTAGTAAGAAAGAGACGACCGTCGCCACACAGTATTTTTAAATTTAATTCCATGATGGATGTTCTAACATTTTTTTCCAGTTTAGGCGGGGATTTTTTTTTATTATAAATTTAAATCTCGTTCTTTTTTTAAATCAATGTTGTTATTCTTTTATTCCACATTTTTATTCTCCTTTATTATTATTTGAAAAAAGAACGAACGGGTTTTGTTGTTTTTATTGTACTGTGTGTGTGCGTGTGTTAGTGTTAGTGATGAGAAATATTTGAATCCATAGATGAATATTTTTTTAATTAATTATTATCGTTGTTTATGGTTTGGTTTGAAATGCGTTCGATTTTCAATTTTATTCTTTATAGCGTCTCTAAACGGTCATTAAGTATGAAATATTGACTAAATATTATTATACAAACATTTAATTTAACAAACTATGAAGTAATCTTCCCAAAATACTTTATTAAGACGCTCGTACAGAAATGGTTTTTTTGTATTGTTAACTTTAAATATGTTTAAATAAAGTATAAATAAGTTCTACCTAAGCGCGTATAATAAAAATGTCTAGTTTAAAGACGATCGAAGCCATTTTAAGATTTTTTTTTGCTTATGTTACTTTTGAATCAAAATAAATGTAGGTAGGTAGGTATAGCGTTGTTTTTCAGGCGCCAATTCTTTATCAGAGTATATCAAGTTCAATTCTCAGTCGAGTCAATTTTTATCATTTCAATTTATAGCAGACAATAATTATTAGGTAATAGGTTCCTGCCTCAATTCTACCAAATTATTTTTTATCTATAAGTAAATTTAAGTAAACCATTGCACTGACTGATCGACTAACGCGGCCATCCCGAAGCATTCTACACGGTTCACACATACAGTGACATACACGCCTATTTAATCGTACGTGAGTTATGTTTTGTGAAACGGGCGGATACACACATTGACCCCTACAGTTTCCGAATCATTACGCGTTAACTCGAAATTGTAAAGGATGACCTCCATCGCTGGAATATTTTTTCTAAATTCTTAACACGATATTGTAATAATATCCAGATACCATAATTTAATAGTTTTATGGATTTACGTCCTCGTCGTAAATCGTCAGCTACGGTGAATGGATGAAATGGGATGAAATCAGCGTTACAGGGTAGGTATTTTTTAAATCCATAATCAATGAATAGACGTTCATATCTAGGTCCACTACCATGGTACCGTAGTACTATCTAACTAAATTTGTTTAAGTACCTAATTAAAATGTGACTGATTTTTTTGTCTATGGGTTATTATTGTATAGGTGAGTGTATTGTGGCGGGAAGGAATGTGTTCTTAATTTGAAAATTTAAATATAAATTCATTTTGTATTATTATCATTGTCTCTAAGAAAATTTGTTCATATTCTATGTCACATGTACCTATACTGACGCGACATATTTTTGTTGAGATTAGTCGTCAAATTTTGTTAGTTCTTACATCAAGTACCTATGGTAACATGTAAGTACTTCTACCTTTTTTGTTGTATTATGATTCATTGGCAGCATTTATTTATTTATTTATTTATTTATTCAAGCATAAACGGCGTAAACGCCTTTTGAACAATAATTACATAGAAATGAGCAACAAATTACATTAAAATCATAATAAAAACAGTAAGGTAGGCAACAATTCTAAAACAAATATATAAAAAAATCAATGGTAAAACAATATAAAATCATATAACAGTACAATTACAATACAATCTGAATCAAAATTTAAGCAATAAAAGTGGCAATACCATGGGTATAATATTGGCATTGTTGGCAAAAGGGTATATTTACGTTTAAAGTCCAGAGCGTCCAGCTCAAAATGGATTTTTTCACACGTTTTGGAAACACAAAAAATGATCCCGTAATATGATACCTGCATTCTGAAATATTGTCAATATACCTATATTCCTATACCTAAATCAATTCTTTCTGAACAATGCAATATTTTCTCTCATGAAAATCATTTATTTTCTTTGAAAAAAAAAGCCGAACATAAATAATACAAATAAAATAAAATTGCAAAAATATTTAAGAAATATTAATACCAAAATTCTAAACACAAAAAAAACTATATTTATAAAAAAAAATGTATAAAGGTAATACAGATCGGGTTTCGCATAAAAAACGTATAAAAGATGTATTGGAAAAAAATATCGATTTCACTTGTCATTCTCAGTCGATTAAAATAGTGACATAAAAATGGCTAAATACGCTATTAACCTATGGGAATTTGCGCTAAAAAATACGTCTGATGTTCAAAAAAAATGTTCACACGGTTTAACCCGGCGGTCCCGGGATCATAACCCCTTGAACGTGACGAGAAGTTCTCTTTTAACCCCAAACTGATAAAAAAAACCTTCCCCTTCCTTAGTTTGGCAAAAAACGGAATCTCTAAAAAAATAGTGAGATGTTCGGATGTGGAAGACAGGAGACAGTGTGAGAAGGGCAGGGGTCGTGAATCTGTGAACGGCGGACTATTAAAGATTTATAACCGCAATGCATAATATGTATATTAATGTATTTTTTTTCACATCTGTACCTAGGTTGCTTCGATCGAACTAGGGGGTTGGTTTCGTGCGGGTCGGGTTTGCTGCGGATTGGTCTCCTCTGGGCTGGCTAGCGGTGAGCGGGGGACCTTAAAGGGAGAATGTATGTATGTATGTATGTACCTATTGCATATTTTGTACTGTTTTTATTTTAATCATCGTCTACCTCACCTCACAGCCTGCATCCACCTAGTTAAACAATAGTATTGCCTCAGAACAGATCTGCGTCTAGTGAGGCAATAAATTCCATTATGTGTTGTGTTGTTTTTGTAATTGAAATGTACCTATATTATGTTGTTGGAATAAAAAATTATAAAAAAATATTATATTTTTTAGTTAGTATTGATGTTGTATGTAGTAAAAATATTGATTGCCATAGATAGACGAATATGATTTATTAATTTATTGAATCTTACCTTTTACGTGAGATTTTTTTTAATGAATCTCTGCTCACTCAAAGTGAACACAAGTATACTCTTTCTCAGTAAGCTACATACAGCTTGTGTCGTGGAGAGGAAGATGGTCGGCACCTGTACCACTACCTACAAAAAAAAGTAATAAAGTGTAATGAAATACATGTTAGAATAGTTCAGATACGTATAAAAATGTATTGTTTAATTAATAGGTATAAATTTGAATGAATACATACCTTGAAAATATATTACCTTATTTTTATAATAATTTGAAGAACTTATAATTTTAAGTTGCCTTTTAATAAAAACAATTCCTTAAGACCGCCTCACATAAATAAAAATAGGTACACCAATTGTCAATAGATAAAATATTTGATTTATTTTATTTTTCATACTTACAGCACATCTAATTAAGGCAAACAAAGTAAGTAAAAAAATAAAAAAAATAAATAGATATATAGTGAAACTCAGTAAAACTGAAATTTATAATGAAAAAATATAACAATTGATATTATAACAAATACAACAAATATTATAATAATGTGTTTAGTGTAAAATTAATATTGTTGTATTCAATCGAAGACTTTTGGATGCTATTAAATGTACAATAATTATATTACTGTAGTAATTGGCTATTTTATGGTTGGGCTTTCATAATTTAAAAAATATAAAATAGAAAAACGTAATTTAAAAAAAAAGGTTGTGAACCCCTACCAAAAATCTTACCTTAATATTTTAATATAAAGTATTGTTTGAAACTCTTTCCCGGATTTTAATGTTTTTTCGAGTGGAATGTATTATCAGGGTGAACCCTCATTTGTGACGCGTCCTCCACCTGGTCTCATCTCCAGACACACTACGCTACGCCTGTTGCGGGATCATTTTTTATGAAAGTTCGCAAGGTCTTAGGGTTATTCTCAAATGACACACCCGGGACCCGAACCCAGCCCAGGTGAGACATTATCATTAAGGGGTGAATCAACCTTCTATCAATAAGATATTACATAAATCAAAAGATCAAATCTCGAAATATTTCAAAATAACCGTTTTTTAACATTTTTGCAGCATCTCACATATTGTCAACTGTTAATTTAATGCAATGTTTAAATCAAATTATTGATATCTTGGGCAGAAAGCATTTGGTGATATAACTTTACTACAAGATTCGTTTAATTTTTTATTTTATCAAATCAATTGCTTGGTGTCCAATTTTAAGAGTAGGTACCTATGTATGTATATTTTTTAACAAATTGAACCACTGCGGGCGTTCGACCGTCTTCCAATGCTGTTTGGAAGATTGGCTGAGATATGTTAACAACGTTCGGTGGTCAAATTCTTCGAAATCTCCAAAATTCCAAATCGTGGAAGATGCCTTAGAAATCCCATGGCGCCTGCATCAGAAATCCAACCTCTACCTATGACCTCTTCACACATCACGTCCATATCCCTCAGCTTCCATTGAAGTAACGTTACACAATATGAGAGGGTCTTCCTAGTCTACGGGACCCTGATCGATGAAAGAACAGGGCTCTCCTCGACCAATTGTCTTTCGATATCCTTTACACATGCCCCAGCCGCTCCATCTCCTTTGTATAATGGTTGTAGGTGTATGAACAATATAAAAAGATCTTAATTTAATTGTTCAAAAACGCAATTAATATTGAAAATCTAAGTAGGTATGTAGGTACAATGTACATATATGTAGATCTGTACTGAAAAGTCAAGTTAAGTAATATTTCGCATGATTAAAACATTAGTTTCGTACCATAAATTACGTTTTAGTCACCTGTAACCATGCAGGACCTGTGCCTGCGAAACTAGTCAGGGTATTAAAATTTGTGGATGAACAAATAAATTGTTTCATTAAAATAATTATTTAAATAAATCCATCAAGAATGCACGTCCAGTTCGTTAATTTTATAAAAAATTAGCTCAACGCAAAACTATGCACATCGCGTATATTTATGACTTTATAAGACTTGCGTGTTCTAAGGATGTCCTAGAAGAACCCTAGAAAGAGATGATCTTTAATAAATAATGCGCAGGACAAAAGCGATACCCCTAACTTAAAAATACAACTTTAATGGTGTAAAAATGCAAAGAAGTAAACATAAATAATTTATTAATAATGCATCGAGGTCAACCGAGGATCAGGTTAATTGTTATTCGGGTCAGCAGCGGGGCTGCCCTGCCCTCTCTAAAGACTCCTAAACCTGGGCTGGTGGCTGAGGACATTGCGAAGGGTCCCTGCGGCTGACAGGTGCTCCTCGGGCCCAGATAATAAGATCAGAGATCACTGGGGTGAATTGCTTTAGAATGGCACAAAGGGGATATCAAGGTCTATCTCTTAGGGGACTAATGTACCTTCTTTTTATTATTTTTATATTCCAATTTTTATACTTTTTTAGCGGTTGAAATTTCTTATATACACCCTATTACTTTTTTCGCATTTTTTATCTTTATTTATTTTCAACGACATAATGGTTTAATTTGAATGCTCAGAAGGCGTTGATTGTATCTTAGCTATGCGGCAAATAACTACTTGTTATTTGAGAACTGGAGATTCTTTTTTGTTTTGTTTTATGATTTGTATTGTTCAGTGTTCGGTTGTCTCTAATAAATAAATAATCATTAATGCAATACGAGATTGTTTTTCTTATAAACTCAACATAATTTTTCCCTCTTTGTTCTTTATTTCTATCCCTCACCCTCGGCCTAAGTCCCTGACCCAATATGCCCCATGTACATTCACCAGCAAATTAGAAAGTGCCTCTTCCCGGCTACTGCCCTGTGTAAGAAGTCTCCTTAATCGTCTCCTTGATATATTTTTTTTAATACTCTTTATTCATTAAAATAATAAAAAACAATACAAGTCCTGTTAAGGCTTTTACAAGCCTTGTCAACAGGTTCTTTACACAATTCGAAGTGGTTGGTAGCCCAGCGGTTACGACGCCGGCTTTCGTACTGCTTTGTGCGGAGGTCGTGGGTTCGATCCCAGGTGCCGACCATCTTCCTCTTTCACGACACAAGCTTTAAGTAGCTTACTGTGAAAGAGTCAAAGGGTGTATTTGTGTTCACTTTGAGTGAGCACATATTCATTTTATAAAAAAAAAAATATTACAAATACAAAAATAATTCGATTGTTTGATTATCTTATAGATTACACATTATATTGCACGTCAAACATTACCAAATAAGTACAAAGAATCTATATAGGTACTTACTCTTCATGACTATATTTTTTGATTATTTAGGTACTTTAAAATAAAATCTATCACACATGTTACTCACCAAACCCCACAACTCGCACGACCATATCTCACAATGCATCAATGATATCCATATTACTCACAGTCCACTGTCTCAGAAAGATCCCCTCTCCCAGTTGCCACAATTGTTTATATTATGATCATGTAACTCAACAAATTTAGTCATGCATAGAATTACTCCATATGTCAATTTTTAGATGTCAACAAAACTTTTAAATACCAAGGGACCTCAGTATTTTGCCTAAAAACCTACCTAGAAATTCCATTATTAATTAGGAAAATGCAATACATACATAACTGTTTTAATTCTCACAAAAATAGATGAAAATGTTTGTACCAAATTTGAAATTTGTTACGGATCTTTGTGTACTATAAAATGAACAAAAATACAGTTATTGACAAGGAAGCTTTTGCACGAAAACACCCGTTTTTGGCAGTTTTACCAAATCGATAACTCTGTAATTCCTTAAAATTCAAAGCTGAAATTAACGTTTTATTGTAGAATGAACTTAAGTGTAAAAATTTTGACGAGTACATTTTTGAATAAAAGCATGCTATTTTAGTAATTTTCTGTTTTTTTTCTGGGACGTCTTAGAAATTTTCTTGGTCCATAACACAAAGAAACCCGAGCCAAAGGAAATTGTTGGGACAAGCCCGCCAATTCATTTCGTCTCTTAGTATTACTTACATAATTCCTAACATTTGATTACTCAGAAATTAGAAAAAAAAAAAATAGTTTCTCATCAAGAAAGGATTAAAAAATATTTAGGTGTTATGAATTTAGTTTTATTGATAAAAAAAAAAATCATTTCCTCGTCTTCCATTATCCTTGTAGCGGTATTAAAAAAACCGTTAGGCTATTCCATATAAAGTATTAAATGTGCATCAGGTAGAATTAAAAAGTGCACAAAAAAATAGTCAATATAATGCAAAATTACCAGAAATAACAGTTAACCCTTCCAAATTTATCACAAAAAATACTTTTCATCTCATTCACACCCCAACAATAGAAAGGGACCGCGATATACCACAATATAATAGTTTTTTAAAACAGTTTTTGTTCTTATTTTCTCAAATATAAACTAATGCGAAAGAAGGAGATAAAAAATACGCTATTTTTATATTTTTAAATTTATTACATTTTTCTTCTCACTCTGAAGGGTAGCAGGGGTGCGAGTTAGAAAGAGACGGGGCGGGTTCATTATTTGGAAGCATCTGTCAAATTTAGAGGTAAAGGGTTACAAAATTTTTTTTTAATCCATTATTTTTTGCAAGTTTTGTTGCATTCGTGTGATATTTTTTATTTGCCAGTGTAAATATTGAACGTAGATTTCTATCGCTTAAAAAGTCTCAGGTTTCCGTTTTTTTCAATATATTTTTTGTTGCGTGTTGCAAAAGAATCTTGATTTATGACCGGGGTACATTAAATAATTTATTGGAACTCTTTTATATATATTTTTTTAAGTTATTGAATTTCTTTAATAGACACAAAACACTAATCCCTAATCTTTCCTTCAAAGAACGTAATGCAATTGGGTTCCTTCAAAAACGTATTTTTATTATTGGTTGTCCATGGTATCTATTGGTATTGTGAAGTTTGATTTAATCGAGTAGCCAATCTCGGTGGATAATGCTGAGCTGACCCATGGGCAAAATTTGAAGTACATCTTCGCCAACCTGCTTGGCAACCGTGGCGTTATAAACCTTCATTATGACATATTGATAATCTTTCGTTAGCCATCTTGTTTGTATCGTTAGTGGAAGATAGGTATACAATATTCGAAACCATCAGAGTAAAATATTCACATGATTTGCAAACAGATCACATAAAATGTATACTTAATATAAAAGAATGTCGGGTTTGTGCGAACGCTTATAACTCGAGATCGGCTGAACAGATTTTTATGATGCTTGATTTATTGGATTCTTCTCGGCTCCGGATAACAGAACAATTATTAAAAGTTAGAAAAATGTATAGAAAATAGATTATTAAAGTTAGAATGGATCGGATTTACTAATTACAATAATAATTTTGAAAATTTCCACACAATTTGTATTTATACCTCTCATTGAGTTTTAAAATATTGGTACGCAGATTTTTGAAAGAATTTCTTTCGAACTTTCAGAGATATTTTTTTTTAACATTCAAACATATTTGGACATGGTGTGGGAGGAGGTCATAAACATTGCGCAGCATCGAGCGCAATGGAGAACTCTAGTTGCTTCCCTATGCTCCTGAGTTGGGTGTCAAGGGGATTATTGAGTGAATCATAAAAATAGTTCCACATAGGTATTTTTTGAACCCGGTATTGCTGAATGAAAAAAGTGGTAAAAATAAGGATTTATACCAGTAGGTAACTACTTTTTTAATACTAAAAGTATAGACGGTCGGCATCGGGATCGAAATTCAATTTCAAAGGTAGCTCACCAGGTTTAGAGTCTGATCTCAAGGAAGATATGTGAGAAGCAAAAGAAGTAGGAGACGTTTTATAAGAAACAAAAGAAGTGAGCGGTCGGATTATTGCCGTAGAAATTTCTTCCATCCAAACAAATTTATCGAGGCGTATAAATAAATATGTATGAAGGAAGATATTAAGAATGGGTGTTTTAATATGTGCAACAAAGAGTAGGTAATATATCCTAAAAATAAACATAAAATTACAGAAAAACTCAAAAAAATCTCCCCCAAAACCCTTGGAATCTGAGCGCTGGTTCCTTCACCCCATCTCCCTATGTGTGTGTGTGTGTGTGTGTGTGTGCATGTTAATCCTTTTCTTCCCAGGTCGGGAATGGGTGTGGTTACCCCAGATATATGTTTTTTAAAGATTCCTTGAGAATATTATATTTTGTCTATGATTATGCCATTTCAAATATACCCCACTGCGTTATGTGTGTGTGACTTTACTAAAAATATGAATATAGCGGCCCTTTTTTATTTTTAGGTATTTGTTTTTTTTTATACAATATGTAGATCGATGAAGGCGTGTATTTTGCCATTATGGATTGATTTAAAAATTTGTCCTCTAAAACACAACATCTATTGACAAACGTTTTTAACAAAAAACGTATTAGGTATATTAATCATTTTATTTTTTTTATTTAAAGATATAGGCCCAATACTTCCACCATTATAGAGATGAGATATGGATATGTATTAAGAATGCCGAATGACGCACTTAGCCAACGACAAAGCTATTGTGTCCAGCTCTTTCGAAGCAGAGCTGATGATTTTAGACAAGGTGTAGTAGGAGGTCATAAACATTGAGCAACATCGAGCGCAATGGAGAACTTTTTTTGCCCCTTATGCCTCTAAGTGGAGTTTAAAGGGAGAATAAATACTAAAGTTATTACAGCCCTAAAAATCAGAGATAATGTTATGGACAATGGACATGTATTAGATAAGGGTTGGTTAATAATAATATAGATTTTTTCTAAATTTCCTTACCTTTTCAAATATCATAGAAACTTCTCGGTAAGTCAAAGAGTGTAGGTATTTGTGTTCACTCTGAGTGAGCACCGAGTCATTTTCATATAAAAAAAGTTAATATTGTTATTTATAAAAGAGTGCTCAGTACGGGTGAATTAATTATCCACCTTTGATAAATTAGATGCGATGATTTTTATAAAAAAAATCTCAAGTTATATTGAACCCGTTTTTTATTAATCCCCCAACCGTGTGTGCTGCGGGGTGTGTGGGGGAGGGGTAGAGGGGGGCTCCAATAGACCCTACCTACTGTTGGGGCTATTAGAAATATTATTATACCTAGAATCAAATTATTTTGAGAGATTTTAATTAATCACCATACATGAATGATCCGGTAAACTTTATATCGCCAAAAAACAAAGGTTCTTTAGCGTGACATATTTGACACTTTATATGGCAAAATGGCATCGTTGTTGTTTTTTTTTTCTTTTTTTACTCCTAATTTTCTCACTGTTTTAAAATTATCTGAGCTTAAAAGAATAATCCAAAACCAAAATTACCTAAATCGGTTCAGTCATTCTTGAGTTTTAGCGAGACACACGCGTAGCTAATACTTTTTATTCATGAAAAGATTGAAATTATAAATAATACATTGATATGTGTAGAGCTCACCAGCCCACTATTCAGATTTATATTTATTTACGGCCTGTTGGGCCTTTTAAAAGTTAATATGTATTGGAACATAATAATCTTAAGAATATAATTATTTCAATATTACAGCACAAAAAGCAATAGATCAGACCAATAAACATTAACAAAACACTGTGAATACTGTAGTGAGAACAATTTGATCAGATCAATGAAACAATAAATGCATGCAGACGCATCAACAGAGATAACACCCTTTATAGACCCTTTCTGATGTCGTTCATTCACTCAACATTCCCGAATCATCTCTATTTATTCACTTTCATTTTACTAAATCGTAAAAAGATCATAATAAGAGAGAATTTTGGGATTTGTGTCGGACCATCTTAATAGAAATCATTATAAACGTAAAGTGATCAAGCCAGCCCTTAAATTGGCAGAAGTAGCCGTGATTAAATTAAAAAAATAATAATAACAAAAACCGATCATCCAATCCGTGATTTAACGATAGCATCAAAGATTCGGTTCAAGGATATGCATAAATATCTAGTCCAACAAAACGTTACGAAATCCGTTAATATTTGGTTGGAACCTTGTTTGGATAATCCAGAGTATAGATTGATTGTTTTAATTCAAACTACATAGTTTCTTTTTTCAGGAAAACAACTGCCTTTGATGATGTATTTGACGTTATTTATGACGCAATAAAAAAAAAACAAAATGTGTTAAAAGGCTGCATCAAAGAAAAATGTCAAACAACAATCTCTCAGCGCTATAATATACAGTAGTCAGTACCCGTACCCTGCCCTGCCAGTCTCCAGGAAGTGTTTTTTTGTTAACAATTAGAACGTATACCTACCTATAGCGCCGTGTGAAATATCATATTGTTGTTGTTTTTTTTTTTCAAGTATGCCGTATGGATCAGTGCAGTTATAACGGGGAGAGATGCAACTAGGACTTGAATCCCGGAAGTCGGGGTGAATCGAGGTAAGCTTTTTTTAAGAATAAGGGGTTGAGAAATTTGTGAGAATATTGTGAACGACGAATGGTGATATTCATCTACTGCTACCTAAAGTCTTATAGATATAGGAATACCCATAATTGTTTCGAGCATGCACTAATGAGTTATCTTAATTATTATTTTTTAACCAAGTTTAGATGTACCTACCTAAAGTAATTTAAATAATGATAATAAAAAACACAACTTTGCAAATATCACTTTATTTTGGTTTTTATAAAAAACTAGCTGACCCGTCGAACTTCGTATCGAAATAAATAATATGGGTACTCTAGGTTTTACGCAACAGAGCTCAAATTCGTTTTTTAGTTATTTAACACGAATGACTATTTAGTGGCATTAGCAAAACCTGCAAACCACGCAGCATTCATTGGGTCTGAGTTTATTTTTACATCAAAAACTTATAACCTATGTTAATATGATGTGGGAAGAGGTCATCATTGCGCAAGATCGAGTGCAATGGAGAGCTCTTATGCCTCACTTTGCTCCTGAGTGGAGTTCAAAGGGAGTTTTAATTTTGATTGATTTGATGTTAATATGTAAAAAAAAAGAATTTAGGTATGTCATTAAATTCGATATTTTAATAGTTTTTTTGCTCAGTTGAAATAATATTGATTGATTAATCAAAGTACGATAAGGAACATCTCCGTACCGATTCAAAATACGCATTGAGGTGTCAATACTTTTTTTGCCCATCACGCTGATTCGCGAAGGGGGTAGGCAGAGAGTATGGACTTCCATTCTTTCCAATCCAAACTTATTCGCTTCCTCCAAACGCATAACATTCCGCATACATGCTCTTATATTCCTCTTGCTCCTGACTTAGCCCTCACGTAAGACGGCACCGACATGGTCGGTCTATGTCATTGCAGGTCGGCCTCGTCTGCGTGCACCCATTCTTTCAGATTTATATATCCTTTTAGTCATTCTCACATGCCCAAACCATTCTAGTCACTACACTAACATCCACTCCACATTCCTTTCTAATATTATCATTCCTCACCTTATCAATAGGTCTCTTTCCGCATATCCTACGCAGTGATCTCATTTCCACAGAATTTATTCCAACTTCCAAATTTATCTTCCATGTCCAAGTTTCACTCCCATAAATCACGGATAGAGTATCAGGATTGCATTGTGCATCAACTGTCGATTTCAGAGATATCTTCTTAGAGGTCTTAATGCACCGCCAACCGTTCTCCCAGCCAATTTCCTTCTTTCAATCTCTTTTTCACACCTTGCATCTCTTCTAAATAAATTACCTAAATAGACATACGTCCAAGTTCTCGACATTCACTTTCACACAAAATTGCGTTCTTAAATCTTCTCTTTCAAAACAGTGGAAATAAATAAAAAGCACATTTAATGCAGTATCTGTGATTTTTGTTCTATCTTCTATTACAACATGGTGGAAGTGTTGCAATTTTTATTTTCAATAAAGAAACAAATGCTAGGTCATTAGCAAATAATATCCAGCTTTTTTTACATATTAACGATGCAGATTATATTTACGTTATATGTAGGTATGTACTCATCCTCTGTAAAAATCAGCCCATAAACGAAGAATTGATTTTCAACCAAACAAAAAAAATATTCTACTTGTTCTTCAATATAATCATGTATTCCTTGTGTTAAAACTTATCAAAACTCCTTATAAAATGAACTTCAATTAAGTATAACTCCTTAATAGCAATGTTATATTATACGATTCTGTTTGCTGGCGGTTTTAAAAGGTCTGTAAATAAAGAAAGTTTTCAAAACTCCTTACACTTTATTACAATAATGTATTCCTTGTATTTAAACTTACCAAAACTCCTTATAAAAAATAACTGCAATGAATATTATATGACTTATCCAATCAATCTATTTCATACGATATATTTTACATTCGCATTCTATCAGTTGCAACAACAATCAATCCACTGACAGTTCTTTCAAATGTCAATTAATAAAGATTCAAAAGTAGAACAAAATTATATTGTAAAAAGTACTAAAAAGATTACCTACTTTCTGTGTTTTCTTAAATTTCCTAATTTTCCATGAATTTTTCTTAATATTTTTCTTCTAATACAACCTTCTTCTGATAAGAGCCTACACGCAAAAAAATAATTAGCGAAATCGGTCCAGCCATTTAGGCGCGATGCGATAACACCGGGAAATAGCTCTCCATTTTTATAGTGTTCTTAAATTTTCTAATTTTCCATGCATTTTTCTTAATTTTTTTCTTCTAAATCAACCTTTTCCCGATAAAAGCCTACACGACAAAAAAGAATTAGCGAAATCGGTCCAGCCGTTTAGGCGTGATGCGATGATATCGGGAAATAAATCTCCATTTTTATAGTTTTCTTAAATTTTCTAATTTCCTATGCATTTTGCTTAATTTTTTTGTTCTAAAAGGACACTCTCCTGATAAAAGCCTACATGACAAAAAAAGAATTAGCGAAATCGGTCCAGCCGTTTAGGCGTCAACCGATGACAACGCGAAATAGCTCTCCATTTTTATATATAAGATAAAGTGATACTTGCAAAGTTGTGTTTTTTATTATCATTATGGAAAAGTACCAAAAAGTTGAAAAAAAATACTTTAAATAAATTAATTTTTAAATAAAACAAACAAACAAACTTCTAATACAACCTTCTTCTGATAAGAGCCTACACGCAAAAAAATAATTAGCGAAATCGGTCCAGCCATTTAGGCGCGATGCGATAACACCGGGAAATAGCTCTCCATTTTTATAGTGTTCTTAAATTTTCTAATTTTCCATGCATTTTTCTTAATTTTTTTCTTCTAAATCAACCTTTTCCCGATAAAAGCCTACACGACAAAAAAGAATTAGCGAAATCGGTCCAGCCGTTTAGGCGTGATGCGATGATATCGGGAAATAAATCTCCATTTTTATAGTTTTCTTAAATTTTCTAATTTCCTATGCATTTTGCTTAATTTTTTTGTTCTAAAAGGACACTCTCCTGATAAAAGCCTACACGACAAAAAAAGAATTAGCGAAATCGGTCCAGCCGTTTAGGCGTCAACCGATGACAACGCGAAATAGCTCTCCATTTTTATATATAAGATAAAGTGATACTTGCAAAGTTGTGTTTTTTATTATCATTATGGAAAAGTACCAAAAAGTTGAAAAAAAATACTTTAAATAAATTAATTTTTAAATAAAACAAACAAACAAACTTCTAATACAACCTTCTTCTGATAAGAGCCTACACGCAAAAAAATAATTAGCGAAATCGGTCCAGCCATTTAGGCGCGATGCGATAACACCGGGAAATAGCTCTCCATTTTTATAGTGTTCTTAAATTTTCTAATTTTCCATGCATTTTTCTTAATTTTTTTCTTCTAAATCAACCTTTTCCCGATAAAAGCCTACATGACAAAAAAGAATTAGCGAAATCGGTCCAGCCGTTTAGGCGTGATGCGATGATATCGGGAAATAAATCTCCATTTTTATAGTTTTCTTAAATTTTCTAATTTCCTATGCATTTTGCTTAATTTTTTTGTTCTAAAAGGACACTCTCCTGATAAAAGCCTACACGACAAAAAAAGAATTAGCGAAATCGGTCCAGCCGTTTAGGCGTCAACCGATGACAACGCGAAATAGCTCTCCATTTTTATATATAAGATAAAGTGATACTTGCAAAGTTGTGTTTTTTATTATCATTATGGAAAAGTACCAAAAAGTTGAAAAAAAATACTTTAAATAAATTAATTTTTAAATAAAACAGTTGATTTGTTATTCAACAAAATAATGATTTAACACCTTAACTAGTTTCACAGGCACAGGTCCTGCATGGTCATAGATGACAAAGAAAGAAACAATTTTACGTGTCTTGGTAGTACAGCAGGACAGCAGTTAAATATTTTGAGACTTGGGTGGGGGAAAAGCGCACGTTTTTTAATCGTTGATTACTCCGCGAGTCCTCAACATGCGATACTAAAAATTACATTTAATTCACATTCATTTTTCTGAGAAATTAATGTCTTGAGCAAGTGAATGTGTATGTATATTTAGGAAGCATGTTTAGTCGGGATGGAAAGTGTGAAAAAGAAATAGAACGTAGGAAAGTTGCTGGTTGCAGGGTGGGCGGTGCACTAAGCCCTATAATGAGAAACAACAACGTCTCACTACAAGCAAAGAAACTAGTGCATAACGAAATCCTGTTACCATCGATGGTGTATGGTTGTGAAACGTGGACGTGGACGAAAAAAGAAGATTGTAGTATAAATGTAGTAGAGATAAAAATCTCGGCGAAGAATATGTGGAAAAACCATATGGAATAGGTATGGAAAGGAATGAAAATATTAGGAAGGAATGTGGTATGGAAGTAAGTGTTGTGACAAAGATGAAAGTTAATAAGTTGAGATGGTTTGGGCATGTGGAAAGAATGGATGCAAACTAAATGACAAAGATAATTCATAAGGCTGAAAAGAAGGGTGTAAGAAAGCGTGGCCGACCGAGAATGACGTGGATCGAACACATCGATTCCGTCCTCAAGGAAGGCCAGGTAAGAAGTAAGAGAAATAGGAGAGGGTGTATGAGAAACGTTATGTCGGTGGAAGAAGCGAAAGAAGTATGCTTGGATAGAAAAGAGTGGAGGTCCGTTCTCTCTGCCTACCCCTTGAAAAAATTAATTGTAGAACAGACTTTAAAGAAATAGTTTGACGAGGCAGGCAGTCTATGATCCATCTTTGTAAATCCGAATTTTATTTAAGGGTGGAGTTACAAAAAGGGCATAATTGGAATTTTTCTCATTTACCTAAACATGAATTCCTTCGAATTCAAGCGGGCATTCACTGCGATTCTACAAGAGGTTGGACTAAGCTGGGATGAAGCTGATGTGCAAATGGCGCAAGATAGAGAGGCTTGGGGGATTTCGTGGCATCCGCCTGATGTTTTTGGTAATCATCTTAGCTTATCAGGTGTCCTTTTCATTTTTAGTAACCTTGATGGGAAGAAAACTGATGAATTGAATAAGAATGAAGATGGAACATGGTAGTTGGAAAAAGAAAATGCCATGTCCCTTTCTGATGCAATTCGATGACAGGAGATGCACTAGGATGACAGGTATTTGGCGCCAAACCCAGCAGAACCCAGAAAAACAGCACAAAGCCATCGATTTTGTAATTAACATGAAGAGGCTGTATGATGCGACTGCGACCAGCTTAACAAATTGCGGTATACAGGGTGATACGCCAGGTGTTTTATTTATAGGATTTATACCTAATCCATCACGTCGTTCTCCGAATGGGATAGGCAGAGAGAACAGACCTCAGTTTTTTCGTTATTTCCGGCGATTTACCAGTGTTTTTTAATATTATATTCAGGGGCTTAAGTCAGAAGTAACGAAATGGCTGCCACCGTCAACATTATGATCTCAAAATTTTTGTATCTCTATGGTAATGACGTTATTTGTGCAATATTGTTTCACATTCCGTGTTTGTGTTTGAATTGATATATATATATATGTTATTCAATAATGTGTTATTTATTTTATTTTATTTATCTTACCATAATAATTCAGTAAAATTTTGTTTCAATTGGGTCTATTCTTTCAATGAATAATAATATACAATACGGTAACAGGTTTCACATGTGATTTATGTTCTACTACACCGCCATCTCTTGGATTTTTCAAAAAGCAAAGCAATTATAAAGGAATTGTTTTAATTTCAAACTCATGACCCATCGAACATCATCCCGCATCCGAACCAACGATAACAATTAATTACATAATGCGATAAAATATTAGCTAAATTTAATTAAGTTTTTTCGTCGTAAATTTCATTTTATTCATGTAATAAGTCAAATTATTTTATTTATTTTGGGTTAGGTCGAATGTTGTTGTGCGGGTCAGCTAGTTCCGATATAAATTTGACAGTTGTTATGGTTATGTGAACTGTCAGTGTTGCAGCCATTTTCTTATATCTGACTTTGGCGTCAGCTACTAGACATCAGAATGTAATATCATACGCAATAGAGCCGTACAAATCATCAGAAGGCTATAAGTAACTGCTTTTCTTAGAATATGATGGAAAATACTGCGAAAGAAAGGGGCGCATGGCCAAGACTTATCTATGATTCCTATTTGTCATTCAGGGACATGGAAAAAGATGAAGAAGTGTGGTGAATTTCCCACCATCCTGTATGTTCCCCATTACGTTGTGATCTTCATATAAAATTATAATTCCATGGAATATATTTAGTTTTGAATGGAGAAGTTGTTCCGATTTCAAATTATTTCAAATTCCGGCGCCATCTTTAATAACGAATCCCGCGCATGCGTCCCTCTCCCATTGTCATCATAATATTTTTATTCTATTTTCAACTTTTTGTCCTTATTTTTAAAAGTTTGAATATTCCAATTTAGAATTTGGAACAATATACACGCGGCGCTAGCGCAGAATATTGTATGTCAATTTTTTGCATTTTTTTTAATATAGAATCTTATTTTATAGGTACCTACCTCAATTACTGGGAGAATATGCGCAAAAACATATGGTTTTTACTCCCAATAAACCGTTGTTTCCACATAATTTGAGACAGGATTTCAACTCGAGAAAGAAATTTCAAGATGAAAAATTCTAAATCAACAAAAAATTCTATCTACTTCTTTCCTGACAACTTCGTCCACTGCTAAACAAGGGCCTCACCCTAATTTATCGTAGGTTGAGAAGTTGACAGTTACTGAATGGACAATAATCAGAGCCACGTTAGTTTTCCAGCAAGTGGTACTACTGATATTTATTTGTTTCGGCTAGTTTAGGTTCCGCCGTCTCCCCTTACTCCACCTTGGAAACTACAAGGATCACTTTTTCATGTGGTTCAATGCAGATTTTGTAACAATCTTCTAACTAAGAGGCTCTGTAGCCTTTACAACCTTTCTAGAACCTGCTGTGTGATATACAGGAGATCAATCGTTCTGAATCTCTACTTTTATACCTATACATTAGAAGTCTTGAATTTGTGAATTTGGACTTATGAAAAAGGGCACTAGTGTAAAAAAGTAGTGCGCATAATATGATGGTATGGCAACCTGCGCAGTGCGCATGTGTGTGTTGCGGTGAAAATTGAGACGCGTGGAATGTACGAGATCATTAAATATATATGTCATTTTATACGTTAATATGGCGGGCAGTCCTTTGCAGCGCGTATCACCTATACTCCGACATGTGTACCACCTCCACACTAGCTACCACTCACGTCCCTCTCTACAGTGCAACAAACTTCGCAATGACCAAGTGTTGTTTCCTTATTTTTGGAAGTTGCTTAATGTATGGTTGCCTATCTCAAACGTGATTGGAAAAGTGTCAAAGGGAAGAAAATAGTTTCCATAAAATATACGAAAGTGTTGATAACAGATTTTGGGGATGACATGGTGCCAGTATGTCTCAAATGAGACCGTACGCGCCTTAACAGCTTAACAGCTAATCACCTCAGTAATCCAAAATCGCAGATTGCGCTGGCTCGGCCATGTTCTCCACATGTCCCCCTGGCTAGAGTCTTGAATACGCAAGACTTTTCTATAATCCGGAAGGGACAAGAAGGCGAGACAGACCAAAAACAACAATCATGCCGGGCATTTACTCCGGTTTTACAAGAAACTAGACTATGCTGGGATGAAGCTGTGCAGTTGGCGTAAAATAGAGAGGCTTGGTGAAATTTGATGACATCCACATGCTCGCACACAGGGAGCTTGTGTGGACTAAGGAAGTAAGAAAGTAATACGAAAGTGGGGAGGGAAAGTTGGTAATTTACGACACAAATAATACCTGTCTAGTAACCGTTCTTATCGGTAAAAATGTTTGACTATAATTTGAACGATTACTATTTGATTGACGGTCATAATGACTTCTTTAGCCAACCTTGGGACTCTATATCGTGGAAGGTGGGCATGGCTGGCACATGGGTTAAGGATGGCGAATAACAGTTTGTCGAGGAATGCGTAGTTCTTCCTGTAATTAGGATCCTGAAGATAAGGTCACATCGTGCTCCATTCCTTCGATCATAAAGACACTTTTGACATCTTTCACAATACACAAATTTTATTTTGTGAAAGATGAAAATGGTCGGCTGTGGTACTGAATCCGCTGTATGTACCTACCTATGAAATCCGTCGACTGATCCACTGGACTACCAACAACTTCGATTTATTCTTCTTCTTTGGACTGTGGCAATTCACTCTCGAGAGAGTGATCCATGCCGATATCCTAAAAAATTTTGGTAAAATTTTTGCAGTGTATGTAACAAAATAAACAAATTTAATTTAAAAAAAATGCATTTGTAACAATAACAAACTAATAAAAGTAATCGACTCCAAAATTAAAAACCGCGAACAAGATATGTATATTTATTTATTTATTTTAACTCTCATCCTTAGGCTTCTTTAAAGCACTTGGATTCGTCAATGTTTGTACATCTCTTTTAAATATTTGGCATAAATATGAAAAAATACAAAAGGAAGCAAAACAAAACAAAATCAAAAGACAGAGCAAAGCAATGAATCAAAAGCAAAACAGGACAAATTCAAAATCAATCGGCGAGGCTGAAAAGGTGTAAAGGGCCCTTTCAGCCTCCTGTCAGCAAATAGGTAATATGGAGGACAAGCAAGAGAAGCAGCCATACCGATTTTCAATAGCCATGCGAGGTGCATTTAAAGAAGATCACCGTTGTAAAATTACACAGACAAAAAAAAAAAAATAAAAGACACCATTAATCGCAATAATTTAAGAAATAGTTATCTGAGAATCTGATTCCCTGCTGAATGAGATATTCTCATTCAGCATGTCGTCAACAGAGTAAAAGGCTTTTCCAACGAGATACTCTCTTATTATCCTCTTAAATGTGAGATCGTTCAATGATCTCACTTCATTAGGTAGTTTATTATAGAGTTTTATACTAACACATAAAAAACTCTTAGTTATTTTAGACAACCTGTGCTTTATTGGTCTAATGTTTTGACCATTTCTTGTATTATGATTGTGATAATCTGCATTTAGTAAGTTATTGTGTACATTGCTACGAGCGAATTGCAGGCACTCCCAAATAAATTCACAGGGTTGAGTCAGTATTCCCAATGCCCTAAAGGACTCTCTACAAGAGTCTCTTTGATTGAGATTAGCTATTGCTCGTATTGCCCTTTTCTGTAATATACAATTTCGAGTATTGAAAGTAGCATTCGTTTTGATCAAACTATGTTTGATGTTTCCAGACTATTATTACAAAGTGAGAACATTCAAACGAGAGAAGCTGGTTGGCCTTGAGATTCGAACCCATTACATTCTGTACAAGGTAAGAAAATCAGTGGTCGAACCGCTGTGCTAGAAAACGTGTCATTTAATTTACGAAATTCACACTTGATACACAATTTCTGAATTTTCTTGAAATACACACACATGAACAAGATGCAGAATAGTATAGAGATAGATACAATTTACAAAAAATCCATAATAACTCGGATAGGGACAGAAGTAACAAACGATTTGAAAATTAATTTAGGGACTCGCTCCAAGGCCCAGGCCGCATATTCCGAAATCGTTTGCTTTATTCTGGAGAAAAATTTAGACAACTATTATGATTCTGAATGGCAACGAGCACATCACAGAATCTTTCTAAAAAAGACTCATTAAGATTCAAATATACTTCATCTTTATTATTTAGACTTGTTTTTGTCCCGTAAGGGGTAGGCAGAGGAACGGACCTCCACTCTTTTCTATCCAAGCACACTTATTCTTTCGCTTCTTCCACCTACATAACATTTCTCAAACAACATTTTCTATTTCTCTTGCTTCTGGTCTCTCCTTCCTTGATGACGTAGTCGATGTGTTCGATTCATGTCATTCCCAATCATCCACGATTTCTTACACCTTTTTCCTTTCAGCCTTGTAAATTATTATCTTTGTCATTCTGTTCGCATTCATTCTTTCCACGTGCCCAAACCATCTCAACTAATTGACTTTCATATTTGTCACTACACTAACATCCGTAAAGTATTCCTTCCTAATATTTTCATTCCTTTCCATATCCCATCATGCACATAGCTTTTCCACATATTATTTGTAGAGCTCTCATTTCTACTGCGTTTATACTACATTAATCTTTTTTCGTTCATGTCCACGTTTCACTTCCATACATCATTAATGGTAAGAGGATTGGGTTATGCACTAGTTGAAACCGATATTCTATATTCCTTTTTAGTTATTTTAAAAAAAATTCCATAGGCCCTATTTGAGCGCATGGAGGAGTCCATAAGACACCATAGAACATAGAGCAAAATATAGAAACAGATTTTATGCACTTTCTTTTATGGTTGATATTGGACACCATGGAAACATTAACAAGCATGGACGATGACAGATTAATGTCCAGATCGATGATCAAGAAAATATTGTACTCCAGCTTTGCATGTTGGTTTGGTTCAAATGCAACTCTTATGACGAAACATTGTAATGCCATTTAAAGCATCGTACTCACTTGCGCTGCGAACGCGTGACATTGCATCAATTTAATCGAAAGGTTAAGAGTATCTGTAATTCGAAAAAGCGAACGCGAGCGGAAGACATGCATCCTTTTGATAAAATTGATGTAACGATACACGTTCGCGGCCCGAGTGAGTACCGAGCCTTAGACAATATTATTATCCAATCCTAACTTCCTTTACGCCCCACTCTGGGGCATAGGGAGACAACAAGAGCTCTCAATTGCGCTTGATCTTGCGCAATGTTTATGGCGTACTCCTACAACCATGTACAAATTCCTCAGCTCTGCTTCAAAGTAGCGGAACACGGTATGAGAGGGTCTTCGTTGTCTTGATGGGAGGAAGAAAAGCGCTCTCCTCGGCCAACTGTCATTCAGCATTACTAACGCAATATGTCCCAGCCAAGTCCGTCCATAATGCTAGAAGCGATGGGCCTATGCTGGATGCACTGGCGTATAGCTTCGTTCATGATGCAGTGGTATCATCTTATCCTTGCTTTCTCGGAGTGTTGAGCTAGGGCATCCTTAACACGCGTCAATTCTACCTTACAATGAATTCTCGCAACTGATGTGTTTAGATTAGAAATGAAACGGATATCCGTCAACTATCCGGAATCCAGCCTATCCGGCCGAATACCAGATTACTAGCACCAATCCAGCCGAATACCGGATAGTTACAAAATATATGTTTGGATAACTATTTGATTTATTTAGTAAGTATTTTTTTTTTTTTTTTTTATGATTTAAATTCTCTTTATTCACCAAAATAATAACAATATAAGTCCTGTTAAGGCTTTTACAAGCCTTGTCAACAGGTTCTTTACACAATTATTACAAATTACAAAAATAATTCGATTGTTTGATTATTCTATCATAGTCGCGCCAGATATGTAGACAATACTGCTGACTCTACCATGATAGATAAATTTATATAAAACAAAAAATAGATACAAACAAAACCAATCATACATGTTATTATACCATTAGGCAGATTGTATAATACATTTACACATTATATTGCACGCCAAACATTCCCAAATAATTCTTATTTTTTTATCTTCGAAAATGCACGGCAAATGCCTCCACAAAACAACAAGCAATCCAACAAATACCCCCATCAGCTATACAAAATCACTTAAGGAATAGACCTTGTAATTACAAGAACAATTCTACAACTTAGAAAATTGACAGCAAACGTACTGCTGGTTCTGAGGGTAAATGTTAAAAATCTAAACGCCCTAATCATAGGAAAAAAATATTATCACACTTAATGAGGTTGATGGTTTTTCGACAATGTTCCCAATGATCCCATATGGATGCACCAAACAATCATAAACATAATACGCCGTATATCCGGTATTCGCCTGCTTAGTTGGCCGAATATCCGGCAAATGCTATCCGTTTCATCTCTAGTTTAGATTGAGTACATAGTTTTGAAAGTGTCACACAATAACCAAATCTGTTTGACATTGGCTAAACAACAATATTATGAAAATCAGATCTATACATTCCCAGCTGGTGGCACAGACAATGCCCGGGCCCATCTTCATACACACACACACGGTATTATCTATTTATATGTATATCAAAATAATTTTCAATAATTTCATTCTGACAACCATTTTTATTAAACAATGGAATATTTAATCTACATATAAAGATATTATGATTAACCAATATTGTCAACATTTTGTACGAACGCGTGTTGTCTATAGGATAATATTATGTAGGAATCACTTGCTGACAAGACAGAGAGACACAATGCGTCGGAATAAGGTAATAGTGCTGTTACGAAATCCCACAATGTTTTTTAAAATACTTACTTATTTTAAACCATTGTGTTAGAAATGTTGAATATCTTAATAATAATAAGTTAAGTTCGTTCGTTACTCTGTATTTTTTTTTCAGCAATATAACCCCGCTCGAATAGTTTTTTTTATATATTTTATTCATACGTATGACAAAACAAATACAACTACGGGAGTTTTTTTTCATACCTACCTACTTTTAATTTTCGTCGGAAGGTCGATTTGCTATGACAATTAATCATCAAAGGTATCCGCGAAAGGCATTCGATACTATATCAGAGGTTCCTATGCAAACAAATGTTTGTTCGGGAATAAATTTCAAATTATCCGCACTTCTCAACATGGTACAGTAAAATTGAGTCCCCTTATAAACTTTAGTATGAAAGAACTCCGGCAAAAGGTGACTGATGACTGATGTTTACCTTTATGCAGGCAAAAGATAGTTACTATTTGAAAAAAGCAAAGTTCATGGCACGAATCAGCCGGTTGTTCAATCCAAATATTGATATAACCTCCCATAACTTACCCCGATCTACCCTATCATATGCCTTTCCCGAATCCACGATGCTTACTCAGAAACTTTTCCGTAAACATTCGAATAGTGAAGATCTGACGGGCACAACCTCTCCCATTCATAACACCAAAGGCTTTCTATAATTATTGTAGACTGACAACAATATGTTAAAATTATCTAAAGTATAACTAAGTATTTTGTATGATTTGAAGAAGTGCAAGTACAGGAGGTGTCTTAGTAAACAAATTGTCCATAATTTAATTTTCCATATCCGTCTGCACAGCGAGGGGAAACGGTGCACACTTTCACATCCCGACAATTCCTGCCCGACCATCGGTTTATTTATTTATTTGTGTTAATGTTTTGTTATTAACAACGAAATGTCCACGATCCTGATGGAATGCCACTGCTGGCCGACAGGGCCGTCGCACTGTCTTAATACGCCGTCAAAAGAATTTTAAACACACGCTCAATAATCATTATTTTCTATTGAAATAATAAATCTTATTAAAGGTATCAACGAGTGCTAGGACTGCTAGGCTAGTGGTCGACTTTCCATATTTTGCTATCTTGTACCGATCTAGAGAATATTCATGTTTATAATAGTGGGGGAAAAAATCATCTATATTATGTGTTCAGTATGAGTTTGTTCAAGACATCGAAGGAGTTTGAAATATAAAATGATTATTTCATTGTGCTTAAAAGGAAAAAAAAGTAGAAAGAATACTTGCTCATTCAAAAAGGTTTTATAATATTCTGTTTCTTGATACATTGACAAAACCTTAATGAAACATGGCAGTACCGCTGTTCGGAATTTTACTCACCAACGTAAGTGAAATATGTTGCAGAAATGTTTTATGGGATATGGAGCTTTCCGTAGTATTCTGTAGGGGCGATATATACGTTTTCATACAAAATTTTGTTACTTCAGCCAGCGTAAATGTCACAGAAACTTATTAGGAAAGCGATAAACCTTAGTGAAGGTTGAAGCTGATGATATTATAAGAAGTTGAAGAAATTAAAGAAGAAATGGTACAGTAATCTTCCGCCTAAAAAATAAATATATTCTTGTAGAAATTCATATCGAATTATTGTTACTGTCAGTTGTTATCGAAATCGAATCGAGTCAATCGTTTTATGGAATTTTGGGTTTCGTCAACTATAGAGTCGACAATACAAAAGTTGACATTCAATCGATTTTCGAATCCATGATCGAAGACTTCTCACCAATAATGTAGTGACATCTGTTGCGTATACCCGATCGCGATAAAACGATTTTTTTTCGCGAATTTTAAGGTTTTTCTGCAAATAACGCGAATTTTGAAGTTTTTGCGCAAATAGCGCGAATAATGTGATTTTTGAGAAAAAAAATGCGAATTTCATGCCTAATTTACAAAAATAATGTGATTTTATAAAAATAATATTTATTTATTTAGCGAATGGCCAGTTCATCACAAAAGATTATAATACAATCAATAAGAAAAGTACATTTTTGTATGTAGTAAAAAGGATTGGAGCGCAGGGAAAATTTTCTTCTTGTCAGACTAAAGTGTCCTGATTTATGCTAACAAATCTAAGGAAAAACCTTAACTAAGACAATCTTTCAACACAACATTTTTTAGTATTATTTCTGAGCGTATTTTCTATTGTTGTACAATTTCTTATAGTATTGAATTTTTCTTTTAAAAATTTTTTTATTTGATTTTTTTGTAAGTAACTATATTATTCTACTTCTGTTGATTTCTTTTTTCATTTATTTGTCAATGTATGTTTATAAATATTGTTAATTATACTATAAATTCTAAAAATTGCTATTATTCTTTGTTTTGCTAAATTATCTAACTTCATTTTGAACAAATCAAAGTTGAAAAAATAACGCGAATTTCCGTGTTTTAGAGCAATAATAACGCCGAATTTCTCGAAAAATTACACCGAAATTCACAAAAAATAACACCACTATTTTCCATTCTCTACCCATAGTGTATAAATCTCACTAGATGGGCCAAATGTTAGTTAAATGATCACAAGTACTTGTTGTGAAAGAGGAAGATGGTTAAAGCAACAGGCACAAATGACCTCAATATCGAGAAATTTAAAACATTTTTTTCCATTATCATAATATTATTGTTTAAGAGTGAACCTTTGTCCTAGTGACGGCCCTGTTGGGAATTGTCCTATCAAAAGATTCCGTTGATATAAAATAATATAAAAATTGGTCCAGAAACAGAATTATTTGAAATATGCTTTCTATGCGAATGTATCATCTTCTACGGGCCCGGCACCAGTGTAATGTCCGCCAGCTCCTCGCAAAAACCATGCGGCGCAGGATTCTCTCCCGGTCGGAGCTTTTTACCAACCACTTCCACTCCACCTTCCTTCTTGGGATTCTAATGGCCATCAAACATATTTCGGTTTGCATATTTGTGCATTTTTATGCTTTTTGATGCATGCACCTTTGTTCAATGACTATTATTTACCGACCTCGGTAGCCTAGTAGCATAGGTGGCGACTTCTGATCCTGTCCTGGGTTCGAGTCCGGTTTTTAGAGCGCTGGGAGACTATGCTCATCATAATAAGCCACCATCTACTTTTAACACTAAAAAATGTCATCAGAATTCGTCTTTGTGTATAATAATGATCATGGCACATGTGATCGTTTAATAAGGTTTATTTTCCAAAACTGCAGTCAAATGGATAACATTATTTATACCTTGTCGAAAAACTTATTAACTGGGCCAGTTTTTCCTGCGGTCTGTACGCCAAGTGTATTATACTTTTCTAGAGTAACTCGCTTCGAAATATCTAAATTAAAAAAGAACAAAATTGAATTGTGATTTACGTTAAGAAATTTTTGGAACAAGATTTTGAAATTTTATTCCCGATTTTTTACTGCAATCATTTTTTCATTCATTAGCTATTGAAAAAAAAAATGTAGTTTTACTTTCCAAAAATCAATTCTAAAAAATTATATTTACTCAAAGGGTATAAAAGTGGAGACCTTGGGAGAATCGTAGAAGCGTTGGCAGAACTAAAAAAATAGAACGCTTTCGTGGATGAAAAGACGTGGCTACAAATTAGCAAAGAGCGGGGACGAAAGGGAAGAATTTGAAATGTCCAGTAGTGAACCAGAGAGAACTAAAGAAGAAGAATATAGGAAGTAGACAATAACAATAATTGTAGCCAGTTCTAAAGTTAAAAATGTAACGCGCTGTAACGTTTTTCTGTACCCTCCACCCCCTCTATAAGCATTACGTAACACCCAAGTGACTAATTTTACCTTTATAATACAATTATTAAGTTGCGCAAAGTATTGGGTTGATACCTTTGATCTTGTTCCAATCGTGTTTATTTTTTTTTGTTTTTCATATCTTAAATTAAAAAAAAAACGTTTAACGTAACCTGTAGTTCGAACCCCCCTCCCACCAAATTGCGTTACTTGGGTGGACCCAAAAGAACTGATCAATTCTTCACCGACAGGGATATTTTTTGGTTCTGAAGGCCAAAATCTTTGTTGTCCGACAACGGTGATTTGAGTCTCAAACTAGCAAGAATTCACAAGTTGTTCTCAATTTCTAAGTTGATGTACTTGTCCCAATCCATGTGTACTGATATAAGAAGGTATATTATAGTCGTGGGACTATTTCTAAATGTATTCATAAAAATACAATAATTATTAAGAAGAATAATATTATAATAATGAAAATACTGAAATTCAATCATGGTAAGATTAATTTATTTGCTTCTAATGTGTATACCTATTATCTATCTATATAAGTTCAGAGATCGTTAACTGACGAATTTAAACTCATTTTTACAAACTTCCATTATTATTGATTGATCTTGATTTGAGAACGCTATGAACTTACGACCAACTTCCACTGTTGTTTAAATGTGATCACCTACATACAAACACTATAAAGTTGGTTATTAATACGTTAATTAATTAATTGAGTCCCGACTTCCGACGCATGTTAGGGATCTTTTGGTTGTATCACATCACAAATTACGAGGCACTGAGTAGACCAGGGGGAAAATGCAGCTCTTAAAAAGAGTTAAGTACCCAACAATATGCTAAAATGATAGCCTATAACATCAGGCACCTAAGTCTACTCTCGAAAGAATGATTGAAGGCGAAAACCAGCAAAGGCCGCCCCAGAGATAGCTACATGGCGTCATGCTCTTCAGCACCTACCAGAAACTGAAGAGACTGGCCAGTGACAGGGAGGAGTGGAGGAACAGACTCGATCCTAAGATCGTGACTCGGAAGAAAGGAAGTCCCGTCCCGTTAATAAGGAAATATTTTTTTATCGTATGTTCAATAATTTATTTATCGGTGACAGTTAATGAACCTACACAGGTTTGATGACAATGATTTCACAGCATGCGCAGAAGATGAGCAGGCGACACTCTTTGCTTGAAGAAACACAATTCCCACTATGAATATGTACCTACTTTACTTTTAAAGGATGACCGAGAGGATAAACTCCTGCAGAGAAAATGCTCAAAGAGTTCCTACAGGACGTCTAATCAAATATGTGTTCGGAATAAGAAACGTAAGTATATATAGAAATGTGCTGAATAAGGAGCTCAAACCGACTGCTTTAGATAAGGATAAATGGAGAGAAGAGTGAACAATGAACATTCTTCAAACCAATCCTATCACTATCACCAAAGAGAGACAGAAAAGATAAATAAATAATGTACAAAAAATTGGGTAATGCATTATTAAATACGGCACAAAAATACATGACCTCTATAAAATTGCTTAACCGGAGGAACATGATGCAAAACTTAAGGGTTTCGGAGCTGAAAAGGTCCAAGTACATGAGGAAAGTCAAGTTATCATCCATATTTAAACCAACGATAAAAGTACAAAAATACCATGCCTCGTATTAGACAAATAGTGAAGCATCACGTGTTTAGGACCCCATATTAAAACTAGAAATATGATCAATCCAAAAAATAAATACACAACTCTTCTACTCGGAGAAATTATTATCAAAATTCGTTTTAATAAAAAAAATGCAATGTCATTTCTAAACTTGTAATATCTGCCTGCCATTGGCGTCCAGATCAACTTGCGCAGACTCTAAGGCCCCGCGGAGGCCTCAATGGATATTCAGTTCATTTTTTTTTTTTTTTTTTTTAAGCTAAGCTCTATAAAATAAAGATAATAGATAATTTACAGTCCATTATCTATTATCTTTATTTTATAGAGCTTAGCTTAATTGATGACAAGCATGAAAAAGCAGAACCAATGGGTCTTTAGCATAAAAACAACCGTTAACCTGTTCAGAAAGGTCGGCACGACCAGAAACCAAAAACAAAAACTATCCATTGCTTGCTGAAAAACTCATATTTTTCTGGGAAACTCCATAATTTACCCATGATGCTGGAAATGGATTAATCCTTATCTTTATGTTTCTCGCTTACTTACTTTACTTAAGTATTAACAGTATAGTATGAATATTGAAATGACCCTAGTGTCGAAACCCTCACTAGTTTTTCCATGCCTGTAACTTCATTTTCTTTATTTCAACTCTAAGGAATACTTTTCAAAATCTGTAAATATTGCGTGAATTTATATGTGTTTCTTACATATTGAAAGCCTCGAAATGGAAACACTTATAGAGGGTTGCAGGGAAAGCTCCTCAGAGATAGCATCAAAAATACGTTATATTTAGGATAATATGGTCAAGGCAATTACGGCTGGTATGTTTCTGCACGGGCAACACCACAGAAGACGTCTCCCAAATGGAGCATTAAAATATTGATAAAATAATTGGAAGATCAAATCGCAGCAGACCAATAAACCTTTCATAAAGATTTCTGTAACCCTTTCGGCCAACCCGTTGATGAGACGCCAATGTCCTTTGGATCTTTTGGGATAAACGCTCAGAAATCACCCGCAGTTCTGTTACCATACCACCATCCATCTCCATCTCCATCTGGTATTAATAAGGTTTTGTTTAACGTGACGAGGCAACTTGCGAGGCTAATGCTGCCCGCACACACACACACACACTCCCTCTCACACAAGCACACCGTATTATCTACCAATCATCCATCACAACACATCAGCTATCTGTATCTATCTGCTATGTATCGGGTTCATCACACTTAATAATATTTATCATATTACAAACCGTATTTAGGGAGACGGGTAGGGTTGACCAAACTACGTCTTTCTCCAAAACTCCTTCAAAATTTTAGACAATAATATTCACAAAGGAACGGGGGTAATGAATAAAAGATCAATAAATGTGAAAAAATAAAGCGCTGTTGTTTTGCCATCAAGATTCCAAAGACTAGCGGGAAGATTCTCGGCAAAGACCAAAAAATAAGTTAAATGCACTAGCTTTTTTTCTTAGGAGATTTTGAATCATTTATTGGTCTTGAAGTGTTACGAGGTAATGATAATATTATCGTTTCACCTTTTTGCTTCTTATTGTGATCATAAAGGAAAAATTCATCGATTGGTTGACAAAATCAAAAATTTCAGTATGGCTTACCACAGGGTCTTCAACTGGGTCCGTTCATTTAATGCAATGATAATTTCATGATTGTTGTGCCCTCCTCCATCAGGCTCCATGAATTCCAAAGCATAGGATATCATTTCTAATATTCCCCCAAACAACCTCTAAAAGTTCCATTAATTTCGAAATACTTTTCAAACACTCTTCATACTCTCTCTATCTACATCTTTTAAAACGCAGCTTGATGGGCGTGTTTTAGGATAAATCATTTGAGAAAAGCCAGATTGTGGCAACCCTATCTAGACTAATCTTAATAATTTTTACTAGATATAGACTATTTATAAGAAACCAAATGAATAAATATAATTTTTGAGACCGGTTTTACTTAACTTTTTTTTGTATTATTCATTTTAGGTTTCATTTGTTGTAACAATACTCCATCAATAGTTGGCCGTAGCCAGGTCTCTATATAGTGTACCTCGCCGCATCTATAGTAGTTTGGATCACGCTGTTGGCAGCAGATGTTCTTGTGGAAAAATCTCTCGATTCTGATGCTGAAATTTCTTTTGAAAGAATCCACCCTATATACATTACAATGATATTCATAGATCATTACTTCTTAATTGCAATTTTGTGTGGCTCACCAATAAAAACTTTGTTAATTGGTTTCCTGATGGCTCATCATCCAGAAAGAGCGATGAAGCTAATAAAGTACCTATAAGATTTAGGGCTAAAAAAACTTGATCAAGTGGTGTGGATGGAAAAAAGTCCTCTCTTCTTAGTTGGATAGAGACATGACATACATATTGAAAATTTTCAAAGATTCTAGCCCTCTTTTAATATAGCTCCCCATTAAAAATGAGTAGGTACATTCCTTCAAATGTCACTCCATTAAATGACAGTGGATGTGAAAAACCAAATGTATGATGTGTAGTGATAGGGTGAGTCGGATATCCATCAGTCCAAAATTCAATTGCGTCAAGCCATTCGTCCATCACTACAAATGGATCATTAATGGGGAAATTCGAATGAGTGGTGTCCAAGTCGTTACCTAAGTCACTTGATTTTCACGGATAAAAATTGGTCCTAATTTGTCTCATTTTGACATAATTCTTCCACCAGGGTACAGGTGTTGCTGATTTTTTTTTTATTCAAAAATAGCAAAAGTGTGTATTGTAATGAAATTTAGTTAAAATAAAAAAAGTCTGGGCGTAAGATGGTACCACCGCATCACGAACGACGCTATACGCCGGTGCACCCAGCGTCAGCCCAACACCTCTACCAATATGTGGAGGTGATGGACTTGGCTGGGACATGTGTTAAGGATCCCGTATGACAGTTGGCCGAGGAGAGAGCTGTGCTTCCTCCCATCAGGCTCCTCAAGATGAAGAAGACTCTCTTATACTGTGTTCCGCTCCTTCGAAGCAGAGCTGAGGAATTTGGACATGGTGTGGGAGGAGGTCATAAACATTGCGTAATATCGAGCGCAATGGAGAGTTCTTCTAGCCTCTCAGGATTTCCGGTACGAAAGTCAACGACGAAATCGACAATCTACCATCCACTTCCCTGTTATTCGTTGCTATGATAACTATAATAATAGGGTCCACGAAAAAAAATCATATCGAAATAATAAGGATATGATACAATTAGGATAACAAGTAAAAGAACTAGGAGCGGTAAAATGAGAATTGATAGACGTAATGTTCTGGATAGAATAATAATATAGGGAAGCGCTGTTCTCTCTGCCTACCCCCTTGAATACGTAGTTCAGTAAGCCGGGTAATCTTATAAAATTTCCACATTTTAAAAAAAACGTATGTTTTAATATAATATAATTTACCTGCCTTTACAGGTCAATAAAACATTAAAACAACCAAATTCAAATATTGAAATGAAATAAAAAAATGAATACAAAAAAAATAACATAAAAGAAGTACAATGAGTAAAAAAAAAGAAACAGATTTAATTAACGAACCGCTAGCAATAATAGTCCTTATGTCGAGAATCAATATAGAAGAGATTTGTGTATGAGAAGAAATTTGACACATCATTTAGCTAACAATTCCATTCAGTCCTTCTCGCTCGTGCAACAGTAACAGATCGAGGTAAGAGCGAGACAGGTATACTATTAATCCAATATGATTTCATTGTATGATTTATTCTATCAAATTGATATGCGCTGATGTAAAAAAGATGAAAGGTTTGATATGAAACAGAATTTTGTGATTGAGTCAGCGCTTGTCATTTTTGCCTCGGTGGTTCACTTTTTTGAGTTACGATTGTATTTTATTAAAAACGTTTATAAATTCAATATTTTTGACTAAATGAACTGTCAAAAGGGCGTAATTATTATTTTTAAATTTTTTGTTAAGTATTTTATTGTGTGTAATATAAAAAAAAATCATCCAATACCATTCATATCGTGTCTTAGGTATCTCATTTTTGACGGAAATAAATTTTGGGATTATTATGTAAATTATAATTTAGGTTGCCTGAAAATTATAATTTAGGTCATAAACATTGCGCAAGATCGAGCGCAATGGAGAGCTCTTGTTGCCTCTCTATGCCCCTAAGTGGGATCTTAAGGGAGTTTGGATGGATTGGATAATTTAGGTACCTAAGTACCTATTTAATATTATATTATCCTTAAAAAGTACCTAGGACCTTGGTACTTATGTTTTAAGGAATGTGGTATGGAAATTAGTGTTGTTACAAATATCAATGTTAAGTTGAGATGGTTTGGACATGTGGGAAGAATGGATGCAAGCAGGACTACAAAGATAATTTTATAAGGTTAAAGGAATAGAAAAATTCATAATTTTACGATTAAAATGAATTTATCCTTGCAATTATTATAGAAACTTTAAAATGATATCGACTATTGGAGCTTTTTATTATCTGCTTTAGAACTACTTATTAATCGGTACCTTAAGGGGGACCCACTGAAGTTACGGACCTCAAATTTTACGTGCTTGTGTAGGAGCATAAGACCAACCCGTATACCAAATTTTATGAAAATCGAAGATTTTTTTTTCTTTTTTACCCCTTTTCTAGAACAAAGGGCTAATCTAACCGTTCTACCAAATTTCAATCAAATCGGATAAGAATTACTATGAGTTATGGGTACGCACACATTTTTGGCGTACGGGTACGGGTACGGGGAAATTAAAAAAAAATGTGCATTTTTGCACCCTCGAAAACGTCGAGAAAATTAATTTCAGCGATCTCTTTTTTTTTTTGAAATCCGATCACAAGACTCATGTATATTCCATATAACTTTGCTGGTTTATGTATTGTTTTTTCATTATATTGTTATTATTTGTTAAAAAAAACTGTATGTTTGAGAAAATCTGAAAAATAAAAAAATAAAATATACTATGAGTAACAGGAGAGGTTGTATGAAAAATAATGGTACGTCGCGTCGGTGGAAAAAGCGAAAGAAGTGTGTTTTAATAGAAAAGATTGGAGGTCCGTTCTCTCTGCCTATCCCAAAAGCGACATGACGTGATGGATTAAAAAATATGTACCTACCTACTTATGTCTACTTAGGTCATAAACGTTGCGCAAGATCGAGCGCAATGGAGAGCTCTTGTTGCCTCCCTATGCCCCTAAGTGGGGTCTTAAGGGAGTTTGGATTTGGATTGGACCTACTTATGTTCATTTCATTATGTTACTTAGTTTGAGGATTTTTATCAGATGTCCACAACAGAACTGTCATTATCAAAACTAACTCTACACTCATACAGGAGATACCTGTTATTGGAGCACTGGAGATTCTATATAATATGTTTTTGTTTCATGATTTTTTTTGTATGTTTTTTGGTCTAACTAAACAAAAGAATTTTTCGAAAATGATATAAATTCTTTAAATAATTCTATAAGTTGTAAAATGGCATTGTCATTGCGTTTTGTGCTATTATTTATGTTTAGAATGTTATAGAAACTAGTCAAATAGGTACATCCCTAATTAAAAATCATTTGCAATTCAATGTACAGGATAAAAAGAACACAATTCAATAAAAATGTATTTAGTTAAATACGCCCTTATCTTGTTTCAATAGAGTGCATTCAATTGCCCGAAAAGACAAATAATTGAGAAATATTTTTATCTCTTTCTTGGGAAACATCGTTCCAATAAATGTGAATCTGTAACAACTAAACGGTACACAAAATACGACCATAATTCAATTTTATTTAAGAACCACTGTTGCTTAAATAACGTTGCAAGCGATAAGCTCATTCGAAATTGAGATTAATACAATTCAATTAAGATTGTTATCATACGAATGAAATAAAGGATAAACGTCTTTAAGTATGTTATTTCCCCATACAACGTAAGGATCCGTTTCGCTTGTGAATTTTTCGTTATTGAATTGGATTCATTACTCATAAGGCGCGTAATTTTTAAACCATTTGAAATTGGAATGTTTTGGATTGTTCCATGTTCCATATTCAAATATTTAAATGCTGTCTGTCTGTAGGTACCTACCCGGTACCGCCACATGAGACGCTTTGGGGAATCAAATGGAAGAAATGGGAGATTTTTATGAAGGTCTTCAGATCAATCATGTTCTTATAAAATTCTTAATACTTTGCCTTAATTTTGCGGTTGCCTCTTAAACCTAATAATTATTCACCATAAGCCAGCATTCGAAATAGTAATATGACAGGTGTAAGCCGGAAGCCCGTAGTGATCAAATTTAGTAAGTGTAGGCTTTCCAAAGTTTCCAGAAGGTGTAGAGAAAAGTCAAACCTTAGGATTTTTAGTCAAGTAAACAAAGATTGCAGATGTTTGGACTAATGAAATCACTTTACTAAAACAACGTTCTCCAAACATGTCATATTTATCCCCATCCAACAAAACTGTAGATCATGACGGTTACTCTTAAAATTTAATCAGGATCTCAATATCGGCTGTCGATACTTTTAATCCTATGAAATACTTGTATCAATCCTTATTTATACCATTTTTTTTGTAAAGTAACTAATACCGACTTTAAAAAAGACCTAGGTATGTGAAACTATTTTTATGCATAGCGACTAAAATCTAAGTATGATAATATGATAATGACATCGTTGTTAGGATTGAAATTGGATCGGTATTGTGAACTGAACTGATAACCAAAAATATTAAAGAATAATTATTTCAGCGATGTAAATTGCCACTCATTTCGAATGTCTCAAATGAAGATGTAACTAAAGAGATGGTAGAGGCGAGACCTTTCTCTTTGTGAAAGAGACAGCAATAACGTAGGTCTCGGTATAGGCAATAATTGTCAACTTTGCATTCACAAAATTCAATTACATAATATTTAGTTAAAAAAAAATATCGTATATAAAAACGCGGAAATGCGAATAAGAGGAGTGAAATATGTAATGTAGTAAAGATGATAGCTCCATATGAAGAGTATGCGGAAAGACTGTGAGAAACATTGGAAACGGATCTAGATTTTTTTTTTTATAAAAATGAATCTGTGCTCACTCAAAGTGAACACAAATACACACCTTGACTCTTTCACAGTAAGCTACTGAAAGCTTGTGTCGTGAAAGAGGAAGATGGTCGGCACCTGATGGGATTAGGCACCCGGCACAGATTAAAAGTAGAGTTGTAACAAAGATGAGAGTTACAAAGATTGAGCATGTTGAATCATTACACAAATAATATCGGCTAACAATCAAAAGACGTGACGACTTGGAGCACGTCCGCTTGAGTTTCCCTATTGACGACATACGTTTGGAGTGATGGGCGGATGGCTTGAAGCGATTCAATTTTGAGCTGATGGATATCCGGCTCACCCTATCACTCCACATCATCCATTCAGTTTGTCACACTCACGACAATTCGTTTTGGGGTGAAATCACTCCATTTGGAGTGATGCTGAATGGTGGGCCTTGGAATGCCTCAGGAAAATGTGATGAAAAAGGTAATCGACGGACTTAGAAGAACAGGAAAGCCTCCGATTGTCCACAATAGACACCTAAAGAATCAAAGACCTCGTGCAGAAGATGCGAATAAACAAAAACTCAATGCTACCGATATGCAAGATTCCGGTCGTGAAAGACTCAAATAATGTAAAAATAACAAAGTTGCGGGTTAAGAAGGAGACCCTGAAGCAGTCCATATAGATATATATCACCGCCTTGCAAGTTGAAGATTTGCCAAAAAGTTGGAATACTTATATTGATTTTTGTTGAAAAAACAAATTGTTGATTCCGGATGTACCTAAACAAATCTGTAATATTTAGTGTTTTTTTCCGATTTGGTGGAAAGGAAGTGGTTGACCAAGATTGTATCTTGTCTGGAATTGGCAGAATCGTCGATATGATTAAATGTAACTAGTGTTGTAGTGTTTGCAATAACACAAACTGTATGATATGAGAATTTGTGTCACTGGAAAAAAATGTTTGCTTTAAAATCTATTTCATATTTTTTTGGTAAGGTCCCTGATAAATATTTACCGATTTCGGTAGCCTAGTTGCATTGCCGCTACCTTCTGATCAGGAGGTCATAGGTCATCATGGGTGTGTGTTTTTCATTTCTATCCGGAGTTAGATATCTCAGATCGGATGGAAAAGATTGATTATAAAAAAATTCCTCAGGTAATAGGTTCCACTGACTCCTTTGTATAAAAAAATATTTGATTTTTTTTCGATGTTTTGTCAAATGAAATGTCTTTGCTGCTTTTTATCAATCAATCAAATCAAAGCTCTCCCTTTACATCCCCCTCAGAAGCATAGGGAGGCAACAAGAGCTCTCCACTGCGCTCGATCTTGCGCAATGCTTATGACCTCCTCCCACACCAAATCCGTGTCCAAATCTGTCCACCAAATGTCCAAATCCGTCAGCTCTGTTCGAAGTGGTGGAACACAGCATGGGGGTCCTCCTCGTCTTCGAATCCCTGATGGGAGGAAAAACAACACTCTCCTCGGCTAAGTGTCATTTGGCATCCTTAACATTGTCCCAGCCAAGTTCATATCCTCTTTATAATCGTAAAAGTGATGGGCCTAGGCTGGGTGCGCCGGCGTATAGCGTCGTTTGTGATGTGGTGGTACCACACTATGCCCTATATTATGTTTATGTGAATTGCGAAATTTTCCCGTGTGATAAAAATGATTACCTAATTGACAATAATGGGTCAACATGCTTCTTAATCTAAGTGTTTATATTTGAAAATAAATACCTATTTTTTTACCAATTTGAACCACTATGAGCTTACGATTTTCTTCTACTGTTGTTTAGAAGGCTGGCTAAGTGTGATTACTTTACGCTAACGACGAAACACCCGAAATATGTGAAACGTCGACTTTACAAACACGTGTCGAAAAAATTCCTATAGAAAAAAAATTTTTTCTTAAATTTAATGTGTTAGATTCTAAATTTTTCAAAACAATACTATCAATTTTACGGATATTAGCGGAATAAAGGACCATGAAGATGGATCCCAGAGAATGAAAAAAACCTCGGCATTAAAAAGCCGCAAAACGAACGAATACGTAATTAAAATTTGATGATAAAAAAGATTTGAAAATAGCCGATATTAAAAACAAGCAAAAAAAACACAAATCTGTCTGAGAATAAAGTGAAGCAATAAAATATCCACCACACAACATACGGGACGGAGAAGAGAAAGAAAGAAAATATAATAAAAACAATAAGTACTAAGCAATAATAAAACAAAAAAATGAAAAAGGTCGTAAGGAATAAAACCGAGTCCTCGTTTCAAATTGAAACCAAAACCAGTAAAATCCTACATCATTTTACATCTCTCCTTTATTATTCTTATTGAATATATCCTTATTATTATTCTTACTTATTCTCTTTCTTCCCTCTCTGACAAATAAAAAGAGTTGAGAAATGAGTAATGGCACCGTTCAAAATATGGATTCACATTTTTATAATATTAAAAGTAAGTATAATAATAAAAAATGTGAAATAATAATAAAAAAAAGTTGGATCAATAATCCTGCAAAGCGAGTCACACACGTAAAAAGGAACGAATTTAAAAGTTTGAATATGGAATAGAACATGTTTCAATTGTTGTGTATTTTTTAACGTAGCCGATTGGCTTAAATTTAAATTTGACACATAAAAGCTGCGCGCGCAACCCGTTCCGCGATAGGGCTGTGCAATTCGGTAGGAATACTAGAAATATGAAGGAGTTATCTTCATAATTTATTAGTAATAATTAATATAATCATTCAGATATCAAAAAACTATGTAGTGTGGTTGAATTCATTCAGTGAATTTTTGTTTTTCATTTAACTGTTTTATTGAATTAAAATTTAATAAATAAATACATACATGAATTGTTAGAGTCATTAGTTGTTATTTTTTCTTTAACTTTCCAATGGTTTTTTTTCTAGGTCATATTTCAAAACCTCCCTATTAATTTCATTTATTTTGATAGCGGTCAATTCAGTTATAATAACGTTTTATGTTTTTATTTTCTATACATATTACGCAAGTAAAGTTGTTGTTATAAAAATACCTGTTCAAATTATAACTTGTTATTTTTTCTTTTTCTGTTAAAATATTTGGGATGGACGTATGTCCTGACAAATTTCTAATTGGCTGCTTTGAGGTTATGAAAACTAATTGGCTGCTTTGAGGTTATAAACATGTTTTGAATACTTATTATTATTCAAATTATTGGGGGCTGAATTACGCTTTCTCAATTTAGATTAACTGGAGCTTTTTTCCAAATTGTATTAGGATTAATCAAGATTCCTTATATTATGTTATGTAGTATACATACATACTCCATTTATGCCCCCCGCACAACGCAAGCCAGCCTGGAGAAGACCAATCCACAGCAAACCCGACCCACACGAAACAGTCCCCCACAATTCGATGAAAGCAGTCAAACTGACAAGCTGGCCCCACACAAATCAAGCCCGCCGCGGATTCCCCCCAAACCAATCCACAATTCGGGTGGCGTAAGCCCCACTCAGGAGCATAGGGAGGCATCAAGAGCTCTCCATTGCGCTCGAAGGCGTCCGAGGCTCATTGTGCCTTTTCTGACCGGTTGAGGTTTAAGGACGTGTAATATAGTAGACGAAAATGGTATTCTTCTTTTCCTTCTCTTAAATCATGTGATCTCCTCTTCTAAGACATCCCCTCCTTTCACCAGCTACCAGCTACTGTGATCACACCTTTTGAATGGTCTGCTTGACAGTATTTTGTCTTGTGGTAACCCCTCAGTTGCCATCTTAACTATGCGGTCATCTCCCAACCTAACATGATCTCTTCTACATTCAGCCCAACATCACGAAAAAAATTATCATTGTACATCCGCAAAACATTACTATTATATAGGAACGGTTGTCCACTCATATTGTAATTTTGATTTTAATCACCTAAGTAAGTATGATTTAAACCTTTTTATTTTGTTGTTTTTTAATGTAAATTTTATTGTAGGTATGTACTTGCACGTTATTTAATTTATGTCATATTATAGCCGTGAAAAAATAAATAAACAAATAAAATTTTAGTCAAGCTAAGAGAATTAAAAAAAAAAAGACTCGTCAATTTATAGAAAAATGAAGTAAAAATAACTTTAATTATTTTAAGACTCTTTCACAGTAAGCTACTGAAAGTTTGTGTCGTGAAAGAGGAAGATGGTCGGCACCTGGGATTGAACCACGACGTCCGCACGAAACAGTACGACATTTGGCGCCGTAACTGCCTGACTACCATTTTTTTTTTCATTCAGTCTTCAACACTAAAGAATATTTTTATTCCGATTGGCGATGAATTACTTCGACGTTCCGTAAAATAAAAAGTATTAAAAAAATATGTGTTTGAATATTGATTTAATTCACAGACATTAATATCAGAATTCATAGTTAAATGTATAAACGCACACCCCTCGCATTTAAATTCATCGCGAACAAGCGTCGACACCCCTAGACTAATTCAAATACGAAAAAAAAGAATTAGTTCGTTTCAATTCCTCCTAATGTCAGTCTGACAGTCTTAAAAGACGCGAACACGGAGAGGACGTGCGTGCGTCGCCCATTTACACATTATTATTATTATTATTATTCATGTTTATTTATTTATTTTAATCCATTTTTTTTATTTCATACAGTAATTATTTTATTATGAATACGTGATAAAAAAATCATTTTGTTTGACAATTTGTTATATTTTAATGTGATTTCGTGTGGCCATATTTTTATACTACCTACTTTTTATAATAAACAAATTAGTAATATATATTATATAATTAATTAACAAAAAAATTAATCAAAACGCAACACGCAGTAATTATGAAAATATTATGTTATTGAGTTAAATTGAAACTGAAAAATTGTTCAAGGGATTATAATATTTTTTTAAAACATTTTCGACCACGTACAAATTTTGTGTTTCATAAGTGATTTTTTTGGTTTAAAACAAAAGTGTTTTTCTTATTCGTGTATCTATATAAACCTAGCTGTGAGATTGCATAACTGTCCTGTGCCAAAATTCAATTGTGATTTGATTAGGTATTATAGTTGTGAATTTTCCCCAAAATTTTCATACAAGTGATTCTCGACGATATTATACCTAGTATTATTATTTGGATACCGACATTTATGAAAAGGTAAGCTTTTAACATTTTTAAATAAGTATAGGTATTATTAAATAAAATTATCCAGTAAATATGTATAAAAATTAGATAAAATAATTTCGCCATTGTAACCATCAACTCTTTTTAGTTAAAATGATCTATGAAAAACAAAAAAATATCTATGAAACTTCTGTTATAATATGTATTTTTATAGGATTACGCACCAATATTGTTTTGATTTTGAAATATGCAGGTAGGCATATTAGGTACGCCGTTTATACAATTAAAATTTACGAATAATTGTTTTTTTTTTTTAATATTTAGTGCTTTCTATAGGTATTTTTATGGAAATTAAGGGTGATTTTCCTAAAGTACGTTCTGGTCAAAATTTTCCATTTCATACCAAAATTTACGTAATTTACTATAGGTAGACAATATATTTTTAATCGTCAATACCTATATCTAAATGATAGGTATCTGATATTTACTAGCCACTATTATTCTATATTTTATATGATAGTCACATCCCTTAGAATATACCTAGGTAGGTACCTAGTTTAAAAACGAATTTATTATTAAAAGTAGAAAATATCTTAAGATAGGTAGGTACATACCTACCTATATTTCAAGTGAGTTATGATGTCAAGATTATGTCAAGACATATTGTGAAGAGATTGGTAGGTACTTACCTAACTCATTTGTAAATTTATTTTATTTTGTACGCATATTTTGAAGATTTTATAACCGTGTGAATATAATGCGAAAAAAATGTTTTCTTCCGAGACTAAATCATAGGTAGATACGTAAATATCCGAAAATACTCCACAAACTTTGGAATGAATATGTGTAAAGAATTAACTATGAAAGAACCTTAACACAAAAAATAACATGTCTATAATAAGTACCTACCTATGTAAATTGTAAGTATTACAATAATGAGGGTTAAGTACCTACCTAGGTACCTGTTATTATTTTTCAAAATAAGAAGTGTGGGTAGGTAGGTAGCTACTGTCAATCTTTTTAAACAAACATTACGTTTATAGAAGATTTTGTAAACCTTGAGTAGTTCTTATTCTGAATCAACCATAAAATTCAGCGTAATTATACAGTTAAGCTTGGGTTAAAAATTTGGTAAATGATTTGAAAAGCACAGAATCTAAAAAACAATGTTATTACTTTTTGTCGGCGACTTGTTTAGTCTGATGAGCGCCTGCGTGAAATCTATGAATGAATAAAGTTAAAAAGTAGGTACCTACCTACATACCTAAGCACATTTTTTTCTTTTTTTCTTATCTAACTATTACCAGCAAAACCTGCAAGACAACAGGACCCCTATTCTGTAGCAAGTGTAGGGTAGTCACTTGAAAAAAGTGACTATTATTAGGCGATACATTTTGTATGAAAAACGTCTATATGCGATTCTCGCATTCGATACGTATAGACGTTTTTCATACAAAATGTATCGCCTAATAGTCACTATTTTCAAGTGACTACCCTACACTTGCTACAGGATAGGGGTCCAGTTCGAGAAAATAGTCTTTAAATCTCTAATTATTGTCCTATAAATTAGTTATATCTTTCCTTCAAAGGTCTGTGTTTAATTTTCACTCGATGAGAAGTGCGAAAAATTTGACATATTATCTTCCTTTAGCAACAGTTTTTTGTAAGAAACTCTGGTTAAGTACCTATCCCATATTTCTTCGTTACAACGTTTACCGTAGATACTTATTATAGTATTATTAATTGTCATAGCAATTGTCGATGTACAGATGAATGATATAAGTACTTGAGTAGGTATAAAATATATGAAAAATGTTTCCCGTTGTTGAATTTTATGAAAAAAATATTTTTGATTAAATATTTCGTCCAAAATGTCGCATTACAGAAAAATTTAACCAAATATTATATTGTTTCATATATAGGTATCCCTGATTTTAATCGCATTTGAATTCATTTACCAAACTCATACGGAACACTCGATCTGTGTATAAAATTAAAAGAGATATACCTATAGGTTTTACTAGTAGGTAAATCACGATTAAGTTATTATATTGTAAGCATTAGGTAAGTAAATGTTCAAATTTTGATGTATTTATACCACAATAAAAAAAAAAACTTGATTTATTTATTCATTTATGATCAAATACTTAGTTGCAACTATAGAAGCAATTTGAATATAATTTAACAAATGAGCATAAAATATTAGGTATGCCGTGCAAATAAAATATGACTGATGTGTTGATTTAAAAGTGCACCCAAAATAAGTCTTAAGTATACCTAAGTGCAAATTTATCACAACATTGAATGTGGTTTTGAAATTCTGAACAATTTGGTCTATCACACTTATATTTTTCTTAAATTTTACACTTGCTCTTCGTGGATTTCACATGGGTCATATTCTACACGCAACGATTTAACATTTACATTAAACACACATTATAAAAAAGAAAATATGCAAGTAGGTACTTAACCAAATTAGGTATAGGTAGGTACCTACTTTCAAAAAGCAAAACTGACATTTCAAAGATCAGATGATGATTTGGTATGGAAGTAGAGTGTTATGCCAAAGATGAAAGTTATTAAGTTGAGATGGTTTGGGCATGTGGAAAGAATGGATGCAAACAGAATGACAAAGAAAATTTATAAGGCTGAAAGAAAGGTGTAAGAAAGTGTGGACGACCTTGAATGACTTGGATCGAACACATCGATTCCGTCCTCAAGGAAGGCCAGTTTTGAAGTAAGAGAAATAGGAGAGATTGTATATGATTTGTATTGCTTAGGTATTTTTACTAGACTTTGAATTCTATACATGTGTTTCTACATATATGTATATCAATAGCACAATAAGTAATTGTAGTAGGTAACTAACAAGATATGCACGCTACTTTAAAAAAGGCGACATTTCAAAATGCTGGTTCCTATATGTTTTTCAGTTCGTACTGAAAATATATTCGCGAAGTAATTAAAAGCTAAATTTGCAGTTTGTTTCAATATTTCATTGTCTTTTCCCATATCCTTCTAATACGGGACACTTAAAAACACCGTTACTCTTACTAGTGTATTTTTATCAATTCAAAAGAAAACATGACATAGGTACCTACCTATGTAGGTACTCGCCTGAATATTCTTTTTGGTACTTGTTACTTTAGAAAGAAGAAAGGAGTATCATACACTGATGTATACTGCTGCCTTTGACAAGGTAGTACACACCTATCTTAACGCGGTTTACAGCCTTTTAAGAGTTTTTATAGAACAGTTATTTTATTGTATTTCATAATAGTTAGGTAGGTAGGTACCTACATTATTTCCATTCATATTGTTTTTCGGTTGCATATATCCTGGAGTAATTTACTCTGAATACCTCAGCTCAACATTATCTAAATACATAGTAGAGAGTAGTGTCTGTCCTCACTTTTAAAGTCCCTATAGTTAAAATACCTGGTATCAATTTCTTATTCAATTTAATCACAATACTTATTTTCAATTTACTTCAAATCAAGTAGGTTCGTCAAAAAATAATAACAACCTACAGAAAGTACAGAATAATTAAGTACCTACCTATATTAAATTTGTGGAATAACAAATAAATAATTGTTTAATTTAAATTATCGTAATTTCTGTTAGTTTATTATACATTTGGCTAAATTTATATTGATGATTCTTGATGTTTCTTTTTTTCTCTATACATTCATACGTATTTTTATCAAATTATTAGGCACAAAAAAAAATGTTTTTCATGTGCCAAAAAAAAAAAACTCAATTTTAATTCTTCATGTCTATCGTTTCTTATATTTTCCACAAGTGGCATAGGTTTATATGTGAATTTTATTAATATACCTACAGATATGAATTTTTGTCTACTCTATCAAATTTCATTCAGTAAAATAATAAATAATTATTATAATTAATAAATTCTACTTTGAATAATATTCGCTTAAAATGAACTAGCGTTAAAGAACAAATAATGTACCTAAATTGAGGACATTAATTAAAAATAAAACGTTTTAAATTAGGCGCTAAGAAGGAATTAAAGAGGTTGGTTTGCATTTTATTTTATTTATTTTATTTTATTTCTATGCGGTAGAAAGGTGCTGAATGTTGTTACGGTAATCCACACCGATCAAGTTTAAGTAACTACCACAAAAATTGACATAAAAAAACTTAAAATAAAGAAAAATATTTTAAACAATGCATGTGATAAAATTTTGTACGTACCTACCTAAAAATTATCAAAATATCTGGGAATAAATTCGGTTATTAAATTTATATTGAATCTTTACAGATAGTTAATGAAATGGTCTATTATTCATATTCAATGAAATTTGTAATATTTTATTTAATGACTGCAAGTTTGTTTGAATAAAAAAAAAATATTGTATGATCAGTGTGTATATAAAAATAAAATAATACGCAATATACAGAATTGAATTTGATTCACGAATAAACATGATTTTGTTCCAAATTTGAACGTTATTAGAATTTTGGAATATCGCCATTTTCTTATTTGCTAAAATCATCACTGATATGTGGGTGATGTGTGTTGCGATTGGTCCATCAGAGACTAACCGTAATAAAATGAGATTTCATTCGTCAGAAGTTTTTGAATCATAATAATTGTTGTTCTATCTAAATATTCGAATTCGAAATTTAAACACGGCATAGATTTCTACCTCATAAAGCCATCATGCTTAAAAATAGTCCATTTCTTTTATTTTGTCTTTATTTTTTAATGTCAGCCTCATATGAGGCTGTATATTTATTCCAAATTATAGTCCACACTGCTCCTTTAGCCTTGATCTTTTTCGTCAGATATAGTATTATCATTATAACGCGTTTTTCAGGGTCCAGAAAAAAAAAGAATTAACTCATTGGTTTTCAAAGATTTATGTTTTATGTTTAACTGAAAACTCTTGGTCAAACATTCTTCATACGTATTTATATCTTTCTATAGGTAGTAAATAACTTTATTTATAATACATCAAGCTTTTTTTTTTAATTAGAATCACACAGACAGAAAATAATATTAAAATAAAAATGGAAAATGTATCGAATATTATTCGTTGTTATGACAACACCAATCAATCTGTCAAAATCGTTTTTGAATTTGAAATTTGATTCCACAACGAATGTGTTTCACGGCTATTGTTTCAAATATAGGAAAATCGGCGCGCTCTGGAGGCGCCATGATGGTTAAGTTGGTACCTAAGGAAAATTTTGGTTCACTGTTATAATAATATTATGTAATATCAATTTATATTATGTATAACTTTTTATATAAGTAAAGGTTTTGGTCATATTTTCGTCCAAACAAGAATTTCAGTAGCATTTTCTCCCAGTTTACCAATTCTATTCAATATGAGACAGAACTCTGACCCCGCGTAGAAGTTTCAAGTAAAAATAATCCATTAGTTTGTTACCCTACCATAAATCGAACCCTTGTATTTGCCAAGAAATTTTTTTTTTTTATTTTATTTTTAAATTTTTTTTTTTTTTTTTTACAATTTTTTAGAGGTCAGTCAGTCATGACAATACATATAAATCAATAATACAAAAACAGATTATAAACCAGCGAAGACAGAAGACAGATTATAAACAGCAAATCTGTCGGTCTTCTTCTTGTCGAGTCATACTGTGTGCTTTTGAACATTACATCACTATTACTACTTTCACATCATAAATTCATCCAATAAATAAGTAAATATAAGGTCAGATTATAAAATGTTAAAAGAATAAAAGCAAATGGTCAAATTAACAAAAATAAAAAGGTTAAAAGGGTAAAAAAATAAAAAGAAAAGGTATCTGTCGTTTAGCCAGAGCTTATAACTTATATTATAGGACTGACTATTTGATTTTTCCAACTAGAATCTTGGTGGTGGACTAAAATTCTCTAAAAATTTTAATTTGAACTTATCGGAAGTACCTACTTATTATAAAATTAAAAAATTAAATTGTTGTATTTTATATTCTTATTATTATGACATGTTTCATAAGCACCGATTTACTTAAGGAACAAGTCAAGATTATAATAATATACTGTACGAGGAAAACATAATATTATCCATACATAGTTTTAATATTTTAATTTAATCCTTCAATTCCCAACGTCACCTGGTGATACTTCCTTAAAATATCACATTAAAATTTAAAGAAATATATTATGTATTTTCAAAGTCAATAATTAAGTATATTAAGGTACCTAATTGTTTTACTTAATACGCTGAATTTTCTGAAACCCTGACACTGTCTTTAAGTGTCGTTTTTAAAAATTGCCAATAACATACACCCAATCCCCCAAAGCACGAGCTCTGCTCAATTTTGGAGGTAAAAAAAATATATTAAAAAAAATGTATAAATTTATTATTGTGAATGTATTTTTTTAATGTTTTTTATTTCCTTAATAAAAATATTTGAATTTGAATTTGAATACACCGTATGTTTTTAATTTGAAGAAAAAATGAACGAATTTTGATAACGCCTGCTTCCTAAATAGGAGTAGAAGACGGTTGCAAGTCCGTAGTGGTTCAAATTTGTAAAAAATACCTCATAAAATCCAATCCAATCCAAACTCCCTTTAGACCCCACTTAGGGGCATATGGAGGCAACAAGAGCTCTCCATTGCGCTCGATCTTGCGCAACGGTGATGACCTCCTCCCACACCATGTCCATGTCCCTCAGCTCTGCTTCGAAGGAGCGGAACACAGTGTGAGAGGGTCTTCCTCGTCTTCGGGACCCTGATGGGAGGAAGAACAGCGCTCTCCTCGGCCAACTGTCATTCGGCATCCTTAACACATGTCCCAGCCAAGTCCATCTCCTCCCCACAATGGTGGAGGTGATGGGCTCACGCTGGGTGCGCCGGCGTATAGCGTCGTTCGTGATGCGGTGGTACCATCTTACGCCCAGAATTCTCCTCAGGCACTTCATCTCAAAGGCTGAGACTTTTTGTGCCTGGGCCTTGGTCAGGTGCCAGGACTCACACCCATAAAGGAGAATGGGCAACACACACGCATCAAACAGTTTACATTTCGTCTCGACGCTAAACGCCGACGCTTTCCATATCTTGGTCATGTTGTTGAAGGCGCCACTTGCCATACCGATACGAATCGGGAGCTCAGCCCCGAGGTCACCAGCGGTGGTAATGGTTGCTCCCAGGTACTTAAATTTATCCACCCGGGAGACCTGGTGACCATCGATGGTTATCGGTTGCTGTTTATCGGGGCAGGCATTATTCGCCATGAGCTCCGTCTTACTGGCATTGACTCGAAGGCCGAGGCGTGCTGTTTCATCGCAGAGTCTTGAAACACTGCGCTGTAATTCCTCCACTGTCGTACTGAACAACGCTAGGTCGTCCGCGTACTCCAGATCGCACAGTTCGCCCATTAGACCATCTCTCTGTGTTATCGGTATACCTCTTGCTCCTTGCATGGACTTTCTCAACAGGAACGAACCCTTATTTTATTTTCTCCTTTTTTTACTTACTTTTACGAACTATCTAATTTTGAGTCTACTTTTGGCTTCTTTTTGCTTTTTGTGTTATTTCTTGACATATTTTTACCTATCAATGAATTTTCCTGAAACTCTTTGTACCGTTTATATAATTTCTTGACTTCTGTTGACTTTCTTTTTGAATTGTTTTATTGTAGGTATGCATGTTGATTTGTATGTGTCCTATGTACCTGAAACTGTATTATGTAATTATATTATGTTAGTCTCCCAGATCTCAATATCTATCTATATATTAATACGTGAAGGAAAAACTTTGTGACCATTTGTACGAAAATTGCGCGGACGGAGGAGTATGAAATTATAGAGTTTATAATATGTATAGAGAAGGGATGGCGAATGCTAATATTATTTTAAATTTATGCATAAAAATAGAATAAATCAATAAAAAACCATTAAAAACACTACTGTAATGTTATGTATTTCATACTCACACAAACTTCGAAGTATTTGATTTGACATTATTTGACACAATTCTTTTGTTTATCTGTGGTCAATTTTTTTTTTATTAAGTTACAATTTATTCTTAAAAGTAACTTATAACAAAGATTTGAAATTGAAAATAGATTAATATTTTTTTGTATTAAAAAACCATAGGAAAAACTTAGAACATATTATCAACATTTCAAATTTGACGTATCCATGTCATTATTTTTGAAAGAAAATTGTGAAATAGCGCTCGCTCTGTCTTTGACAAAGGAATCTTAATAATGTTCAAACTTGTGCATAATCTAAATTAGTTATGGTCGAATTTCGAGCACTGGACGACCACTAGTAATAAGTATATGAATGTGTGAAGCAGTGAGCAGTTAGGAGACCTGTCCATGGTGTCCATCCACATTGACAATCTCATTATAGCGAGCCATTGTTTGCATAGAAATATTAATTACCAATCCATCTCCCATAAATGGTATAATGTGTAATTAGCCATTGGCCACAGTCATATTAGATGGCTTATGGCGTCCAGCGGCAGTTAGCGCCTCCTACCGCCTTTCATGACGCCAACAAGTCCTTCACACATCGCACACTAAAGGTACTTGCCGACCCATTGATTGACAAGTGCCTTAACTCACACTCACCATGAAGATCTTGTCCTTATCAGAAAATATTCGCTTGTTTATGGGATTCTTGTTAGAATTTAGATCTAAAGACCCCTAACACTAACTTGGACCCCTTAGGTACAGTAGTAGAATAAATTTAGTCTTATATAGGGTTTGCCATTAGGGACTTTTAGACATTGATAGTTGATTGTGGCTATATTGTTAAAGTGACATCTGTCAAATTGGCTGTCATTTTATTCAGTTTGTTTTGCCAAGTCATACAATGTGCCTTTTTGGTCACAACTTTCCAAATATTTATGCATTCTTATTGGGCGCCGCTATTTCTAAAATGTGCTCTCTACGACCTTAAATGTTATTTGCTCAATGTTTTGCCTATTCAATAGCAAGTGTTATTATACCTTTTTGAATAACTAAAGACTTCTGTATTCTATGTTCTGTATTTTTTTTTTTCCAAAAAAGCGCTTCTAAGTTAAAAACACGTAGTACTTACCTAGTGTAATTTTTTAAATTCTAACCAGCAACCTTTTTAAGGTGCTAAAATATAAGTTTCAGCTTTTGTTAATATTTTTTTATTATTTGACAAGTCCTCTAACTAAAGATGCATAAAAAGGACCCTAAGAGCCCTTTTCCGAAAAAAAAAATGATAAAAAAGTCAAAAAGTTTAAGATTTTTTTTTAAATCTTAAAAAGTCAATATCTTTATAACGGTTAGGTTTCGGACACTATATTTTGGGATCCATCAGAAATAACCCAAATTATAGCGTAGATTTTTCCTGTAACCCTGTATATCAACAACGGACTAAAATAGTGTTCGCTTTCTTTAATGTGATTCTGAAGCATGGGTCAGCTAGTCATACAATATGTTCAGGAAAATTCAACCAATTTCAAAGCCGCAGTACAGGTAAATCATATAAGGCATAATATTACTATCGTGATTTGTAAAGATATGATGTTCCACAAAGTGACTGCGCGTACGTCAAACAAACGGGCGATTAACGCGCATGTGTGATTCAGAGCGATATGGAAATATTCCGATGATTATTCATTATTGACTTGTGATGGGTGATAGAAATGGCTCGAAGCCGCACAGCACGGTGGAATACCAACGACCCTGCCTTATACTCCACTAGGGCATTGCCAGCTCCGCGCGTGACATATTTTCTATTAGCACGGATATGGGCAATGGCCATACCAACTTGCTGAGACCTGGGAAACAAGGATCATATAGCGGCGTCATCCTTGAGTATTGTTCCAGGGTCTTTTGCTTCGTCTTTTCAATGTAGGGACCACTTCGGATTTAGGACAAATTCTGATATGTTTTTTCTTCTGGATCCACCGATTTGGGACGTTTTTGTTGGTAAAATTGGGGAATTACTATTAACTTCAATATTCAAAAGCCACATAATATCATACAAATTCCCAAAAAATGTAATTCGTAAACGTAAAAAAAAGTAATTCGAAAAGTTAATCCTATCAATTTAATATTACGTAGTTGCATATTTAAAATGACAAATGTGTCAATTTTTTTCGAAAATGGAATGAAGTATACCGTTTGAAAGAGAAAATGAAACTGAATCGAATGGTATACTTCATGCCATTTTCGAAAAAGTCGTTACATGTGTCATTTTAAATATGCAAATTAATTAATTCATTTAGATATTTATTTAGTTAGTTTATCTTGTCTTGTCTTATATATAAAAATGGAGAGCTATTTCCCGATGTCATCGCATCACGCCTAAACGGGTGGACCGATTTCGCTAATTCTTTTTTTGTCGTGTAGGCTTTTATGAGGACAATGTCCTTTTAGAAGAAAAGGAATAAGAAAAATGAATGGAAAATTAGAAAATTAAATAAAACTGTAAGTAGACAACCATATTACCGTAAAATTTTTGTTTCATTTTTGAAATTTTGACAGAAATTGTCAATTGGTGCGATTTACAGAATGCGGATGGAATATACATGGTTTAAAACAGACGCATCGGTCGGAATTACATTGGTCAAATGATAATTAACTCATCACCATACAAATTCGAATTCAATATTCTAACACAGGACAACGTCTGTCGGGAAAGCTTGTAATGTTACAAAAATACATGTTTTCTAACTTAAAAATAATAATATTACACTATTTTTTTTAATATGCATAAATAATGAAATAAATAAATATTATGTACCTACTAGGTATTTACACGACACAGATTTAGACGTCACCTTTAGCAATAATAATTATTATCACATTATTAACCTATGCTTATCACTGAAAATTAACGCTTTCATACTTCATCTATACACTTTCTCATACTTCTTTTTTTGGAATCGTGAACGCTTTCTTTTCTAACTCACATAAGAATGAGAAATTGAGACTCTTAACAAAATTCACATGAGCTAGAGATTCGATTAAATTATTGTGAAAATGCAACTATAGACATTTGTTTATTACTTCCTGAGTTACTCTCCCTTATTTATATTATACTTATTTTGTTTTTTTTTTCTTTTTAGAATTCACTGGCGAATGTGCAGATCTCTAGGTAAGTTTATTAACACAATTTTATGTTTGCTTTTTTAATATTTAATTATGTTCCAAAAAAATGTTTTAGCGTACCTACGGTGATCCTTTTTAGTATCATCAACCTTAATTTTTACTTTAAGAAATTTTTTGTTGGCAGTATGTACCTACTCCAATATAACATATTATCTGCATATATAAAATATCTAAGTACTTATGCTGGTACGCAGCTAATCTCACCAGAAGACAGTGTTGTTTTAGAGATAATCACCCGCGCTAGATTCAGGGTTGCCTCAAAAATTTATCTAAATAAAATTTAGACATAAGTAGGTACCTATAACTTCAAATTATGAACTTGTAAAAGTTAGGTAGGTACCTATATTAAAAAAAAGTATTCTTCTAATCTTACCGTAATAATTCAGTAAACTTTGATTTGAATGGGGTCTATTCTTTCAATGATAATATAGGTAATACAACACGGTAACAGGTTGCACGTGTTATTTATTTTCTACTGCACAGCCATCTCTTGGATTTTTTTATAAAAGTAAAGCAATTATAGAGGAACTAGCTTATACCCGTCTTGATTTACGTTTTTGATTCCGATTATCAGGCTTGATCGGTAGGTAATTAAACAGGTTCTAGTCTAGCTTCCCATTGCTTAACAGACCTCTATATAACTGACATAAGCACAGAAAAAGAAGAATGACACTTTTACAATAATTTTTGTTTTACGGACCTCATAATATTATACGAACCTACCGACATAATTTGCAAGTTTTCATAGAGAGCTCTGTGGTTTGAATCTTAGCTACATTCCCTACACTCTCTCTAATGTGTGATAATTAATTAGGCATTCCACCCATAGAGGGTGATTTGTGCCTGTCAAACTTCAAAATGGAGGTATCATCTTGCAATTTTTTTCATTAAATCTTTATTTATTGAGAATAATAAGATTTGAATAACATTTACATGTATATAACAAATCAATCTACAATTATTTTATTACATTTCCACACCGTAATACCAAGATTCCATTCAACGTTTACATGAGTAATTTTGTTTCCAAAAGATGACTTACTGTCTTTTTGAGAAATTTGTAAGAAGATCCTAAAAAAATAGAGTTTTTTAAATAGCTCTAAATATATTAAAGTTAATGCAGCAAATTTATTTAAGAACCTTCTCCAACATTTTGTACGGCTCTGGGCATATTAATATCTTTTTTTTTTTTTTTTTTTTTTTTTTTCGAGGAGGGGAAAATCCTCATCGGACGTTGTGCCGGACTCCTGCACGCAGGCAGACCTACCGACTAAAAACCCCTCCTCTTCACGTCTTCACTACAGTGGAACCACCTCTAGGGTATTACTTCACTGCAGTGTTGTCTATATTATAAGTACTTTATTATACTTTCTCTTCCTTTCGTCAGCCTCCTTTGTCCTCATTATCGTGCCGATCATCCGATGTAGCGCGGCCCATGTTTCACTGCTCTCAAACATAGTTTCCACCAGTTTATCGGGTTGTATGGTATTTATTCCCATTGCCTCCCACGTTGTATTTCTTATTTCTTCCCACTTCTTACATTCGAAGATCGTATGTCTGGGTGTATCTCTATCGCCGCAGTAGACACACTGGTCGTTGTCTACCTTTCCAATTCGGTGTAGGTAGGCTTGGAAGCATCCGTGTTCTGTAACTACTTGCGTTAGGTGGTAGCTTGTATCTCCGAATTCACGTTTCAACCATGGTCTCACATCTGGGATCAGTTTGTTCAGCCACTTGTTGTTATCATCGGATTCAATCTTCTTGCGTCTTAAGGTCTGCCATTTAATTAGGGTCTCTTGTTCTATTCGTCTCTTATTTTCCATACTTTCGCCTATCATGTGGATTCTTTCTTCCACGAGCAACCTTACTGGGGTCACCCTCGCAAGCAGAACGCTATCCTCGAACGATACAGTACGGTACGCTCTGCATATTCTTATCGCTAATTTTCTTTGTGCAGACTCTAGGATCTTTGTGTACTTTTTGTGTGTCAGTCCAATTGACCACACTGGGGCCGCATACAATATAATGCTGTTTGCCACTGAGGATAAGACCCTTCTTTTGTTCTCACTTGGTCCTCCCACTCTTGGCATTAGTCTTGTGAGTGAAGTTGTTAATCTTGCCACTTTGTCAGCGATATGTCTAATGTGGTCTCCGAAAGTCAAACCCTTGTCGATGAGGACTCCCAGGTATTTAATGCTCTTCTTTGGTATCACTTCCACGCCTTCGATTTCAAATTTAACGTCTTTTCTCACTTTCTTCTTCCCAATTAAAAGTGCGGCTTCTGTCTTTTGTGGTGCCAGTTGTAGGTCTTTATGTTTCAGCCAGCTTGATATCATTTCCAGGGTCTTATTAACTTTGTCCATGAGGTCGTCTTCTGTGGCACCTAAGGCGGTGACGGCTAGATCATCCGCGTATGCTGTGAGCTCAACCCCTTCAGGTGTCATCAAATTTAAAACTCCATCGTAGAGCAGGTTCCACAGTAGCGGGCCCAGTACGGAGCCTTGGGGGACGCCGCAGGTTATGGTTGTGGTTTTCCCATCTTCTTCCTGGAGATACCTGTCGGCAAAATAACTTTTTACTATGCACTCGATATATGCAGATATTTTTCGTGATTTAAGTTCCTCTACTATATGCTTCCAGGAGGCGGTGTTAAAAGCGTTCTTGATATCTATAGTTACTATGGCGCAGAATCGTCTTTTTCTGAATGGTTTTTTCCGTTCTTCCACAGCCGTTCTAACCACTTTTTCTATAGCTTGGACTGTAGATCTGCCTTCCCTGAAGCCATATTGACTATCGGAGAGGTCCATTCGAGCTTTCAGCTCTTGGGATAATCTATTGTTGACGATCTGCTCCACTAGTTTACCTGCAGTGTCAAGCAGACAGATTGGTCTGAAAGATCCGGGGTCGCCTGCTGGTTTACCTGGCTTTGGTAGTAAGACGAGTCTGGCTTTCTTCCACGGTTTAGGGAACATTCCATCTTTCAGTATCTTGTTTACCACTTCCACTACGACATTCGGGCATATTTCCACTACTTCTTTGACGACTTCAGCAGGTATATTATCTGGGCCGGGTGATTTGCCGTTTTTCATTTTCTTACAAGCCTTTTTAATTTCTTCAATAGTTACTTCGGTGAATCCCTCTAGATTGTTTCTAGCGGGCGGTGGCCATTTTATTAATGGCACCCTAGGAAATAATGTCTTAATGGCCTTTTCACGTAGGTCTGATGGGATATTAAGCTGCCTGGGCTTTATTTTATTCGTTACTATTTTGTATCCTTGTCCCCAAACGTCCTTATCTACTTCCTCACAGAGTTGTTTCCACGCATCTTCCTTAGCTTTCTTAATAAGAATTCTCAAGTGTTTTTTGGCCTTTTTGTATTTCGTTCTTGCTTCGTCTTTTTCACTCTGAGGAGAGTTCATTCTGTTTATTCTTGTTGCAGTTCGTCTTAGTTGAATACATGTTGATCTTTCTTGGGCTATGTCACTATTCCACCAATATTGTGGCCTATGTCTGCTGTTGAGTACTTTCTTTGGCATGCTTTTATTGCACGCGGTAACTATAGAGTTGATGAATTCTTCAGCGCTTGGGTTTGTCTTCTCCCTAAACTCTTTTGTTATGGATTCTCTGAATGCTGATTTGTTCCACTTTTTGAGATTCCATCCTGCTCTCTTGCTTGTCCAGTTCTTCTTATTCTGTTGTTTTGAGTCAATCGAAAACATTATATATTGGTGTAGGCTAAGCGATTCTTCACTTAGTACTTTCCATCTTTTTATACATTGACTTATTTTTTCAGTGCTAAATGTTATGTCTATTATAGAAGTCTGTTCGTTTCTGATAAAAGTAGGGGCATCACCCTTGTTTAAGACAATCAAATTATTTTCCGCAGCCCATTCTGTTACTTTTTTCCCTCTTGTGTCTTCTTTTGTTGAGCCCCATTCCGGAGACTTAGAATTGAAGTCTCCTCCGATGACTATTTCTTTTTTAGTATTTTTTATTTCCTCTGCCAGGTCGGATAGGAATCCGTCGAATTCGTTAATGTCACAATTTGGGCTTATATAACATGACACGATTCTAAACGTGTCAACTTCTACCCAGACAAACCCGTTTCCGCTCTTTCTTTCGTCTGTTATAACTTTTGGATTCACTATTTGAATGGCTGCATCGTTCCTTTTATCTGCTAACCACGGTCCCTGCTCTTGTATTAATTTTTTGTTTGGTTCACTGATCAGGATAATGTCGATTTTGTGAGATTCCGCTGTTTTATCCATCAGGGCATGTGCCCCTCGGCTCCTTCCTACATTAATTTGCAGAATGTTGGTGCTCATTATTGCTGTAGGTTCCATTCGTGGCATAGTCCTCGCGATCTTTTGAAGATATTATCTCTTCGAGATTATCTGGTTTATTTCTACAGTTATCTGCTGTTGAATTTCTTTGATTTTTCGTCTGCGCTATTATCCTTTTTCCAATTTGGCTGTTTTTGTATTCTTTGTTTCTTTTCTCCTTAGTTCTTGTTTCTTCTTCCTTGAGCACCCTTCTGAATACTGGGCATCCAGTTGTACCTGCTCTGTGTTCCGGTACTTCGCATATTGGGCAATAAGGGTTTTTTTCGCACTCATTTGCTTTATGGCCTGTTTGTCCACACTTACGGCAGTCATTCTGCCGGTCCTTCCCTGTGCATTGTGCTGCAGTGTGTCCTGCTTCCCAGCATCTATAGCATTGTGTGACGTTAATTCTTTTCCTAATATTGCACTTAGACCATCCTATCCATACCCATGCTGGTGTTATTATTTTTGATGAATGTATTTTGCTAGTTGTCGCTGTTGCAATTTTTCTACCAGTTGTTCCCGGTCTTATAGAGGTTATTGTTATGGGCACTTGAAGCTCTGTTTCTAGGTCACGTTTGAGTTCTTCCGCAGAAATTTCCTCTCTTATGCCAGATATGTGGTAGACAGCTTTTGCCTCCGCTGTTTCGACTTCCACGTCTAATGCGCTCTTAAGTCTACTTTTAAGTGTTTCTGCTTGATCTTTTTCTCCTGTGACCTTAAGGGCCATGCTATTTATGCCTGATTTTTTTATTGACTTTATCTTCAGTCCCAGTTCTTTGATTTCCGAGGATTTGATCTTGACTTTCATTTTTTTTAGGATTTCTGCATATGTTCCTTCACCCTTTAAATTTATTATTTCGGTAGATGGTCTCTCTTTAGTTTCGTTATTTGTTTGAATCTGTTCAGTCATTATCTTCAGCTGTATTGCGCTATCAACAAATACTGCCTCTAAGATCTTTCTGATTCTCGTTCTGTCAAATTCTTTCTCTGTTATTATGGTTATGTTTTTATCACTATCAAGATTCTCGCAGGTTCTTCGGAACTCTCTCATTTGATTAAAGGTGTGTGCTCCTAGTTTTTTGTTACAGGTAAGTGTGAATATGTGCTTTTTCCCCTCCACTAGACCTTTTTTTGAGCTTGTGTGGCTTCTAATTACGTAGCCCACTTCCCCTTCCTGAGAGTCATTCAATAATTCTACAACTTCAGGATAACTTCTTTGAAGAGTTTTCATGATCCCCTTTTCATTGTTTATTTTGTCCGGGTCCGCGATGATTCCGAAGTCAGATTTATTGTTCCCGTCTAGAGGGTTTCCCTGTTCTATGCTTACGACCTTGAATACATTATCTGGCCATTCGGCATCTATAATCTTTTCTAAATCTTCGTAATTCTGCGTCTTCATGATTTTTTCTTTTAGGGTGTTTAGTTCATTCTTGTTCTCTTTCTCGTCTGCTTTTTTGTTTTTCATTTCTTTCAGTTCTTTTATGTCATTTTCTAACATGGAGACTCTTTCTTCTTGGACCTTTTTGTAGGTTCTGAATTCGTTTTGTAAGTCACTCAGTTTACGTGCGTCTTTCACGTGCTCGTCTATTATCTGTGTTGTCAGATTATTAATTTCTGCAACATATTCTTTAATATCCCTGTTGATGTTTTTGTTGTCTTTGATAAGCACAAAGAGTTCCTCTGTTTTTGTCTTCAGATTTCTCATCTGTTTACTTGGGTTGATCCTTTTGGGCAGTTGGGTTTTCGTAGTGGTCATCTCCCGATTTTCTATTTGATAGCGGGTGTCTGGAGGTGTTCTTCTAAGTGATTCGCGCCTTTCAAAAGGATTTATTCCATCACCTGTGGCCTTTGAGTCTTGACTGACGCATCTTCCATCCTTAGTTCTTGTTGCTGCAATAGTATCGCAGCTCTTCAAATTTCTATCCGATCCTTCTTCAATTGCGCGAAATTTGCCCCCCCCAGAATCCGTGGGGCTGCTCGAATATAATTCGAGGAGGGATTCTCCGCCGCTGGCGGTACCCTCCTGGGGTATATCAACGTTTGATTTCGCCATCATGTATTTTGGGCTGATCCACAGCTTTGCCTTTTCTGTAGGGGTAAGGTCCCTTAGAACGCGTCTTACGGGACTATAGGTACGTTCTTACCTGCTAGTATTTGGTTCACGCCAGATATTTTATTTTTCTGGTGCCATTCATATCTGAAGGCCTTCCCCGATCCACCACCTGGGGACGCGCCCGATGGGAGGTCTAGCAACTCCGCACGGGATATTAATATCTGACGTAGCATTTGTATTTTGAGCGTGATGTTCACGTATACGGTAAAAATATTGTCAAAGGCAAATAAAAAAACAAACATTTCTGAATTATTATGTAGATAATTATTGTTTTGATTTCAAACTTATGACCTATAGATGGAGCTTCATCCCGCATCCGTATCAACGATAACTATGTAGGTAGGTGTAGGTATTACATAATGCAATAAATTATTAGCTAAATTTAATTAAGTTTTTATGTCGTAGATTGCATTTAATTCATGTAAGAAGTCGAAGTTATTTTTTTTATTTTTGATTAGGTCGACGGGCGGGTCAGCTAGTAATCAATAAGCCAATATTTTACTTCTTCGTTTGCCCTTCCTATCCTCGTCAAGAACTTTTTAAAGGTCCTAAACCTGATGGCTGACCCATCAAATCACTGCTCAATAATTATTGTGTTATTTTATTTTAAGCACACCCTGACAACCCTGCTTGGAGACAATGTATCGAGAGTTGCGGCATATTGTTATGAGAATAATCTCGCAAATATGCCAAACAATAACACAAGAGCTGCGCAGCCGTCAATCAGATAGTATGCAACTGATCTCTAGCGCATGTCTTCTGATAGGATCAAGATGACTTCCGTTGTGCGCGGATCACTGCACAACAATAAAGTCAACAGCTGTACGGCAGATCCTAGGATATACAATCTTGATTAATTAACTTGTGAACTATGGAGGTGCACCCGTGAACAAATTAACGGTTATTGTTTCAACCCTGTATATTGGGTCTGATGGCTTTCAAGACCCAATGCTCACTTTATTGTACCAACCTGAACCTGTATGCTCAGTGTACTCCTTGATGGACCTATCGGCTCCCAACTTGCATGCCAAAGCTCTTCTTATTGTACGTAATGATTCCCAACCTATAGGACCAGTGTACCTACTCGTTGGTGGATCTGATGGCTCCCACACTGCAGGCCCAGTGTAATCCTTGTTGGACCTAATGGCTCCCTACTTGCATACCCAAAGCACTGATTTTTGTACAAAATGGCTTCCAACTTTAGTCCCAGTGTGCTACCTTTTAAACTGCTGGCCAGCAGCATGCAGGCCCAGTGCACCCCTTATTGGACCTAATGGCTCCCAAATGCAGGCCCAGTGTACTCCTTGTTGACTCCATCCTGCAATTTCACTGCACACTTCGTGGATCCATAGATCATTTCTCTTATCTCCGCACGCACACTTTTATGACTCATCTTCGCGGCTACCGCATTCTGTTGTCCAACCCGTGGACCAGACCAAATCAGTTGTGCTTTATGGACTTTTTTCTTAATTTTTATTGTGTTAATTTTAAATAGGTTTTTGGCATTTAATTTGTAAATTGTTCTTTCTGCATCATGACGGTTCAATAACTATTGATTACTTGTAGCAGACGGCAACTGTTATAAAAAAATAATTGAACATCCCACATCTTATATTTCTAACCCACTATTGGATATCTCTAATCAGTACTTGTGATTTTAAAAAGTTATTTTTGAATTTGAAACAATATGTCAACAAAAACGTCAATACCTTTTTCTACTGCAGCTGATCAAACTTCGAATCCCTGATGATCCATTGTAGTTTGTAAGTGCGTAAGAATGTTTGAAAATTTTAACGTGTCAACGGTCCTAGATCCCAGCAAGATTCAAAACCAAAACATTAGTTTTCCTACGTCAAGATGCCTGCTTGAACAACCGTTTGTTTCTATAATACAATTGTTATTAGATCTACCTACACAATAGTAAAGAACTACATAAATAAATAAATATTCATAATATATCATTTTTCAATACAAAGGTATCATATAGTCGGCGGAACATGCATTTTTTCCCAATCAATCGGTTCCGTCCAATCTGAGACGGGCCAACCCCGGGTCGAAATTTCATGTGAAAGATTACTTAGATAAATTATTACGAAATGACAGGGAATCGAACACGGGGCCGCTTGATTGGAATAAGTCAACGCCTGGTCGATGTTCAGGTAACATTAACAACCCTTAGTTGACCGTCGGTACTTATAAGTACCAAATTTTTTTGGTCACTCAGTGCCCACAGTGCGATTTTAAAAGAAAAAAGTTTTTTTCTTTCTATTTTTATGTTCTTTATAGGTAAATAAAACAATATTCATTTTTATTTTTTTTGGGATTAGATATATTAAGCACTTTTAAGTCCATGTTAATTTTAAGCTCACTTTTTATTTATGAACTTTTTTATATATTTTAGAAAAAAAAAAAAATTTAAATTATTTAAAAATTTTGTCATAACATCCAAAATAATCGAAAAGTCAAAAAAAAATATACTCGATGAATATTTCTAAAATAATACTTGTTTGAAAACGACGCAAGCTTTTACTAAAATGTCACATTCACACAGACGCACACAGAGAACGCAGAGTTCCCATTTTGGATGCCATACAAAGTTGCCATTTTCGGCAAAAAGAAAAAAAATTTTTTTTGAACGAGTTAAATAAAGTGTTCCTTCAAAGTCACGTTGAGTAAGGGAAGCAAAAAACACCACGTGTAATATTCTATAGTGCTACGAAAGAGGTGGTACTGGTAAGTACCTTCGGTCAAAAAGTGTTATTTTTTTTTAAATTTCTTTGGGCAACTAAGGGTTAATACAATATTGAGACATTTGTTAAAAATAGTGAAAACAATTAACCCAGTTACACACTTTCTTGGAAATATTACCGGAACCTTTTTTTTAACAATAAAATCATCACATTACTAGTGGATCGTACCTCCAGTTGGTAAGCGGCCACCTGTGTGTAGGTCCCGGCAGATAGTATCGCGCCGTGTGACATAATGCCCGCTCGGCACCTCTATTAGACTTACTTGTCTATGGATGAGACCAGCTTGATTTACCGGGCCATCTCGCCGTAATGTCCTATCCTCATATTCACGCACAGGGTGATTCAATACATGCTCGTTTATAATTTCAAACATGCAGAAATACTCCGTGAAACATGCAGAGGGATGAAGCATGAAGAAGGGATTTAGGCAAAGAATGGTTTCGTGAGAAAGAGCACTAAAAACAAGATGGATAGAATAAAGGCTAACAGAAGAAGATGAAAGGTGATCCTCCATGGAAGATTGCTCTGACAATCAAGAGTCGAACTCACAGGAAACTAACCCAACATTTTGAATAGCAAGCATTTAATTAGATCTAAATTAAGTAGCAGAAGGAGGCATGGTTATTGGAAAACGTAGTGGCTCTATTGCATAGAATCCGACTTCAAAGAAGGACGGCTGAAAAAAAACAAACAAACATGAATTATTGTGGTATAAGAAATAATATGGGTTTGGATAGAAAATTTCTGGTTGAATCCCTTTTTACAGACACAAATAATTACCATCCCCAGCGGAAAATGCCCGGATCATATGTTTAGTTTGATCATGCAGCAGGCTGATCGGCATTATTATGCTTGTAACTGTAATATACAAAATGAAGGCAAAAATCCCAACAAAGATTATTGAAAAGCTGAAACAAGTAGCGGCCTCACAAGTTGGACATCAGAGGATGATCGTATTTTTTTGCTCCGAAAAAAAGCATAAGATTACCATTTTGATGATATTTGGATCAAAATGCGAAGGTCATGAAATCTGGTTGCCGTGTACATCGGTACAACATAAAAATCTCCAAAATCCATTGATTTGCCTGTACCTACTGAGAACACGCTGTAGCTGGGGCTATGATAATTTTTACATTTTTATTGAGTGTCGTGTATCTCGCTGTGATCTCTATGGTCAATTTTATTTTATTTGATTTTAATTTCATTATTCGTATTTATTTTGTATTATTATTGTTAATTTATTCATTACATATTGTTAATAAATATTTAAATAATTTGTCTTCTTGTAAAACTGTCAACGACATCTATTTTTATGTCGCTACCCGATACCAGAATTAACATAATTATTAATTTTATATCTCACAGATGGCGCTTAATTACAAACATAATCGTTTCATTTCATTTTATGTTGTTTATTTTGATTTTATGTCAATTTAGAAATGTGGAGTCCCACAAGAATGAGTTTTGGGTCCTAAATTTGTAACAATTATGTTGTGGAAAAAGTACCTATCAATAAATCGATAAAAGGGACATACTCCAGCTTGGTTTCAAAGAGTTTATAAAAAGGCAGTTTTTGTAGCTGGTCGTTGATAGAAACGAATGAAATTCTTAAGTCTTAATAGGATGAAATAGATGGGTGGTAGATGGGAATGAAGAATCTGGTAACATGTAATAAGCATCACCAGCAAGTATAACAAATTCACGATCAACTCAAGGTTCGAACTTATTGCTATCTGCTTTACACACGCACATCAAATGCCATTAATATCGAAAGATTTTCAATGTGCACAGAACTCAAAGTGATCAACATCAATAAAAAAATGCTCATACATTTTTTTGTGAAGAGTCCCTCAAGGATGTGTTCCAAGACTTTTTCAATGTTAGATGTTTAAAACGGGTACTTATTCTTAGATATTCTTATAATGTGTCAATCTTCCTTAGAATTTAAAATAATAATATGACGTATTTAAATACTTACCTTCATAAACATCAGCCGCATACAGGAGTCATTTACATAATGCAACACGAATGAATTCCTTCCCGTCTTTAGGAGCATTGTTAATTCTATGACTTTTGCGCCTAGTCGAGGATATTAATATTATTCGGAGAACATTACCAGCATTGTTATGTCCATATTGGGTCCCGTGTTCTCTGGGCTGGGGTCAACGTGGAAGGTCCCTCAGGTAAACTCATGTTTTGAATTTTATTGTAGTTGACTCGAGAGGTTATCCAATGCAGTTGCATTCTGCGGAGTATTACTATTTGTCTATTGTTATTCGGGCGTCGTTTCACGGAGTGGTATTTTCATTGTGTCATATTTCGGGCCAACTGTGTCTTTACAGCAATTGATCTGGAAAGGAGTAGTCTCTCCTATCTACTTCCCATAAACGGCCCAAACGTTAAACCGTCAATTGCACGGGATTTGAATACTATGTCATGTCATTAAAGAATCTTGGAGTATGTCCCAAAGTGTATGCACCGTGACTATTATTCATATCAAATAGTCATAATACAATATGGGCGCGTTATTGGGTGTGCTGCAGGGATGCCACAAGAGTCAGAAAAACACTTACGCATCTGTACCTTCAGGAACAACTATTTCTTTCCTTAAATTGTAGACTTTTGCAGCATTAACCTAAATATTAGATTTATCCAGTTTGAAACATATTTATTTCTCTTTTTTTTTAACTAATATCCATGAACCTCTGTTACCATGAACCATGAAAAGTATCTGGACCTCTTTTAGATTGAATTTTTCGAGACTCAGCTCTTGGATCAGCTGCCAGGGTGCGGTTTTCTGATAATCGGAATCTATCCCCTTTTGTACATTAAATGATAAAATTTTTCCAATTTCGACACAATATAACTGCGTCCAGGATGTGGTATGACATAGTGGATGTGCATTGATGCAACCCTGCGTGGTGCGTCACCGCGCACATGTATCCCGGAGGAGTGAATGACACTCAGGACACATTCTTGATGGCTCTGGGTTCCAGCATTTGGTGGTACCTACGTGATTTTATGGAGATGCTGTATTAATGCAATTGAATGATTATTGAAATGATGGACCTTCTTTTGTCGGGATTTGTTTTGCCTTGTGTCCAACTTTACCACGTTTTTTTGTGTTCTAATTTTACCATAGGGAGGTTCAAATATTTGAGTATTTCGATTTTTTGTGGAAGCCATGCTCATTTTCTAAGTTTTTGATATTGTTGACAAGGTTCATTCAACTCAATATTTTTCTATATTCCGTAACTTATTCTCCCATCCGGCATCTTCCTCCTATTAGGGCCATTACCACTCTAACTTCTGACCTGGATTTCCATACGTATAGATATTTGTTCGAATAACTGGTCGATTCTTGGTCGATTTCGCCTCTTAACATCTTTATTTCAGTCACGGAGATTCATTTCGTAATCATCTCTATGTAGGTACATACTTTTCATAATTTTCTTACCCGACTACCTAAGTATTCTGCTTAGGATTTACATCTCTCTACATTCTCCTTTGTACAATTCCATGTTTCACTTACGTACATCATTGATGGCAGTATCAGAAATGATTATTCTTTAGTCTGTTTCCATATAGAACATTAATTCCATATCTCGCCTCTCTGGATTGTTCATTAATTTGTTTTTTATGTGCGCACACACACTCACGCACACAGCGCGCATTTTTCATAAAAGCTCCGATTGTAAGAACTCCAGATATGTTCTTATAAAAGAGTGTTTGGTATAAAACGTATTAGCTGCGAGTCGGTATATCTAACCCAGACACTTAGAGATCGATCCGTAAGGTCACAGGCGCTGTTGGAAAATCCAATATTTCTCATTGGCCTTACTTTACTTTTCGTTTGGCATTTCTGGAAAAATCTTGACCCGTAGAGGGCTGCGTCTCATCCTCTTTTACAGTCTTGGATCCAGCGTCATCAGCCAGTCCACCGCCTCCGGAATAGCTTCGTGGATGTTTTGGAGGCTTCATGTGAACTCTTTTACCTGGCAGTCTTACACAATGTGTCTTACTGTCTGCATAGCCCCGCATTCACAATCAGGGTCAGTCCTTTTCCCCCATTTCCAGAGCAGGTAGTTGCAAAAACCCTGCTCTGTTCTCACTCTTGCACCCACGCCCTCCTCGGGAGATCAAACCCAGATACTTGGGTTGTGCATGGAATCCAGTATGAGGTGTTTATAAACTGTCTTCTTGCGCCTTTTATGACCTATTAGAAATTGACAACTGATACCGCCGGTCTAACAACCACAACGATGGAATACCTAACTGAAATTCAACGAAAAGTTTACAAAAAACGCCCGAGTTCCTCCCACTGCCCGCAACTCCTCACATAAATTAACAAAGTTTTGTATGTTTGGATCCTTTTACAATGAAAATATCTGTTTCTTTAATGATAAATTGTATGTCTGTCTCTGTCTGTGTATGTATGTATGTATGATCGTTATTCTTATTTATATTACATACCTACCTACTCATCCATACACAGCCAGCCAATATACCCATATAAAGTATATACATATATATCTACATACAGTGTATTTTAATTGAAAGGGTTTTTGAGTCACATATTATACACTCGTCATACTCCAGGTCAGAAGTACTCAACATTTTTATTAAAAAATATATAGGTATATATTCTTAGCAACTCTCCAAATATTTAAGTATTCTTGCGCTTTTTTTTCTTCAGAACCGGATCACATTTATAAAACCAACTATTTCATGCAATAGTCAAATATACGGTACCAAGATATCAATATGGACACACTCATACATAACGCTGTCAAAGGAATGGTCGCCATTTTCAAGCTGTCATGTTCGTAAACACCATAAATAACCCCGTAGACATTTTGAATTTTGCGAACGAATTTTACGTCAATGTAAGTGCGGAAAAATGAACTGTCTACTAGAACTAATTTGGAGTTGTGAAATTTGAGCGAGTATGTGTTTATGAAATGTAGTGAGATTGTAACAAATTGATAAGCTACAATGTAACGAGAAGTGATGATTTGTTGTTGCTATGACACGGCCCGTCCAAACAAACTTCATATTTACGTTACACGGAGCGACGGTTGTCAACCTCTGCTGAAAACATAATTAATTTTACACATTTGAGAAATAATCCATGAAACTAATGCACGAACACATCACTCCCCCTCCTTCCTCCTCCCACTCTTACCTCCCCTCTCCTCCTCTTCTTCTTCATTACAATCCTACCTACTCTTCTGCGTTACTTTCCTGCGTTACAATGAACAGTAAGAACATATTAATATTATTTTAAAAGTACGTCTTTTATACTCTTTGTCACTCAAAAATACCAATTAAATTTTCTTCTGGTGATTCATTGAAATATGCGGTCCTTTCAAAGCGGAATTCTTATGTTTTAACAGCGATTTGAGGAAATCTCTGTTTTTATTTGGCCAAAAACTGACCCAATACTATCTACTTTTGAAATAATTTCTATCTACAGAGGTTTATTCATATACTATATTCTTATGTTCAAATTATCAGTTAGGTGAGTGGTTAGCGTATCTGCTTTTGACTGCTGTTATAGGGATGCGGGTTCGACCTCCAGTGAGGGCTTAGGATTGCTCAACAAGTCATGGGAATTTCGAGGATGCGAAGAATTTAAGCGACATTCTTTTACCTATCGCGTCGTTTTCCGAGAAGTGGTAGGCAGAGAGTACGTACTTCAGTTCTTTCCTATCCAGACAAACCTCTTTAGCATCATTCAACAGCGTGCATTTCTGCATACGTTATCTCCTGTTTCTTTTACTTCTCTTGACTTGGCCCATATTTAAGACGGCACGGATATGATGGGTCCATGTCATTCTAGGTTAGCCACGTCTCCGTGTACCCATTTTTTAAGTTTTATAGAAACTTTTTGTAATTCTTTCTTCACCCATTCTCTCAACATGATCAAATTACCTCTATTCATTCATTTTCATTCAAGTCACTAGATACGCTATAGTTTTTCACATTTTTCATTTCTCACCTAATCAATAAGTTTTTATCCAATTTAATGACAAAATATAGAAATACATAAAATGTAAAAATGATCACATAAAAAAAAAACTTCCAGGACAGTGGTTCCCGACAATAGTGACACCGTAGTGGTTCAAATTTGAAAAAAAAAAAGTATTTTTTTTTTCTGTTACTTATTTATTTATTTATGCAATTAACGGCTTTCGCCTTTTACAGTTTAAGAGTAACATTTACATACAAAAAACAAACTTTACATCCCTATTATATTAAAAAGGTGAGAAAAAAATAAATACAAGATTGGTATAATTTTGGGAATCAACATTAATATGTATTTTTTTAACATTTTTCAAGTGTTAATTTTTCCTGTTTGTGCATGGGTTTTCCCAAATGAGTCAGTTAAATATAATATCAAAAATCCCAATTCCTATTTATGATTAATTCCAATATTCGCAATGATATTATTTTTTTTTATACCTATACTTGATTACTTTGATTACTTCGATCGAACTGGAGGGTCGGTTTCGTGTGGATCGGGTTTGCTGCGGATTGGTCTCCTCCGGGCTGGCTTGCGTTGTGTGGGGGGCCTTAAAGGGAGTATGTATGTATGTATGTATATAAAATGAATCTGTGCTCACTCAAAGTGAACACAAATACACTCCTTGACTCTTTCACAGTAAGCTACTTAAAGCTTGTGTCGTGAAAGAGGAAGATGGTCGGCACCTGGGATCGAACCACGACGTCCGCACCAAACAGTACGAAAGCCGGCGCTGTAACCGCCAGTCTACCAACCACTTCATATCAATTCAAATATCTTTTTTATCAATATATAATATAAAAACTGGATCCCTATTGGCCTTGATCACGGCATAACGCGTAAACGCGATACGACCAATTTCGCTTATTCTTTTTTTGTGTTTGCTACTTTCAGAAGAAAGTTCTTCCGGAAGAAAAAATAAGAAAACTTAACTTGTGCATTTTGAAAATTTGATCTTACCTATCTTTTTTTTATTTTTTAAAAAGAGTTTGAACTAACTTGTCTGTTCTTTGACAGTTGGTGCGATTATCAGAATATACCTACCCTTCAACAAAATACATGGATCTTCGGGCGTATAGCCATGCTACCTTTTTGTGAATGTATTTGGTAACAGTAGTTGAATAAAGTACCATGTAGTAATTGGTCATCAAATTGTACATTGCTATAGCAGCAGTAGTGCTAATGGTAGTAAACTTTTGAGTGTTCTGTAGTTAACAGAGAGAAGCTAAAAAATGAGACATCGTGTTTTGTTGTATTGAGGAAAATGATTGTACTCTGATATTATCTGTCTTATTCAAGTTTACCAAACACGTGGCCGCTCATGACAGTGGCGGCTCGTCATTTATTTTATCGGCGTTGACGAACAATTTTTTTTTAATAAGCTTAAAGGGAGGAAGAAGTAATGTTGCACCTTGTAGTTACATAATATTGTTTTAAAGGCCATTGAATCGAAACTATCGTAATTACTGTCTCTTTCGCACAGACAGGCCTTAAAGCAGGATTTATAATAGTTCCTTAATATTCAAATCATGATACATTTACGTTAACAAACAATGAAACTTGAAATATCGTTACTGTGAAAGATGGTTACCTGAAAATTGTCAATTGCTAAAACCCTGCTTTTTTGAAATCTGATTGATCAATCTATAATATAAAAGAAAGTCGGGATAGTAACATTAGAAAAGTCAGTACGTATGACCGTTAAGTTTTAAAAATTTTGTGATGTTCCACAAAACTGTCTTGATTTTTTTCTGTACGATCTATTTTGATGTAAGAGATATACGGTGGTTCCACGAGCCGCCACTGACTATTCTTATTAAGATCAATTAAAAATTGTATGGAGTACCTACGTATATTTATTATATTATGTTTGCCTATTTCATCCAATAAAAAATAATACCCTTTCTGAATACGTTTTCACCCGAATCGTTCCTCAATTAAACACAGAGGGACAACGTCATTCATAAGAAATACAAATCAAAACTCGAACTTTGAACTCCATTCAGGAGCATAGGGGAACAACAAGAGCTCTGCTCGATCTTGCGCAATACTTATGACCTCCTCCCACACCATGTCTAACTCTGTCTCGAAGGAACGGAATACGGTATGGGAGAGTCTTCCTCGTCTTCGAGACCCTGATGGGAGGAAACACAGCGCTTTCCTCGGCCAACTGTCATTCGGAATCCTCAACATATGTCCCAGCCATGCCCATCTCCTCTCCGTAATGGTGGAAGTGATGGGCCTGCGTTGGGTGCGCTGGCGTATAGCGTCGTTCGCGATGCGATGGTACCGGCTTACACCCAAAATTCTCCTAAGAAATACACGCATAATTATTTTTTATTCGTCTTAAGTATAATAGCTACAATACGTGAGTCAATAAAGAAATACTGTGCGATGTAACAATTTTCTTTCTGACTTTTTATTCTTCTTCTTTCTGACACCTCCTCAACTAAGCAACTCTGGGACAGTCCAGAAACAATAAAATATCAGTTTTATGTTGGTATTAAGTAAATTAAATTCCTTTAATAGGGACTATACCATTTTAAAATTACAGTAAAATTGAAAATGTGTTATCTGCCTACCTACCCTGAAAGGGATGTAAGTGACTTCACACACATATCTGGAATAATATTTTACACAATATGGTTAGATTCCATTAGAATGAATTCCATAAATTATATTTTTGTGGCTCATCTATACGACTACCAATGTCTGTTAATATTATTTTCAGCACCACGAGACATTCCATTTTTTTTTCATAATATAGTTTTTTTATACTCATTTCATATACCTAGCTGAATGGAATAGGGAATAGTTTCCATTATATAGAGATTTTTTTTATTTTTAAATATTCGTAATTGTAGGTAATTTTAAGCTATAAATAAAAAAATACAATAGTAAATATCAATTTCTTATCTACGTTTTCGTCTTTTTCAATATTTTTCTTTGTATATTGATCATTGACAAATTGTGACAGGAACAACCATTACACGTTTCAAACAGAATATTTATTTTGTATTGAATTCGTTTTATTTTTTCTCCAAAAATGTTTCGCGTCAAAAGTCAAAACCCTTGTGAGTTAGCAATAATTTGATATTGTAAATTTTACATTAAAACTTTGATTTTCAAATGTCATATTTCACTGTCTTTGTTTACTCGATCAAATGTATTCTAAAGATATTAGCTTCATTTATACAATTTATTCACTGTCTTTTTAACGTCGATTCCCATACGTCATTTCCTTTGTACTACTCCTGCACCGCTCACCTGATCCTTGTCTCCTTCGCTATACCTGATTATTACATATTATATTTTTTTATTAATATATTTGAATGTATTTATTTGTTTATTTATAATTTTTATAACATGCAACAATTGAAATGTCATCTGTGTATAATAGGTTGGTTGAAAAAATTTGTCCTAGGCAATAATCCCCTCAATTTTGGCAAATTATGTATATTTTTACCCAATAAATATGTATGTTTTAAATATTATAATAATATAGACACCGTTTCTGAAGTGTATAGTCGTTTGTGTAATTATTATTATTATTTGTTAAATTTTTCTTTTAAATAAGAAATAAAAAAAATCCGTATTAACTTTTTTGTTTTTAATTTTTTTTTCATTTGTTGTTTTCCACAACTATCCCAACTATCGATTGAATGTCCTGTGGGGCTAGTACCTACGAGTTTTATCGAAAGCTAATTACACAAATAAGCGCTTATTAGCGTGCAATCAGTGTTCTTAAATCAAACGATCGAATCATTCGATAATTTTAGTATGAAAATTTTTCGATGACCGTTTCGATATACGATCATCGAAAACTTATACTAGGGCTACTGTTAGGAAAAATGGATGAAGGATAAAAAAACTGACTTTGTCCCCTCTGTCAGAGGAGCAGAAAGCGAGTATCTTGAATTGAGAGATTAAAAAGAACAGAAACACTGTAGGTACAACGTACAACTGATCGTTACGCGGTGCCGTGTAGGGCTGCCTCTCCTCCTACACTCAAAAGCTGTTCTTGGATTCGATGCACTGAAACCCCCATATATACTTTTCATCTTGTTTCATTATCATAATATGATGTTTTTAGCAAAAGTATTGGGTTTAAACTTTGTAACATCTAAAAGAAATAAAATATTCTTTGGACCTCAACTCTTTTCTTACCAACAATTTTTCAGCTCTTTGATTTAATTTATCGTTTGTCATTTTTCTTAAATTAATAAAATAAATAAATTCGTTCGATCCACATCACTGAAGGTCTACCCGCCAAACTTTTCATTTTTTCGTTCCAGTTTTTTCAACATGCCTGTTTAGGCATTTTCAGGCTAATTGACTTTAATCTTTGTAGCAACATTACTTCCATACATTCTTTCCTGATATTCTCATTCCTCTCATATCCCACAGAATCTTTCTAAGAGCTCTCATTTGTCATACATTTATTTCTCTATTTTTCATATCTACATTTTGCCCATATTTTCAAATAATATTGTATTTGTATAAACTTAAAAAAAATGATTTAATTAAAAAAACTGTTAATTTATTATTTAGTCAATTAATACCGACGCAAGCTTTAAGTAGCTTACTGTGAAAGAGTCAAAGAGTGTATTTGCGTTCACTTTGAGTGAGCACAGATTCATTTAATAAAATTCTAGTTGTCTAGAGTTAAGAAAAACTATCTACATATGAAAAAAATCTCGAATTCGATTACCAATCGGGATGAAATTAGGTTTAAAGTTAGAAAATGTCATTAATAATTATAATATGTAAGAAAATAAAAAATAACCAACTTTTGATACTGAAATAAATAAATAATTGGGAAATTATGTCAGCATCGAAAAATTATTTGACAGTTGTTCACACCCCTAAACGGATCGTTTTAACGCGTAACGTTTTACAGTATTCTATGTAGGTCTGTTTGAGGGTAGGTACATACTACCATCAGTTTTATTTTATTATATCGGCGTACACACTTAAAATAATAAAAAAATAATATAAAAACACTTTTTATCTTTTCTTCTTCTTATTTATTATTATTTTTTATGATCATTATTCACTTACGCCCGTATTGATTCTGCATTAATGTTTTATATTCTGGTGGAATCTTTCAGCTTTAAGTGGTTACATACTGAAAATCTATTTTTAATGTTACAGTTTTTTTTTTCAATCGTTTTCTTCTCTAGTTTGTTGCTTTATTCTTAATGACTAACACACACACGATCATTTTAAAACCTTTAACCGACGTACAGAGAACAGATACATATTATAGTTTAGATACCTAACCATAAATAAAGAAACGAACACAGTTTCAAACATTCTTGAACGAATACCTACCAAGGTTTTCTGTACAAATAGATTTCCTGTTAGTCCCAAAATATGCTGTAAGGATAACATCGTAAGAACTATTGCTTATATCTACATAATAATTCAGAAATGTTTGTCTGCTTTCTATCGTATATGGGAGCATCACGCTCAAAATAAAAATGCTACGTCAGATATGAATCTGCGCAGAGCCGTGCAAACTGCTTGAGAAGGTTCTTAAATACAATTTGCTGCATTAACTTTAATATATTTAGAGCTATTTAAAAAACTCTATTTTTTTAGGATCTTCATACAAATTTCTGAAAAAGACAGTAAGCCATCTTTTGGAAACAAAATTACTCATGTAAACGGTGAATGGAATCTTGGTATTACGGTATGAAAATGTAATAAAATAATTGTAGATTGATTTGTTATACATATAAATTTTATTCAAATCTTATTATTCTCAATAAATAAAGATTTAATGAAAAAAAATGCAAAATGATTCCTCCATTTTGAAGTTTGACAGCGGCTTTTATCACCCTCTATGGGTGGAATGCCTAATTAATTATCACACATTAGACAGAGGGTGCAGGGAATGTAGCTAAGATTCAAACCACAGAGCTCTCTCTATGAAAACTTGTAAATTATGTCGGTAGGTTCGTATGATATTATGAGGTCGGTAAAACAAAAATTGTAAAAGTGTCATTCTTCTTTTTTTGTGCTTATGTCAGTTATAGAGGTCTGTTAAGCAATGGGAAGTTAGACTAGAAACTGTTTAATTACCTACCGATCAAGCCTGACAATCTGAATCAAAAACGTAAAGCAAGACGGGTATAAGCTAGTATACTCTATTTATAAAATAAATAACTAGAAAGCCTCTAGCATTAGACCCGTGATTAATGGGAACAAATTTTTTGCAGTAATCTGTAGTATAACCCCTTTCAAGGAATTGGTCGAATTACAACGTAATGATTTTAAAACGTAAATGAAGTAATGAATAAAGATACCTACAATAAAACGGGAATTTCAAATATTCTTTTTAATGAATAGCAAGGTTTTTTGTACAAATATAGATTTCCTGATAGTCCCAAAATACGCTGAAAGGATGACATCGTAAGAACTATTGACTCAAAATATATCCAAGCTGATGCATAAAATTGCAAGGAATTGAGGAATCTTAAAAAAAAAACTCATTTTCAGAAGACATTTCGTTCGAATGTTCTTATATCTTCGAAGATTCATCGAATCGCATCCAAGGTCCTGTTTCTTGAAGTGTACGTAAAACGATGTTTAAAAATCTCGCTTGTAATAAAATAATGAGTTAGTTGCAAATATGGCGAGGGATGATCAAAATTGCAACGTATTTTTTCGCTTTTTACAAAATCTGGAGAAACTCCAGCGTAGCTTCGGTGAAGGGTTGGTAAATGGTAAATCTTCAAGCAGATGCAATTTTTTTTACCGACAACGCTGTGTCTCTTAACAGGTAGGCAGAGAGAATTAATGGCATTTCACTATTTTTCATCCGGATCTGCTTTCTTGCTTCTCCCAACTGCCAGCCTTTTTTCACATTTTTACAACTTTGAACCAATATGGGCTAACGAACGTCTTTTCGGAGGCTGATAGCTCAGTGTGACCTTACGTAATCAGATTCTTCGAAATCTCTGAAAGTCCAAGTCATGCGGGAATTTTCGACATGTTCTACGAGTGTTTCTCAAAATGTACTTATTAAAAATCTTAACACTTTGATTACATCAAACATTTGGTTCTTTGTGTAAGATATGCACTCTTAGAAAACAGCGCAAGAATCCAAAAACATTTGGAACGTTGTGTTCTCCTATTTCTCTCACTTCTATTCTGCCATCTTGGCGAATTGGAATCTTGGGTATTATATAGGATCTTACAGAACCAAATGCCGCCTCCAGGACAGCAACAATCTTTTCGATTGAGGTGATTATAAGCTATGATCTGTTTCGGTTCAATTGTCACTAAAGTCTTTAAATAGTCGTAAACGTTGGTACAAGTTGATCGTTCCCTGCCCGTACAGCGTACACCTAATGTCGCCACCACACCCAATTCATTGTTTTTCTACCAGGTACCTCGGGCAGGCCCTCTCTCTCTTGCATCTCCTCTGCCGAGAGAGGGACGTACATAATGGCTGGTATGGCAGTAATGACACCGATTATTATATTGTTATTATGATCTCCATAACTCCATGGTGTGTTGTGGATAATCTGCAGACAAACACAATACCCATAAAAGTCTTTCGTATTGTTAGACATTTTATCGTCTGCATTTTAAAACATGCCAAGCACACATACCTACCTTTTCAACCTGAGATTCCACTCATATTTCGTTTTACAGATTTGCCAAAATGCTCCTATTGTAATCAGATAATCTAATTTATGTTTATATTTGTTAATTTTGAAATATGAAATTAGGCTCGCTCATTCTTTGACAATGGAACCTTAGTAGGTAATATTCAAACTTATAATTTAAGTTATGGTCGAATTTCGAGCACTGGTCGGCCTCTAGTAAATATAACTTTTCAATGATATCAAGAAGAAAAATAAAACATTGAAACCTGTGATGTCACTCACAAAAGGGCCTATGCAGGAACTTCATCTCTTATCTTTACTTTTGCTGTGTTATCATAAAGTATGATTTACGACGAGTTCATCGAAAATCAATTCATCGAAAACCAATTCATCGAAAATCAATTCATCGAATCACCAATTCATCGGAAATAATAATTTTTAAGATATTTGAGAGAAATTGTTTATGACCTAAAAATAAGGTAAAGCTTCAGTTTAGTCACTCCTATAAATTAAAGATGGCGGCGATTTTGACATACGCTGGAGTATTTTTTTTAAATTTTATTTTATGTCACTGGCATATCAACAGCCTGTTTATAAATTTATTAAAGCGTTTTCACTCAGAGAGGTGTCCGATGAGGTATGGGCGGTTCCACCCCCCCCCCAAACCCCCCTTTTTAACTACGTTCAAACCTTAACCTAACCTATTCAAATCGAATCTAAATTGAAAATCTAATATTTTCATCATTTGAGAATTTGGTTGTGTCTCTCAAATATCTTCAAAATATTTCTTTTGGAGGAATTGGTTATTTGATGAATTGATCATTCGATGAATTGATTTTCGATGAATTGGTTTTCGATAAATTGATTTTCGATGAACTCGTTTTCGATAAATTGATTTTCGATGAACTCGTCGGTTACCATAAAGAAGCAATGAAACTTCCAAAATTATTTCAGATCTTTCAGTGGTTTTCAGGTACATTTTTGTCCCTCTTCCATAGAAAGCCAAGTCTTTCTGGTTCCACAGCTGTAATTATGACATTGTCTATGGATCGCTGATGCCGTTTGCACTGCGTGCGCATGTGTGAGTGGCCATTGTCTATGGTGCGCATGTGAGTGTGTGCGCGCGCGTGCGACATTCCGAATATGAATTACGTTTTCATATTAACAATTTACTTGTATATTAAACTCTGAATCGTACATATCTGTATTATTTTAAATTATTTATGTTTTTATCGTAATTGTACGGGACGCACCGTCCAAATTGACGGCTCGACATTATCGGACTTTTATTAAATTTTGCTTTAGATAGTTAATGGATAGCTTAGAACACAAGAGCGATTTCTCATTCTATCAAATTCTGCCGAATCTTGTGTAAATAATAGATTTAGAACATTTTTTCATTGTTTATTACTATGTCATTCTATAGAATATTCTTACATATATTGCTCGCTCGTTTGATATGTAAACGCGCAAAAATTGCAACTATATTTTTGGTATCAGATGTAGAGTACAATTGACCACCGACAATAATTGATGTCAGTGAGTGATGTGAGTGATCATCATCTTTAGAGCATGTAGCCCAGAATTTTAGTTAGGTATTGTTTTTCATTCTTAAGGTGCGTTTACTCAAAACAAACGTATAGGCAGAGCTGGAAATGGAGCATTCTTTCATGATCATTGATATTGAAACCGGGCAAACAACAGTGAACAAGAGCTAGAATTTATATCCATTGTTGTATACGGTACAGATAGGCCCAACGGGGCAGAGAGGAGATAGGCGTTTCTGGCACATGTGTTATTAAGGACAGCACTGTTCTTCCTCCAATCAGGGTCCCGAATAAGTGTAAAACCATTTCATACCGAGTTCCTTTCCTTTTAGGCAGAATTGAGGGATAAGGACATGGCGTGGAATGGGATGATTGAAATTGCGCGAGATCGAGGGCAGTGAAGAGCTCTTGTTGCCATGGAGAATTGATTAATGGATGTCTATTTGTACGTACCTATCTAGAAAAGTGAGCAATAGTGACATGTGTTAAGAATGTCAAACAACATAATTTACCGAGGAATGATAAGTATCACCTAATTTTTTTAAGAACAAATAAAAAATTAATTAATTAACACTTTTCTATACAAAAGTGTCATTATAGCCGGCGGGACTTATTGCCTGAGGCAAATTTATACTAGTCAACTGATCCCGCCCAATTTTTGACAGACCAACCCTGGGTAGAAAAAGTGAAAGTGAAAAGACACTTAGAAAAACTCTGACCCGACCGGGAATCGAACCCGGGACTTCGTTATCTGAAGTCCACGCCTATACCACTAGGCTACCCAGGTCGGTCAGATTAAATCTAACCATTGAATGTTTTTTTGAATTGTTACAAATATTATAATATGTTACAATAATTTATATCGGCTTCTAACGTAACAGACAGACACAACGAGTAGTGGATTTTGATATTTGGAACAGTTTTTAAAAGTAAAGACAAAAGTATGACAAGATGGCGGATATGAAATGTCACATTGTCATAAGGTTGGAGCGTTATGATTCGTCAGCTCACACCGAACAGATACAGATCTCAAATTTGATTGGTTAATGGATTTTTATTGCCGAATTTATTCATTATTTATGTCAATTAATTTAATATCGATGTGGGCTTTTTTTTGTTCGCTGTTCTATTTTTGAATAGCTGTCAAATAATACTCGTTTGTTCTAGACTCGTTTTGATTTAGGTTAGAGTGTTCTGTTGTTCCTATTTTTGCGCTTGATTTTATTGGACAATTAAAAACACTTCGAGTTTGTAGGTATTTCTTCTTCCTGAAAATCTTCCTTCATTCAAAGATCCCTTCCTTCCTTCATTCGTTAGGCGTTCACATTAATAATTCTCCTCCTTCTCCAACTAGTTCTTAGTTTTTTTTTATTTGTTCTTTCAGTTGGTACGCACTGATGGATAAATTTAATTCTTATCCGCGAAGGTTGATGAACCTCATAGATTTTGGACCAGTCTGATCAGGGGTGCTGCGTATTCTTCTCGACTCGAACACACCCAGTTTTTATTTCTGATGCTTCCTTATCCTTGTAGGCTTTCAGAATCTGAGCACGTTGCTGCTAGAAATCAGTTCACTATCCCTAAAATCTCACAAGTCTTTTTCACATACTTAGTTACATCTTACTTCCAATAATTCTTCAACTAGGTATTCTACTCATCAGAATCTATCCGTGACGCAATTTGGAAAAACCCGTTATTTGGCAAATTTGAAAACAGTCAATTAAATACACGAATCGTGACTATTCCTACAAATTGTTGAATCATACAAAAAATGTGTTTGTGTCTTAATTCTTTTCCACGTGGTCAGGTAAGTATATAAAATGGTAAATAATTGTTTTGATGAAATAGAAATGTACTTTTTCGGGTTTTATCTGTATTTTCGTATGCTCCAAGCAGTTCCCGTCGTTAGCCAGTATCTTTAAATACAGCGCATGTATTCGATTCGATTCCTTTTGGCTGAAAGCTCACGTTTGGCAGTCATAAAGCACCACACTTCAGCCAAGTTTCTTCATCTCATTTTTCCTGATTTTGAAACCTATAATTATGAATATTTTGTTGAATACGTCTCTTGCTTGATGGCTTCTCTGCTATTGATCATCAATTTTGAGATATTCTACTCTCAAGATGTATCTAAAATCCCTACAAAGTAACATTTGCTATGAATTTCTCCTGTGCAACCACGCATTAAAATTTATTCTTATTCGAATATTGTAGCCCTTTACCAGATATTTTCCATCTTTTTTAGCGCCATGTTCAGTTCCTATCTGTTTCTGTTAGCATTTATACGTTAGGACACAAGAATCGTACCATGTCAAATAGACTGTCGTAAGCCCGTTACAAGCCATTGAAAATAAGATCTTTGTACGTTTATGGCTGAGTAGCAGTCTGTTAATTATAATTATTGTCCTAAGTACGTGAAATAAAATGTCTAACTACGATGATTTCCACGTATTACGACGCCATATTTAAAAAGAACGGTTGGATTCAAAATGGCATTGGTAGTTCCAATATTTCCCGCACGTAACACCAATAATAATTTATTTGACTCTATATGGCGCTGTTATCGCATGGAAATAACAAAAGATTCTGATGATTCATTCCAAATTCTTAAATAAAATTATTATCATTGTTTCTTTATGAATTTATTATATTTTATTCTTACTTATTTATGTATGTATTATTGCCAAAGAACAATACACTAATAATAATAATTAGTTGATAGATCGTCGTACCTACCTACATTATATGCTACGAATGATCTATGGATCTTCACTCCAACTTTTCATCAATGAACACATCGAATAATCGAGATTTATTTGATTTGCTTTCAAACATTATACCTACTGCATTTAGATATCTATACTTAAACAGTCCGTAACATTGACTGATTGACTAACGGCGCCTACCTGAAACTAGCGAAAGTGAACTACTAACTGCAAAAAAGTTGAATTAAGAGTTCATTACAATACATTTTCACCATAGATAAGAACTTTAGGTTCATACAGCCATTAGTGCTTGGCAACCACCCTGATTACGAGGGAATGTTGAAATAAGCTACGTTACATAAAACTTACGCTCCGGTGGTAGAAAAGTGAACTAAGTGCAGGAAATTTGAATTTAGAATTCTTAAAATTTTTCAGCAAACCATAGATGTACGTGGAAAAGTCGTTGGCATCTCTACAGCGTGGCATCGTAGAGCGATCTATGGATCTTCGCACGTACTTACCTACGTGTGGCGTATATAATCGCAATAATGATAATAATAATTGTCTTTGTGTGCGCGTGCGCAAGCGCATTATACACTCACTACACTCTATAAAATTGATTCGTGAACTACAGCGTGGCGTGTTGTAAATATAGTGCGTCTCTTAAATCATTATTAAATCAACACTGTTTATTCTTCATCCTTAGGCCATTGGTTTGGCACTTGGAATCGTCGTTCTTGGTGACAATGGAGTATCTACTCATAACTAACACAAAATTAAGATACATAATTAATCAAAATGATTTAAAGGTCTCTGAATATTTTATATTATTTATTCATGTATGTTTTTTTTCTACAAATTTACGTTATATTATTTAAAACACAAAGTGGTAATAAGGCAATACTTACTATATAAGTTGAAAATATTTGAATGGAAAATATTAATTTAAACAAACTTTTTTAATGAAACCTTGTTCACTGAAAGTGAACCTGGGATGGAACTTGCGACCACCAGTATGAAAGTCACGGTCGTAGCCGCCAGTCTACCAACCCACTTCAACGTTTATTTCAATATCTAAGTAATGCAGGCAGTGATTACATATAAAAATGTTTTATTTAGAACAAAACACACTGTATCAGGTCGATTGTGCCCAACCGAGTACAAACAACGCCCGAACATTCAAAATAAGAACGCTCAGTGGGCGGAGCTTCATTTAAATTTTATAAAAAAAAAAAAAAAAAGAATAACGAAACAAAACAAGAGAATAACACAATAGTAGTGTAAATTCAAATATAGAATAAGTGAGCTGAGGAGAGGTACTTGCGCTTGTACTTGCACACTGTGGTGGAGTAAATAATTACACAATTTGTCGTAGAACTAGCGGAAACGTGGCTTGGGCTGTCACTTCACTCTTGCGCTCTCTGATTGGATGAGGTGTAAATCGGCGGATTAAGGAGACCGTGGCATAGATCCAAGGGGCTTTCAGACTAAAATTAGAATTATTTTTCACCCCTCTTGCTCTACGTCGAAATTTTACTGTGAAGTTCCGATCATTTTTGTACCCATCACGTCGTTTCCCGGAAGGGGTAACCAGAGAGTACGCACATCCATTATTTCCTATCCTGGCAAATCTCATTCTACGGTATAATATTCCGCATACATTATGTCTCATGTTCCTAGCTAATACTCTTGGCTTAGCCTTTCATTAAAAATGCACCAATATGATCATTGATCAATCCACGCCATTCTATAGATTGGCTACATCTTCGTGCTCTCATTCATTGAGAAAATGAAATTTATTTAAAAAATTAGAGAAAATGTAGTACTACAGTTTTAACTGAAGCGGTCAAAAGCGTGGTCTAAATTTACCATTACACATTTGAAAATGATTTATCTTGTAATGAATATGTGCTCACTCAAAGTGAACATAAATACACTCTTTGACTCTTTCACAGTAAGCTACTTAAAGCTCGCGTCGTAAAAGAGGCAGATGTGAGGCACCTGGGATCGAACCCTGGGTACAAAATAGTACGAAAGCCGGCGTCGTAACAGCCAGGCTACCAACAACTTCAAATCAATAAGTATGATAACTCATAATTATTAATTTGTACCTTATATTTATATTAAAGTAGCTTTTAAAAAATAGGTACCCATAAATTAACCTTGTAATTACATTTTTTAACCTTTCGAAATTCAATTCTTCTGATAGAATAATATCTATATTTACTACAATTCAAATCCGGCTGTTGTCAACTGTTTTTTTTTGTAATTCCGTTTTAAATTTAAATAAGTTTTACAAAAAACAAATCATACAAAACTGGTTATTATATGTTTATGAAATATAATAATTAAAAACAGAGCCCACATATTTAGAATACATTTTTTGACCTGTTTTTATGTTTTTAAATTGTAGGTATGTTAGTTTTTTTTTATTCCACTAAACAAATGTACAAAAAATGTACTTGTGGTTCGTAAAGTGAGTAGGTACCTACTTTGTTTATTGTTGAAGCTTGATGGATAAATTGTGCACAATGGGATGTTTTTTTTCCTTTTTGTGCCGCTAGAGGCGCCCTTGCTAATCCGGTCTATTGTCAAATTCAGTGTTGCCAACGGGGGCGATTTACTTCTTCTTCTTCTTATGGTCGCTCACAATCTAACCTCCAAAATATCATTCTAGTTTATTTCAAATTAAATAACTTATATATTATTATACATGATAACTTACAATAGGTTTAGAGTAATCATTGTACATTTTTTACATATACTATTACAAATAAAATTGTTCATCTTTTTTTATATACCTACCTAAATACAAATTAAAAAATACAGAACAGCACCCCTGAGATTTATTCTCAAATTTATGCTCAACAAAATCAACAACTTCTTAGCAACTCAATCAACAACTTCTTAGCAACACAATGGAAAACAAACTTCCCAACGTTGGCATCACTGAAAAAAACATCTCTACGTTGGCAGCACTGAATTTGACAATAGACCTGATTAGAAGTTCTACCACCTAGTGTGTATTGTCGGAAGCTCCCCAGAAAACTTCCCATTGAAATCTTAAGTAGGTACTTTAAAAATACATTGCAAAAAATTAAAGACTTATTTATTACCTTAAATATACATTTTAATAAGATATTGCAACTTTTGTACTGTAATTAACCTCTAAAAATGAAAAAAATCTTACCTTTTAAAAAATGTTTGGTAGCCTAACCGTGCAGTCTCTTACGTTCGTTCTGAAAGTCCATGGTTTGATATCCGGTGCGACCATCTTCCTCTATCAGTCTTTCATAATACCTACAAGATTTTCTCTCTGTGAAATATGACAAAATGTGTATTACCCAACTACATTAAAAAAAAATCATCCAAATTTTGCGTCGTTCTGCATAAAATTTCACCCCTTAAGAAAATGCGTAGGTATGGAAACAGTTTTTCTACTTGAGGCTAATTCAATCTGAAGTACATAGTTTATGTGGAAATTTTAAATGAAAATCTAGCAAAAAGAGTTTTGAATAAAATAATTTTCCAATAGTTCTCATCGATATTATCCATTTTTTCATACTATATCTACATATATCATGGCTCTTGCCTAGTGGGGTTATAAATTCCAATAATTTTATTCTCATTCTCATGTAATTCATATTTATTTGTATTATTTTTTTGGAAATAAAATTAAATAAATAAATAAATTATTATGCCGGATATCTCCGAGTCTCTGAACGCCGGGGGAACGAATTTGAAGAGGCTAGTTTGTTAACCAATGGCTGATGCGGGTTGGAATTGACGAATCGGAGAGTGCGCTAATGCAAATTTTAAGATAGGGACTTCTGAGTTGGACGACGTGTTGAGGAGTTGTTATTATTTTTGTTTTTTTTGGTTTTTTTTTTGCAGTTAGAATGGTTAAATTGGTGATGGATGATGATTGTGAAATGTGCTGAAAAGACTTTATGAATGTATGTGTGTTCTATTTTGTGTGCGTGCTTATTCTGTATTTGCGATTTTCTAATGCAAGTTGAAAACTTCATATATGGTTGATGGGTGCATGGTTTCTTTTTCTTTTTAAATTAAGTAGTATTGCCTCAGCACAGACTCTCGTCTAGTGAGGTAATAATATGAGGTAATATATATATACACACACATTGTAAAATGTTTATGTTTTTTTGTATTCTTTGGGTATAAAATAAATAAATAATTTGGATAATTCATTATGATAGTGTGCGAGTATAAATCGTACAAAACGAGGACACATACTGCGTATTATTAATTTTCAATTTTTTCCTCAATTCTGCCATTACCATATAAGTACTACAGACCTTTTTTTTTATTAATATGTTGATATTTGAGGAGCAAACATGCAAAAAGTGATTTGTCACACAAATGTAAAGAGTGGGAAATTACAAAAAACCGTTTTCTAATTTCTGATACTGCTTATTAATTATTTTTTTAAACAATAATAAAGGTGATATTTGGTCATTGTTAACACACTTGCTTAAAGAAATATACAATTTAAAGGAGTTTTAATAATTTTAATTAAAATTTGGAGAAAACACTATTTGCATGAAACTTATGGACTAAACATTTTTTGCATGAAAAGTCGCTTTTTCGACAGAAAATTTTTAAAGAAAAATTAATGTGTTTTATATTGAAATAGAATATCGTTATACTGTATTTCAAAGTATGCAAGGTTCTGGCTCCACGCAGTCACATAACTTCTGCATCTACCTCTGACGGAATAGATAATTCTTCGAAAATTGTTTGTACCATGCCAATCTTTGATCTTCTAAATTCTTCCAGTCGCCAAACATACTTTGTAGGAGCTTTTTTAAGTCTTTTTTCTTTTCTTCAGAAATCGGATGAGTCAGGGGCAAGGTTGTGAGTTGAATCTCTTGTATAATTTTTAGTGATTAGCCTTTTTTATCAAGGTATCAGAATCATCGGAAATGTAATGGAAATCAATATTTCCTTTAATCAGCACCCGTGTTATTCATTGTGAAATTCTCTTCAAACTACTAGTGTTTGGCGAACATTAAAATACTTTTAAAAACTTTAAATTAAATGAAAACACCGCGCACTACAGCTCTACACAAAGGTCAGTTTTATATAGAATAAAAACATGCTAACAAGCAAAAAATGATTTGTCACAAATCCAAAATGGCGACTCCTTCGCTGTGATTGGCCCATCAGGAGAAATCATCTTTTGCTTGAATTTGAGTGATGGAGAAATCACTTTTTGTTTGAACACAAGAAGATTTAATTTAATTTAAAATGAAATGAAACTTGTTTTGAATGAATTTTTTACTTCCTCTGTTTAGATTATTACGTCTATTATTATATTTGAAATAAATCTCATTATTTTCAAATAATGGACAAATCACTTTTTGCATGTTTGCTCCTCATTTTTTGTAGTTAAAATGATATAAGTTAATAATAGTTATGCAGCGACTATAGTGTGGTATTTCGATAATTTTAACGCCAATAATGTTAAAAAAATATACCTTGTAATTTTTAATGATAAGGAATCGCAGCTCTGTGATTGAAATGCGGAGTAATTATTGCCAGATCACTTCGAGGCTTTTGAAAACTCTGATATACTATTATACACCCTATCAAACCCCATTATGGTGCTTAATTTTTTTTGTCATTTTCATATTCTTAAAACAGGTACCAATATACTACCAGAAATCAGAATTAAAACAATCATTAAAGACGATTCTTAAGCCCGTAGTGTTTCAATGTTGAAAATATACTTGCGATGGTTAACTTGCAATACCTCATAACCCACAAAATTCCAAAAATGAGTTAAGTATACAGAAATGCGGAAAAGTGTATCTGAAATTAGAGCTGGTTACTCCATTTTTTTTTCACAAAATGTTATGTAGAATGTTATAACTAAACTAATACTACAAAATTGTCATTGATAATTCATAATTACGAATTTAAAACAGTTTTTATTGCTCTCCTGTAAAATTTTGTCAATGTGGGTTATGAGGTATTGCAAGTTAACCATCGTTAGGTCTGTTTGTTTTAGAAAACAATCCAACTCACTTTGTTCAAAGGAACAAACGTCAGCGGGGCCTGACATGGCACATGAAGAAGAAGATATATGTAATATACATAGTTAATTGAATTGAATAATAGTTTTTAGATATAATTTCTTACTTTGTACAAATCTGATAGAGTATTTTTGTGCCTCTGCAAGTTAGCGATGGAACGATCGGCGCGTGGTTCGATCTTAATTATTTACGACTCGTTAAAACTGGAGTAGAAACGAAAAACGACTGGGCATTTATTTAATGATAATATGCTTATAATACATACGAATATAACATGTGAGAACAACAAATGTAAAAACTCGTTTTAGTGAAAAAAATGTAATATTAGTGCGTCTTGACATATCCACAAAGAGTTATTAAACATATTTAGATAGGTACTCTTGGACGGAGAACCGGTCCTCTGACCCAATGGCGGATTATCGCGGTCACCGCCACCCCTGGAGAGTAGGCAGAGAGGCTAACTCACATCATACCAACATTCATTATTACTAGTCATTATTTAGTTAATTATTGTATTGTTTGTCATAGCTAATGTAACCAAATCGGGAGTATTTATTTTACAATGACAGATATGTGTTGTAATAGTTTAAAGTTTGATTACAAATAGAAAATTAAGTTATAAAAGGGTTATATATAGGCTAGGGACGGCTGCAAAACATCTTCAGTATTAAAGGGAACACTTCTTATACAGTTTTTGTCTCTCACTTCGGATTCCTAAAGGAGTTAGGCGGAGCAAAATACACAGCTACTTTTTTCTTAAAATACACTAAATGATGAGCATGCATTTCTTGGTGTAGTTTATTTGAAAATAAAGTTCAAATAAAAGATTTTATAACTTTTCCACAATTTTTTATTATCCTGACTAGTTTCGTAGGCACACGTCCTACATGGTCACATGAGACTAAGAAAGACTAGGACTAAGAAACGGAATCGATTTTATCTATCTATGTAGGTAGACCACGCTTTCTTTTAAGCCTTATAAAATTAAAATATACCTAATAATTAATAAATAAAAATAAAAATTTATAAAAAATAATCTCGAGCAAATCTACAAGTTGGTTAATTAGAAAAATAATTGATTACTTACATATTTCGTAACGGCCGGACAGTAATAAGATTTTCTTTAGAATTATTATTATTATTGAGTGGATTTTGTTTGTGTGTTATGTTTTGTGTATGTTGTGTGCGTGTGTATGTTTTGCTATTCACAAATATTTGATCGAATTTAAATGTTTCATTATTTTATATAATTTATATGTGTTGTGTTTGTGTGGCTGGCTACCACAGTGGACCACGTTGTGGTGTGACCGGTTTTACATATTTGTGTAAGAACTTTTAGTACGGATGTGTACCACACGAGAGCGAACTTTATTCGGCTCGACCAACAAATTGAAAATAATACTCATAATATTGTTCCGTCATTAGAAGCGTAAAACATAACAGCTGGTATGCATATCGCTCACTAAATTCAACTAATAGTGAAAATATGTTAGAAAAATGTTGACAGCTTCTGTAAAAATGCGTCTATAGATATGTTCTATGGCAAGATATAAAAATAAGCTCTCATTTTTCACATTGTCTTACTTCTTGCATTCCTTATACATAGGTAATAACCCACTTCAAATAAAACTACCGATTTCGATGGAATTCTTTTTAATATTTCTTACGCGTTCAATCGTTCATAGATAGATACGTTTATAATGTACTAGAGGTCCGCCCCAGCTTCGCACGGGTAGATAGATACTTAAAAATAATTTAGTTTTCATACAGATCCCTAACTTTTTCAAAATATTTTATAGCATATGTTAATCTGGAATAATTGCATTGCAATGTATCGTGTCACGTCACTTTACCACCGTGACTACTTTTCGCGGTATTTACTAAACTTGACATGACTCCCCTCCCCGCTCCCGTACCCACTCTGCATCGGATAAGTTGAGATTATAAGAGACTATGCTTTTTTTTCCAATACTCACATTTTTAAACTCGTGATAACTTTCGAATGGAATGTCCGAATTGAATAATTCAAAAAGTTATACAAACATATTGAAGCAGAATTGAATATGAACTAATTTATTTTAATAAGGAGTAATACCAAGATACCAATAAAGAGCCTTTTCTAGAGGTGACATTTTATTGATTTTTTTAAATAAAAAACACTTATTGTGGCATAACTATAATAGTTAGACATATGCTGTCGCGATACTTTTCAAAATTTTTTTTTTTTTTTTTTTTTTCAAATCGGTTCAGTAGTTTTGGAGCCTATTCGATGCAAACAAACAAACAAACAAACAAACAAAAAATCAAATCTTTCCTCTTTATATATTAGTATAGATTAATCTAGGTACATATTAAAAAATATGATTTTACAATTTTTTGGTGTATTTTACTAACAATAAATAAATAAATACTTTTATTCACTTATTTTATTTATTGAGAACAATATTAACCCCGTTTCTAAAGCGCTGTCGCTTGTATGAAACGGTTTAAACTTAAATATTATTATGGATCTCTTGACTGGTTAAAGAATTGGTCGAAATTTCTTATTTTATATTATAATGTAATCTACCAATAGCTGACGTTGTATTTGAACATTAAAAATACGATACATAGAAATTAGTTAATTAAAAATCACGATAATCTTTCTAAGTTTCTTTGAAAAATATAAATGGTATTTGTTTCATACGAAGTATGAATAATTATTTACCAGAACCCAAACAATACATGGTTGTTTAATATGTTGCAAGAAACGAACCGACCTAATTCCACGTCCGGATAAACATCGCTGCAGTGCGTCGATATTAAAGAATTATCTATGAGAGCAGTCCAAATTAATCTACTTTTTATGCAGAAACCAGCGCTGGACCCCGTTCATAATATAAACTACTAATTATCTTCTATGTGGCTATTAGACTAACCACGTTATTCTCGAAGTCCATCACACTCATGGAAGAACTCCAAGTTTTCCTTAAAAGGTGGGATTTGACAAGCTATCCTTATAAAATTATTAAAATTTCTTTTATAATAGCAATATCCATCTTTATTTCTTAGAGCGTTCTTTGGCACGCATATTGAAGTAGGTATGTAATGCCTTAATGTCTTGGATATCGCTACTGAATGTGGCAGTCAAATCTCTCTTATTTTTGTTTCTTGTAATCTAACACAGCAACAAGAGTTCTCGCAATGCGTATGACCTCCTCCCACATCATGTCCAAATCCCTCAGATCTGCTTCGAAGGAGCGGTCCCGAAGACGACTTCGGGACCCTGATGGAAAAATGAAGAACATCGCTCTCCTCGGCCAACTGTCATTCGGCATCCTTAACACATGTCCCTGCCAAATCCATCTCTCCATAATGAGTATCTCTTAACTATAAGGGGTTTATATTTAAATGCATAACGAGTGTCACAATAATAATTTCTTACAGATGTCTCACTATTTCACTTATTTAAAAATTACATCTACCTACATTTATGCCAAATTCATACACCCAGCATTTGGCTTGGAGGTTAGCACCTCAACACAGCATATCTTGGGCTGTTAGTTCGAGTCCTGCCGGGGACATGGAAATTTTCAAAGTATTCAGATATTCATGATGGTCCGGTAAGTTAACACCCAAGCCACCATTCTGAACAACAGTAAAAGGCAGTCGTTAGCCCGTAGTGGTTCAAATATATAAATTATTCATTACCATGTTTTTCTCACACTATATAAGAAATGGATAGTTTAAAATATATAATGTGTATCCTTTTTTATTTGGATATTTTTTCTGAATCTGTGACAGACTCTGCCAAAGGGATGATTTGTACTGTATACTGAATTTTTTAACTGTAGGTACACTCTCATATATATGCTAAGTATAATATTATATATTTTTATTGAAGCATTTTTTTGGGTTTTCCGTATTTTCTTGGTAGAGTTTTCGGTATATTTTTGTAAATAAAATATTTTTATATAGTTTTTGGTAGGTAGGTTAATGAATAATTTCATTAAAAATGTACTTAAAAGAAATGGTTCTAATTAGCATTACAATACTAGCTGGTGATTGATTTCAATGGATGACTATCTCTTTTACTTAAATTTACTATGGTTAAACTTTAATTAATTATATTCGAGAAAATTGACATTATCAAATCTAACATTACTACAGTTATGATTGCAAGGTTCAGCGATTATTAACATCACTGCACATAACTGAATTGCTTTGTAGCTTACGTCTCTCTCTAGCTTTAGACCCGGCTTGATGTTGAGCCCAAGTTCGGCGCCTTGCGAGTCCTCTTACACATTCTCGGATCACCTTACACGCGTGTAATCGTCAACTCTGTTATGTAAACACTTTTAGTGTCGTTGAACATAAAATATGACACATGTGCAAAAAATCTTCCTGCAACTTACTACGTTGTTATCTTGTTTTTACAATCAGAATATCACAAATTCTCAAGATAATATCACACTTATGTTGTTGTTATTTGATTATATAAGACGCATCATAAACATGAAGATGCAGCTTCGATTCCTGGGAGACTTCTCCAACGATAACAACATAATTAAACAAACGAAAAGATATTTGCATAGTCGGCTTTCGTAGAGCATTTTGAATGTTGTGGATTCGAAACCCACTGCCGACCATTTTCCTATTTACGTGATAGTATTCACACTTACTTTATGTAATCAGATTAATTTGAAAAAATAGTCAGTGGTACATTGAGCTTAAGACACTTGTTTATTTTCAGTATTTTTGAGATCCTTCCGATCTGAAACACGATATCAAAATAAATTACAGATTTCAAGTAGAAAACACCTAAAAATATTTAATGGTAGTTAGGAATCAAACCCCAAACCTCCATTTCAGAAATCTGTGGTCGAATAAAGGCAGAAAACGTACGCACTCTTGTCTTAAAACTTATAAATTTTCAATAGGTTTTTTAAGTGTTATGATATAACATTATGTCAATAATTTATTGTTATGATAAGTGGAGCAGGTAAATAGCCTTGCAGTTCAGTCACCGTATTTCGTTCTGAAAGTCGTCGGTTCGATTCCGGGCGCCAACCGTTGCTTTCTGTGAAATATTTATTAATTTATTATCAGTAAAATAAACACAACTCACCCCCACAGCTTTCAAGACTGTATGTATTTGTATTCACTTTTGGTGATTTTGTAAAATTTTCTAACATTTCTAATAAACCATTTTTTTTCTATTTTAAAAACCTCAAGGAAATTACTTACTCTTGTGTTAAGATAAACAAGCAAATGAAATAATATTGTGTGTTTTTTTTTGTTTTGTTACAGATCTCTCATCATATTAAAGTTGGATAGATCTATCAACATCCTACACATTATTGGTGAGAATACAACATCGATTCACTTTTTTTTATATTCTTGGGGCAGATTGATTAGCTGAAAATCAGGCCCTAACTCTCAGTAACCAATTTATTTTTTACTATTAAAACTCTTCAAGTTGAGTCTTGTATTCAATACAATTCTTCGCTAACAGTTCAATATTGAAACCTCAGCTCTGCTTCAAAGGAGAGAAACACATTATAAGTAGGTCCCCATTACCATTGTTTTTGTAGGTCATACAACTAACATTTTTAACAGCAAGAGAGAAAAAGGCAAGAAAATAATTGAATAACTCGACAAATCATAATTAAATTTAGAGTGATGTATTTTTATATTACATTTTTTTTTCTTAAGAAACTGTACTGAGAGATTTCGGTATGTCCCTGTTTCATTATTTCCCATACAAATGAAAGTGACACAACACCTCAAATAGTAGACAGTATTATCTGCATAGAAAATGAGTTATACACTATACAGGATGACTGTTAATTCGATACATTCCTTGAAAGGAGTTACTGGAGCAAATTTGCAACAATTTTATTTCCATTAATCAGGTTTACAAGTTATTTTACTTTTAAGAGTTTTTTTCAATTTTCCACCTTTTGACCAAAAACTGAAAACTATGAAAAAAGTACTCCATTTAAGAAACTAAAAATACATTTTACCAGTATATAGCTGAAAAATAAAGTAATGGTTGAAAAAAATCAGGAAGAAAATTTCACAAATCTCAGAAATACAATGTTTTAAAATCACAAGTCAGTTTTTTTCATTTTTAATTTCGATTTTTCTAAGAAAGTTACTCTAAAAAAAGTATACCTAATACACTTGGCGTACAGACCACAGGAAAAACTTCCCCAATTATGTAATAAGCTTGATCTTCATAGTAAAATTTGAGTTACTTAAGATACTTAAAAATCTTGATGATGAATGATAAATGATCTTTTGAAGATAAAAGGCAAGACGGGTATCAGCTAGTACCTATAACATATCCGCCTTCGTATAAAATTATCGAAAGTCTGGTAAAGATAATTATATTCTTCTTTTCTGAAAATAATTTAAATATTAAAATAATAACAGCATGAACAATGTGCCGCCGCTAATACTCACACACCTACCCGCCTCGCACTAGACCTCTCCTCTAGAGGAGTACCTACATACCAGATAGAAAAAAACGCCCATTCCTTAATAAAAAAGTGACTTGCACATTTATTGCCTTAGAGATGGAATTAGGCTACAGATAGTGACGGAAAATTGGCTGAATTCAAAATTTTTACTTTATGTAATTGGAAATCAATGAATTATTATATATGAAAACAAATGAAGATATTTATTTGTAAACTACGCGACTGTGCTAAACCCCCTTCGAAATTATTTTCTGGCTACGGTCTTGACCTTAATGTCTATACCTAATATAAAAGAAAGTCGGGTTAGTGCCAACACTTATAACTGGAGATGGGCTAAACAGATTTTTATGATGCTTGGTTTGTTGGATTCTTTTCTGCTCCGCTCTTACAACCATTGAGATTCAAAACACTGTACTTACGCAGATTATTGATAGAATTTCTTTCAAGCTTTCAGATACCTATAATGTTTTAACATTCAAACCTATTTTAAACTTATTTTTAATATAACTTATAAATAGGTATAAAAATGTTTAGCGGTGCGTGTGTCTTATTAAAACCTGCCTGTCAGATGTGTCACAAACAAGGATCGTGGTTTTCGTGATTGATATTGACTGGAAGAATTTAGGTTTAGGATGTACACGAGGTCATCTACACATATCTAAATTTTGTTCTGATTGCCTTTTTTAAATACAAAAACTACACTCATATGTCTTTTTTAAACGTTTTTGATATTAAAACAATTAAGATTCTTACCTACTCATACTTACTATTCAATAGATTTCTTTCATTTTGAAAACGACGAATACAAAAATTAAAATTTAATTTTGAAGAAAGAGTAGGTATCTACATTAATAAAAAATCAGCACTTAATAAATATCTACCTATTCTTATATAAAAAATATACAAGACCATTTTCATGAGGGAATTCCTTATACATAGATGTACTGAAAATGTTCTATTTGTTCTAAATGTTCATTTTGTTTTATATGTCCAATTTGAAGTAAAAAAAAATGTGTTAAGGATATTGAAATGACCTTTGTGTTAAGAATGATACCATTTAAGAGATTGCTGATAACATTAGGATAAACCGATTGATCTATTCTGTCTAGAATCTAGATATATATGTGTGTATTCTAGACATAATATACATAGAATGCCTACCTACATAAATGTTAACCTTACATTAGATATTATTCATTGCTTATTACACACATTTCTTAAAAACCTGTATTTTTTCATTTTTTATCTCTTTTTGTTTTATATTATCATATCTTTTTTTTATTATTTATTTTGGGTGTGGCACCTCCCAATTCCTCTCAATCCGGCTCTGAGTCTCGCGATCATTAGTGATGTCGTGCATCCGTTATACATCGATCTGATTGTTTTTATTCTCTTTTTTTTTTATTAACATCGATCTAATTATTTATTTGCGGTAGAAAGTTTTGTATCTAGATTAAGAATGCGATTTTATTATGTATTGTTTAAATATTTGTGAAATTAATTAGAAGTTTTTAACACTAAGAATGAATGCATATTAGAATACTTTTTATCAAATTTTTATTAACCTAGTCAATAAAAAGTTATTCTTATATTATTTTAGTGTCTAAATTTTTTCGTTTACCCCCATCAATATTGGTATTTATCCTTTGAAATTTCAAGTGTAGTATCATTCTTTTAAAAATGCTGAAACCGTCTCTAATTGTTAAATTTCAGTTTTCAGTTATAGATACATACACGTTGAAAACCAGATCAGAAGGAAAAGAATCGGAAGAGGCTGCATTAGGAGTAGAATGTTACTACTTATAGATACATACACGTCATACTTTGCTGTTAGTGTCAGTAATTCGATACTTTTTTTTTCTTCTTTTTACTCATAACGGATTGTCCTTTAAGGGGTAGCCAGAGAGAACCGACATCACTCTTATATTTCAAGCACCCTTCTTTCACCGACATAACATTTTTCATAAAACCTCTCCTATTTCTCTTACTTCTGACCTGGCCTTCCTTGAACATTGAAATCGATGTATTCGACCCACATGATTTTCGGTCTACCATTCCTTTCAGTCTTATAAATTCTTTTAGGAATCCTGCTTTCATCCGTTTCTTCAACATTTCCAAAACATCTCAACGTATTAACATTCATCTTTATCACAACACGAACTTCGTTACCGCATTCCTTCCTAATATTCACATTCCTTTCCATATCCCTCAGAGTTTTTCCACATATTCTTTGTAGAGCATTCATATCTACTACATTTTATATGCAAAAATTTTGGGTCCAAAAAATCGATGTTAATTATTTACATCCCAAAATGAGAATATCATAGATTGACAAAGGTGGGTGCTCGGTGTTTTTTTATGTAAGTACAAGTAGGTACCTAGACAGTACTGTAATTACAAAACAGTCGAGCAGTCAAATTATACAAAAAAATATTAATATCATTTTAGCAATTGTTTTTACCGACTTTTCATTGTTTTGTTTCTATTTCAAGTGGGAGGCTGCTTGTACATACATACCTGCACATACCCACATGGTATTTCTTAGGTATATTCTTGAATAATATATAAAACTGAAAAGTTGTTTGTTTGAACGTTTTAACTACCAAAATTACCGATTTGATATCCTAAAATTCGAGTGAAGATTTGTACTATTCAATATCTTATAAAGGGTGGGGCTAAATGGACTCCCTAGTTTCAAACACTCACTCTAGAGCGCGCAGGTGGGCTAGCAGAGTAGGAGTAGTAACGTTAGGCGGAAAAAGTGACGCCATTTTAATTTCAAGTAGTCGCCATGCAGTGGTCCGGTGAGCATCTAGGCTTTGTCGTAGAAACGTTCTTTAAAAACAACGATGGTCTATGAAAATCCCTCTGCTTTGCCACCACACTATCATTGATTTTTACTAACGTTTCTACGACAAAGCCTCGATGCTCACCGAACCACTGCATGTGACTAATGAAAATGGCGTCTTCATTTTTGCTAATTCGCACATTTTTTTCGGACCATACGATCAAAATACATAGTGAACTTATTATTTCTTGCAATTGTGCGACAATAAACTTCCAGTTTAGGCCTTATTTATGATGGTATTAAAATTTATGTATGGCTGTTATAGACTTGGAGCCTATTTGAAAGAGATAAAAGGAGACTGGATGCTTGTGAGATGTGATCCTGGAGGGACTGGGAGTAAGGCGTGCAAGATGAATAGGACATGAAGGTTTCCTACCATTTACCATCACCCTTCAAAAGATATGGCGCTATTCCTCCTATAAGGGGCTAAAAAGTCTGCTTTATGAAGGGTGGATTAAAGGTAAAGATTAGGTAACACTGCTGCCAACAAATCTTAGGACTGTGACCAAAGAAGAGATGGTCTTATATGAATTAATATCAATTTTTGTATCCAGATTTACCATTCTTCTTCTCAATGATTGATTGCCGACAGAATATGATGATATTCGCAGATTATTAATTGTACCTACATATTATACTTATTTTCATTTAATTTATGTAGCTGCAACGTACCGGTAAGCAACTAGTGAACAATATAACATAATAATTCATTTCAAATTCAATCTACACAGGATACGGCATTGAATCATAAAAACACCTCTAAAAATATGGGTATATATGCGGCACTGCTGTGGACCCAAACAATAAAAGGAAATAAAAACAAAACAAAAAAGAAACAGTACTTACTTAGATAGTGATAGATATGTATGTAGGTAGGTAGTAAATAATAAAACAGTTTTATGGGCTGCATGGAACAATTTGGTAGAACAAGTTTCTGCTGTTCGGGGTTCGGCTCCGATCTCGTAAATTATCTAAAATAAAATAATCCAGCATTTCCAGTTATTTGGTAATTAATACACTACATAGCCACGTACATATTCACCAACACCTTTTAACTAACACTTATTTTCGTCAATTATTTTTCGTCATTGCATATTTAAAATAACATATTATGCGACAATTTTTTCGAAAATTGAATAAAGTATACCATTCGAAAGAGAAAATGAAACTGAATAGAACGGTATACTTCATTCAATTTTCAAAAAAAAATGTCTTATCTGTCATTTTAAATATGCAACGACGTTTTATGAAATGATTCACCTTAAACGAACAAAAGTATTTTTTTAACATATCTGTTGTGAAAGAGAAAGATGCTCGGCACCGGGTATTGAACCTAGGATCTTCAGAACAAAAGTCGGCGACTCAACATTCTAATTTTTAGCAGATTCTTGTGTGATTTCAAGACTACATAAATCCATACATACCAGATTTAAAATCAGCATTATTAGTGTAACGTTAGCATAAATAACTTGTCAACTCATTAATTATAACCTAACAGCAACATATATCGATTGACAGGCATATAACGGTTTATTAATTGTTTGAATATCCCATAAATCAGTTATGTCGTTCCTAAAAGGACCTAATTTTGCGGAAAAAACTGCGGAAATTTTGAAATTTTTTCCCGTCGCAACAGTTGAAACACATATTTCTTCGATAGGTAATTTCCTGCGGATAAAACTGTGTAATTATTGTCAAGCATTTATCGATATTTTGCCGAAAAATATATAAATATTTCCCGTACCTAGTTGGATCAACTTTCTCAAATTCGTATACTTAAGATTTTTGTTGCATACACATCCGTAATAATAATAGAACGCTATTCGTCGAATAAGCGCAGAATAAGCAAAACTTTTACGACAGCGTCCCAAATGAAATTTCAAACCTAGGTATGAGAAGTTGATGTACCATGATAGTTTGACATTTCATTTGGGACGCTGCTGAGAAAGATTTGCTTTAATCCGCGCTTACCTATTCCATAAATAGCGATCTATTACTTTTATTAGTACACGGCTAGTAGATAGAGAGACATTGTCATTCCACACAATAAATTATGCGAAAGGAAACACAGTTGCAATTTCACAATCCACAAAATTTCATTGAATCTCGCGCACCTTCGTCTAACTCTAACTCATGTAGACATCGCCAAGAGTCCCTTTTCAGCCATAGATAAGTATCTATATTTCAACCTTTTAGTCAAATAGCTAAAATATTCATTTTTTAATTCAGTTCACGAGTTAGGTTTATCAAAAAGGTGAGTGTTAGTTAATGAGTGAGTGAATACGGCGTCAATATTTTGATATTTAGAACAATTCAAAACATTTGGTTATCGCGTCAAATTTAGATGGACTGTAAAATCTTTTCGAGACTAAAGACAACATTTCTAGAGACAGATAAATGGACGTAAACCATTTATGGAACATAAGAATACAAAATATCTTTGCCTACCCATCACGCCGAGTCCCGTAAGGGGTGGGTAGAGAGAACGAGAGTAGAGACTCTTTTTCTATCTAAGCATACTTCTTTCGAATATGTTACAACTAATGACTAACAATTCATTGCTGATGTTCGATTTTTAAATGGAACAAACCACTACGAGCTTACGGCCGTCTTCTACTGTTACTGGAAAAATATCGAGCATAAAATAGTAAATTTCCTACAAAAACACATGAGCTAAAATATACAGGTCATGTCTTATGGGTACCTACCGTGACAAAATAGCCTTGCGTGACTCCACATTGTAAATCATTAATATGTTAGTAAATAAATAAATAAAGATAAGTAGAATAATTAGAAATGTAATCCAATGTACACAAATCAACTACTGCTATTGTCTTTCCTTCTAAATTTGGACCCAAGTGACAGCTTGTTCTATTTTTAAAAACGATTAACATTATATTGTTATCTGCGTAATTCTCGATTCAAAAGAAGCTTTCTCCGTTAAAATTTAGGCTATTTTTTTGTCTAATGAAAACCAGATCAGAAGGAAAAGAATCGGAAGAGGCAGCATTAGGAGTAGAATGTTACTACTGGAATTTTTTTTATCTGGAAATAATAGTAAAATAGGATATTATTGATAGTTGTTACTTTGCACAGTTATTTTTCTTGTTTTTAGTAACTCTATCAATTTTTTTTAACTAGCATTTTCCCATTTAGCGTTCGTTTATAGCTTTTTAGTTAGATGGAGTTTTTAAGATATAGCCATCAGAATTGAGATCCTAGATCGCGGCGTTACGCGTAAACCGCTGGACCATTTCAGCCAAATTCCTTTTTTGTTGTATTCAGAAGAAAGTTTATTTATTTTATTTCTATTTTACGCGAAATCACATTATAATCATATCTGCTTACATAAGCTATACATACTTATCAATATTACTAAAATAAATCACAAGGAAAATGCTACCTCACTAGGTGTATACCTGTATCGAGGATAGCGACTATAACACAATACGTTATAGAAAAACAAATGAAGCACTACAACATCCAAATTTCATACAAACGGACTTTTAAATCTTATAATTAAAAACGATAAAATACTAGAGATCATAACTGAGTGGATGTTCTAATGAATGATAAAAAATAAGAATGTGGTCTGAAAAATTAGAAATCTTCTTCTTCGCCTTTGTTTCATTATTTAGGTTCGGCTCTTCTTGTCCTGCTTCGCCAAGACTCTATTAAATGCCAGCTCTGGTTCCACGTCTCTTTTATTGAGGTCCCTCTTGATTCTCGGCAATCATGAGGCAGATGATGTGCCTGAAATCTTGTCTAGAGTTTTCTCTCTCTCTTTTTATACAAATTCGAATTCAGTATTCATAGTTATAAGAAACGACAACGTCTGTGATTAACAAATTCTACATATTGAGTCTAGTTCAATTTAACAAAATTGTAGTTTTTTTTTTTTTGCGTAATCAGGAGTTATGAATCATTTCCTATCGAAGACTTGTTGTGTTTCATTGGATATGATTGTGCTTCTTGGTAAAATTATAATTATTATTGCCAGCCCTCCAGTGCGGACTTATTTGTCACATTACTTGTAAACAATTAAAGACGATAAGAGAGAACTGTAAATTAACAATGGCGGGCGGAATACATAAATAAACAATAATGAAACGAAATAAATATTGTTATTTTAAACAAAATGGAGTCCCGGAGAATCGGCACAGAAGCACGTACAGAATGACACAAGCAGCCGCTCCAAATTCCTTTTCCATGACGGCATACAGCACAGAGTACCTACTTCTGACTCCCAACATGAAGAGTTCCATGTTCTTATTCTTACTAGTTCTAGTTCATTTTTCAAACTCTCTATCCACGTTTCTTCCTTCATCTCATCTAAAAGAATCATTTTATTTCATCTAATCAACGAAGTGTCCTTGTTCTAGCATGTCTCTTCGAAAATGGCTGAGCTATTGGGTAAATTAGCGCTCAATGATTGCCAGGAATATAAGAGACCGCAGACACATTTCTTATGTAAATTGGGAGTTTTTTATTTATTTCCCATTCCAATAATATAAGTACAATAATAATACATAGTACAATAATACATATTTATATTTTGGGTGGAAGGTGGAATAATACTTACATTTCTTTTCTAGGTAGGCACCAATAAAAGTCTCTCACGCAAGCTCCTATCACACTTCTTTATCCATCATAATCTATAGCTATTAGCATCTAAAATCCAATAGGCAATAAATATAGTCATATCCCGGCGCCAAATATATGACAGCAGTCGCAGTCTTTAAATTTGGTTGCTCTTTTGTTCTCAATAATTTCCAACTATTTTCTCTATATTTCATTTATTATTAAATTTCTACTTGTTACATACATGAGATTTTTCGACATGTTGAGAATCCTCATGATTAAGATTTTCGGAGACTTAAACATTACCACCTAATGGCGAACGTTGTTAACGTAAAGTGGTCACACTAAGCCAGCCTTCGAAATAACAGTAGATGACGGTCGTAAGCCCGTAGTGGTTTGTTCCATTTAAAAATCGAACATTAGTAATGGATTTTTGGAGTCCTTAGTTGTTATTTTTTCCATCATAATCAGCTGTTTATGCGGCCAAACATTATTGACGAAATGTTTGTTTTAAAAAGTTGTTAGTTGATTCGTCAATATACTTCGTGACTATTTTTGATAAATATGTACATATAGGTAAGTAGGTTCAATAGTTTTACAAAACAAAACACTATTATTTGATGTGTAAAGAATAGTTACTTATTATTATATGCAGTAAATCTGAAATACTGCGGCTCGTGTCATTTCCGGTACCCACATCAATTCCTAATTCTTTTCTTTTTACATTACCTAGGTCTCGTGTTGTTGTTTTTTTTAACATAAGTACATATTTTAATTTTACTTGAATTTAAACATATTTTATATAACAGTAGATTCTCTATTATCCGACTTCTAATTCAATGATATAAATTTATATAATATGAAAAAGAGACTTCGAAACATGCATGCAAAGCATACTGAATCAAAACAATGCAACAACCAACACATTACACAAATTGAAATGTGCACAATGCTCGATGGAAAGACAAATGTGAGGAATAAGTTTTAGAGATAAAATAAGAAATGAAGAGAACAAATGCTGAAAAAGAGTCGCAGATATTGCAAAATTAAAATGGAAATGGCAAACAGTTAAAGAACAAGGCAATACACATAGAAAAGGTACCTATACAATTTTAGATAATTCGTACATTCAGCAGTGGTGAAGCGTTTGCAAAGAAAGTAGAAAGAACTTAATTCTGAAATGTTACATAAGGATAAAAGAAAATAAATGAAAAACAGGAATATAACGTTGGGTACTTTTTTTTATCTTACCAAAGGATATGTGGGTAAGGACTTTTTTCAATGAATTTAATTTATGCTCAATCAAATAAAATGCAATAGATACACTCTTAACTACCTCACAATAATAATCCTCTTAAACCTTGTTTCGTGAAAGAGAAAGATGGACGGCACCTGTGATCGCCAACCCTCGATCTCGAAAGCCGGCATCCTAACAGCCGGGCTACCAAACACTTCCACATTTATTATAAGATTGATGTGAAAGGAAATATTAATATATAGGGTTGGATAGCCGGGAAATTGAGAGTCCCTTGTGCCGTGATATGTTTGGTGATTTAACGCATGATCGGCCAACTATGGAAGAATGGGATCTGCACCCAGCAGCGCCTGGGACCTCTGTCCTAATGATGATGCCCTCCACATTGCTTCTTGGTTGATCACTTATCGGATTATAGAGGAATCATTTTTACTATAAACTTATGACCCGTCGAACTTCATCCCGCATCAGAATCAACAATAATTATAACATACAAGCTTTCCCGACAGACGTTGTCCTGTGTTCCTAAATATGAATATTGAATTCGATTCTTTGTATGGTGATTAATTAATTATCATTTGACCAATGTGTTTCCGAACGATGCGTCTGTTTTAAACCATGTATATTCCATCCGCATTCTGTCAATCGCACCAATTGATAATTTCTGTCAAAATTGGAATAAAAATTATAAGGTAAAAAGTACTAATAAGATTGTCTACGTAGAGTTTTCTTTAATTTTCTAATTTTCCATGCATTTTTCTCAATTATTTCTTCTAAAATGACATTCTCCTGATAAAAGCCTACACGACAAAAAAAGAATTAGCGAAATCGGTCCAGCCGTTTAGGCGTGATGCGATGACATCGGGAAATAGCTCTCCATTTTTATATATAAGATTGCAATAAATTATTATTAGCGAAATTCTATTCAGTTTTTGTCATAAACTGTATTTTTATGTCGACATTATTTCTTTTATTCTGGGTTAGGTCGAAGTTTGACGGGCGGGTCAGCTAGTTTAGTACCTACATAAAAATTAAATTTCTATTTCTAATTTTTTTTCTCAAAATCTCCCTGTTTCTCCTCCAAAACACCCTGTATTCACGCGCTCGTGCATTATTAGTGTGGTCTTTTGGTTTATTGTGTGCGAATTATTTTAGATCAGAATAAAAGAAAACAAAACACGATCAAACCAGAGTTGTGTACCTACCTGTATGTGTGAGACTACGACTGTGTGACGTGGACACTGCATTTTACTCGGCTCAGTAGATAAGACATAACAAAATTACAGGAATACTTTTACCGATGAATAGTCGAAATGTGTGGTGTTGTCAACTTTTAATATCGCGGGGTTGCAAAATTTTGTTCAAATTGAAACCAATATCACTTTTGTTTGTTTTCAATACCAAATTCCGACTTGAATTCTTCTGATATTTCTTTTTTGGAATGCCTTTATTAGTTCATATTTTCACCCCCTTTTTATAAATTTATGCTTAACATAATTATTTTTGCAAATTTTTTACGTTTTACCGTTTATTATTTTTTTTTTGTAATATTACTATTTCTAATAAATGACAATAAATAATGTTGATATAAAACCTGTAGATCTGGATTTTTAATGGACTAGTGTGATCATTAAACTTTACGATAATACGCCATTTGGTATTCGAATTTCAGTTTTTTTCCCTCAAATTCAAATACCAATCCAATTATTAATTTTACCTCATATGCTACCTAGTACCTATTTATTTAATTAATCGACCTGAATATGCTAACTCAAGAATGTCAATTTCCATGACATAAAGATTCCAAATTAATACGAAATAGATCGATCTGTCTTATTTTTCAATTTTGCGATAAAACCTATGAATTTTCGGCATCGCTCATATTTAGCTATCTGCCAGATTGACAACTTTAAATAGCAACAAAAGCAATGTAACAAATTAGATAAAGATGCTAGAAAAAATAATACACTGAAATAATAGGGTATCAACAAAAAAATAACAATCATCTTATAAGAAATTACTTTGAAACATCTTGGAGTTATTAAAAAAGAATTTAGGTAGCTACCTACATACCGAATAATTCTTGAAATGTAAAAATAATATTAAGGAGTTGCATACATAGGTAAACATAGGAATTCATTCAAAATAAAAGATTTCGTTAGCACAGAAAAGTGGTAAAATATGGACCTCGCGTGGACTGCGACCCGCTGATTGTTCAGCCGTGCCAAAAAGTCTGGCAAATGTCTTGGCTTATGCACAATTGTGCTAGATTTTTGTAATACACTCTATCTGTCTCTATTTAAGTCACATGGATGCAAATAAACGCCGCAAATGAAAAGGTTCACTTTTGTTATTAGTTAACTTTTAGAATTCTAGATGTAGTATGTGGGTACACTACCGCGCTCAATTCATTGGACCGGTCGTTTTTTTATAAGTTTTTATTCTACTCTTTCTCTCACGCCTTGTTGGAGGCATTCTGAAAGAGTGCCAAATCACAAGGAATGTTAGGGGATTAGACTAGAAAACAGTCGTCAAAAGTTATGAATTGTGGACTGCGAAAAACTGTGCAGTTGTATCTAGGGACCTCTCTGATCAAGTATCACATCTTTCGTCAATATAATATTCCACGTGGACATAATATATGATTTTTATTATTGTCATAGGAACGAATTTCGACTTGCAGACGAAAAATATTTCCCATGAAAAGCATTTCGACGAGATTTGTAGTCTGGCAGCTACGACGTCGGCTTTCGAACTGTTTCCTGTGGAGGTCGTGGGTTCGATCCCGGGTGCCGACCATCTTCCTCTTTCACGACACAAGCTTTCGGTAGATTACTGTGCAAGAATCTAAGAGCTGGGTTTGTGTTCACTTTGAATAAGCACATATTCATTTAAAAACTAGATACCTACCGGATCTACGAACGAACTTAACAATAATTATAATAATATGGAGATTTATAAATTTATTATTTACATAAATTCCATATTTTCCTGTTTAAAGGCCTAAATAAATATATTTTTTGTATTGATGTGAAACTTGATATCCTATATAATTTAAGTTAAATTTAAATATTAAAATTAGGTACGATGATAGTTCTGTTGTTAATTGTCAGGGCAGTTAAGTGTCTCCCTGTGGTAACTATTTATTACCAGCCACTCCATTTTGACAAACCACGTGCTGTCATAATGTTTAATTTACAATATAGTTATTAATAAACCCATTTTTTTATTTGTTAAACTTAAAACCACAAATAATGGTATCATTGTAGGTATTAATATTACTTAGTACCTACTTTTGTAGGTAGCATTACCTACGAACGCAGTATTCTTTGACTCAAAAGCAAAGCATTCTAGGTATGTTTAACTCTTTTACTGCCGGCAGAAAAAATGTGAAAGCGCGAAAGAGACAGTGTAAGCAGAATGTATAGTGTCATTAAGCGTTGCTTAGATACAGCAGTAAACAAGAAGCCCGGTGAAATAAAACGCGCGAACTAAGTAAAAAGGTCAAATTTAAAAACATAATAAGAATAGGCCGTTAAATAGCGGATCCACTTTTCTGGGAAACCATAACACAAGTGTGATCATTTTGCACCTTGACAACGATTGCCATTCAGGTGGCAAATTCTAATCAATCAAATCTCCCTTTGAACTCCACTTAGGAGCATAGGGAGGCAACAAGAGCTCTCCATTGCGCTCGATCTTGCGCAATGCTTATGACCTCCTCCCACACCAAGTCCATTTCCCTCAGCTCTGCCTCGAAGGAACGGAACACGGTATAAGAGGGTCTTCCACGTCTTCGAGACCCTGATGGGAGGAAAAACAGCGCTCTCCTCGGCCAACTGTCATTCGGCATCCTCAACACATGTCCCAGCCATGCCCATCTCCTCTCCAAATTCTCGGCAAATTCTAATACCGATTTTTTTTTTAAATAATCTGTGCTTACTCAAAGTGAACACAAATACACTCCTTGACTCTTTCACAGTAAGCTACCGAAAGCTTGTGTCGTGAAAGAGGAAGATGGTCGGCACCTGGGATCGAACCACGACGTCCGCAGTACGAAAGCCGACGTTGTAACCGCTGGCTCACCAACCACTTCAAATATTCCATAATGCCCAATATTTCGAAAAATCCCTTGCAAGACTCGAACCCGCATCCTTAGCGGTCCCGTATGCAAGCACGCGCCTCCGGCACTATTCTTACACCTTCAATAATTCTGCGGTAGTTTTGCGAAAAAAAAAAACAAACATTGACATAGTTAAAAAGTGAAATCAGTAAAGTTAAACCAAATAATGCGCTGGTATGCGTTAGTATTAGTGTACTTACACACACGTGAACAAAATAAATGTACGTCCGTATACATACACACACAGCTCTACCAAAATAATAATAGTAATAAAATCATATAATGCCGATTGCGACAATTCATTAAACTTATAATAATATATGTATTATTTGTTTGTATGTACCAACTATAATACTTGTGGACTCCTACCTATCACGCTAAACTAATTCCTCACATTTGACATTTATTTGTTTCGTGTATACTGCGTTTGTACTGTACTATACTTTAGAAGATTATAGTAATATATGTTGTATCAGTACATTTATCTAACTGTTGTCTCTTATGTAAATTACATTTTTATCCAGTTGTACGAGTTTTATATTACCTACTTTTATTTTTGCTGAAAAATTTCTACCACAACAAGTAGTCATGATTGCACTAAATAAACTTGTCTATTTTTTTTATCATATTTGGTACTTAATTTTATTTTTTATCTGTTCGGATGGAAGAGAATGCTATCATAATGATCCTACAGTGCATCAAAATATGTTCTATCCTATTTTTTTATGCAAACATTATTTGAAAGTCTGTTTTTAGCGCCTTCTTCGATAGTCCTGATGCTGCAAATAGCTGATTCTCTTTAAGAGGCTAAATCTAAAATTAAATTATCGAATCCTTCCACCAATTAGCAGTTCTTCCATGATGCCTAAGATTCTAGTTGTGTACATTTTTATCGTGACCAATGGTCAATGACCATTCCCATACTCAACTCCAAAAATGATTAGCCTCACAATGACATATCCTCACATATTCAGGTAATAGTGTAACGTGTAAGTTCAGTTGTGGTAAAGGGATGTAGGCTAAGGTGAGGGACAGTATGTAAGTTATTTGATCAAATTTGACTGCTATTATCGTAAAGTATCTTCGTACAGAATTTCTCAAAACGTATTTACTACCTATCTGGTGCCTTAATAGGTATGCATTCACATCGCAATTCCGATCCAATTGCAATCTGACGAACAATGTCGTAATTGTTAAGGTCTACTTTGAATCACGTATTGCTTTATGACAATATATGTTCTTGTTTTCTCATGTAAAATACTTGTTTCTCTGTACTGGGAACTTATTGGACTAGAATTTTGAAAGTTTGACTAAATACTACGTGTATCTATAACAAGAAGTACAGCCTTATTTTTTATGGTTTACTGCGGTGTTTTCGACTTTCCAAATTTGATATATTGTTACATTATGAAAAAAAAATAAAGTTGCGCCGTGAAATGATCCAGTTGTGAATACGCCCGTGTTAATGTCACAAGATGGATTGCGCCCGAAGATGTATTTCGTGTAAAACAATCGAACGCTGCGCCAATGCATCACAACGCTACCACAAAAATAGCCGAGATAGAGCGAGAGGATCGCACAATTGTGCAGAATTCAATTTCTAAATGTCGTTATTGCAGAATGCTTGTCGGGTTACGTGCGATTTGTCTCTGCTGCGGCGCTGATCCCCTCTGCCCCCTGTCCCCCGCTTCCCCCGCCCTTCCCGACCATTTTTGCGATTCTAAACATCAAACTTGGCATTTGTCGGCTCATAGTCCGCACATTGCGACTTTCTTACATAATCGATCAATATTTCGGAGCATCGACATTAATCAATTGTAATACTTCACTTGTTGTTTTCTTTTTTGAACAAATCCAATTATTCTAAATGGGATAGGAGTGGAAACATTCATGATAGTTTCTGGCTTTACATCATTGAGCCTGGAACCTAGCCGGCTTTCTGTTTTGTCAAACGATCCATAGAATTTAACTCCCTTTCCTTCTCTTCATCACAGTTCTTCTAGACATTGACAGTGAAAAATCAATTGTAATTTCCACTTTTTGTCGTGAAATCTCTCACTAGGGTGTCGATGACCAATTCAAAAGGGACCAATACGGAAAGCCTGTCTTAAAGGCGTACAATTTGGATAGGGTACGTGATACGGAATGAAGGTCTCCTACACCGGGGACGAAGTCGTCAAGAATACCTGCAAGATGTGTATTGTGTATTCGCAGATATGTGCTGTTCCTCCTATGTGGAACTTAAAAAGGACTGCCACGGATAGGGCGGAGTGGAGAGAAAGAGTGGGGAAAATTAAAGCAACCAAACCTAGGATTGTGTTCGGAGAAGTAGAAGTTCTACTTTTTTAAAGAATTATCTGCAAAATGACTCTGGTGTTTGGTGTGGTGTGAACCTGCTTTAACAATTAATCCGGCCATCCATCCTCACTCCTGTCTGATCTAGTTCTGTATGATTGTGTCTCTTCGAATTGTACAATTGTGTCTAAAATAGCCGTTAGATAAGGAATTCAGGCGGGCAGTTAATCTGGCGCGCTATTAGATGCCCTCGGGCTATTTCTGCTCCGCACTTTCCCTTAACACTGTCTTTTTGTTTCTCCTTTGTCTTTGCCGTGGACCTGGAAACCCGGAGACGCTTCTCTCTAATTTATGGCAACTATCAGTTACGCGCCGATTCGCTTTCATTGCCGATTTATTTTGCACTTCTTGCGGCTCTACGATATGCATTCTCCCAGCGTCCAAAGATTAATTCCAATTAATCATTCTATTTTCTTTGTCTTTAGATATTAAATCAAGTCACACTTTCCCTAATTCGTTGGAACTCTTTCACTTAGCCAAACATTTTCACTATAGGATACCAACTTCTTAAAGCAATCTCAAGTAAGGATGCCTTAAAATATCAATTACGACCTTTGCAAATCCGAAATAATAAATTTCATCCCTTCGTCATAATTTTTGGCATCAAAGATCCCCATGCCCACTTATGTCTGTCAGCCGTTCTTTTCCACTCCGTGTACGTATTTCACCATTAGAATCTTGTGGATATTTTTCTTCAATAGGATCTTGTAGATTTGTTCGCCGTAATGATCTTGTAGAGCTTTGTTATTGTCAGCCTTCGAAAATAACAAAAAAAAACGGTCGATATCCAGTAATAGTTCTTCTCAACGATCAAAATTGGAAATCTGTGTGTCACACTAAGACTTACAGCTACCTATAAAGTTCATGCAACTAATCAAGTTTTTTTTATAAAGAAAGTTTACTTTGAAATAAAATATTCATTGCTTTACAGTTTTTTCTTAGTTTGTTTAAAAATACACTTCCGCAAATATTCGATTTCGCAACGAGTACAAGAAAAAAATAATACCAACTGTCTGATTGCAGAGCATTTCTTTATTTAAACTCCTCATACGAGTAAAAGAGTTCTTCCTGGGGAAAAACGAACTAAAAAACACATTTGTTTGTCTGATTGAAGGAAGACCCACTGATCTACATGTTGAACGATTGAAATAAAAAAAAAAAGTTAAAACCGAACTTGTTGCGAATAACTTCTTTTTTTTGCACGCTCACCGGGAAACGTGTGGAATGTTTTTAAATTGATTTTTAATTCCCTGAGAGAGAAGGGATTAGATTATAAATAGGCTACTTGCACTTGTATTGTTTTTTTTCGCTCGATGTCTTTGTAGTGAGTACAATTTATTTATCCTGTTGAGATACCGACCCAGAGATGCAGAATCTTAACAGTATATTTTTTCACCTTTTCTTGCTATTAACGTATTGTTTCCTAAGGTTTGGGTGTTTCATAATTAATTGAAGATTGCGCTTGAAGATTATATAATGCGTATTGAAGAGTGGGTATACAACAGTTTTTTTTTTACCACAAGTCTTCGGAAATCTTATCCAAAACGACACATCATCCAATAACATGAAAATGCAACCTCAAACAATTCAGTATTTGAAGTAAAAAATGTAGAAATTCTCGATCCGCCTCCATACACTCCTAATTTAAGCCCTAACAATATATATAAAATCTCTTATAAAGGAGTCGATGCTTTCAATTCAGTCATATTGAACAATCCCACTTTGGAGTGGGATAAATTTTTAAATAACAATTGTTTCTTTTTTCTCCAAAGACAGAACTTTTAAATTCTTTAAGGCTCTCTTCGCATTTGCAACTAATAAACCTTATCAAAGTCATACTTTGCATCTCAGGTTGTTGCATTTGAACACAAAGCGATCTTCTCGGGGATATGTTTTCGATGTCCTGTGGGATCCTGACGATCACAAGCCACATTTGGGATGCCAAGATGCGGAACTATTTTAATTATGCACATAACTCATTCTTAAACCATTCTACGGGCATTTTAAATTCATTTTTTTAACAATATAGACCTGAATAACTCTTCTCTTACGGTTTTCAGGAAAAATTACTTCTTTTATCATCTTGCTTCTTCCTTGCCCCTTCCATGTCCCTAATTCCTATCCCTCACCCTTAGCCTTCTTCCCCTTATCCACAGCCGAGCCTGCACACATTGTTACACTGTTAAGTTTTTTTTTCTCTTTTTTTCTGTTGTTTGTTTTACTTCTAACTTACTCGCTGTTAATGTATACATATTGTATACTTTACTATACTCTTAGTTCAAAACTTGAAAGTTTGTTTATATTTAGTGAATAAAGTCGGTGTGGTAATTGGGTGTTTCGAGATGTTGATATTGTGGAGAAATCTTCAAAGAAACTAGTTGCATGTTCGATGAAAGATTAGACATGAGTTGGAGTACATAATATCTGCAAGTATTAGCAGCATGCGCAGACTGTGTCACCTGGCGTGGAATTCATCACGGGGCACCGGAGAGATCTGCGATAGAGTGGATCCCGAAATACCCATTTATCTTCTTAATTAATAATAATCATTACGTTCTAATGGAAACATTAATAATAGTTGTATTTTGCTTCGATAGATGTCGATAGTCTATCGCGAAAATTAAAATGTGAAATATTATTTCTTATGTAAAAATTTATCAAATTGGGCATTCCATATTTTTTCCGTAATTCCGTTGGGAAATTCTAATAACTGCAATAAATTATTAAGTCTTCCTTTCTGATTTCCTAAATACCTAAGTATATGACTCTAGTAATGGGTAATTTTAGTGCAAGTAAATGGCTAGTCTAGTAATGGGTATTCGATATCGAGATGGGATATTTAGTTCTTCGGGAGCTTTTTGATTTAGCTGTAAAGTTTGCAAGGAAAATTTAAATCAATTTTGCAATGAGCGATTATAAAAAGATTATTGTTATCCAGCATATTTTCAAATCAACAAAAAAAAACACTTTTTTTTTAATAATTTGACCTTAAAGAAATTAGGTAAGTATCCTTTTTTTATGTACAGGCAAAATGTAGGATATCTGACGTTAGAGCTATATTCCTTTTCCATACTCCTTTTTTATTCTTCTTCCATATTCCTTTTTTTCCTTCCATGGCCCTTAATCCTGTCCCTCACCCTTGGCCTACATCCCTTAACCCCAGACTGCTGATGTCCTTGTTGTGGAATATAAGATAATGAATCAAATAATGGTTTTAATCTTGGTAATTCAAGAAAAAGGCCCGCGTCACACTTACAGCTGACCTGATCTGACTTTTTCTCTGCCTATACCCGTCTACTCTTGGATAAAGGCCTCCTACATTTTCTTCAACGCCGCTCTATCTTTTAGGCTCTCTGGACCTTCATTCTTGGTCTCCAGGCTGTGATCTTCTTCGACCATTTGACCGCCTGAGTTAATGAAAAAATAAAGATATTACATAATTTACTCTATTGGTTATATCCAGTCGTTGTGTACACTTCCAGACGCGCTCCAGACAGTATGAAACATCTCTAAATGCATCTTATATAAACCATGCATCACTTTACCTACCGCTCTCTGTGGAATCTCTACACAAAGATCTGCATTAAATGTCACCACACACATAATCATTTCACTATTCTAAACACATCAATTCGGCTAACTAATTTACTATACTATGGATATCCATTCCAAACCGCCCATTTGTGACAGGTAGGGAGTAAACATGGCGCTGTAAGTAGGAAGCTGAGTTGAGTTTGTAGGTTCGAATCCAAGTATCGACCATCTTCCCTTATTACCTACTTGTTCTTCCAAAAGTGATGTTTATTTTCGCTTTTGGGTAAACCAATGTTGATGGAATTTTGACCTCATCATTTTGATTAAATTATTTGTAATTTTATTTAATGAATCTGCGCTTACTCGAATGGAACACAAATACACTTTTTGACATCTTTCACACTAAGCAAAAGTTTGTGTCGTAAAAGCGGAAATTATAGATTGGATGAAGACATTTTCGGTATACATATTTTAACTCGAATTGTTTTTATTTTCTCAACATTTACTTATCAGCATTTAGGTACAAATTATGTTAATTGCCTTTGCACTCAATTAAAACTATTAAGTAGGTAATTACAATTTTTTTATTTTATATTTACAGATTAAGCGATCAACGCCTGAATCATCTGGTAAGTAAAAAAAATCAATATGTTTTATTAATAAAAATGGACCTTTGGTAATTATAATTCATAAAATGACTTGTTATAAACAAAAATAATAGTTTAATCATACAGTTACGTATAGATTATAAACGTAGGCAGATATAGATAGATGTGTTGTAGCTATATTGCCCAAAGCATCACGGATGTAAAAATATCAAAAAATGAGAAAAGATTGTTTGTTTATCTACGTTAAAATAATTATTATAAGTCACATACTTTTTATAACCCATTTTTATTTTTTCACCGAATTATCTAGTTACTGGTTATTATATAAAGTACCTACCTGTTTTCGAACTTACCTATAATAAATATTAACTAATATGACGTTTCGAAAAGTTATCCTCCTTGAAGATAATGCGTTCATGGAACGTATCAATGTGTAATAAGAAAGGTCAAAAGTAATTAAAATCGAATAATTTACCCCTTCTTATCCAAATTTTATGAACGCATTTTACTCCTAACCTAAGCTCTGTCCGTGTTTCTTCTAAGCATATGTTCCACAACCCGTCTACTTATGACAGGCATTTTCCTTTAAAATGTTGGAAGTCAAACCTCGGTGGGTTTGCTTTTAAATGATTAATAACTGGACTTTTGTGATCAATTTTACGCTTGCAGCGTTCGTCTTTGGTATGAAGACAATTGCGATCGCTGGATATTCCACATAATGTATAGAATATTACTAAGTGTTTTCTGCTACAGATAGGTATCATCAAAAATTCCCAAAAAATCGGAGAGTACACACCCAGATACTGGACTAGACTACAACACTGCGCTCGATAGCTGGCCACGCCTTGTGATCGTGAATGTGTCATTAACTCATACGCGATCACAAACACACATGCGCGGATGATCGCACACATCACATAAATAATTATTGCATTCCAAACAAACTTTTTAAAAAGTTGTATTCAACTAGCTATAGACGAGAATAGGCCCTCGTTTTAGACGCAATCCACCCGTTCTTTCAGATTTATAGATCCTTTGTGTCATTCTCTCTACATGCCCATCGCCTCTATATATATATTTTTACGAATATCCTGCGAAAAAATCTCATTTCTACGAATATCCAGATTTATCGTCCATACCCAAGTAACACTACCATACATCATGGATGATATCCGAATTGCGCAGATCTTTTATATATTCCCAAAATTTATTACACAGTTTTACAAACAAAAACCTATCGCTGACAAACTTTAATGTCTGAAAGTAGTAAAACTAATTATCCCCTGGCAACTCCAGGTTTTGCAAAAACTCTTGTGTTGCTGACCATGTTTGTCCGTTGAAGGCAGCGTATTCTCCAGTTGGAGCACTACTGTTTGTCTGGGGAAGGATCGACCCTGTGCATGTATAGTCCCACCTAATTAGTACCAAGTACATAATAAATTATTATGTGTCATACACAGTCGTGTCTTCCTGGAGATATTAGAGAATTCCCGATAACATCACAAATTTGTTTCCATTCAAAATTTGATTTGTCACCGACAAAATACGGAATTGCGTATTTTTATCAAACGCCTACTTTTATTTATTTGTTTTTTTTTATCCTCTTTGCCTACCTCGTCAGGCTGGTAGGCTGCAGGTAGGTAGTGCTACATTGTATTGTAGGCCACGCCATGCCACCAGGAGTCAAGGACCTCGTCAATTTTTAATAACAACTTTCATACAGAGAAAGGAACGTCATAAAAGCATCGCTCAATTGTTTTTGAGAATTCCCAATAAAAATATCATTTGTGTTTGAAAATGGAATCGAACGTTACAATAAGGTGGCGGCGCGGTGTTGGAGTGGACTAAGTCATAAATATTTACTTTTACAAAAAAAAAAATTTAGCCCTGTTTCACGTCTAATAAGAAATCATTTGAATTCTACATACTATTATTGTATTAAGGGTTATGGGCAGTTAGGGCAAGTTTTTTTTTAAAAATATAAAGGTATAACGCTATGAGTTCTGGTTCATTTTTGTTGCTGTCATTGTACCTAATTTATACCAATATCCTAAGACTAGGTCAATCCTTTGCAACAGTGTTGCCAATAAATCTTTTTCCAATGACGCTACGTCCCATATCGAGCCTTGGCCTCCCTACCCAATAGGTAAATACCAACACCACCTATATAAGAAGGCCTTAGTGCTGCGTCACATCGTGAGGCCCACCGTTCACTCACCTATATCTGTATGTACTTACCTGTGCACTATGATATCTGTCTACACGCTGGCAGCCGTGACGCGGGAGGCCAAAAATGGCCGCCTGCACTAAGGCCTTCTTATATAGGTGGTGTTGGTAAATACTAACTATTTTTTCGTAGAAAGTTTTCTAGGGCTTTTAAAAATTCGAAGGACATGTTTCCATACTGTGTGTCAATAAATTTCATTACTACCATAGTTATTTTCAGAATTTAGCTCTTTTGTTTAAGTTTATTTTTAATAAAACAAGTCATAATTGAATATATGAATTTATTAATGAGGTAATTAAGTCAAAAAATAGGTAATAATTATTGAATTAAAGGTTTTTTTTTTACAAAGCATTCACATAAAATTACAGATTCAATAAGTGACTTAGGTCATTCGATAATTTATTATTAACATATTTTTTTAAAGATATTAGGTATAACTATAAAAAATGACGTAATCTAGTTGTCAAAAATACCGAATGAGATTCCTGTGTTCAATTCCTAGACCCTCTTTAATTTTTACTTGGAGTTGGCATCCTATATCAGGTTGGACAAGATAATAATGATGATGCAAGCTAACTGAAACAGTAAGTTCCACCTTTGTATAGAAAAGTTAAACCTATTTTTTATCATTAAGTTTTATTTGTTGTCGTGTAATAAAATGACATGTGCCAGTATGCTGGTGAGCAGGTTTAATATTATGAATGACATCCACAGTGACAATGATATGACCAGTGTGTCCCGGCACGTGACGGGCTTGCAGAATAAGGACCCAAGTGACAGTTAATAGGCGGACTACTCACTTTACGACAGTTCTGTTCAACAATCATCATTGTTTACACACAAAGACATAATGGTGGAATCGGAATGTCAGGTGACTCCTGTTGGGGCCCGACTATGTCCTAAAGACAAACGACGCCCATGAAACAAAATACCTTTTGGTTTTGTTATGTTAATCAAAATGTTGAGAATTTCATCAATCAGGAGAATTTTGGGCTTAAGATGGTACCACTGCATAACGAACGACGCCATACGGCCTTTACCATTGTGGAGAACAGATATACTTAATAGATGTATCTGGGATATGTGTTCACTGAATGACAGATGGCTAACGACAGTGCTGTTCTTCCTCCCATCCCCTCAAAGGCGAGGATCATCTCACACCTTTTTCCGTTCTTTTGTAGCAGAGCTGAGGGATTTTGACATGGTGTGGGAGGTCATAATTATTGCGCAAGATCGAACGCAATGGAGGGCTATTGTTGCCTCCCTATGCTCCTTAAGTGGGATCGCAAAGGGAGCTGTGTAACATCTAATTAGGTAGGTACATTCTCAGCATAGGTATCGGACGCTGATCGTTGTTGCTACATCGTGTCCTCCAATGTTCATAGAGGAAAGTTATACGAGTGTAACGCTCGTCCAGCGTAACGCATTTGATAAAGAATGCCGAATATATCGAACTTCCACGTTCCAAGTTTAAAATAAATAATGTAACGCCGTGATTTGAATACAGGACGAGTACAGTGGAGAGTTTTGGCGCCAAACATTCCACCAATCACATCCTGTTGTGTATTAGTCATAATGTGTTGCCATGTAAAGAAATTATCCGAAACTATTGAGGAAATATTTATTTTTGAAAGTTTCTATTTTTAACGTCTAGTAATAAGTTTAATGACGCGTTTGAGTAGGTACTTAACTTTTTTCTTTATATGGCAACACCCTTTCCGGTTACTTAATTGCAATTAAAATAAAATTGTCGTTGAATAACTGTGGAGAATTTAAAAATAAAACTAAAATATAAGAGTTTTAAAATAAATAAATATATTATTCATTAAATTCCAAAAGCGTCTCATTGATCAAGAGCTAAATGAATTCAGCAAAATACCGCCATCTATAGATGCGGATGTTGAAGTGTTATACTGAAACATTTTCCTACAACCTGAATCAAAACGCCCAAGATTTTAAAACTCCTTTTTTTCTAGAAACTTCTACATGTAGTTAAGTACCTTTTGTCACCCTGCTTTCGATTGGACATGACACAGCCGATTAGGTACCTACCTACTATCTAAAAAACTGTTTAAAGCAAAGCATGAAGTTCTGCTGGCTATGCTGACTTTTTAGTACCTATATAAGAAAATTTAAATTAAATTTGGTATATAGGTATGTTTTATGAATTTTTGACATCGCAATCATAAGTTCTATAATAATTATTGAAATTCGCAGCTAAATTCAAGATCATCAGAGGTTTCAACTTTCAACCCTAAAATTGGTGTTCCACAAGGTTCTCTTCAGGGCCCGCTCTTCTCTTCAATCCGCTACATCGCATATTATCAGAATAAAATCTGGTGCATGTTTCTATAGTTACTGGATCTATTTCTGTTATCCGAGCCTTTACACACCCTCTCCACAATTATTTTAAGGAGGCTTGGGTGCAAGCTTACAAAAAAAGATTACCCTTAAGTATGTAGTACCTGCTGGTATTACTGAATCAATAATAATACCTTATACTAATTTAGATACACTTTCACCCATCTTGCCCTGAGTCATAGTATCACCGATAACTTATTCTTTATACACGCCCAAACTACAGTTAGTTGTTAATATTATATTGTGATAATAAAATTGGTCGCATGTCCCACTCGCAGGTTACGTAGGACAATAGGACAATGGTCAGGATGACCGTTACATCAGCTATTTACCCAACTAGAGAAATATTTTCCACGACTCGGGTAAATATCTGAGCGTGCGGTGTGGATTGCCGCTGGTCACGTGCCGCGGTGGACAGTTAGGCCAGGCCAGGCCCAAAAATCGGCAATAGGGTCACCGGTTCGTATCCCAAACAGGCGCAAATACCAAATAAGTATTCGACATCCTACCAATATATCAATACTGTTAAAAACGCTATACAGGAAACATTATGAATGGATTTAGCAAAATTTATTGATGTTGTATCAATCAATCAATCGATTTTTTCATTTCTTTACACGGATCAAAGTAAGGTAGCATGAGTCCTCCAATGTTCTCGATTTAGCCTAGCGCATGTTTTGTTAAGGACATAGAGGATGGACTTATACAAAAATAGGTAGGTAGGTACCTACTCAAAAAGTAGTATGTAAAATTAGATTATTATAGTAATTTAAGTAATTAATTTTCAAAATTAAATTTTATTGTTCCTAGTTAGAGAAATGAAAGAATTTGAGTTATAAAACCTACTTAAATTGATGAGAATTGATAAGTCTATTAACATAATTGAGGCTATAAAGTGATTGTATGACTGCTGAAGTGTAGAGTATTGCATGCGCCCCCACTGTTCTGGATGCGGTGGGCTCATACTCGCACACATTACCTACCTTTATAAATAACAAAACAACCCTTTTTTAAATTTCCGCATTAAAATAAATTTATAAATAGAAGTTTTAAAAAAATCATCGACGCACACGGCGCGTCCTAGTTATACTCTGCGACAGGGCTGCCAAAACACACAGCTATATACTTACGAATGTAAAAGGTTATTGGTTGCATTATAAGTTGAGTTTATTCAACAAAGCGTATATTATATTCTGATACCAGATAAATGAATAATCCATACCTTATTATTTGTTAGGTAGTTAAACAGTTTTAGTTACGTAGTTGAAAAGTTTATAAAAAATTGTTTGTTCAAATATTCCCGTTCATATATTTGTAAAAAAAACGATTGCGCAGAACTGGGACCTAATTCAGATGACACAAAATGGCTGCCGCGCTGGCGGTTCCGCATGACGACCAGTCAAATTTATATTTGGACTTTAACCAGCATTGCACATATCACATCACCATGGAGATACCATCAAAATGTTGACGGTGGCAACCATTTTAGTCGTAGAAACATCGACAGGCTTCAAGCGAAGTAGGCAGCTTGATGGCGAAAGAGGGTTTGCTGGGGATAGCTGTGGATGTAGAAGTCTATGCGAATGGGCAACCGACCTATTTTGTGGGCTAGAATTTGATGCCAACCATAGTAAAATTTAGAAAGACCGAATTTTTAAATGAGAAAGACATTTTACTAACACATTCTCTCAATAACAGGTAATAAAATAATAAATAAATTAATTAAACATTTTATTTTAAGTGTATCTGTGCTCACTCAAAGTGAACACAAAAATACACTCTTTAACTCTTTCACAGTAAGCTACTTAAAGCTTGTGTCGTGAAAGAGGAAGATGGTCGGCACCTGGAATCAAACCCACGACCTCCGAACGAAACATTACGAAAGCCGGCGTCGTAGCCGCTAGACTACTAACCACTTCTAATTGTTCATACAGACAGTAAAAAAACATTTGGACAGTCGAAATGGTGGACTTATCCCGAAGGATCTCTGCCAGCCAACCCAGTAAAAACAAAGACAATGTAATATTGAAAAAGTAAAAATAGACAAAAAATGTACAATTATATTAGAAAACAAATATATATCTAAAAAATAAAGAAATAAATAAAAATACATACAAATATAAACATGTAAATACAATAAGTATGAGGGGATACACATAGGGTTAGGATGGACTAGATATTTGAGAGGAATAGGGAGGAAGATAATTACACTAGGTAATACGTTTATTCGAATATTTTATAGTGAACCTGATGATCCTATTCTTATTTTTCCAAAACTATAGCACTTAATAAAAGAAGGAACCGCATCTCTGATTTTTGTCTAAAATGTTGATGTAGACAAACTTGGAGTGTGGACAACCCTATTTGGTCTGCTCTCGCCCCCTCATCAGACGCACGGCGCACACATACGGGCCCTGCATCTCGTCAGCGACGTGCGCATGTGTGTGTGCGCGTACTATTTACACTATTTTTACCCTTTTTATTCCCAAAAAATGAAGATTAACCCGATATGTTATTAGAGTTTCTCTATTATAGAAAGGGTGCGTCGGAGACTGAATGAGGGACTCTCGAAATATTCCCTATTCCTGGCTCCACGCTGCCCTCATTTGCATGTGTCATTTTTTCCGAGGCGGGTTGTTTTTAAAGTCTTCTTCCTCTTTTGTTGGTCTAGTATATTCGTGCTCTTTGTTCCAATTGTTTGTGTTTAAATATAATTTTTGTGTTGTTGTCTTAAATAATACGTACATAAGCATATTTTTTGTTATACCTACCCCATTTTGTATGTTTTTGAACATTTAGTGGATATACGCGTCTTAAATACATACACACATGGTCACGTGTTCCTAGACTGTTGACTATGCACTAGCATACTTTTACCTACTTTTATAATATAAGGCTTTGTTATTGGCTGTCACGTTATCAAAAATACGCATTATTCAATAAATGAAAGCATACTAAAACTTTCACGGACTTTTCATAAGATGGCTCTATAATTATGCCATTTGGTCAGATTCATACTCTCTCTCTCTTTAAGGCCTTCCGCCCACCATAAGCCATTCCGGAGGAGACCAATCTGCAGCAAACCCGACCCGTACGAAACCGACCAAAAAGCCGGCCCCCCACAAATCGAGCCCGCCGTGTATCCCCTCCGAAACAACCCGCAATGCGAGAGGCCTAAGCCCCATTCAGGAGCATAGGGAGCTATCAAGAGCTCTCCATTGCGCTCAAAGGCGTCCGAGGCTCATTGTGCCTTTTCTGACCGGTTGAGGTTTAAGGATGTGAGGTGGTCAACCTCACGGTCCCGATCTGATTTTTCGATTTCCTGCCTCTTACAGGATGCTCGAAAAACCAGCAAAAAGAGCAGAGGTGCTATTCTTAGCCGGCAGCCCCACGGCAATATACTAGCTATATTTTTGGGTACGTACATCTCCTATTTCTTTTGCTTCTCACCTGGCTTTCCTTGAGGACGGAATCGATTTTTTCAAACCACTTCTTTTCCGGTCGACCAGGCTTTCTTACATCTTTCCATCCATTCTTTCAAATCATCCATTCTCCAACATTAAGTTCTTTTTTCAATACTTTGCTTAGTTAAGTGTTGTTTGCGCAACCCGGCCACCTATTCCCCCTTTATAATATTTTGGTGTACATCACACGAAAATGCTATATAAAATTTGCATTTTTTAGAGTTTGATAAATGAGTAATGCGCTTTCACGCTGTTTTTTAATTATCCCGCTCTTGCGGCACAACCCCCCCCCCTCCCCATCTCCACCCTGATTGGAGGCTGAGGGAGGAGAGTGCATTTGGGGGGGACTCGCCAACTTAGCATTTTCCAAAAAAACAGGTTTTAATTCGATCCTGAACCATCTCCCAATTTATGTGTCATATTTCGCTTTATGATATTTTTTTTTATTTATGCTAGAAATAGAAGTACTTATATGGCATTATAGGTATACTAAAATTATATTATAATTCTCATATCAAAATTAATTTTCTCTAGAAATTTTTAATATTATTTAAGCTTCAGCTGTAAGAAAGCAAATTAATGCCATGAAAAATAAGAATTATTTTATTAATTTTATTTTTCGGCTTTCCACTCGAGTAAGTGATTAGAGAAAATTAAAATGTATAGGCCTACCTACCTACTAGAGATTGATTTTCCACCTACTTTTTTTTTACTACCACATCATTTCCCGGAGAGGGGAGGTAGAGAGTTTTTAACTATTTTCCTTATTTTTCAGTTTTCAGAAATAAAAACATTTTAAACGGCAATTAAAACAAACGTATATAAGCTAACAAGACTTGAATCCCTCGAGCGGAAAACTTCAAATCCTGATACCCTCTCCTACCGTGTTACGTTCTTTCGAGGCATAGCTGAGGGATCTGGATATCGTGTGGGAGGAGGTCATCGAAGCTACGTGATATAGAGCGCAGTGGAGAGCTCTTGTTGCCTCCCTATACCCCTAAGTGGGGTCTAAAAAAAACATCAATAATGACATTTTGGAGAAAGAAAATATATTATAAACACCAATATTTTTAAATTAAATCAACTTAAAAATATATGTCATTGTTTAACCACCCATTTTGAATGTCTTTATTTAGTTTGTGACAAAGGGTAAGTGAAAATGTTGCAATACTTATTTATTTATTTTATTCTTTATGCATATTAAAAAACAGCGTATAAAAAAGTGGCAATGGCGGGATTATAGCCGAAGCAATCTCTAACATCCAACCTAAGTGTTAAGAAACCTTACACCTTAAAAAGAAAACAATAAAGATGAATTCCTTATAATATTATTTCGATATCGTTTTGTTTGCTCCCGATGTTCCAGAAAGGTGAAGGGTGCGGGGAGAAATAAACCCAACCCAACAATTGCGTGATTCCGATAACAATAATTGCTCTCCACTTCAAAGAGATTTTATCTCGACTAAAATAATTACTTTGCATATCTCTCGCTTTAAGTTAGGCCCTACAATCAGTTACTGCAGTCTCTTTGTGTTGTTTTAAAATCAATACTATTATAATAATATGGTGGTAGGTTGTTGTATTTGCAGATGTCACTGTTGCATTAGGTCTACTGATTGCTAAAGAGGTGACGAGTTGTTAGATATTTTCACAAGTGATTTTTTTGACATCCCCGTTCGGCCATCTGTTGAGCGAAAGAGCCAAAAATCTTGGCCTTCATGAGAAAGTCACAATATGAAGATTTGGTTATATCTGTCCATTTCTGAATTTTAGTTGTGCCATTTTGAAACCCTTCTTTTCGATCCTTCTGTCTGTACCTTCCTATTCTTGTATGTATAACAGAACTATAACCCCAGCTTCTAAATCAGCCAAAGAATTTCTCAGCCAACAGATGCTATTTTGGTCTTCAATTGAGTTCTTTAAATCTAATCTCCAGAAAGTCACCACCAAGAACCAACTGTATAAAACCATGATCCTACCGCTACTCACATACTCTTCAGAGACCTGGTCGCTGAGTAAACGTGACGAGCACAGACTTGACATCTCTGGATGGAAAATACTACGAAGAATCTACGGACCAGTCAGAGATGGATAACACTGGCGCATTCGGTATAACTGCGAAATTTATGAATTGTATGACGATATCATACAATTCATAAAGTTCTATTAGCTGACTCCACTAGCTGGGCCATGTTCAAAGATCAAGCGAACCGTCCGTCCTCAGGAAGTTTTCTGTGGGAGACTCGCTGGAAGGAGGAGCATCGGAAGACCCAGACTGAGATGGCTGGACGGAACGGAGAGAGACCTCGGACTGCTGGGGGTGGACGATTGGCGGAGCATGGCGGAGGACAGGGTGGCATGGAGAAATCTTTTGGAGGAGGCCGTGACCTACACAGGGTTGTAGCGCCACAAACATATTATGTATGTATTAAAATCTTAGCCGAAGAGTTGCTTAATTGCTTAAGCCTGATCGAGAAGTCCCGGATTCGATTCCAAGTCGTTAAATTAGTAGGTAAAAAATTGTGCCAAGTTTAGCTAGTAGAGTAATAGGGCTGGCGACCTAGAACATCTCAGAAAACCTCCCGTCGTGATGGAGAAAAACTCAGGAGAGATGATCAGATTAGGTTTACGGTTAAGGCATGGGTACAAAAAGGGCAAAACAGACAGGAGTGGAAGAATATGAAGGAGCCCTACGTTCAGGAGTGGATGGTTCCAGGCTGAGAAGAAGAAGAAGAAATGTATACATTTGAGAATCTACATATATATTATTAAAGTATGTAGTGTATAATATATAATTTACCCGTATAGATCTGTTTTGTATACTTGGTAGTTGTTATAGGTACAGTTTGTAAAGTAGTCTAGCTGTGGGTGTATTGACAGAAAAGGAAGCATAAATTTCTATGATTCTTTACAGTTATCATCAGAAACATCAAAAGGGGTAAATCCATTCTATTTTTAAAAAAGTTGGGGGGAGGATTTTAAAAATACAAGGGTTGATGAATAATCATTTTAAACATAAAAGTAAAAAAAATCGATAAAATTAAATAAAACACAAAAAATATCAAAAACGTCAAACGAGTTTGATCGTAAAAATACGTAGATTTTAGGGTGAAAATCGCGTGCTGTTTTTAACAATATTTTTTAGGGGAAAATGGCGTTAATGTGAGATGTACACAACGACCATTTTATGTTGCAGTTGGATGCAATATAGGGTGAAGCATTTAAAATGTTTTTTGAAGATTAAAAAAACTTGTTTTAAGTGTGTGAGTGTTTTTGTGTTTATTGTTTCGTTTTTGTTTGAACAGTTGTCGGAGATTATTATAATAAAAATATAGGTTTCGACATGTGTACAGACTGAGGAATGAACGATTACATAAAGGATTAAAATATTCCATTTCAAATATAAAATCAGCATTGTCTGAAATTCATAATATAATATTTATGTATTACTATATCAAAAATCTGAGATTTTGGTTGATCTTAATATTAAGCTCTTCCAAATTTTCTTCCTGAAGCATTCTTTATAGCACGAGCCTCATTGATAAATTAATAAGGTGCTAATTATTTTGGTTCATAGCTATGTTGAACTATGGCCTCCCACAAGGATCTCTTCTTAGCCCTTTCTTATTCAAACTACGTCCATTCGCTCGTCTTTTAGCCGTTATTCTGCATCCCTTTGGGAGTATGCAGAATATTGCAGAATGAGTTCTTCTCCACTTGTATGCGGATTACCTTCTTTCGTTTTTCCTGAGGCATTCCATTTTTAATGAAGCTCTTTCTGTTTCTTTTAAATTTGATAATTGCCTTTCTTTGAAGGTGGAATAGATGTGTTCAATCCACTTTCAGCCTTATATATTTTTATTCTTTGGGGTTTTCTATTAGGTATTTTTAAATGCTTAGCTCTTACAACCTGGTAGTTTTTTTTATAGATTTCATTTAATATTTTTAATAACATAGTAAATATTATAATGAATTTTTTAGCAGAGTAAACGCCTAGTCAGATATATCAGCAACAGAGATGAACTACATATTTCTATATTTTTACGTTTATTGTACATCTATAAACTAACAATTCGCTAACCAACATAAGAACATTCCCGTTAATAACAATTAGCGTAAGTATATCAAGCTTGATCAAACACATTTGAATTTGATTATTTTATAATCCCGTCTGTGGAGTTCTTTATAACAAACAACAAAAGCGTTGTGAGGCATTCTTTATAATAATAATATATAGACGCGGTAAAATGTTGCTTTATATATTGTGTGATCCGCATTGTTCGTTTATTTCACTTTTGTATTATTTATTGTACGGTCCTATGTGTTGTGGATGTACATTTTTGTCTTTTATATTTTCTTGATTTTGATTAATTATTTCTTCACAGAGAATGTGGATCGTCTTGATGTAGTTCCTCTATCTATAATATATTATTATTATTTTAATTTATTTCTACGTACCTACCTAATTCATACACTTTTTTTGTATATACACAACATGGACTTGATACGTGTGCTTAGAAATGTCTCGTTTTTTTTGTTGTTTTGTTAAGATAAACCGTTTACAGAATAATGTTAATGGCGTATAATTAACAGTATGTGTATCTTTGCACGAAATAGGAATTAATTTCAAGTGTAAACTCTAAATGAATATAGTTTATTTTTAACGAACTACTAATGAATAATAATACCTAGGTACCTATGTTTGTAATGAATCTATCTATCTATTATTTATTTTTATTTTACAAAGTCAGGTCATACTCATGAAAAACTAAGTAAAAGATTTGGTAAGAGAATTTCCAAACCAAAATAAGTTTAATCGGTTCAGCCGATCTCGAGTTTTAGCGAGAAATAATCACAGTTAATCATTTTTATCCTTAGAAAAATAAAATAAATGATTGTATCTTTTTAAATGTACCTACAATGATTTTATTACATATTTTACTTGTTATTTTTATTTAAAGTCACCATATATTTTGTTTGGTAGATGGTTTTGAGATGGTTGGTAGTCCAGTGGTATCGATCGGAGGCTTTCATGCGCACAGCGTATCGGAGGTCGTAGGTTCGAATCCCGGCCGTGTCGACCATTTCCGCTTTCACGACACAAGCCTTTGCTTAGTGTGAAAGATGTCAAAACGTGTATTTGTGTTCACTTTGAGTGAACACAGATTCATTAAAAAAATTATTAAAAAATCAATAAAAGTCCGTAGAATAAAATTATAATAGTTTGAAAAGAATGAAATCAGGATAAGTATCGGTGTAATATATAAAATAATAATTATGTTAGTCGTTCATTAATTTACAATCACCTGCCTGTTACGGGGCGCACTAAAGATCTAGGTCCAGTAGATAATAATAATAATATGTAGATCTGAGCAGCAATAAAAGAAATATACAATTAATCAAAAAGTGTTTCGAGAGTTCACTCACCCGGGTTCACAACCACTCGCGGTCCATTCCTACCGCCAACAAATAAAATCAACTCGCACACATTTCGTTCCTATGTGTGTTTGATTCATTCTAAGTACCTACATAATATATCGTTTTAGTATATTTAAATTTGGAATAATTTTATATTGCGTTTTTATAGCGTATGTTCAAATTAACATTCCATTTTCAAAAACTATTAATATTTTGTATTTTTATAAAGAGTGTTCAAATTTAGGTAAAGTGTATTCCATTTTTAAATACTTACCAAATATTTGTCATGTTTTTATTAGTCGTGTTCAAATTTAGACCATTGTCAATTCACGTTTGTATTCCATTTTTAAATATTTACCTAATATTATGTTGCGGTTTTATAAGTCGTGTTCAAATTAAGGTAATAAGTGTTCCCTTTTTAAACATTAACCTAATTTGTGTTGTGTTTTTTTATAAAGTATGTTCAAAATTACGGCTGATTTTCCCATATTTTGGACTGAATTTTAATTGTTATGCTGTGATTATTCATAATGGAGACATTTTGTTGCCTCCCTGGCTTTTGAGTGGAACAATAAACGGAGTGAGATTGTAAGACAGCTAGTCAATTTATATAGTGTTACCAGATGTATAAAAAACATATCCGCGGGCTAAATAAATGGCGATATTAGAAGAATAATAAGTTCCTATAAAATCTTTGATGATGGCAATACACACATGTGTATATTATTATATTGCACACATACTATACCTCTTATAAGAAATAATAGAAAAATTATTAGATGTAGGATACGTATTACCTTGCGATATGTTAAGTATGTAATAATTATTATAGATTTTATAAAAAATGCGCGGAAAATGGCTTACTAGTTTTATGTACAAGCAACGCCACCTCTTCCATTTCGGAACAAAATATTCCCACAATTTATTCCAGTCATCCCTGTCCGTCACTCTATTCATGTACTGCCTCCTTTACAGTCTCAGGAAAACAACTATTATACTTTTTTCGTATTCTACCACCTTGTCATTCTTGCTGCATTATTAATTTGTCTTTTATCTTACTTATATTTTGTATTCCTAAAAAATTCCTTTTCCTAACTTTCTGCATTACTATCAGTTTCATAATATTAGAGTCCATGTTTTCAACCCGTAGATAAGAACAAGGAGGGAAAGATCTTATGTAAATTGATGAAAATAAAAAAATAAATATAAATAAATAAAGTAAGTTAATAAGTCCTTTTAAAAATCACTCAATTGTGAGTAGAATTGCAGATAATTAAAGTAACTGAAATTATAAATAAAAAGAGGTTTTCAAAATAGATTAGTATTGCACTAAACTTGATGAATATAGTTTTGATTTTGTTATCTCATATCAAACAGTTAACAATTCAACGGACAAACATACATTCACAATTAATAATTATAAACATAATAATTTGATTGAAATTATTTTTGCGGATAGTCGATATAAAAATAACAAACGTGAAAAAAAAATGTACGGACTTATAAAGCATCCCACATAATTTAAATATGATTCCACGTAAGAGCGAGACAGGTGGTATCGAAAGAATGAAGGTGAAAGAGACGACGATATCACGATGGTTGAGGGCATATAAAATAGTTGGTACTCATTACCCCGAGGCGTTTTTCTAAAATAATGGAATATTCTCGTCATAATGAGGCTAGTCAAATGAACTTATCAAAAAATAACAAGTTGTGTTGTCCTCTTTTGTGGAATTCCAGCTTTTAACGAAGTCACGCCCATAATATGGGCACGCACATATTATGTTAAATGTTGTTTTTTACACTCGTTTTAAACATAAACTATAGAATAATAAACATGTTACAGCAAAGAATTGGATAAAATATACATTTTAACGATTTGCTTCAATTTAAGTATATAGGTAATCATACTACCTGATATTATGCTCAGGTGTTTTTATTATGCTTAGGTTATTCAAAAGATTTTCAAAGTGAGTCGATTAGAAACATCCTTAAGCCATGTTTCGATATGAAGCAGATATCAATTTTCGGGTCAGAGTTTTTTCACTTGAAATTTCTACCCGGGGTTGGCCGGTCTCAGATTGGACGGGACCGGTTGACTGGAAAAAATTGCCTTATGCAATAAGTTCCGCCGGCTATACTGACACCTTTGTGTAGAATAGTGTTATATTATTATCAATACTTTTGATGAAATATAATATGTACACTGAGAGAAAAGTAAGGGGGAATAGCTCGTATTTCTTGAGTTTTTTCTCGTAAGAACTGTTTTTTTTGACTCAGAGTGAAGCATTGGTTTTTTCAATGCTCCGTCATTGAATTTTCATACGAGGTATTTTCCCGTACGGTTTACTGGAAATTAGCAGGTATTGGAGAGGAATTGATCTATGCAATGTCATTGAATTTTAAAATTATAGTTCATTGGAAAAAGCAATGCCGTCATTGATATATCTAAGTAAGAGACTTTATATTTTCTATTAACGTACGGGAAAAAATCAATGCCGTACGTGGTATAAACCGTTACATCATTGAAAAATCTAAGTAAGGGCCTGTATATTTTCTAGTAGCGTACGAGGAAAAACCAATGACGTACTTGGTACAACCCGTTACTTCATTGATATATCTAAGTAAAGTCCTTTATATTTTCTAGTATAGTACGAGGAAATACCAATGCCGTGCTTGGTACAACCCATTACTTCATTGATATACCTAAGGAAGATTTTATTTTCTAGTACATTACGAGGAAAAACCAATGCTGTAATTGATTCAACCAGGTAGCAACCCCTTTCTTACCTATTACATCATTGCTATCTAAACTCTCAATACCTACCTAGATCTAAAAATTCCACACATCCAGGTGTCTTCTTCGTACTTGATACGTTTTCTCCCAGTTGATCAAAACAAGACACTATGGAGGTATTGATGACTTGTGATGAAATTTTTGCGTCTCCCTAGATTACATTCAGCTCGTTTTGTGAAGTTTCATCTAAATTATAAACTGATGAGTTGGTGACGCATAGTCTCCTTGTGGAAACTCGCCAAACAGCTGGGAGAATACACCGTCTTCTCAGGCTATGCCTCAGTTGTCTTCCGTAGGTATGGATCACACATGTTTACCTAACATCTACAATGTGTTAATTTCGAAACTTGATCAAACGAATTGTACGAATAAAAAATTACGATGAAATTGCGGAAGTTTTTTTGGAATATTCTTCTTTATTAAGACTTCACTTATAAAAGAAAAAGAAGAAGAATTTCCCAAAAAAAAATCGCAATTTCATAGATATTTTATTTTGTCTTTTATATTTATTTACTATCCTTATACGGCACTTAATTTTTTTATGTCCACACTTGATCAAACGAGTTTTATGAACAAAAAAATATAGCAATAAATTGATAATATTAAAATATTTTTTTTTTAATTAAAATCACTTGATCTCATTTGAAGGTCTTTAAAATAAAATAGAAAAAAAAATATTTCCCAAAAAATAATTTTCAAATTCATTGAAAAAAAATCTGTTAAGTATACCTACTTATTTATAAGAAAATAGGTTGTTAACCTGAAGATAAATATGAACACGAAGTTTGAATTAAGGTATCTATTTCAATTTAAAGTGCCAATTGCAATTTGAACGTAAAATGTTTTGTCTTTTGTTCGTACAATTCGTTTGATCAATAATTATCCAGATAACACATTGTATAGAGAAATATAACTAGGTACATAATTTGTAAAATGATTTCAGTATAAACTTTTATGTTATGAGTAAACAAGTCTTGCATCTACGAGCTCAAACAAACTAATGGTAGATCTAAGAGGTAGGTCGATTGCGTCTGGTAAAAAAATATCCGTACTCCGTCTGGAAATCATGGACGTACTTGTGAAAACCCCGTACGAACTTGGTTTTAACAGGTGCCGCACGGGAGAAAGTCAAGGGCCTGGATTTTTTCACGTTGTCCTTGCGAAATTCTCGTATTTACTCGTTTCTGTTGAAATTAATTATTGTCATTGGATTTTTCAAGTTTACTAGCTATTTTCCATTACCTACCAGCTCTTACCTAGTATCCTATTATTTGTACTGGCTTTACTCAAAACCAAAGAAATAATGGAATTTACAACAGAAATATATTTGACTTGCATAGGTTTTTGAAATTGTACGGATGTCCAGGAAAAAACTCCATGCTCCATCATTGAAAATACCAATGATGCTGCGTTTTCATATAAACCATCTCCTAATAGAAAGAAACAATTCCCGTACGGGATATTTTAAATTATTATAAATTGAATCATTGTTTTATTCCAGTTGCATTAGTTTAATCAATGACATACAGCATTTACATTATTTCTATTCTTACTGGAAAAAACGTAAAACAAGTAAACTTGTTTCTTTCTATGAATTACTTGAATAATTCCCTGATCCGAGAATTTCGGAAATTCCATTCTTGGGAATGGAAATAGGCAGATAAGGTGAATTGATTATTTCAATGATAATGGTTTTTTTCATAAAAGTTTATGATTTTTTCTTGTATTCTGCGGTTTTTATAAAACCATTTACTGTACGTGCCGTCATCATGACAAAATTTCTCTCAGTGTAGCTACAAGAAAGGATTTGCACATTTGGATAGCTTCTGCCAGTCGACGAAACTCAAAGGTTTCACCTACACTTCTTTAGTATACCTACAAAAGTTTTAATTCATTTCATATATTGGTTTTAAAGAAATATTTGAGAATCATCGTAGCATTCTACAGCATGTTCAGTTGTCATTAAACGTGGATGTTATTTATTTATCTGTGTTTTAATGTAAATAAACAGACGAAATATCGTGAATAACCGAAAATGACAAGTGGAATTTCTCACAAAAGAACAGATTAAGTATTTATCCACTACTCGATGTGTTCTGTTTATTTTGTCTAAGTTACCGGCAATCGAGCCAAATCGCCATTCAACTAAATAATATAAGGACTTGTCTGTTTTGACTATGTCTCCTATACACTTAGGTTTTAAAACCTCTCAATAGTACACACTATTATGCATTAAACTTTACTTGTTACATTAATTTATGTTTTCAAGTTGGAGTGCTTAGGGCATTTCCACAAGATTCGTCTTTTACTACTGTTTCAAAGGCAGTGTTTAAGTTTATCTTTTTTTTCTCTCAGCCTTTTTTGCCATTTACATCATGCATGATCAAAACAATACAATGTATTTGACCACACCTGCATTGATGTGCATATTATGTATATAATTGGATTGTGACTCAAGTGCCTGAATAGGCCTATCGGTAAATAAATAAATATAAAGAAATATAATTAAGGCCCAAGATTGAGGATATAGGCTAAAAATATGAGAGAGAGAAAACTATTTAAGAATCCCATTTTTTTTCTTTTTTTTCCTTCCTCACCATTCTTCCACTGCTGAATATACGAGTAGGCCTCTTCCAAACTTTTCCACTCCACTCTATCTTGGGGTCTTCTTTGCAACATGGATAATGTGGCCATCTTTTTTGGGGTCAGCCCACCCCTCATCGTTATCCTACATTATTATTGGTAAAGTTCGTTCGCACCTCGGTATTTTCGTTGCAACTCCCATCTGAAATGGGAGTTTAATACCTTATTTCGAAGGAATTGAGCTTGGCGTAAACAATATTTTGTGATGTACCTATTGTAGGACTTCTAGTAAGGACATCTTTAAATTGAAAAGAACGTTCTATAGGATTTGAGAAATGCCAAATTTGATGTGAAAAACCTCCATCTGTAATCTCCAAAAGCTGACGAGTTTTTTTTGTTGTTTTCTAGAAACTTTATGTGTTGTCTGAATTGTCTGTATTGTCGGCAACTTGGCCATTTCTCCACTGGAGCACATGGAGTGCCAGCCACTCGTATACATAATATGTAGAAAATTTGGATATTCTCGAGTATTTGTTCAATCGCCTCGTTTTGTATATTTGTTGTTAATTATTATTAACTATTTATTTATTCATTTATTAAATGAGAAAATATACCCGTTCAACATTTTATTTCATTTATCTATTTATAACGTATTACACTATACTTATCTCATTTAAAACATTGAAATTTGACTACAGTTGAAGTAAAGATAAAAAATGTAATTACAGATTCTTTCTAAAGAGAAATTCAGAATGGATTTATCAGCAATGACGGATGGATTGCCTGGAAGAGATCTTTCGGTATAAGTCCACCGTTTGACTTTTTTAAATGTTTGTATAAAAAATGTAATTTTATTTGGCAATAAAGATTTATTTAATTATGTATTGAAATTAGACTACTAGACATAATAAAAAATCCATTTCGTTCTGATTAAAAATATATGAATGGACCCTATACCGTATTTTCGTCTTTTTAGATTCTTGGAATTTTTCTATCTTCATGATTCTTATATTGCCTATCCTAATGTATCACAATATGTCAAAGCTGGTAGCGCTGGCATTCCCTGCCCTGTCTAACGATATCTTCTGTATTATTGTGTTTTATATTCTGACCCACGTTAATTTTCTCAGAAAAAGCACATAGGTAGTATTTTCTTAAAAAAAAAAGGAAATTTACGGCGAAAATATAAGAATCGCCGCTTAATTAGAAGAATGGAAGAAGTAAAATTTCCAGTTGCATTTCGAAAATAAAGTTGCAAAGATTCTAATTTAAATCTCAATACGTAATAAATGGACAAACATAAAAGAAGTAAAAAAGTTAAAAAAAAGAGGATATATCAAAGCCTCGGGCTCCAACTCAATCGGGTAAAACAAAACAGAAAAAAAACAAGTACCCGAACATAAAAAAAGGTAAAAAAAACAAAGGATGATTCTCCCAAATTCCATTTATAAAAAGATTCCACGTTTAAAAATATGAATTCAAATTCAAATAATAATTCATATTTCGAACAGAACACATTCGTATGTTTGAAGCAAAGACAAAAGAATCGATTCGAAAATTAAAATAAAAAAATAATAACGATTGGATGTAGCGCTGGTAGGGGCGCCAATCAACACTCGTATTACATTTTTATAGCGGCTTTTTGACAGGAAATCCGTCGCATTCCATAGACAATCTTATAATAAAATACATTATTGCATTGAAGATATAATTTAATAATTTAATGAATACTTAAACAATTGATCCCAATTCAAAATTCAGAATAAATGATAATTTAGTACCAATATTAAGACAGTAATTCAACAATTTCACAAGTTCGTTGAAAAAGTTAGGCAAGTTATAGGTATTTCAAATTTGATATAACCAATGACAATTTGCAGTGATAGATTATATATTATAGCATATTATAAAACATGAAATTTCTTTTGTGCTATTTTTATGACTTGTTAATGAATTTTGGAACAAAATAATTGCAGTGTTTGAAAAACAAAAATAAAAAATATTTGATTTTGGACATCCCTGATAAAGCAATCACACAAAATATAAAAATATGCCTCCCTTTACACATACATACGCACACAGGCACACAAACACAAATGGACACAAACAAAATAAAATATAACTTTTAGTATTATTTATAATATCACATCCCGACTTGCGGGACGAATCAGACATGTCACTAAAATAACACATATTTTTTCCGGAAGTTTTACTTGTCGAAGAGGAAAAAAATTATGAAAAAAAAAACTTGCCATTTTAGAATTGTTCATTTAGTACAGGTTCAATTCGCCGCTATAATGGATAAATCAATACTAAACGAGGAATAGTTGCATCATATTATCGTATTAAAATAAAATAAGTAAGAATTGAGTAACAATCAAGTTCAACTAACTCTGCTTCAAATTCTAAATTTTAATCTAAATGTTTGAGTTTGTTGCTAATTGGGAGTTGCTAATTGGGAAAAGGAAAAAATCTTTACCCAGTTTTAGTGAGCATAAAATAGAATACCAATTGTATTGCACTATGTGATGTGGTAGCTATATTTATGTAGGTACAACTGAAATATAAAAATGCAAAATATCAAAATTCATACCGCGCTTCCGCAAAAAAACTTCATAATTTTAATATAAATAAATAATATAATTGTATATAGTTTCAATTTTTTAAGCTTTGTTTTCTTCTCTGTCTATGTTACGCTCCTTCAAAGCAGAGCTGAGGGATTTGGACATGGTGTGGGAGGAGGTCATAACCATTGCGCAAGATCAAGCGCAATTGAGAGCTCTTGTTGCCTCCATATACTCCTGAGTGGGGTGTAAAAGGGAGAATTGATTGATTGATTGATTTCATACTTTTAAAGATATTCAGGATAAAGACCTATATTTATTAGCAACACTGTTCCGGACATATCAGGTAGCTTCCGCTTAGGCAAAAATAACCGGAAGTAGATAGTATTTTTTTAAACTGATAATGGGAGAAATTACTGGAGGAAGTCAGCTAATATGAGAATGTTTCCTTTGAAATCATTATTAGTGTCGTAACATATTTTTTCGATATATTTTTTTATTTCGATTTATTGTGACTTGCCTGTTTCTGGGTGTAGGGCCACTTAGATATTTGGATGCCCTTTCCAATACATTCATCATAATCGTCCATTAACCTCTGCACATCTCCCTGTCTCCCTCTCACTCCTTGTTACCGTACAAAGAGACCCGTACGTATCTGTAACAATCAAAGGAGTCCAGGACGAGAGGAGAGCCTTTGTGGTCTCCTGTTCCTTCCAACTGGATAAACTTCATTGTCTCTTTGTGCAGACCAGAATATCATCATCAATCTACATACATGCATGCTAAGTTCAAAAATTTAGAACCTTGTTAAAATTCATATTGATCCTGGTGCCATCTTCTATCAGCGTATTAAGTGCTTAGTGGCCCGGTGCTATCAGTCGACAATTTTTGTATATAAAAGTTGTGGGTTTGAACTATGAATATTGATTTCAAATTTGTAATATAAACAAAAAAACGTTTTAAATAATATGTTTGAATTATTTCTGAAAGCTCGAAAAAAATCCATAAAATAATCTGTGTACCAATCTTTTTAATGTCAATGGTTGTCAGGTAAACAATAATTTTGTTAGCGAATTTTGTTGGTTTTTACCCTAATCTTTCTTCTTTTTCTTTCTTCCAACGCGGCAATCCACTCTCTCGAGAGTGCTCTATGACCCTTATTATTGCTATGGTAACATTATTGTCCATGTTCCTTCTTTCTATTCGTTCTCTGTATAGTGAAATACGTGTGATTTTGTGGTCCGATAATAAACGAAGAATTAACAAAGAAAGGGCATTTTATTTAATGAATCACCATTATCAAAGCAAATTTTCATAGATGGCGTAGGCGTCGTCGCAGGAGATCCGTCCCATACTAACTTTAATATTATACCTCTTTTGTATTATTTCTTTTGCATTTTTCAACATATTATTAGTTATTCTGTTATCCGGACTCCGGATAAGCGGAGATGAATCCAATAAAATTGGGTATACACTTCATGATAATACCTATAGTTCATAATGAATTATTTATTTCTATTTCTGTTTGTTACAGGTTCTTGGCAGTGCTGACAAAAGCAAGCGTACATCCAACTATAATATTTTGTAAGTACAACTTCATCTAATTTCATAATAGTGAAATTTCTTTAAACCGTTTAATGAAAAATCCTCTTGAATTAATTGAATTGGCATAACCATTTGCACAATGCCTAGGGACCTGAAGCATTTTTATACGACAAACTTATTTAGGTATTTGAGATTTTCTCTATAAGGACTGACCTGTTGTATAAATTAATCTTATATATAAAAATGGAGAGCTATCCCCGATGTCATCGCATCACTCCTAAACGGCTGGACCGATTTTGCTAATTCTTTTTTTTTGTCCTGTAGGCTTTTATCAGGAAAATGTTCTTTTAGATGAAAAAAATTGAGAAAAATGCATGGAAAATTAGAAAATAAAGAAAACTGTAGACAACCTATTAGTAGATACTTTTTACCTTATAATTTTTATTCCAATTTTGAAATTTTGACATAAATTGTCAATTGGTGCGATTGACAGAATGCGGATGGAATATACATGGTTTAAAACAGACGCATCGCTCGGAATCACATTGGTCAAATGATAATTAATTCACCACCATACAAATTCGAATTGAATATTCATATTTAAGAACACAGGACAATGTCTGTCGGGAAAGCTAGTATTCATATAATTTAATCTTATATTAATCAAACTTATATTCTTTACGAAAAAAAAGACAAAATCATCAATGTCATGTACCTATGTCTAAATATATCTATGGATACGTTGACTTCGTAGAAAGCAGATTGACTGAAAGAAAAGTTTGACCATTAACCGAATATATCTGCCGTACCTATCTTGCTATCAGTGTTTTTGGTTGATCCAAACGTCAAAGCGCTTTTCAAATCTAACACAGCGACAACTCTAAAAAATATATCAAAAATGATCGATGGAATTGTTTTTCATGTAGGCGTTTGCCCAATTCGCAATGTTAAAAACTCATTTGAAATTCAAACGATTACTTATGTTAAGTACTTATGTTCATAATTATTACATTTTTTATATCAAACTAGCTCTCCCAGCAGACGTTGTCCTGTCTTAAATATGAATATTAAATTACAATATAAGTATAATGATTAATTATTAATTAGCTTTTTAACCAGTATTTTTATTGTTTTATTTGGAAAATTTATTATAATTTTTGTTGTCAAAATTGTTATTCTATTATTACTGTTACTTTGTACTTATTTTTTTTTGTTTCAATATAATATGTACTGTAAAAGCAACTTAGTTGCGTAGAATAAATAAATTTAAATAAATAAATATAATTCCAATCGATGCATCTGATTTAAACGGTGCTTACTGGGCACATTCTGACATACAATCTGTCAATAACGTAAAATAAAAAAAATAAAAAAAATTAGAATACTAAAAAAGTTATCTACGACTAATTTTCTTGAATTTTCTAATATTAAATGCATCTTGCATAATTTTTTCTTCCATTAAGAACATTCTCCTGACAAAAGGAAACACAAAAACAAAATTAGCAGAATTGTTCCACCCATGGCAGCAATATTACGGACCCATACACATATTTTTATCCCGCGTTTCCAAATACCTCACATAGATCTTGGAATAGACACCTATGTATAAAATAAATAATCACAGTAAAGAAGTTTTTGAAGATTTAAGGAAGCGATGATGGAAAGAACCTGCATAATATTGTGCGTGAAGAATATTATGGATTACTATCCCTTAAATCAATGGACAAGATTAAAGTGATTAAGTGGTTTGTAGTCTAGCGGTTACGGCGGCGGCTTTCGTGCTGTTTCGAAGAGGAGGTCGTGGGTTCGATCCCAGATGCCAAGCATCTTCCTCTTTCACGACACAAGTTTTAAGTACCTTACTGTGAAAAAGGCGAAGAGTGTATTTTTGTTCACTATGCATGAGTACAGAATCATTTTTTTTTAATATAAATAAAAGGAAACGTAGTAGAAGTCAGAAAGTACAATAGGGCTGTTTTGTATTGAAAGAAACAATGAATTCTGAAATGAAGGGATCGCCAAGGCTGGGGTAACACGACACGGCGAAGGGAAATCAAGAATGGTGGAGATGAAAATTAAAATTTTAGAATAAAAACCGTTATGGCAGTGTTTGCCGAGAACAGCGTACGTCGTTCATTGTAATATTCCAAATTATAAAATACATGAAATGTAATTCGGGCCCCAGCTCTGTCCGGACTCCTAACATCTTAAATAATCATTTATTTTATCTATGTACCGTGATGGCCACTAACCTGTTGACCAATACGCCACTTCACAAAAACACTAGTCGAAAAAAAAAGTATTGCGTTGTCAGTGCATCGGTCGAAAAGGTGAAAATGCTAAATAGGAGTAAAAATAAAATTTTGACGAGATATTCCCAATATATGGGAGTATATTGGTGAGGTCAGAGGGTTATCCTTGAAACTCAATCCCGTTTTCGAAGTCGACCGTCAATAATACTTTTAATAGTAATTGTATTTTAGTTGTGCAAATCCTTATTTATACCTTTAAAATAGACCCAGTAGAACTATTTTTAGTGCAACCAAGTGCGATGATGACATCGTAATTGAGATTGAAATTGGATCGGCATTGTGATTGAAATGCAGAGTGCCCCCCCCCCCCCCCCCCACCCTGAAAAAAGTTAAGTAAATCGACGAAATTATTACTTCAGCAATCTCTTTAATAGATATAGAACCAAGAAAGGCTATCATTACCAAAACTAAAAAGATTCACACGCCAATAAATGAAATAGACTTGCTGGCCTGTGTTCTCTTCTAAAGAAGTCGACTGCCAGCTTTTCCCTCAGTGTTCAGTTGTTCGGTCTAAAGGTCTGTTTCCATGAGTGGTGTCTCGTGACTGGCGGTTTTTGCAAGTCTTGAATCCTCTTTTATTGAAACATGGTCTTTTATCCTTGACTTCGCTCAATCTTCGAATATGCGTGTTTGAAACTCAGAGTTTGTTCAAGAAATCAATATTGTCTTCTTCGCCCTCGCCTTTGTTTCATTATTTGGGGTCGGCTATCCCTGTCATATTGTGCCAACACTGCATCTTTGGCTCCATTTCGCATTCCTTGAAGTCCCTCTGGATGCTCGACAATCATGTGGCGAATGGTCTGCCTGGTCTCCTGGTTGGAGTTTCAATGTCCATAGCTCTCTGGATCATGTTGTCCTGTGGTCGCCTCATAACATGTCCACACCATCTTAGCTTATTTTCTGTAATCTTTTCGGTTATGGATGCGTCTTAGAAGTACTAGAAACTTCCTCGGACATGGACATTTCATACTCTATCGAGTCTAATACTGCTCCAGCCCATCAGAGCATTTTCATATTTGCAGTGTGTAATGTGTATGCTTTGTTGGAGTTTCTGTTTAAATGACCAATTTTTTTTTATATAAAAATGAATCTGTGCTCACTCAAAGTGAACACAAATACATTATTTGACTCTTTCACAGTAAGCTACTTAAAGCTTGTGTCGTGAAAGAGGAAGATGGTCGGCACCTGGGATCGAACCGACGACCTCCGAACGAAACAGTGCGAAAGCCAGCGTCGTAACCGCTAGACCACCAACCACATTATATTCAGAGCCATGTGTCATTGTGGAAGAAATCAATCTTCTATTAAACATTCAGCTGCATAGATATTTGAACAAATGACGAAGTACGATTAGAGCTAAGAACATCTCATATTTTTATCCAGTTAGTCAAATAAAAGCTACTTTTAAAAACGAGTTTTCATTTTAAAGTTTGTGTAATTTTTTTAGTTAATATTTGGTAGACGGAGATTAAAATATATTTTAAACAAAAAAATAAAAACAAGTTAAATTACCAGAGTTCGCCATGACTCGGAATCTCGACTACTGTCCGATAATCAATCTAAATCTCTCGTTAGGAATCTACATACGAGGTGCGATAGGAAAGTAATGAGACTGCTTTTAAACCGAAACTACATTTTACGTTTTTATTAAACATTTTTGTTGTTTTCGTCTCCGGAACACAATCTAATCTATTACCTTTGTTGTTCGAAAGGATTAGCCGGCTTCTAGCTATTTTTAGGGGACGCCCGATTGTTTTGTAAAAATCACCGTGGAGACTCCTCCTATATGCCCCTCAATTTAACATAAAGTGTGTATCTTTCGTCAGATTAGCTGTCACATGCAAGGTGTCAAATCTTCAGCCCCCCCCCCCCTCCCCCCGGTAGTTTATTTTTTTCTGTATGTTTAACAGTGACATTTTTGTTTCATTTCTTTAATCATTTTTTAATTATTGTGAAACTAACAAACTTTTTAATCCATTGTTTTCAGTTCTTAGCTCGAAAAATAAATTATACAATATTATATACTTTATTACATCATTGTTGCTTTGTATGAAAAATAAAAAAAAAATCAATAAATTGAGGTTGGTTGGACATTGCTTCGGCAATTATCCCTCAATTTCCCACTGTTTTTATACACTACATTGTTATTTTTATACACTCATTTGTAATATGTGAATAAATAATTAAATAAATAAATAAATAAATTTTTTAAATATATTATGTATCGTAATAACTGAATTAATCATCTCGGATGTCACATTATTTATTTATTTAGGGTTATTCTTGCGAAGTTTCCGTGATCGATTTTTTTTTTGCCAACTGGCATTTGAAGCCTCTGGATTACAGTGGTTGAATATAACTCAGGAGTAACTAAACGTGTTCAAAACTAAAATTCAATTTGATTTTTATAATAAGTCACTAAGACTAATCTCGGGGATCAGATAAATATTAAGTATTGGGTACTGCACAGGTCCTATGAGGTTTTTAATTTTAATAATATACGAGTATGTATTAGATCAACGCGTTCATGCCAGATTGCTCGTTGTGTTGTCAGTCTCATTACTTTTCTCACACACCTCGTTCATGTTTACCTGTTGCATACCTACCTTTAAGTTTATCATCAAAAAGCCATTTTAGTAATTCCTATTCGAAGTTTCTCCATTCAATTAGTTGGTTGTCTAATAGTGGTAAGATTCCCGACTTCACTTCTGACATTGTGGGTTCGATACCCGATGTCGACCATCATATTTCTCCTTCTCAAGGCTGAAGAGATTTATAGTGCGAAAGATTTTGTGTAGATGAATCCAAATTAAGCAAGAAAAAGATATGGAGGTAAAGAAATGATATTCGATATCCTTCATTTTTTTGTGTTGAACTAAATGTATTGAACTATGGTTTAAAACCATGCCATTGTTTAATGCATTTGGAGTAACCTGGAAATAAAATCTTTTACCACCATAGAATAACAAAGAATACTTGGATGAGTCAAATCATTTTAATGTATAACTGAGAAATTTTGATGAAATAAATAAAAATCAATAAAATTGCATATTTATGAAATAACACATCAACATATAAGTAGAAAATAGCCGATAACTTTCTGTATTTTATGGAAATTTTAATCCGATATAAAAGTTTTCCCAAAATAGCCTTGCTGTCTGAGATCTGAAAGCTTCAATGCCTGTTGAGATTGCTTCCTATCGTCCGGCATGTACCTTCTTTTAAAGTAACGTACACTATAGTAATCCCGAATTAGGAAGTCTGTTGAGGTGCTTTGCTCTTCTAACACTAAGATTATCTCTTTCACACTCGGTAAAATAATGTAAAAAGGTTTAATGGTTACCTGAATTCGGTAGATTCCAGGGGTTGATAACATTTTCGTAAGTTGTCTTGATGATTTTGAGTAATATTAAAAAGTAAATAAATCAACACAATGACATGGTTACACATTTTACATAAAAATATTTATTAGGAATAGAAGTAATAATATTAGATATATAAACACTTTCATGTCCGAGTCTTATTCAGACAAATCACTATCAGTGTCACTCCCACTAGAACTACCATTGTTTACATTTATTATTAAATTGTCCATAACACTTTCTGCATAACAATCACTCTCCCAATCTTCGAATATTTTTGTTTTCGTGCTATTAATTACACGACGCCAGTCTTCTTCCGTTATATGACTGACGGCTTCTTTTAACAAACGGAGGACACGCGTTGTTGAAAAAAAAAATTAATGTCGTTAGTGATGTAGATTTGCCGTCATACAGATCCGATTCTTTAAGCGATTTCAATAGTTTTTGTATTGTAGGATATTCACCTCTGGTATAATAGTCATAAATATGACGTCTTATGGCGTCGATTTCAAATGAGTCTTTTTTATTTACGGTTTTTGTGCGAAGTCTTTTTAATTTACCTTGTTTTTCACAATTTTGGACACACGAAACACTATGACACTCTTTTGATATTCTTTGCACAGTTTTTGTGCTAATTTTCAGCGCATTAGCGACTCGTTCACAAACATTCTGTACTGAAATTAAAGGCCCACCGTTTGCCTTTTCTTGTTCAAAATACTCGCGAAGACGTAATACAAACTGTCGCGTTTGTTCGTTTAGTACACTGCGTTTTTCCATTTTTAATGATGAACACGAATGAACTATCACTCAAGCCAGCCAAATGTAAACTAACTTAAAATAATGTTTACCCAAAATAAATCGAAATTGACATTTCCAAGATTTCTATATTAATCAAGCTCACCCATCAGTCACAGAAAAACCCTTAACTAAAATAGTAGATTCTTGGAAAAAGTATTTAAATAGATATCTTAAATGGCATTGCTTGGATTACAGGGACATAATGACTTGGTAATAACACACGGCCGCATGGCAATTGTTTTGATGTGTCCATGGTGTCCTTGCTATTGTTTGCTGGTGTATTGTTTACCTGGGTTTCGCGTAGGTACATCAAAGGGCTTTCGCTTGAAGTACATACTAAAAAATAGGTACCTACAATGTTATTATACGAGTATATTACCTATTACGTCTGTGATTAACCTTTACCTTACGTCTAAGAATATGAGGTTTAGTGAGAATAAAATAGTATAATCTAAATTATTATGAACAGAACTGTATTAATATTAATTGAAAATAAATAATAATGAAGTAAAACCACAAGGTTCAATATCTCTGCAAAGTTAGAGTGAGATATTCATACCCCAGCGGACTTCCTAATTCGGGATTACTATAGTTTCTTACTCTACAAAATAGTACGTTGATATTATGTAGGTATTTATTTGTATTAAAACTTGTAAAAATAAGAAAAAACATACATGGGCAGACCACCAATTCACGTGAATATTAATTATTATCGTGTATGTATGTAGACGCTTACGTTGTTACCTACCTCCGTGTGTTACAGGTAAATTTGGTATCAAACACAACACAAATATCTTGTATCTGAGCGTGTGTACAGCATGTTTAGAAGATCTATGAGTAGAGGACGGTGCGGAGCAATAAGAAACGATCTCTTGGATTATTTTAATGATCTACACAATATAAACGTTACGATTATAGATCCTCTTCGTACGTCCGCACCCGGAATTCATCTAGTTTCATCTCTTTTTTGACGATTTTAGTAGCACGACACAGTTTTCTATGTGTACACTACACTACACGACACCTATGTATATTAATTTCCTAATGCGTTGGTTAAATTCATTAACTTACTTAATCCACGTTCGCTCCCAGTGTGGAGCATGTGAACGCCACGAAGTTCTTCCAAGCCTTTCTATCTTGCGCCAGTTGCACAGCTTCATCCCAGCTTAGTTCAGTCTCTCCTCTCCTTAGGAATCTGTGCTTTTGCTATTGAATGTTCATTGTACGCGCACAAAAATCTTGTAAACTGTAGATAATTCAAGTTGGTATTTTAGCAAATCACAAATATTCTTCTGATTGGTTATTAATCCCGCGTATAGATAAGGTGAGATAGCTATAGATTCTGTCAGCCAGTCAACCAGCTCCGAGATAGACGATCGAACAGTTATGCGGCTGTCAAACTGCGATCGTGACACTGAGAGAGATCCAACAAAAAAACATCGCAGCGATGAAAGATCTACGCGGTAAATAACTCCTGTCAAAATTATTAAGAATATCTAATACCATTGGACACAAGGAAGCGATGTTTATCTGAACTTTGATTTTTTATGTAATGTTGCCATAAACGAAAATATTTTAGTAGGTAAAGACAGCATAATAATATGTCGTATAACAGCCGTAAAAATGTTTGCACCAGTCAATTATATCTTAAGGATTGATGGATTTCAACACCATCAGCGCAAAGGAGAAAGCTACTGGATACTGGATGTTTATATTGTAATCTTACCATAATAATTCGGTAAAATATGGCCTTATGGAGTCTATTCATCCAACACCATAAAGGTACAATAATGTACACGCTTCACATGTGATTAATTTCCTACTAGACCGCCATCTCTTGGATTTTTTTAAAAGTTACTCAACTATAGAGGAATTGTTTTTATTACAATTAATTTATCAGCCGTGGAATTTTATCCCACATCCGAATTAACAATAATTATTACATAGGTAGGTACATAATGAAATAAATTATTAGCTAAATTCATCTAAAAAGTCAAAATTATTATTTTTTTGCATTTCGGGTTACGTTGAAGTTCGACGGGCTCGGCGGGTCAGCTAGTTCTATAAAAAAAAAAATTAAGAGCTCGCAGTTTAACATTTTCTCGTAGCGGACAGCGGATAATTTGACATTTCTTCCTGTAACACAATTTGTATTTAAGAACCTCTGATCAAATATCAATAATTTCATTGATATAATATTTCCCGTGGACACATGTTATAATTATTAATTGTCATAGGAACTATCAAATCACATGAGAATAACATACACTACGCTCCTATTAAAATTTATTACTAAACACTGCCGAAGATATCTACATTATTTTCTTACTGCATTAACAAAGTGCGTGGAAACGATCTTTTCAATCGATCATAGAAATGATTGTGCCGGATCTCTTATCTTCCAGATAACCGTCCCTTTACTGTGGCGGCTTCAAAACGCGCATGCAATCCTATTCCGATTTCCAGATAGATAACAACACAATAATGTTATGTAGGTACCAAAGATCATTTTTAATTTTTAGAATATTTAGTAACTTGTTTTTTTTTAGAGTATAGGACTAATTGTTAACCCCTAAAAGTGATGAGGTCAGTAGTACCTACCTATTCAAAACGGATGTCCTTAAAATGGTTTTTAATACTATACCTAGGTATTTAAATCATTGTTTCATAGATTTTGGTTGATCATCGTATTAACACGTTTCTTGTAGGGTAGGTAGAGAGGGTTAGGCACGCCATAATTGAATAAATTAAGTATTAATGTAGGTACCTACCTACATACACTTTTTTATACAAAGTGTGTCTGTAGTTATAGCCGATAGATGTTCTTAATGTTTGAAATTTTCTACCACTCAATCGGTTACCTCCAGGGTAAATGTTAACTTTGGATATACATTTTGAATGAAACAGAGGACTTATTCAAATATTGACTGAACGGAAATCGAACCTGGAACGTCCAGTTCAAAAGTCGACGTCTAGATAAATTTTATTTTCAACCAGCTATTCTTTCAGCTGCAATAGTTATTATAAACTAGTTTTTCCGACAGACGTTGTCCCGTGATTCCAATTTAAAAGAATGATAAAAATATGACTTTTTAACAATGTCATTCCGATCGATACACCTGTTTTAAACCACATATTTTCCATCCTATCTCGAGTTATAAGCAATTACATAGGTATCTTGGTTGTTAAGTTGATAATAAACTAAACTTGTGTATGCCAATGCAGGTGCAATAGAGAATGTCATATATTTTTTAATTTGCTTTTATAAATATAGCTGAATTAGTCGTGAGTTTGTTAGTCCTTAGGCGTTGCCAGAACGTTGGAGACACAACCCGCTAATTGGACATCTCATCAATAGATGAATTAATATCCTACAGGCAAACTTCTCTGTACGCTTATTTTTCTCTCCAAATATTTGCCAATTTTCTCAAATTTCCAAAAAGTTATGCAACAAGAAGGCAGCTGTTTTTCTATTCGACAAATTTCCCGTTTTATCAAATAGGTATATAATATTTTCTATCAACATCGATGCTCCATAATTTGTTTTACATTCAAGGTACACCTACTAAATTTAGAAAATTTTGGAATTGAGAAGATACACAAAAGAACCATCAGTTGACATACTCTTAGAAGCTGGCGGCTCGGTCTAGCACACCTAGGTATAGTAGATTAGAATCATGAAGGCGCCGATCATCGATTCGACGCTTAAATGGTGGCTGCGGTATCTAAAGCTCATGTACCAATTTATAAAGAAAACAAACTTTGCAGTATCACAAAAATTTTCTTTCCGAAATATATTTTTTCAGCGGGGATTTTTTGAACTAACTCTCAACTTAGGTCGCAAAATATAATTAGGAAATATTTTTTTTGCAATACTGCAAAGTTAAAACAGTTTTCTGGGCTTTTCCAATTAAATGTAAGGATAGAAGCGAACAATCCACGTAATATTTTCAATGACATGGTACTAAAGGGACTTCCTTTTTTATATAATATACTCAAAGTGAACATAAAATACACTCTTTGACTCTTTCACAGAAAGACCTTTACATCCTTTTAGTACCTACTGCAATTAATTAATATTACTATATTCTCCACTGTACCATAATTGCCAAAAATTTTGAATGTTTCGCTATGGATTTTTTGTTTTTGTTATATTATTGTATACTGTGTGTTCATGACTTCTTTTCTATAGTTTTATATGATTGTTATTCAGAATGACGAATCCAAGAGTCCTGTAAAGGACCTACGGGATATATTGTAAAATAAAATAAATAATTGTCTGATTTTCAGAAGAAATCGTGGGTTGACTGTGTCCGAAAGTTGGAGCTTATTTTTCGTAATCTACTTACTGCGGTAGATTCACGATACAGATAACTGTCTCAAAAAGAAATATAATGTAATATCTGTGCACAAGTAAGTACCTACCTACCAGCAGAGATATTATATAAAGTAATATCAGCTCAATATTACAGTCTGTGATATTTGAATGGAATGTTCGCTTATTGAAACACCTATCATCTGTCACATCTCCCCCAGATAACAGGGAGTACACGCAATACCCACCGACATGACTGACTGACTCTTGTCCATCTGTATGACGTCCTTTTTTCATCATATCATATCGACATTTGTGACAATTTGTTAACGACTGTGACCAAAATGAATGGTCATTATGGTTCATGGTTTGAATATTAAAACATTATTTCTGAAAGCTCGAAAAAAAATTCTATAAAAAATCTGCATACTAATGTTTTGAAACTCAATTGTTGTCAGGTAAATAAAAATTGTGTTGTTATAGAATTTTTCACAGATAGTGTTGTTGTAAAGAAATTCGTTCCATACTAACACTAATATTGTATTTTATATTATTTGCTATCCATTTTTAATTAGTTATCCTATTATCCACTCGGGATAGTTATTAAAAATTAGAAAAATGGATAGCTAATTATATAAAATATAATATTAAAGTAAGACGTATGGAACACATCTGTGAAAAATTCCATAACATGACAATTTTTATTTGCTTGACAAACATTGAGTTTCAAAACGAAGATTTTTGATAGAATTTCTTTCGTTCTTCCAGAAATATTTTTTTAACCTTCAAACATATTTTAAACGTATTTTTGTATACATGCCAAATTGGAAATCAATATTCATAGTAAGCTAGGATTAATATACCATAAATTAATTCTGTTTCTACTTTTAATGTATAGTTGTCCTCTGTAATGTGTTTTGTTAAAATAAATAAATAAATAAATAAATTACAGAAGGTCTGTCGGGAAAGCTAGTCAACCATAAAAGAAAGTATGGTCTGTTTCTAGATTTCTGTTTTACTGTTTTAGAATTATTATTTTTATCGAGTATCAATCAAACAACCACCTGGAGTATTATTTTTTTCATTTAAAATAAAATAACATATCGGTATATTTTGTGACTTAACTGTCTCTTTATCCCAAGCTATCTTATCTCAATCGATATGAGGCAGAGTCGAGAATAGATCGAGTTGAAACCGCGGAACTGTCTAGCCCCCGAGCAGTGTCCAAAGCTACATGCAGCCCCAATAAAACCACTACGAGTGTGTCGAGGGAGGGGCCCATACAAAAGTGCGGATCTCCATAAAAATAATATAGTTTATTGCCGATTTTATAGTATTGATAGTAACCCATTAGATTTCTGCAAATAACATGTTCTTACTAAAGATATTTCACTGCTTGTGTTATTTGTATGTTGCGGTTGTATATTTTCAAAATACTCGCTGTGTCTGAAAACTGAACCGCATTTATTGTTTTCATATACCTACTTGTTTTATTTTACGTAATATATGAATTATATTAGTCAAAGAATGGGAGGAACACTTTGTCATCCATGTCTCTGAAGCAGCAGAATAACATAATAATAAAATAACGTTTTTTTTTTGTCAAAGATTATTTTTTAAATATACCCATGAAGGTTTTTTTTATTCGTTTACCTCCCATTTTGAATACCTCTATTTCAATAAACTGCTATTAAAATTGGCATTGCACGGCCAATCCCATGAAGTACGACTGCCACCAAATAGATGGATGGACATCTTGGAGTTGAGTTCGCAGGATGCTAGCCCCACCAATTGAATTACAGGCCTCGAGGCCTAAATTAGGAATAAAAGAACAATTGACTGCTGAAAATGACGTTTTGAACACAACTAACCTAACTTTTGAATCTAATCGAATAGTTGATTTAAATTATGTGTACCTATACACTATGTATTGATTAACTAAATTACCAACCGTACATTGAACGGACACGGTCATTTCGTTCTTTGTTTAATTAAAAATGTGTAATAATTTGAATAGAAAATATTCAAACTCTATTTATAGAAAAACTAATGATTTATCTTTAACGTATCAACTATCAATCAGCTGCACCATACGATTTTATGTTGCATGCATGCTAGCGAAGCGTGAATAGTGACAACGAAAGCAAATTACGGTGAAAATGCAGCGGATAATACAAACTCTAAGGACGACACGCTGAAGGACTCTGTGGGATATGGAAAAGAAAGAGGATCTTGAGTGGAAGTTATCGTTTTGCCAAATTTAGGTTTGGTCTGGACATAAACGAACGCGAATGGACATAAGAACGAAATGCTGTAATATCTTGTTTATTTTATTACCCCTGTCACTCATCAATGAATGATTTAGTATATGCATCAGATTAAAATCGGATAAATATATTCGTTGCAAATTAAATATGACTGGTGTGATAATTTAAGTGCACGTAATGGGATGAAGAAACGCTAGATCACGTGTTTTTTGGGTGTCCACTGAGGGACTCCTTGGATATTTATTTTCTCTTCAAAAACGTCAGTTTCCCTTTATGTATCATTTACTTGCTTTCTCTTAATTCCCCAGATGTCCATAAAATTTTGTCTAATTTCATAAATAAAAACATGCTCTTGTTGTAATTTTTTTTTTCTCTTTTTTATGAATTATTATTTGTTTTTGTTTTGACTTAATATGACAAGAATCTGGCTGTATCATCCTTTTTTGGATGCAATGCCAAAACAAAAAAAAAATGGGCTTAAGTGACCGACTACTTAACTCACTTCCATTTTCCATAAATGACCTCAGTTATGGGCAAAGAGTGGCAACAAAGCATTCTCCTATCTTTTGTAAGATCAAAGAATGCCTCTTTCAGTATTATTTGCTCCGATTTTTCTGAAAGATTTCCTTACCTTTAGACGTTTAGAAACCTTTGAGTTAAACATTTATCAAGTGTGATAATAAGCTACCTACCAAATCTATTCCAAATATTCTAATAGGGTAAAATATTATGATGATAGATTCTATAATATGTGTTATGAATGCGGGAGGCAAAAAAAAAATACCCCAACCGCAAGTAAGACACCTGGGCTCGGGAATCCAAAATCAATTTTTAGCAAACATCTTATTGGATATGTAATTATTATTACTGTTCATTTGTTTATGCGGTCAGGCAAAAAAATGTAATCACAAATGAATAAAATTCTAAAAGTAATAAAAAAAAAAAGAAATTGGGGCGTTGATGCGAATTAGCGTTTAGCGAAGACACGTTATATGGGTAACCGCAACTTACCATTCCGAATATTACCAATAATATTCAAAATCTAATTAGTTTTGAGAATTACAATCTCTTGGAGTTATTTTTTGTGTTCTTATGCGTTGTCTAGATCAGCGATAATCCAATGAGACACTGATTCAAAAAGAGCTCCCGTGACTAAAAGGGGGGGTGTTAGATTAACCTTCAAAACGTGCTGTTGCCTAGCGAGTTCAATCCCGGGTGCAGACCAGTAATTTCCTATTTCGCGAAACAAGCTATATTTTCTGTGAAAGAAGTGTTCTAGTACAAAAACTCCATAACGTGAGAGATGTAAGAAAAAATCCATTTGATCTCTCACTAGCCGAAAGCAAACAACTCTAATCGGTGATGAATGATCATCAATGAGCAACAAATGGTATTCCACAGGGCTCTATACTGGACCCTCTGCTATTCTTATTTTTATTTAATGAACTATGAAATGATAGAATAGTCATGTTTAATTTGGGAAAATCTTTAATGCTCAATTTGAGAACGTTGATTTCAGATGGTTACTCCATTGAATTGGCCCACAGCCTCACGCCCAACTGAATCAGTTGAAATAAATGAACTCATTCCGCATCTCGACTGGACTAATTTGTTAGGAACTTTTTTATGATTTGACCAGTTTTGAGGCTCGTAAAAAGAAATAGTGACCACCTCTGCCACTATCACGCGGCCATATAGAAATGGTCTGTAACGAGTCAGCCCCGGGCCACTTCGACTTCTTTTATGGTCATTTGTTTGGAGAGCGCACACTCTCGAGTGCGCAACTATCATTCTGTTTGCGCACAACACTTGGAATATTTTCTGATCAGTACCACACGTGCTACAGAATACGTGATATCATTTGAAAGTATATAGGTAACTCTATCATATTTTTTTTCCTGACAATGTGGTTGGTGACCCAGAGGTTACAACGTCGGCTTTCGTACTGCGGACGTCGTGGTTCGATCCCAGGTGCCGACCATCTTCCTCTTTCACGACACAAGCTTTAAGTAGCTTACTGTGAAAGAGTCAAGGAGTGTATTTGTGTTCACTTTGAATGAGCACAGATTCATTTTATAAAAAAAAAAAAAAAAAGTAGGTATGTAGTGGCATCCGTCAAGGTTTTGATGCAAATATTATAGACTTTTCAGCCTTCTTCTTTTGTCCAGTATTGAGACAAAGGTCTCCCTTTTGGACTACCCATGATTCTGCATCTTATTCTAAGCCTCTAGTTCAGGAATGCAACCTGGTTATTGTGTGGGAAACTTTGAAATATGAATCACTAAGGGCATAATATGGCTGTATTTTTCAGCAAATTTCAAGACTCTCTTAACGTTTTTTGAATAAGCACAATTCATAATTTTTCCAATAAACCAGAAATTACTTAAGGGAAATTCCTCTTTGATTTCATGTAAGTCTTTTGCAAATCATGGCACAATCTATGTTGTCTTCTTTTCAGGAAATAATCAAAGGAGGATACAATCAAAAGACAAATGTGTTCATTTATCCGCGTTGCGAATAAAGTTGACTTATGTGAAAAGTATACAATATCTTCTTGTTCCTAGACCAAAGAGTTATGCCAAGTTTATCTTCTTGAGATGCTTTGTCGTGAATTTTAGCTCTCATTTCATCTTTTTGGGGACCTTCTTGGTCGACACTCAAGACAGAACTAGACATAGTATCCGTTACTGTGTTCAACCTTTCTACATATATCTTTCTACTTAAATGTCCAAATCTGACCACATTGTCGATCTATTGGGATTACTTACTGTATTTCTAACTATTCGATTACTGATTTTGAATAAACCTTTTTCTCTGATTACAGCCCGAAGATGGGTTGGCAGCAATTCTCTCAATTCTGCCCAATCCATAGCTTTTAGTCCTCTTACGTTCAGATTGCACACATTCAATCTGCGCACATCATGATATCCGCCCCTTCATGTGCGCATACACAGCTAGCATATAAAGCAGTGTCTAATTTCTCTTTTGTTATTATTTCATTTAAGTATTTATTTATTTATCACTGAATCAGATTATGTGACCCGCACATACCCCGAGATATAGATCCCAATTTCTGTTATTATTCATAGTTAATTAGTCTTAACTAATTAACATTCGGACATTAGTTCAAGTCCATTCCAGTTAGGTTGACAAATTATAACCTCGTTACTTTCAATTCGCTTTTATATTTTTTTAAAGCTTTAATTAAAATACTTGGTAAAAATTAATCATTATGTTGTTTTTTCTTATTACCAATGATTGAACACGTCATTTTTCAATTCAAATATCGGTGCTGCCAATTGGGAAACAAATTGTCTTATCTGTGAAAGAATATAATTCATTTCTGCAAAATAAAAAAGAAAACATTAAAAGGGAGGGCAACGTTTTTTGAGGTCATCGACATTTTTGTTTTTTTTTTTAATCTTTCGAAAAACATCTGAATGATTAGATGTAATATTCAAGTAATATCGTTAAAATATAAAGAAAAAAAATACATCGATCCAATCATCTACCATATTATTTAGTAGATATAAATAATATATCAATGTGTGCCTTTTTTTGACAACCACCACTATTTTCCATCCAAGCACACTTTTTATCGCTACTTCCACCGACATTTCTCATACAACCCCTCCTAATTCTCTTACTTATCACCCGGACTTCCTCGAGGACGGAATCGATGTGGCCGATCCACGACTTCTTACACCATTCCTTTCAGCCCCAAAAATTCTCTTTGGTGTTCTATTAGCATTCATTTTAACACATGACCAAGCCATCTCTACTTAAACTTATACCTTTTTTACTAAGGTTCTGTAAAATTCTTAAATTTTAACCTAATAATTGATTATTAAGAACATCTTCTAGATGCTTTTGGACAAAGCCATTCGCTTTAGTGAATTTTGAATTACCTTTTTGACATTTTTTAATGTTAAATATTATGAAGAGGAGACAAATCCGAAGCGAACCCGACCCGCACGAAACCGACCCTCTAGTTCGATCGAAGCAATCAAACTAAAAAGCCGGCCCCACACAAATCAAACCCGCCTCGGATCCCCCCCCCCCCCAAACCAACCCGCAATGCGAGAGGCCTAAACCCCACATAGGAGCATAGAGAGGCATCAAGAGCTCTCTATTGCGCTCGAAAGCGTCCGAGGCTTATTATTGGGGTTTAAGGGCGTGAGGTGGTCAATCTCACGGTCCCGATCTGATATTGATCATAAAAATAAAAAACAAGAAACCCTAAATTATATGAATGATATTTTTATAACAATAAAATAGGAACACCGATGTACAAGAGGGTAGGTGCGCATTGAACATTTTAACAAAATATTATTAATAATATAACGAAACTAGTTTTTTTTCTCTCTTTTATAATAATAACAACATACACAGAACGGATATATATGAACACTCATACATGTACCGAGACCTAGACTTGATAGACGGACCGCGGCATAGACCAGGTCTCGTGGATGTGTGGAATCTCAGGAAAATACTCATCTATACTTGTTATGTTCAACGGCATACGTATTTTAGTAATTTTTTGGTAATTACGCCTAGGGATGTTACGGATACAGCGGCGAGCAATCGATGTTTCTAATAGTAAAAACATCGTCGAATTCATACAGAATTAACAAATATGTAACAACTAACGACTCTAACAATAAATTCATTATTGATGTTCGATTTTTAAATGAAACTTAAAAACGGAACATAAGTAATGAATTGTTAGAGTCATTAGTTGTTACATATTCGTTGAGATCTAGTCCTGAAAAAATGGTCTCAATAATCTAGACATGATTGTTGTGCATCATACAGAATTGGTAGCTATTTTTTTCGCAGAACTGTACATTATTTTTAATTCCTTAATTTTCTTACCCAAAAATTACATTGTGTAAAAATTCTTAAAAAAAAAACGATTAAAAGACCGGTAATAATAACCGGTAACCAGAAAAGGGTAGTTCGCGGAGGGCTTGATTTGTCCCGGGCCGGCTGGTTTGATTGCTTCGATCGAGCTAAGAGGTCGGTTTCGTGCGGGTCGGGTTTACTGCGGATTGGTCTCCGCCGGACTGGCTTGCGGTGTGCCTTAAAGGGAGAATGTATGTATTTATGTATATTCCATAGTAAAAAAAATTACCTATTGATTGATTTTAACATCAATAAATTTTTTAAGCTAAGTAATAGTGTTGTTACAATGATGATAGGGAATAAGTTCAGATGGTTTGCGCATATTGAAAGAATGGGTGCGAACAACAATAATTAATAAGTTTGGGCGAAAATGTACGTGCAGACCAGGAATGACGTGATCGGACACATCAATTCTGTCGTCAAGGAAGGCCGGATTAGAACCAAAAGAAATAGGGGAGGTTTTATGAGAAATGGTATGTCAGTAGAAGGAAAAAGAATTTTGCTTCAATAGAGTAATTGGTAAAAAAACCAATATAACATTCAGAAAAAAATGTATTCTAAAATCGATGCAGCGTCGAATTCCACTCCTCCTTTATACTAGGTATATCGATTTCTTGCTATTGTGACTATTTTAAGATCCTTAAACTTTCATAGGGTTATTAATTTGGTTTGCTCTGTGTATTACTATTAAGTACCTGTATCTACTTAATGCTGAGTTATAGTAAGTGGTAATAGAGAAAGCTACACTTTTATCGTTTTATACCTAAACAAAATATCGATGATTCGATGTAAGGCCCGGCAGCTGTAACCACGCCGAATAGTATTTTTTATGAAGACTGGTACTGGTCCACCTATGAATACAGTCCACTTACCTGTGTAGTCCATATTTGGTATGTGTATGTGTGTATGTAATTTATTTTTACACATGAAGGAGTCAGGTCTCGTATGTTTTCTAATTATATGCTATTTTTCAAATTATGTTTTTGAGTAAAAAAATTCATCTCGGACTCTTACCTACCTATCCGAGTTTCATTATTATATTATTTTTATGATATTTCATAATTATAGAGGCGGGCCATGGCTCGTACCTACCTACCTACTCGTCATCTCAACTTTCTACACACTTTTATATCAGACAGAGAGGCCAGACGGATCATATTTTACCTAAATTATGTACAAAACAAATAGTCAACTTTAACAGTAATGGAACATAGGTTTTACGATAAGCTACCAACTATTTTATAAACTGTTGATAGATAAGGCTGAGGGTGCGTGGTAATAGTCCATCTTCACAGTTTGTGCTACTGCATTTTTCTGCCCGTGTTTAGGGCTGGATTACTATGATGACCATCTTTACGTCAACAACGTTCGCTATTAGATGGCTACATTCAAATCCCGATCTATCATGAGTATCTTCGAGATGTTTAACATTCTGAGAATTTCCATTAATTTCTCTGCAAATTTCAAACCTATATCCTATACTTCAAAGTTTGAGATATACCTACCTATAAAATGTTTTGTAACTAACTGGACTTCTCTGATTGATTGGAAAACTTGAAGATAATATTTAAAAGAAGCGGAGACCCCTTAATGTCTCTCTATGCGTAGTAATTTAAAAAAATAATAATTGGTTTAAAATAAATTTCGTTGAAACTTTTAAATAAAATTATTATTCATACAAAAAATGACAACTACCGGAAATATTTTAACACCTACTTATTTAAAAAAAAGAATCTATGCTAACTCAAAGTGAACACTAAAAATACACCCTTCGACACAGTAAGCTACTTAAAGCTTGTGTCGTGAAAGAGGAAGATGGTGGGCACCTGGGATCGAACCCATGAGCTTCGCACGAAACATTACGAAAGTAGGGATTGTAAATGATAAGCTACCAACCACTTCAAACCATAACCAATCAATTCGGTTACTAAATTGCTATGACGATTAATAGGCACCCAATAACAGGAGCCCGCTGGAAAAAATATATCTTAAAAAAACGTGTTTTTGACTTGATCATACATACAACTGTTGCTACGGGACGAAATGTCAAATATTTCGCAGCGCACAATGTGATAAAGTAAAATAAACACTCTTTACGGAACGATATATCTAACTGATTTATAAGACAACTAGCTTTCCCGACTGACGTTGTCCCGTGTTCCTAACTATGAATATTCCGACCTCGGTAGCCTAGTTGTACTAGCGTGGACTTCAGATCGGAGGTCCCGGGTTCGATTCCCGGTCGGGTCAGAGTTTTTCTAAGTGTTTTTTTCACTTGAAATTTCTACCTGGAGTTGGCCTGTCTCAGATTGGACGGGACCGGTTGACTGGAAAAGATTGCCTTAGGCAATAAGTTCCGCCGGCTATACTGACACCTTTGTATAGAAAAGTGTTATATTATTATTATTAATATTGTATTGGAATTTGTATAAGGATAAGCACCTTTTAACTAATGCAATTTAGATCGATGAATCTGTTCCAAACCATATATTTTCCATCGCACTAACTTTCAAACAACTGACAGTTCCTGTCAAACTTTAATTTAATTTTTTCAAATTTGGAATAAAAATTATATTTTAAAAAGTAGTAAAAAGGGTACCTACTAAGAGTTTTCGTTAATTTTATAATTATCTTTCCTACGCAACTTTCTTAACATAAGAACTTATACTATCATAAGAACCATCTCCTGACAAAAGCAAACACGACAAAAAGACAGCGAAATCGGTCCAGCCGTTCAGGCGTGATACGATGACCACGCAAAATAGCTCTCAATTTTTAATTAATATAGATCAAACAATCAATTATCTACCAACCCTTTTCTATGCCTGTCGTCCGACAGGTTTTGCTGCTAATTAGGTATAAATTTGTAAAAGTACATTATCCTACTATTAACTACACATATTAAAGGCCCATTGAATGATTACTAAAGCTAGGCTACTCTGTGGTAACTACCCAGTGCATACACCCCCGCATTGTCCTGTTGTACAATTTTGATATCCTGCGTGGACCGGATGTAATCAGTGATATCTCTACCTGCGCACATAACCTATAGCCAGCATAACCCCTCGATTACATATTATTATTATAAAGAATATTGATCTTCTTCTTCTTCTCCTTGATGTCTGCAATCACTGTGACATAATATTATTATGCCTCTGTTATACTTAACTCAAGTATATTATTATATTTCGCAGTTATGCTATTTTATTTCAAATACCACAATTTTAACAGTATCATACTCTTATTGTTTATCTGATCACAAGATTTGAAAGGATGAGATATGTTTGGTTTAAACTACAAAATAAATTCATTATAGTCATTCTCTTAGACTCTTGATTAAGAATGATTTAGGACCGCAAAGATGGAAAAGTTTGCCCTTTTGCTAAAAAGATAAGAGAGAATTTTGTTCCTTCTAATGAAAAACAGTTTCTCATGCTGTCTTTAATATTATTTTTTCTACGCTAGTCTTGAATTTTTGTTGATAAACGTGATCTATTTCATTCATTCATCTTCCGTAAAGAAGACTTTACCGAGAGGGTGAAAAGCAGACAGATCTCGCTCTGTGTTCTGCTTTCTCTCTGGATGAGAGAAAGCCTGTGTATCAAAGTGGCGCCCAACTTAAGCTCCATTTAGGCGGGGCATAGAGAGGCAACAACAGCTCTCCATTGCGCTTGATCTTGCGCAATGTTTATGATCTCAGTAGGGAAAACAGTTGCCTGGATTCCCCCTCTGCTGGTTGGGTCTAGGCCGAGGCTTATTTCTTGTGTTCTATTACTAAAACGTTAATTCTTTCTATTCTTTGTGTATGGTAAGACAGAGAACACGAGTCATCAATGTCGTCCAATATGTCCCCAAACAAAACACCAGATGGGCTGAGATGTCTTCGAATAGCGACCGGGTTGAAAGAGCGTCAATATCGAAATTTAATTACACGGGGCAGGTTGCTTTGGGGTTCGGGCGAATTGAAACAATCGGCAAAACGATTGAATTCTAAGAATGGAGGTTATGTATGAAACTAGACTCCAAAAAGCTTAATGGTCCGATTAATTATTATAAAACGTATTCCACAGTTATTGAGATATTCTGTATCGCTGGTTCCTCCACCGTAAGAGTAACAATACCCGTAAGAGCAAGACACCTGCAGAGTTACAAACGATGCACAATCACTCAAATGGAATACATTTTTCTTCAATTACAAACCTACAGGGTGCTCTTTTAAAGACACCAGTGGTCTACCAATGCTCGAAGTTTGAACATTATTTAAGGTTCCAAAAACATGGATACCTATTTGAAATGTTGATGTGTTAAAGTTTTTTCTATTATCATTAAATACAAACAATGACTGGTATTCTCAAATACACGTTCCAACTCAACGCAAGAAGCTCTTGCCAGTAGTTACGCACCTAATTTATTGGATAAAATATTTTCAGAATACAGAAATTTCAAAAGTCTCAATAAAAATTGGATACGACGCAACTCAACCGTCTGTTTTTCATTTCAGTCATCATTAATATATTCTCAATTTGACCATATATAAACAAAATAATGTATGCGTCTGTGTCAATGTCAAATACACTGGAATTTTGAGACTGATCCTGAAAGCACCTGAAAGAAGTACTACACCTGCCTACACTGAAAGCATGTGAGCACCCAACGTTATTTCTGCATATAAATTGTGTCTTGTAAAGACTGAAAATTTAACGGAATTGTTTTATTTTAAACTTATCTAATTGGATTTTGAAGTAATTTCACATAATACAAACAATTCCTGAAGAATTTTTATTGAAAACTGTACTATTTAAAACAGCCTTCAGCAGTATTAAAAAGACAGTAAATTCTCGAAAAATATGACGTTGACATAATATATCAAGATTAAGATCAAGCATCAAAGTAAAATTCTTTGATACGTATTTCAAACATACCTACATATTATATCGAAAATCGGAACATCCTGTAGTTGTATTGATAAACCAAACTCTATCGAATCATAAAATGGCGTCCGTGTGATTGACAGGACAAGATGGCCGACCTTGAAATATTATTCAAATTTCGAATAAAGAATGAAAGAATGTTGTGTTATTGTGAGTTGGACGGAGATCTGGCTGGGTACCTGCCCAAATGTTATTTTCTATGATTTATTAAAATGTATTTTTCATTTTCGTTACAATGACGGCGACTCCAGGTAGGTACCTAACGGCATACTAGTGTTGCCAGTTGAAAAAAAAACGTTCTACTTACTACCAATTTTATTTACATCAATAATATTGTCTTTGGGAACTGTAACTAGCAATTTAAATATCGTTACGCGTTGTGAGATATTTAAAAATAATATTTCATTGCTTTTCTAAGACATTTCTTTGCGTTTTTGTGCCTAATTTATGATGTTGTCAAGAAATCACCGGATCTTATGTTTCAAAAACGGGGAAAAGCTTGATGTTTTCCGTTCCTTGCAAGAAGAGTTGAGGGAAATTCATATTGCGCAATATCGAACGTAAAAGCGAAATTGTTGAGGAACTTTTCTGATTAGAAAAATAATATAAAAAACGCGGTCGGACGAGAATGACGTGGATCGAGTGGAGGTCCGTCCTCTCTGTCTACCTTCTTAAGGTGTGATAAAAAAAGGAGTAAGAAACTAGGAATGGATTGAAAAGAAAGTTCGCTCTCATTGTCTACCCTTTTCAGGACGACGCGTTATGGGTAAAAACGCAATGATTTCGCTTCACGGCATAAGAATCGGGCAATAATTTTATGGTGCGTTGTGTGATTTGCTTCATAAATCTTGCCATAATGCACCATAAACAATATGATACATATTTTATTGTGTCTATGGTATCACCATTAATCTTGGGGGAGGGAGAGGGCAGCCCGTGCGACAAGGACAAAGAAACAAGACTGTCTCTACATTTCTTCACCAGTGCTTACAAATTATAATATCACCACAATAATACGATACCGTCTGCCTACAAGTTATAATATTATGTGAAAGATAAATCGTCGAGGGCTGACCTGACATACAGAGACATCTATGGAGAAAATCTCCAAGTATGCCCGAAAATTCTCTACTCAATATATTGACGTTTTTTTATATATGCAATCGATTGATTACATTAAGCAATTAAACTCGACGTTTTTCAGATTCTAATATGGTTAAACGCTAAAGATGGATGGTTGGAGAAATGGGGAAAACCTTATGAAAAAATCTACAACTTGGGTCATTGTTAGCAACATTCAAAATGGATCGAAGTCTCTATTTTACAACACTTTCGACATCTTATGCATCACCAGGTTTGTCTTTTGAAACCTTAAGATGGTTGGTGTTTCAAATTGCTGGACCAAACCAGCCTCGTGTTCAATCCAACTAAAAGGTTTTTCCATCTATCCAATATACAGCTCGACAGTAATTTTCACGTCTAGAAGTAAGCGCATTTCATTTCAATTTCTTGCGTTTTAAGGGTGCTTTTACACCAAGCGATCGTATAGCGAAAACTAGAAATAGAGTATTCTCATAGTTCTTGCTCGCCGTTGTACTTAGAATATGAAACTATATCAAGGTTAGGTACCTACTGCAAGGTTGACTGTCATTTTTTCCGTGCCCCATTTTCAGAGTAGATGTCGCTTCTAGAACTTAGTTACATACTAATTCAATGGAGCCTTCGTGAAAATCTTTCACATAATGGTAATTTCTATCCTATTAAATTTGGACATTATTATTAAATAAATATCCTGTCATAAATAATCATAACATACTCGCTTTATTACCCCACTTAGGGAGGCAGCAAGAATCTACCTGAAATAGTGATTTAAATTTAACCTTTTAAAATTTGAACATTATTTGTGTAGAGTTTGCTTCAAAAAGTTGCAAGGTACTGTAAATTTGTAACAGAAGAAAATAAATAATTAGAGTTTCTCTTGGTGCTATATGCGGCCTCTTGCATATTATATATGTAGATAGTCTTAATGGCATTGTTAATAATTCCTATAGTTAAGCACGTAGACATGCTGTGGCCATTTTTTACTCATTTGTGTGTAAGCATATGCGCACGCGCATGCCTACACCGATATATTTTATTACAATCCAACAATAGTGTGCGTGTGTTTTTGTATTTCGAATAAATTAAAGGATACAACAAAATGGCCGCCTGCACAGGGACAGACTCAGAGGTAGTAATCGATTTGTCATTGCACAGAAATAAGGAAAGCGTACACAATGAATTCCTTCTTCTTAATTTACGTTTTGAAACGCTTGGTAGCCCAGCGGTTACAAAACCGACTTACATACTGTTTCGTAGTTTTGTTTCGTTCAAACTCTAGTTTGTGGGTTCGATCCTAAGTGGCTTCCATCTTTCTCTTTCATAAAACAAGCTTTTAGTAACTTACTGTGAAACAATCAAATAGTGTATTTGTGTTCACCTTGAGTGAGCACAGATTCATTTATGAAAAAAAGTACTGGATATGTATTTTTCTTTCTTAAATATAAATGCACTCACTTCTTTTCTTAGTTTCATGGTAGCAAAATATTATTATCCAGCTTTATGAATGAAAATAATTAAAAAAAGAAGGTCGCATAGCACAGGTTGATTTATTATGGAATATCTAGTACGATTTTTTGCTTCTATTCTTTACATACTCACAACGGCGAAAGAGTTTTATCATTAACCCAAAATAATAAGGTAAATACTTAATCCAAAAATAAGCTTGTCTCGTTTGAGGGTATCAAATTAAATATGAAATGACAATATTCAAATATAATTTTCGCAACACAATCGATTTTTATCACGAATATATTATATCGACTTATAATTCACTAATAATGCTCGATTTTGAATGGTCTGAATAAACCACTAACGGGCTTACGACTGTTTTCTACTGCTACTTCAAAGGCTGACTCAATTCCACGTTAGGTGGTAATATTTAAGTCCCCGAAACTCCTAATAATCATGAGAATTTCCAACATGTTGAAAAACCCATGCCCCACCCCCCATTCTCCTCGGCAGGATTCGAACCTGCGTCCCTAGTCGGTTTTTTCAGCATGTTCAATGAGGTAGAGTTTTTCGATATAATATTTAAATATTTTACCATAAATCGAAATACGACCGTTTTTCAGCGAATTTTCGTCACCCTTTGTGGATTTTGAAGTTTCTCAAGCTTTGTTCTTCGTAATTATGTGACTTTTGCCAGTTAGTTTATAGGGAATTGGAGGGTTAAATACTTACCTATGTAGGTAACAATAATTTTTTTGATAATTTGTAGTTCTGAGTGCGGCCCTGTCCGTTATTAAATGACAAGCCAATATGGATCTTATGATATAAATATTATGTTGAATGTGACGTATGATACACAATGGTGTACTCACCAAGAGCGCACAGGGTCGACGCCGGGTTGATCTAAGGAATATTAATTAGCTGCTAACATATCTCTCTCAACTCGCATTATTTCGTTCAGGCTTTTTTTCATGCTCGCCAGCCAGACTCCAGTCTCTTCTTCGTGAGCCGCCAGGTCTACAGCCAAGTTTCAGACAAGCATATTGCAGTCAAAATTTTCAGAACTAGATTTTCTTCTATTCTGCATCGTAGAAACATGGATGTTCTTTACAATATGTTCACCATGTACAAAATATAACCCTTACTTTTAATCAATGTTTTTTTTATGATAGCTTCAAATCCCAGTTTAGAAATTATTCAGTTAGGCCATCGGTGTCAATGTTATGAGGTTTCCAATCAGTGGTTTTTTGTCATTTTGAGAGATCATTATATAGTCTTCGGTTTTATTTCAAACATTTGTATTAGCTTGATAGATCTTCTAATGAAAGTGTTTAGTAAACACTTTCATTAGAAGATAAAAAGAAAAATAAAATACCATCAATCAATGAATACTCCCTTTTACACCCCTCTCAGGGGCATAGGGAGGCAACAAGAGCTCTCCATCACCATAAAAAAACAATATTTTATTTCTGTAACTCTCTTGAAATTTATCAGAATTCAACACATTTAATGAACATTTTGAAGTGGTTGGTAGATTAGTGGTTAGAACGCTGGCTTTCGTACTGTTTCGGAGGTCGGTGGTTCGATCCCAGGTACCGACCATCTTCCTCTCTCACAAAAAAAAGCTTTTTTCAATAATATACCTAATTATTGATAGATTTTTCCATTTTTTTATTCATGATTGTCTCAAATTTAACTACATGTAGGTAGATACCTAGTTAAATAAATTTGAAAAATATCGACAATGGTTTTTGACTCTGCCCTTCATCTGATAAGAAAAATATGTACCTATCTATTTTCAATATTTAGAAATGGTTGGGAAATAAATCAGAAAAGTAAAATGACTTTCTTGAATGATTATTGTCTCCGATCTGGCTGTATATACTTTTTTGATGCTATGCCAATAAATAATTATTCTCTAAACCTTCTATAATAATAGGTAATTGTTTTTTCAGCAGGTGGGTAGGTTTTTCAGAAGTTCGTTTAAGCTTATAAGACGTGTAATGGAAAATGATCGACAATCATAGAAAATAAACAAAGTTTAGTTAATCAAGCGATACCCTACTCGCCTTTCATTCTGAATTTCACAAATTGAGACACAACTAAATTTGAAAGGGAATGAATTCATCTTTAGATAATGAACAATAATTATTATAAACCTTTCCATACAGTTCTTATACCAAATCTGGCAAAACGAGCAATGAAATTAACCCAAATTGTGTTATTTTCGATTCCTGAATCACCAACATTCAATATGTCGGTTGCAAATTTGAAGTCGTCACAAATAAATATTGTGTTTGAAAGATTAACAATGAATGCATAATTATTGTAAAATAGTTTCACAATCGATTGACCAGCGCGTCATTGGAGTAATGTAATTATTAAATCAATAAAAACAATGGATGACCATTAGAAATTATTATAAATGATACAAGGAACCATAGATGGCGAGGAGCATTACCTGAAATATTTATTCAAGTACATATAAAATCAACCTTTTTTTTCTATGGCAATGATTTAAAAGCATAGATTAATCATGAAAACAAATTTTAAAAGTGTTCGTTTATACAAAATGAAGATAGAGCCGAATTTAAAAACAGAGCCTAAGTACCTACTTTTATAGTTGTTATTGGACACCATGGATACAATAACAAGCAAAAACTAATTAATGGGCCATGACAGATTAGTGTCCATATCAACGATTAAGAAATTATACTCACTTCCAGCTCTGCCTCTATGGTTCTGCCTCTGGTTTGTATGCACCCTTAAATTCTTTACAAAACCTAGCACCCGACCCGAATTCAAAAGTGAAGCCCAAATACTTGTAATTCAACGTTTAACAGTTTGGTTGGCAAAAAAATGTCGTGTTTTAAGTGTAGTGTACTCTGAAGATGTTTTTATTGCTTTTCAAATAATTTGAAATATCTTCCATAAAAATAAATCTGGGTTCACCCAAAGTGAACACAAATACACCTTCTCACATAAAGCAATGCTTGTCTTGTGAAAGTAGAATCGGTCGGCACCGGGATTCGAATCCGCGACCTTCGTAAGAAAGCTGTCGTTTAAACAGCTGGGCTACCCACCACTTAAGTAATTTTATCCTTTATTTCTATAAATCTAACTTACTTACTAACTATATTATAATAATATACAAAAACATTCCTTTTTGCCAACCAACCTGTCAAAAGTGCCGGTCATTGAGAGTCCATTTTTTTAAATGAAAAGATATACGAATATCCATTCTATAAAATAATATCTATGCATTTTCCTTGCATAGACGAATTCACGCAAAGCGTTCCCAATAAAAGCTTTCTCACACAAGTGACAGTCAATTTTGAAAGACACATAATATAGATTAAAATTAGTTTTTAAATTTAGAATATTGCTGGTGATTTGTTGAAAAAAAAATGTATTGACAGGCGTTACCTTGCCATTATAATATAACCATAGACAACATAATGTGAAATACATATCTCAAAAATAATATCTAATCGTTTCGTACAGTTTTTTTGCCTTTGAATCTAGATACTCACATACCTAGTGGTAATATCATTATAATATGATTGTCTATGGTACACATATTTTTATTCTTATGAAATATTATTATTCTATGGTTTACAATCATCGACCAATCACACAATACCGAATGATTCGAAATATGAAAAAATTCATCCGATCACTAGCTAGTCGCGTAAGTCCATATACTTAAATAAATCTAACGACTTTTTTAAATAATAAAAAAAGGACGAATGTAGGCACATTTTCATATTTTACTATCCTGATTATTTTCCTCAGTACACAGTCTTCCGTGAACATGTACCTAGTAAAATGTGTGTTTGAATAGGTATGTGGGAAAAACAAAAAAAAAGGCTTTTTTATTAACAAATCTACCCAGAATGTTCAATACAATGGTTTTATTCTTAAAAGAAAAGAACATGCTAGCTCAAATAATTATCTTTTCACAAAAAATTAGGATTTTTCATTTTTTAAAACAGACTTTAAGCTTAAAAAAATGTTTAACTATTTAAAAAAAGTTTTCTTGTAGGATAAATAATTGAATTAATGGGATGTTTTTTTTTCCTTTTTGTGCCGCTAGAGGCGCCCTTGCTAATCCGGTCTATTGTCAAATTCAGTGTTGCCAACGGGGGCGATTTACTTCTTCTTCTTCTTATGGTCGCTCACAATCTAACCTCCAAAATATCATTCTAGTTTATTTCAAATTAAACAACTTATATATTATTATACATGATAACTTACAATAGGTTTAGAGTAATCATTGTACATTTTTTACATACTATTACAAATAAAATTGTTCATATTTTTTTATATACCTACCTAAATACAAATTAAAAAATACAGAACATCACCCCTGAGATTTATTCTCAAATTTATGCGCAACAAAATCAACAACTTCTTAGCAACTCAATTAACAACTTCTTAGCAACACAATGGAAAACAAACTTCCCAACGTTGGCATCACTGAAAAAAACATCTCTACGTTGGCAGCACTGAATTTGACAATAGACCTGATTAGAAGTTCTGCCACCTAGTGTGTATTGTTGGAAGCTCCCCAGAAAACTTCCCATTGTTTAGATGATGACAAAAAAAAAATACTTTGAAAATATAAAAAACGATTCAAGAAATAAAAATCGTTGGTTGAACAAAAAAAAACGACTTACGTGTTTATTAATCGATATCGAATTTTGACATGTAACAAGATGGAGGATATGAGTGTAGCGCGCATCGTCCAATGAGAAGGCGAGATTTAAAAATGGAATTTAATATTTGAATAAAGCGTACAGAGTGTGTTCCAGGAACACAAGAATTTGAATTGTCATCATTGTATTAGTCTTAACAATATCATACTCGTTATTTCATCTAACTTGGGGCCTTTTTTCTTCTTACATTCTTCTTAATAAACAGTTGGAGATTTTGTTTAAAGATTTTATCAGCGGAATTGGAATTAATGACTTTTAAAACTATCTGGTTTGTTAGCGGCCCGCCATACTGCATTATCTTTGTATGTGTCTGTCTTAGTGTGTGTGCGTGTGTATTAACAGCCTTGTTTTCTTCTTTTCCAGAATAGCCCATAAGACTGAAGCAAAACCTCCAACTGATCAGAAACTTGCGAAACCTCCAACTAACCAGGCTGTTGAAAAAAACAATAGGGAAGGAAGTTATACAATGGGAGACTTGGAATAAATAAAAAACGAAGCTGATGTCGGTCTTTAAGAGGTAAGTTGGAGTAGGGTTGGAGTTTTTAGAAAATCAACCAAATATGTTATCGGTGTACAGGTTCTGATTTGTTTCTGAATTTCAGGATCTCGAAAGTTTCGAAGCGTTCCAAGCTTCACCCGTTAGCCGTCTGCCATGACTACCGCAATGTCCGCTCATCAAGAAACACCGAGGGAAAGGTTGGGACCACCGTCCTCTCAATCTTGGCAACCAAAAAGAAACAAACGCAAGGATTTCAAGCCAAGATGCGCACCGGCCGAAGAATTGATCGCCAATTCGGCCATACTTCATGACAATCCAACAGCCTATTCACCAAATTCGAAACACGAAGATGACGAAGAGCTGGAAGAAGAACTAAGAGAAGGTGACGATGAGAGAGAATTGGAAGAACCGCATCCGAAAAGGATGTACAAGAGGTCAGAAGCTGTGGATTTGTCAGGGCGAAGACTGAGTACAGATTCTAACGAAAATATCGAAAGTAATGATTTTCGGCAGAACAGTGTCTTGGGATTGTTGGAGCAACAGAAACGTCTAGATGCCTTAAGATCATTAAGTGTTTCGTCACAGTTCCAACAGTCATACATCCAGAGTCTTCAGTTAGGTCAAAATGCTAACAAAGATCCAACCATTACTCCCAGTGAATATAAAACCAAAAACTTTAGTACAAAGAGTCCTTTCGCCATTTCGCAACTGATCAAAACAAATTCTCCGACAAGACGAAGGATGAACTCCAACACCTCTGAGATGGAGGATGATGACTGCAGCCTGAAGAACGACGAAAATGGAAGTCACGATAATGATGGAAGTGGAGAGGAGGCCACGAGAGACAAAGACGAACCAATGGATGTGGAAGACGGGGCAGAGGAGGAGATGCAGAACGGAGAAGCACCAGCCAACAACAGGATGCTCACGGATTATGCTGTTAACACCATGAAGGAGTTACTGGGAATTTACGGACTCTCGTCCAACGAAGTTGCGGAAGCATTGTCAGGACAAGGTAGCCCATTGTTGATTTTGAATGAAGTGTTGTTAAAACTGAGATGGTTCGTAAAATATAAACGGGTCCTATTTAATTTAATTTCAGGAAAGCATTATCCCTTTTGGCTGCAGAGAAGATGGACACAAGGTCCGTTCGGTCCCCTCGGACCATTTGGGATGATGACGGCACCACCTTTTCCAGAAGATAGCAGTCCAGCTAGTCCTACGGATCGACACAAGTAAGTTTAGAACTAATAGAATAATTCTTGTCCTTTTCTTTTCTGATTAGGATTAGGTAGTATGGCTGAGTGTCGAATGGCAGAAATATTTGTATTGCGAAACACAGCGATTTCACCAGCACCCACAGAGGTCTGTTAGAGGGTCCCGTGTGAGGAAACGATGACAATTTAGGTAGTCGCTAATATGAGTCCATATCGCCGTGTACCGTTTAATATTCTTCATATATGGAAGTGAAATCGACATTCTTTACACCTTTGTGCACGCTACCTCCAATAAATGAAATAAAATAATACATAATTGTCTTAATAACTGGCGTTATTTGTTAATTTGTAATGAGGGGCACGTACGGGCCGATAGAGGACCGAGTGTGAGCATACAGGGGCTCCCATGCACTCCGCACCACTCCCTACTGTTCATAGACAAACCTGCGTTTCTAAACTAATCCTTCATTCCTGATCTTTGCGAAAAAAAATCAAGATCCAAAAACATACAGGCTGTTGTGTGATTTTGGTCATAAATAAATAATGAGGCCAAACATTTCCCTCTAAGTTGTGGAACCTGTGCCTCCCTGTATGGCAGCACATAGTTATTCATGTGGTGTCCATCATGATATATTTCGAATATACCAGAAATATTTTACGATTATCGTATTTTTCTATTCATTAGGACGGATATCTACAATATGGGACCTGGGTGGAGTCAGCTACGTGTCACCTCCAAGGTACTGCACTGGGTCCCAAAACATGTCAAAACAGAAGCTTTTTGTGTTATTTCAGGACCAACTCCGTACACGAAGATAGTGGATCCGGAATGGACTCCGACGGAGAAAGAACACTGGATCTCAGCGTATCCAAAGACAATGACGTGCAAGACTTGTCCACCACGTCCAGCGCTGGAAACAGTGTCACAGACTTCGAACAGCAGTCAATGCTGATGAGAAGGAATTTGGAAGACCTTACTGGACTCCATGTAAGTATTGAACACATCACTCGAATAAAATCAATAATGCAATCTTCACCATCTTCAACCTGATTTTTGTCATCAATACAATTTCAGGGTATCTTCTCCAAGCCGCAGTCTTCTCTGGATAACGACGATTCATCAAGCGATGTGAGAGCTAAGCTGTCTCCAGCTGGTAAGTTCATTTTTTTTTACCATAATAGTAAACATTTTGTCCTTTAGTTACTTCATCATCCGTACGTGAGCTTCTTTTGTATGACCTGTTATCTGAGGTCTCCCGCACGTAGCTCTGAAACATTTGTACGATGATCTACAAGGGTTATGATCATTGCATTGCCGTGATTTTCAAGCGGATTGGCGAAGACTTCCTTTCCCCTCATAATAATAATTCCCCTCATTTGGGTTGTTAGAAATGACAGCAATTTTTTTTTTTCAAGAAATATGTGTGTGTATTCTTCGTTTGGCAGATTTAGTAAGGTTGTTGAAATATTCCTCCACAGTAATTGACGTTATTATTGGTGAATGAAAAATTGTCAATAGAATAAATGGAATCCTCTCAAGTAACGTCTATTTTAAATAATCTAATCATAATGTTGTGTTCCGTTTAAAATGTTTAAATTATCCTAAATTGTCAGAGCTGTGGAATGGTTTCCCTCTCAATTGTTGGTTGTGATTGTCTATGGTATGGGATCTCGCGTCTGTCGGATGATTTATAATAAATAATTGTCGTGGATCTCTGGGAACGTCGGATCTCCAATAACAACAATGGCTACACACAGCCACACAAATGGAGGAATACCAACGAGCAATGTTGTTAAATGTGAATAATTCGAGTGGGTACCGCTGCTGGTACTCGGCTCCCCTTTTCATCCGATCAATCAGAGCTGTTGAGTAATTTGCATCAATAAACTCCGGAGTGCGGGACCCGTCTGTGTAAACGTCCTCCTGCATTCGTGCCACCACTCGCACGGAGGAAGTGCCTCTCCACTCCATTTGCTCTTCTCTCGGGAAACCGATTGGTGGAAATAGCGAGCTCTCTTGCTAGGTCCTCTCTGGAACTACCAAAAGCCATCAACATTCTGTTCTTTGTACAACTATTCTTGGTCTTAATAATTTGACAACAAGTCCTTCAACTGCTTTTTTATTTTTTTTTTCGAATACATTCCAAATTATTTCTTGGGAAATTCCCTTCTCCGTCTTTGTCTTATAACTTTTTCAGTATTTCTGCATCTCCATCCAGGATCATTTTGCATCACTTTAGCATTTTAGATGGTCATATTATATTCGCAAAATTTTCTACCCGATTAGGTACGAATCAGTAGGTACTTGATCTGCCTTTAAAAATCACAAAAATTTCATTTATTTCGTATTTGATTTAAATAAACTGCTTACATATGCAATAACTTGGATCATTGTTTGTTGCTCTCTGAGATCTTTAATGATCAGAAAGAGCCAATGTAGGTTCAGACAATTTATCATGTTTAATCCTTCATGTGTCATATCAATACATAAAACCAATATTTGTAGGAACACGGTGTATCCTTGTTTGTACCGTCATTTAAATAACGATTCCATGGGCGGACATCCTGCTAGAGATTTTACTCGTACAAGCATGCCCGTGTGTTTGCTTCAGTTATTTGGAATACGAACCCGAGTACCGCGCCGTGCGGGCAATACGCGCTGTAAAAGTTAATTGAATGATTCCTCAAATAAAAACGATACAAAAGGGGAGACCAGATTGATCCTTTAATACGGATTTTCCTGATTGTTTTGCTCTGCTCAGGGGCCCACTTTCATATTGGAGGCCAATTGTCGGGTCATAATGATTTGCTTTTGAAACAAATTTCAGCTGAAAACATTGGGAGCATTCAATTATATATTTTCTTTAAAATTATTGAACCTCGAAATGCGGGCAGTAAAACAAAAACACAGGTTAAAAAGGCAAACAATACACAGGGCTAAGAGTATGTCAAAGACAGAAAAAAATAGCTCCTTGAAAAATTTTACAATTCAATAATGATCACGGGTTGTTTGGTGATTTTTTTAAGGCTGGTCAGCCACTGGTAACAGCTAGTTCTACGAAACCAAATGCTAATACATACACACTATTGTGTCTAATGGGTTGCAATAACGATGATCTATATAGAGCGGGCTTACGAAACATCAGATGTGGGTTCACCATAAAAACAGATTGATTCTCAAATGATGTGACTATTATGAAAAACATTATTACTAGTTTTATTGTCCCAGATACACTGCATTGTCGCCTATTCCTATTTACATACCAATGAACATAGCCGTATATTAGGTAGGTATATAAATCGCGAAGTACTTATTTTTCTTTCCGTCAATTACCGCTAGATGTTCATCATGCTTGATCATCTAAGGCGCTTCATCCCTGTGTAGGAATCGGTCTCCGCTAGTGAACATTATTCTCGCGTTCTGCTTTTTTCTGAATCCAGACTTTGGGCGCTTAATGTCACTAAAGGATTGAGGTTCGTTCCTCTAATTATGCGCTCATGCTTTTCGTGTCAGGCTGAATTAATAGATGAAGGTGTTAACTAGTAGAATGATTAAAACAAAGAAATTGCACTGCATTTGACTGCAGTTAATGCCAAATCGTTAGGACGATATCAGCGCTGAAGTTCGTGAATGTCCCGCTGAATGTTATCACAGTCTTTAAACCGTCCTCGTAACCCTGTTCATTTTTTGGGATTTCACATAACGCAGATAAGTGACGATCTGATTAATAGAGGAATTGAAGAGTAAGATTCCGAGATTCGTTCCCTGAGGAATACCGCTAATAACCACAACTGCGTGTCGGCTCTATCAGGAAGTACACGCCCACCGATATAGCATCGAAACCATTCCCATAAGTTTCCGCATAAACTTGAGCTGTTTTAATGAAACTGAGTGATTGACAGTATCGAAAGCTTTTGAGAAATCGGTATATACGCAGAAGATTTGATAAACGTGGAACGATCACACATGAGGCTGTGCCGCTTTTCGGACAGATATGTATCAATGCCTTCTCAAAATTGACCAACTTAACTTTAGAGGAAGCTCATGCTTGAGGTGAAATGTCCACGGAAGTCCGCTGGTGAGCACAGAGTGTCTTTGTACATATATTATTTACAAATAAGCAGCTAGATTTGAGTAGAGGACCCGGTGGTAGAGTTCGGCTCCTGACTTTACAAATTGTCCGTAATTGTGTGTACACGTTTCGTCAACTGTGCTGGCTCCACACCCAACACGTCGATGTCCCAATTGACATTATTTTTATTTAGTTTTCTTTATCCCGACATTTTATTCCTGCGCATCTTTCAGTAACTTTTTTTTTTATTTTCATCACATTGGTAACCCCTTTGCGTAAGAAGTATCTACAGGTTGCTGCTCACATTTTCACATTCTTTTTTTTTTGTTACCTTCGTAACATTTAAGCTGATTCAACTGTAGTACGTTATGTGCATATATAAAAGCTGTCTTTCCATCTTTTGAAAAACATTTTCAAGTCCTTTTTCCTGTCATTTCCCAAACAGAACAATAAATTGTACCGTTTTTGATAGCCTATTTCAACACATACGTTTCTTCAATTTCATAAAGTCGCTCTTTATGTTTTTTTTTAATATTTTGGACATCTCCTATTTCAGGTCTGCGCCCACCGTCCATTACAGACCCATGGGATGAGACAGTTCCAGTGAACGACTATACCAGCTATTTTCATGTTAATAAAAACTGATTTATTTAAATTGATACATAACGATAATATTACACACATACTTATACCTACCTAGTGTAGTGTGTCACTCTATACATACGTGTCCACTGCTACTGGAGGGCCGTGAGACATGTGCAGTGACTTCCCATTGGGTTTGGTGTTCTTTGCTTCTGCATTTGCAAAAAACAGTCATCCAGTATGCGCGCATGTAGAGGTATCGCCATTTAAGAATATTTTGTCCCAAATGCGTAACCAAAGCGTGTTATTTCGTTAGTGCCTAGATCCTTCATCTGTTCATCCGGTGAGATTATTTTTCTTAAAACATCCTTACAACCTTAAAACCATTTTATTTTAAATATGCAAAATAAGAAACAGGTTAGGTCTTTCATTAGTTACGTCTCTGCATACAGGTGTGACTTTTTAATAATTTCATCTTTTATCTCCAAAAGGGGCGTTTTTAATGTAAAAGTTAAACAAAGAAAACAAAAAAAGCAGCCAAAAGATGCAATCTTAAGACGTGCTTAAATTTTGATTCTATAAAATCTGAACGCAAATTAAAGTAAACTCATGTAGCAGACATTGAAATTCCATCATGCACAAAAGCTTGCGCAATCACAAACAAATAAAATTTCTTAGAATTTCTTGTACGGGGCTAAGATACGAATGAGTTCTTGGTTGCCTATAAGACCCTATGCCGATGATTTAGGGGGTGATCAGGCTCAACCATTCTACCCTTATCAATATTCTTGATTATCTGCTTCTTAACGGACACTGGAAAAGCAAGCTTAAAATGGGAGTCGTCAATTATGTATATTGTATGGATATCTAATACGGCGCAGTGGAGAGCTCTTGTTGCCTCTCAGTGAATGAATTAATTAATATACTTAGCCAATTATTGCTCTTATTGCCTCCCTATGCCCCTGATTGGGGTCAGACAGGGATTATTGATTGATTGAGCCAATTATTTAATGCAAATATTACACAATTTTTATTACGGACGTCTTCTGCCATTTAGGTGATCAAATTAGGTAATCAAATCTTCGACATATTCAACGAGTCGAAAAATTCCATGCCCCGGCAAGTCTCTAGCCCGCATCCTAGCCAAAAAGCTTACCTTACCAGTCATCGTCCTCATTGCTGAGAGTCGTGTCGTGACCATCATGAATTCTCTCTCGCACCATTGCGGTCCAGGATGTTCTGTCCGCCGCCAGATGCACGCCTCTATGAAGTTTCGTCGCGTGGATATGTTGTTTTATTCGGTCGGTCCAGCGCATCGGCGATCTGCCCCGTGGTCTTGTACCCGGCGCTCTTCCAACCATTATCAGCTTTTCAAGGCTGTCCTCCCCTCTAAGTGCTATATGTCCAAAGAACTTTAGTATTTGTTCGAGACAGAGAGACGACAGTCGTATCGTGATGCGGAGTTCTTGAAGAATTGAGATATTCGTTCTTCTTGCTGTCCAGGGAATACTCAGCATTCTCCTCCAGCACCACATCTCGAAAGCGTATATTCTGTCTTCGTCCCTAGCCCGCAGAATCCACGACTCCACTCCATAAAAGAAAATTGAGAACACATGGGAACGGACAATCTTCACCTTCAGGTTTCTGGATATGTTCCTGTCTTTCCATATTTTGTTGAGACTGGTCATCGCACCTTTAGCCATGCCTATCCTTCTCCTGATCTCGGTTTCGCATTCACCTTGGTTGACAAATAAGCCTCAAGCCAAAGGATGGCTCAAGATTATTACATTCTCTCCTAGGATTGGTTGGCGGCAATCTCCACTTTGCTCCATCATTTTTCGATTCACCATTTCAAGCCATCAATTATGTATTAATTAAAACGCAACTGCAAAGATGAATGTGGCTTTAGTTCGCTGCCTGGTGATATTATGCAGAGGACCATTTACTCGTATCGGGCAGATGTTTTATTTGTGTATCGAATATAAAAATCCGTTGTTAGTCCCAAATAACATTTTAAAGCCATTAATTGCCAAATTCTCCAGATTTATTATGCGCGATAAATTAGCTGCCTTAAGTGGTCGCTGCATGTATGTTTGGTCCGAGGGGCCAGACCAGCAGAGCCCAGATAACACGCACCCACTCGGAGATAAAACTGGAATAAAAAAAATAATAACCACGTAAAGTGTTTTGTGTTGCCCTTTTCTTGTTGTCCACACTGCGGTGTTAATTTATATTTTAACAAAGGAAGAGTTTCCGTTGAAAATCGTCTCATAAGATGGACGATAACACACACTTTCAAAGTTTTTTTTGAACTAAAATTTTATTGTATTTTTAACAATCAAAACCTCCCAACACATAATATAATATAGAACCAACTTAATCTATTGTTAAAGAGTTTTCTATTGCTGATTTAAAGGCTGGATTAACGTTGACAACTTTTGCCATTCAGGTGCATTAATTCGTCGAAATCTCCAAAATTCCAAATCATAGGATTCGTCATTAACTATAACATGCCGAAAAATCCATACCCTCTACAGGATTCGAACTCGTGTCCCTATAGCTACCCTAGCAGAAACGCTTGCCATTGGGCCAACCGAACCTATGGTTATACCCAACCAATGTCGTTATTCATAGGTTCACTTTACTTGAAAATGTTAGTTCCTTTCCAAATATAAGAATAATAATAAATGGACCTAAGCTGCAATGGTGCTGGAAGAATTAATGAAAGACCTTCCTCATTTTCAGTCACAAGATTGGAGAATCGAGTGTTCGAATCCTGATTTTGCAGCACATTTGTCTATTTCAATAATTCTCAAGTTTCCTAAGCGGTCTAACCATATGTAAACGTTGATACTGTGATACATATGTACTTAAACAAGCTCAATTGGCTCTATCTATATTCTATACTTTCAACCTATAAAATCATGGCTCAACTTTGGCTATTAATAATGGAACTAATTTCTGCTTTTAGAACTTTATTTGATAATAATAATCTTTATAATCTTTATAATCTTTATTAATCTTTATTATTTCCCAATACATTGGTTTGATTACTTAAGTTACTAGAAAAAATCCAATCTTCAAACCGCAAGGATATAAACAAGATACCTACCTCATTTGATGGTTTAGAAAGGTAACCATGCTGTTCGCTGCGCTAAATCTTGCTCAAATTCAAAGGCTTCAAATCCTTCTCAGGTCCATGGTCCATCCTTGCCCCTCAGTTTTGCATCTAAGAATTACAACACTATATTGGTAACAAATCGGAAAAAGGTTGAGTAGAAACCCTGGAAACTGCAACCGGAAGGTTTTAACATTCTGAACTCTAGTAAAAACGCGATCCCTTTTAAAATACTAAAAAACACATCAATATAAAGTTTGAAAATAAATACGCAATCTGTAACAGGATACGTACGTAACAGTTTGAGAATGTAGGATTGTGAAGAGTGTCAATGTGACTTATTTTTGTGGTTTATATTACACTTGGGAAAAAGTACGTGCAATTTCATTGACATAAACTACAAAGCCATGTTTACATCTGATTATTTTTTTTTTTCGAAAAAAAAAATCTGAATCTGGAAGTTTTTGTTTACCAATCACACCGTTTCTCATCACCAGAGAGTACGGACTTCCATTCTTTCCTATCCAAACAAACCTCTTTCGCTTCCTCCAAACACATAACATTCCGCATACATTCTCTTCTATTCCTTTTGCTCCTGACTTGGCCCACCTGTAAAACGGCACCGATATGGTCGGACCATGTCATTCGAGGTCGGCCTCGTCTGCGTGCACCCATTCTTTCAGATTTATATATCCTTTTAGTCATTCTCTCTACATGCCCAAACCACCTTAATTTATTCAATTTCATTCTACAATTAATAATCGAATCCGGAAGCAACACAATTTAAGTCATGTACTTAATGGTATTTTAATGGTTTTTACTGTGATGTTTTATTATTTTCAAACTTTTCTTTATGAATTCTGATGTTTTGAAAAAAAAAAGCACTGAAACAGAGAACTAATTTTCGTTTCGATTTTACCCCGTTCTCTCTGCCTACCCCGTACGGGACACGGCGTGATGGGTAAAAAAAAAGGTTTATAACTTAAATGTTAGTACAGCAATATAATATAAGTAACTACCTATTTCTAAACAAAAATAATTGGAAAACAGTACTTATTATCGATAATAATTCATAGTACCTATCAGAAAGAACGTCATCTTTGCGTGCAAAATAAATATGTAATTATCTTTAAATTTATCAAGTGCGTAATTGTTTTTGTACATCCGATATAAAGATTTTTTCAATTACGCAACTACTTACTAGACAAAAAATTTAGGTCAACTTCATTATTAAATTTACCTAACTATCGACACAAGCCCAATTAATACTTGTGGGATTTTTGCTTATAACACGCTTATACATTTCTAATTTTTAAGACCATACACATTTTTTCTGCACAGTGTATACGCGACTTTAGAAGTCGAGTTCTGAGGAGGAATTTCTAAGAAATTGATAAAGTCCGTGCGGCGAGAAGGGCCGCGTGTTTTCTGGGGCCTTGGCTGCTGTGGGGCGTCGCGTACAGCGTCGTACAGCGCCCATGTGCCAACTTCTCTTTATTATCCGACTAGCTTTCCCGACAGACGTTGTCCTGTAGTCCTTACTATGATTATTGATTTCGAATTTGTAATTTATACAAATATACGTTTATGTTTTAACGCTGAAAGTTTGAAAAAATATTCCATAAAAAATCTGCATACCAATATGGCAATTGTTGTCAGGTAAACAATAACATTGTTATTATAGAATTATTCATAGAGGCGGTGGCGTCGCAGGAAATCCGTTCCATACTAACTTTAATATTATATTTCATATAAGATATTTGCTACCCATTTTTTTATTTTTAAAAATTATTATTCTGTTATCCGGAGTGGAGAAGAATCCAATAAACCAAGCATCATAAAATTCTGTCTAGCCGATCGAGTTGTGTTCGCACTTACCCGAAATTCTTTTATATTATAGTATTATAGATATATTGAAAATATTGCGCGTGAGGTTAGTGTTTCAATGAAAATACCGAGTTACAAACGAACTAAACTAACTATTATATTAGATATTTTGTGGATTATCCTTGGAGGACAGAGGCGTGCATGCGCCCCTGTATAGCAAGATATTGACACATGGGAACAGCGAATAAAAGATACATTAAAATGCCTGTCTTTACCTAAATTTATTCCTTCATTAAGCCCTAACAGCTGTAGCGGTAATGGTGCACTGCTGAGCTGATAATGACTTTATGCGCCCGTTTAGTGGTTTCTTGTCTCCGAGAGCCTCACGGTGCGCCCAAGTGGTCCGACATAACAGTTTTACACAAAAACAGATCTAGGTATTGGATCAATCTGATGTTGCAAATCAACTAATACTTCATACAATAATAATTGAAAATATTGTGTTTTACCCAACAACGGGGTAGGCAGAGAGAACAAATCCATTTGATTCACTACGGGCTTGCGACCGTATCGTTTACTCCTGTTTCCATTGTCGATCTGTCAGAACTACCTAGGCATCCAAAATATTTTTCACTAGCCGAACCGCCCGTCGAACTTCGACCTAATCCAGAATAAAAAAATACATGAATTAAATACAGTTTATGACATAAAAACTGAATTAAATTAAAATTATAATTTATTGCATTAAATGTTATAAGTAATTATTGTTGATTCGGATGCGGGATGAAGTTCGACGGGTCATAAGTTTGTAATAAAAACAATTCCTTAATAGTTGCATAAATTAAAAAAAAATCAAGAGATGGCGGTGTAGTAGGAAATAAGTCACATGGGAAGCGTGTTACACTATTCTATATGTTGTTGGATGAATAGACTCCATTAAACCAAAATTATTATTACGGTAAGATTTGAAGTTTCTATAATTCCCACCATAGAACTTTGGACATGTTCAACATGCCTATAAATCTCACGCCCCCGGCAATAGGTAGATACTTGAACCCGCATCCCTGGTCATCCCAAGCAGAAACGTTAGCCACTGGACAAATTATTGACCCAACTCTAATACCTCCGTAATACCCTCTTAAGTGTATATTAACTATTGTCGGTAGAAATTATACCTACTTATTTCAATTTATTGTAAAGTAGAGATATCTATATTCTTTTGAAGAGATGAGAACGTTAAGCTACCAAATTTTAACGTATTGCAAAACATTGAAATTTAATATAAAAGTGATTAAAATAAACTACCCTTCATAACAAGAGTACTTCTGATCAAGAGGTCCTGGGTTCGAATGCCGTCGGGTCAGAGTATTTCAAAGTGTTTTGCAGTTGAAATTTCTACCCGGGGCTATTAGCGCCCGCTCAGATGGGACGGGTCCTGTTGGCTGAATAAAAATGTTTCAGACAATATTACCGACACTTTTGAATAGAAGATTTAGCAGTAGAAATTGTCTTAAAATTGTGATGAATCGTCTCCTAGACCCCGTGTCCGCGATCGTCTAGTACGGAACACTCTAAATAAATAATAGCGAGGATGGGAGTCCCGGAATAAAATGTGGATGAAAGGTACCTATAGGTAGTGCAGCAAGGGAAAGATAGCGTGACAGCTTAGTGGCCCGCGTTGTGTATTTATTTTATCTCCTTCAGTAAACTGGTTTTTACTTTTTTTAAATACACATTTTTGCAAATTTATCTGCAGCGTTGCACCGTCCCGTGAAATGTTTTTAATGTTTCCTTATAATATAATGACTGTTTTTGTGATAGGTATAATTCAGAATTCTTTTTTTTTATGAAAGAAAATTTTTTGAAAATGCGTGTTCACATTTACGTCACAAGCGTCGCGTTTACATTTTCACGATGAAATTTTAACTACAACAACGTTATTTTTGTCTGTAACATCGAATTTTCAAAACGTGAATACGCATACACTTCAATAATTGCAAAATTCTTTATATTTAAATAGGTAAATTTGATAACCTAGGTACATACTTTTTTCCAAAATAGATTAACATACTTAATGTGTACAAATTATAAATTCAGATTAACATAATGGAATTTATCACCCCACTAGACAAAGACTATTATCAAAGTAATTCCACCAAAATCTCAGGTTCTATAATTCTTTAGTTTTATTAAATTTTGTACAGATTGCTGTTTAAATTAGGTTGAAAAAATATATTATTAGCATTCGTACGCAGAGTCCTATCTCAGGTAGAACACACATAGGATTCAATATTATTATAAGTAGGTATTTGAAATTGTGAATAAATTGCCCTTGTTTCACCGCTCTAGGGAACGGAGTATAAATTAAATTTGAATCTTAATCCTCGAGGGACCTCCTAAATTAACGCGGGAATAATAATAAAAATAAAATGACAACTGGCCGTGCTGTTGGGCGGCTGTACGGCACTCCAGCACGAGACGGCCAGTGCCGTAATGCAAGCACTGGAGAGCGGCACCGGCGCGACTCGCTTACCGGATCTTGAGAATACTTTCTGCATGATACGAACAAATAGAATGAAATCAAAATCTTGGCGTGGCCGAACATTTCGAGGAAGGCCAGGTTAGAAGCAAAAGAAATAGGGGAGGTTGTATGAGGAATGGTATGTCGGTGGAAGAAGCGATAAAAAGTTGCTTGTATAGAAAATATTGTAGGTCCGTTCTCTCTGCCTTCCCTTCAAGCAATAGGCCTTTTTTCATAAAATTGATCTCGGCCAGAAATCTTAGTATTATGGAACAGAAATTAAAATAAGCATCGTCTACTTCATTATTAAAATCAATATCTTGCGTTAAGCGAGCAATAAGCGTATATCGCCGTAGGAGTGTGGACGAATGAGTTGATACTTCCTCGGATCGTTTAGCGCAATGACCCAAAGGTCAGGATTCGAACCCTGAGACAGTCCATTGTTAATAAAAAGGGAACGGTGGATTGTCATTTAGGATTTCGTGGTATTTTCCACATTTAAGGAATTTCTTTACAGAAATAAATACGAACCAACTCATTTTCTGAACAACTAGGTATCTTCTGATTCGTTCGGTCTTAATAACCGAATGCTCATAGAGACGCACGGTCTGAAGTCGTGATGGAAGAGTTAGCACCGCAGGAAGATATCAATAGTACTCGGTCGCTGATTAGCACAATATTACCTACAGTTTCTCCAAAACCTTCTAATTTACAAACTTGCAACAAAACAAGCATCAGTACCTATTGACGCAAAATTTTTGTCCACAGCTCTCTTGGCATCGCTGAACCAACTAGAAAACAGGAGACAGGGCTCCATTCCTACTTTGGACTACTCCAGATACGTCAAGAGATTCTCATCAGCCTTGGAATGTGGCTCATCCTACTGCAAAGACCTCGGCTACAGGGAGCACTTTCACTGCTTGGACTGCAGCGGAAGGGTCTTCTGCAAGAAGGAGGAAATGATAAGACATTTCAAGGTAAGAATAATTTATCATTGAATGTTTGGTAAACCATCTGGTAAAGTAAAATGGTTTAAAATGGAATGGATTTTTTTCATTTCAGTGGCACAAGAAACGCGACGAATCTTTGGCGCATGGGTTCATGAGATATTCCCCTCTGGATGATTGCGGAGAAAGAGGCCCCGGCTGCCCACACAACAGGAGCCAGACTCACTACCACTGCATCCAAGATGGCTGTGACAAAGTGTACATATCCACGTCCGACGTTCAAATGCACGCCAACTATCATCGCAAGGATTCGGCAATTCTGCAGGAAGGATTCCAAAGATTTAGAGCTACGGAGAAGTGTTCAGCTCCTCATTGCGCCTTCAGGGGACAGAGGACCACGCATTTCCACTGCAGGAGACCCCAGTGTCTCTACACGTTCAAGAATAAAGCCGACATGGGTGAGTTCAATGCCCAAGAATATTTTGATTAGCGTTTATACATATTTCTCTTTCAATATGAAAAGACTAAATTGGGATAAACTTTCAGAGAAACACAAGACATATCACATCAAAGACGAACAACTGGCCAGAGATGGATTCAAGAAATACATGAAGAATGAACCGTGCCCCTATAGGGAGTGCAGGTAAAATTTGGACCAACAATTCTGTGATGATGTTTTTAATCTTTTCAAGAGTCTCAATAGATAAATAACGTTTTTAATATTCCAGGTTCAGCAGGATGTGCAACCATATCCACTGCATCAGGCCGCGGTGCAACTACGTCCTCCACTCGTCAAGCCAACTGTTCTCTCATAAGAGGAAGCATGAGCGTAAAGACCAAGAATTGACCTATGGGTAAGAAAAACAATTCTTATTATTGATTATCTTAAGTAGGGTATGGGGCGTCCAGATTTTTGATGCCGTTTTAAAACTCTTGAACGATTATTTTCTTATACACGTTGAAAGAGTAAATATAGGATATTGCTCTTGACTCCAAATTCATAGCAATAATAATGGATCGGATATTTTGAACATGAATATTATTTTTTTTCAGAATTACTCCTGGTTTGGTCAACTCCATGTATCCCTCTCCTGAAGACAGTCCGATGAAGGGAAAATTGCAGTCCTCTTCTCCGCAACCAGAAGGGGATGATAGTTCCATGGGGGCTTCCTTGTTCCCTCCATCGTCCATGCTTCCTTCGCACTCCTCCCCACAGGATGATGGGCATCCACTGGTAAGTCCAAATTACATATTTCCCATTAATATAGATAGGTACATAATTAATTTGAATGTCCACTAATTCTGTGCTTCCTTTGACAGAACCAACTGATGATGGAAGAACTTTCCAAGAAGTATATCCTTACATTCGAGGGTGGTACAGATCCCGACGACAAATGTCACAAGTGCGCCGCTTTCAACAAGCACTTTCATTGCCTCGTTGAGGACTGCACCATGGCACACAGCTGCCATTCCACCATGCTCAAGCATGCCATGGAGCACGAACATCAAAACCAAGTGACGGAAGCATATTTCCAGACTTTTACAAGAAACAGCCCTTGTCCAAGTTCGTCCTGTCACCACATCAGGGATCAAACGCATTATCACTGCACTTGGGTGAGTTGTTTTGCATTTTTCTTCAAACTTCTGTGATTTGAATGTCTGAAAGAGCATTCTTTTTTAAGACTTTTTTATTGGATTTTAGGAAAACTGCGGTTGCGTTATCCTGCCGTGTGAAGAGCAGCCTTTCAGGCGACTAGAACACCATCGTCAGCACGCCCTGATATCTCCACTGTCTCCTAACCTCGGACGCCTTGCTCAAGCACTCAATCCTAATCCACTCCAGGCATTAGCCTCCAATCTACCTCATAGCTTAGTTCCCAATCCATTCCAAAATTTTGCTACAAACGCACTTCAAAACATCCCACCCAGCATCCTGCAGACACTACCTCCCAGCATTTTGCAAACCCTTCCACCCAGCGTCTTGCAAAATTTGAGTCCTAGTCTTTTGCAGAATTTGAACCCTACTCTTTTACAAAGCTTGAACTCGAATTTAGGACAAAGTGTTCTTCAAAACCCGCACGGACATGTAGGCCCAGCCAGTTCTCTGGATGAAATGTTTAGCAGGAAACGAGGGAGACCACCAAAGAATCGAGTTGTGGAAGTTTGGGCTGATCATGTAAGTATTCACTCAGGCTTTCTGCTCTCTGTTTATAATCAACTTCAAATTTATTTATAACTGTTTCTTATGAAATGTCTTCCAGGCTACACCTCAAGCCATATTCACATCCTTCAAGTTGCCAAAGAGTAGCCAATCTACGCCTGTGCCCACCTCTCCCGATTTCACAGTAAGTACTTTTAATTTTTTGAATCATCAAATCATAAGGCTGAAAATTGTACGTATATTAAAATTTTAATATTTTGTTTTACTTTTTTAGAAAATCAAATTCCAACACTTTGATGCCTATATGGCGCCTGACTCGTGCGCTTCCAACCATCCAGCTTGTCAGATCCGTTCATCGAGAGTCCACGTGCACTGTTCACACTGCGCATTCACCACCGAAGATCATGGTTTGCTGGAAGTACACTGTCGTGAAACTCATTCAGTTCTGAAACTCCTCGACACTTTTGAGTACTATCAAAGTTGTGACGACTGTAACGTCTCCAAGTGTATTAAGAGTCAACTCAGAGGGCATTTCCACTGCAACGCATCCAACTGCTCCAGTGTCATCACCCAGTATTCCGCACTGTTGGGACACAAGCACAGGACTCAAGATGAAGACTTGGAACTACCGAGGAAAGCTGAAGAAGTCAGAGATTATTCTCTCAAAGGGAGGGACGTTGTGGCCACGTTGGAAGGTTTTCACGGAGGCAATTTGTCTGTTAAAAACGAAAACGCCGAAGAAAGTGGTGCCACCAGCATTTCAGGTAATTAAATACAACTGTTAACCCCAAAAATAAGTAAAAAGCTCTCTTGAGTAATGCCAGAGCCAGATACATGAAATTAATTAAATATAATTTTTCAGTTGTTAAAGCAGCTGGCACCTTTTATCCTCTCTCTGGAGTCTCTCCATCACCTTCTCCGTCTCCTGCCCATGCTCGCCCTCCTAGCTCCTGTCAATCATGTCTGTCTCGTCCTTCAGATCAACAGGATCTCCCTTGCACACACGGATCCAGCAATGCAGCTTTGGTCTCTAACAATAACAACACCACTCCGCCTGGACTGGCAGCCACCAAGGTATGTTAACATTCCATTAAGTATTCATCAAGGTCAATTTTATATGCTATATGTATGGAAAATATTAAAATGGTTTTTGATTTTAGGAGACACTGGAGCGGGAATACCCGGAAATATCCATCCTTCCTTCCACAATTTCCCCTGCACCCATCTCCTCCTCACTGCCCCAGAGACATGCCAACGCAGCCAACTCTCAAGATGGAAAGACCACACCCACTTCTCAGGTATTAGAGAATCTATCATACAGTTTATTTTGATCCGCGATCCACAAATTTGAAAGTCAAAACATACAAACTATTTCTTTTGCAGGCATCCTCTCGAGGTTCAGGGTCTAATCAAGCGGACCCGGCACAGGCTCCACCTCTCTCACAAGCAGTACATAATTTGTTGTTGCACCAGTATTTAGCCCAGGCCTCAGGCAAGCCACCCAATATGCCAGATCCTTTGAAATACCATCAACAGATGGCGTTTTTAAGGCAAGTTTTAACATTTTATTTGATTTCACTAAAATGCGTGGTATGTTTTGTTGTTATAAATTTTCTAATAATCGTGTTTTTTCATTCTAGATCTCCATTCCCTCTCTACCCTGGAATGATGTATCCTCCAGAACTGCTCATGGAACAATCGGGTTTGCTGGGATCCACTTCTTCAGCTCTGGCAGCCTCGTTAGCACAAGAGAAAGAAGTTGAAATGGCTGCTAAAAGGTACGTTGTAAAAAAGATTATATTATTATACCATTATTCTTGATTATTCCAAATGAAGACTTGATTTTATATGTTTTTTTAGGGTTCACTCCATGAGGGGAGCCCCAAATATGAGGATGCTGAAGGACGAGCCCATACCCGAGGGTTACTTGAGGTTTAGGTTCAATGAAGATTGTGCTTATCAACACTGTGGCTACCGGTATGTTATAGACTACTTCATTCTTTAAACAGGGATATTCTGTGTGATTTCTCTGGCCACTTTACTGGCAGATTCCGTAATGCTTTACATTATTCATGGATTCAAATAATCAGGCTTGATGGATAGATGCAAACCAAGATGAAAAGACATGACCAGTAAACAATGCAACTGTCATACAGACACAAAAATAAAAATGTCACTTTTACAATTCATAAAAAAGAGAGAAAAAAAGTAATAATTAAAAGCTGGCTATCTCTTTTACTCAAATATAAAGATCTTCAAATTTTATATTTTTTCCAAAAACTTTTACTTAATAAGTTCAAGTAAGCTGATTCACTTCCACATGTTTTGCACGACTCTACGCAGAATAAAATAGTATAAAGATAAAATCTATATTCAATCTAATAAACCATCTGTATTTTTGTCTTTATTTGGCAATAGGACGAAAATATATCCTAATCTATATTATAATGTAAACAATGTCTCATTAATAAGGGTCCAGAAACCGAGGAAGATCCCCTTATACTCAATTGCGTTTTCAAAGAAATTTGAATTTTCATGAACTTTCGTAAAAAAAAATTGTATCAGAGAGCAATAAAGAATTCAAAGGAAGTATTTCATGATTGATTGATGAACACTGTATAATAAACTTATTCTGTTTGCAGAGAGCATCAAACCCACTTCCACTGCACCAGACGCGACTGTGGCTACTCCTTCTGCGACAAGACAAGATTCGTCCAGCACACCGCCAGACACGAAAGGTATTTATTTTATCAATAACACTTTGCATTATTTGATCAACTCATGGTACAATAGCTTATTGCTAACTCTTTATTTCACAACTTCCAGGTTGGACACTCTGATGGGAGGAGATTTCCAGCAGTACAGAGCCAACGTGTTCTGCGGGAGACATGACTGTGCACACGCTTCCAACTTTGGTTAGTATTTTGACTCATTCTTACTATTATGTCTAAACTTCTTTCTGTCCCTTCCAAACTGTAAATCAACTAAGGTATTCAACAAGTAAGTATTGAAAAAGCATTAAAAACAGGACGTCATAAAAATCGTGCAAGATTGAGCATGGTGGAAGTTTCTTGTTGCCTCCCTAAGCCCCTAAAGGGAGTATGTATCTATTGATAAAGAACAAAACAGAAGCAAAGTTGTCTTTGAAAATATGAACTCCACAGTATGACAATTTAACATCAATGATGTGCAGATTTGCGTGGTTTACAGATGTGAAACGTGGTCGGTCATGAACAAATATAAAGAAATGTATTATAAATTCAGTAGAGATATGAGCTCTACGAAGAATAGCATGTGAAAAGACTCTGTGGGAAAGGAAAACTGATTGAGAATATATCAAGAAGGATGTGGTGTGGAAGTTAGTGTTGTTACAAAGATGAAAGTCAATAAGTTGCATTAAAAAGAATTCATAAACATGGGTGTAAATAGGCGTGGGCTCGAGAATAATGTAGATCGAACACACAGATTTAGTCCAGAGTGTGATTGGTAAAAATAAAAGAATATCCAAATCTGAAGAGGTGTTTTTCGCTCGGACTCTGTAAGGTTTTTTTGTGTAGCATTTCATTAAACGTCATTTCCTATTTCCAGGATCCGGACAGAATAAGGCGTCACATTTCCACTGTTTGAAGTGTGACTTTGTCTGCACAGACACGAACAAAGTGGTGGCTCACAGGAGACAGCACCAGAAAATGGACAACATTCAGGCGGCTGGATTCGAGAAGTTCCTACCACGAAATGGTAAATAAACACTTATTTTAAATACAGATATTTGACCCAGTTGGATTTTAAATAGAGATATTTATCCCGTTTGGATTTTAAATACAGACGTTTGTCCCAGTTGGATTTCAAATACAGTTATTTGTCCCAATGGGATTATAACAAATTGGAATTGATTTATAACTAACTTGCCAATACTTGATACTTTGAAAATAACTCAAAATAGAATGACAATGCATTATTTTAATACTTAAAGCCATTTGATGTCCTACATAATTCTTTAGCAAAGCATTGGCCTATTTCAAAGCATTCCCCGACTGTTAGTATCTTAGATTTGCTCATTCATAATATAAAGGATAAGCGAAATCAATCCGGGCGTTCACACATAATGCCATGATCAGGTGATTCATTTTTATATAATATATCTAGTTTTTTTATAAATAAAAACCAATAGAGTTTAAGACAGTATTAGATAATAAGTAACCCTATATCTGTAAATTCCAGAGTGTGGATTCGACCCTCAGTGCATTCATTCTAAGAAGCAAACTCATTATCATTGTCTTCAATGTGGTTTCGCCGTCCTAGGTCTGTCCCAGATGACGTCCCACAAATACAGACATCAGGAGACGAGCGGACAGCAAGGCGCCGGGACCAGCAACTCCTGAATAAAAAAATTAAGAATTTTAAATGAAAATGTATTATTATCTTTTTTTTATAGATTTAACCTAATGTTTATATGTATTTATTTTATTTAGACCAAGTCTTAAGTTTTTAAGAACAAAAAATATTTAATTTGTGTGAATTCTGGGAATGGTGTGAATTCGTCAACAGTATTATAAATTCTGTACATTGTATTTGTATGTTTCTTTACAAAATATTTTATTAAAAAAAATTAGACATATCAAAATATAAATAAAAACACAAAATAATAAAGAGGCATTTAAAGACTAAAATTAATAACACATTTTTTAAATTGAATAATATGTAAATAAATTCATGATTTTTGTAAATACATAACTATTTATTATACGATTGCCTTAAATAAATTATCAATATTATTTGTATGAAATGTGTACACACTGACATTGTAAAAGGCACCCTTAGGCAATTATGTGCTCTCTATAAGCAATATTATTATTGTATTTTAATAATATAATTAATGTATATGATTTATAAAATTCATCTCTACCAAAACAGTATTTTCTGGGGAAAAAAAATAAAAAAATTATAATGTATAAAAAAATATTGTAATTTGTGGAAAATTTAATTGTAAATAAATCAAAGGTGTAAGTTTTATTTTATATTAGAATAAATTGGACTTAAAAAGTAATATAATCGGTGTTGTTTTTCCATGAATCAAAATTATACTGCAAACCTCAAAATTGATTTTCAAAAATTTTAACAAAATTATAAAAAGATTGTGTAATTAAACAATTTTATTATTATAATGAAATTTAAAGATGTAATCTGATAATTTGTTTAAAGTGGAATGGATTGTAAATATAAAATTATGTTGTGTGAATCTCCATTTAAAGTGGAATGGATTGTAAATATAAAATTATGTTGTGTGAATCTCCAACGTACAAAAATATAGCCATATTATTTCAAATAATTTAGACTGACGTTTTGTAAAAAAAATCATGTCACGACAGCTTCCGTTAAAATTTAACAATAATTGTACATATCGGATTGTGTAACGTTTTTTTTTTTTTTACACAATTTTCATCAACAATGATACCTTAAACATAACACATAACAAAAATTCAATTTTCCTAACTAAGCTCTAAATTATAAATCGTAATAGGGAATTCTGTAAATATGTTAAAAATTACACACTTTATTAAATTTATTGTAACTTTTATATAAGATTTTATACATCTTCCCACAGCATGACGTTCGACAGTTGGGAAATGAGTAATGTCTTTGCGAATGTAAAAGGATCATTTAATAACCAGAACTAAAGTCAGTCTTAACCCATACGCATCTCATTTGTTTGGAGAAATCTTTGCACTAAAATCCCATTTAAAATGTACTCACCAAATGTCACACTAGATGTTCATTTTAATTTTGTCAAAACAAAGTTATTGGTTGGAGAATCTTTATAAAAATTGGAAGTTAAGTAGAAAAATATTCATTATTGGAGTAAATCTTTTTTTTTTGTTTTGTGATTTTATTTTTTGTGTTTTTTTGGGAGTAAATCTTCTTTACCAATATTGATTTAACTCTCCCAAACGATTAGATGAGAAAATATCATCACAGGAAACGGATCTCATATCATAATCTTCAGTGCAGTTCTTCGACAAATTTTAAATTACATTTTATTTTTAATCATACAATTTCAAAATAACAAAAACGTGATAAAAATAACATAAATAATACAGCGCGCACGCAAACAAACATCAATAACAAAGATGGCGGCCTTACAAACCGCGCAGGTAAAATATCTATCCCTTCTTCAGCGGCGTGTATGCGATTTATTTTGTATAAAACTCTAAACAGTAAAATATTCGAATAAAAAGGTTTGAACTACAATAACATTATTCTAGGTTTTGCATAGATGGCAGTAGCAGGTAGTAAAATGGCAATATTCGTAAGCGGATGCAGGTCGGTACCACGTACCGATTGTGAATTTCGGCACATTTCTCTCGGTCGGTACGTAGTACCGATTGTGATGCGGATGGGTTAAGCTGTGTGACTGACTTCTGTTTGTCTATTGAGATTTTTTCCCAAATAAAAAAAATAAATATTTTTTGTTTTAAAGCTTATAATGGTTACGGTATCAGAAATTAATTGTAAATTTGTAAATGAATTGGGTGAATTGAATGAAAATATTATGAGTGTCATAAAATGTTGTATTGTATAGAATATATTTTAGACGAAGATGATTTTTTTTTAAATATGGCAACTTGAATGACAGTACAAAAATACTTGTTTTAATCCTACTGTATTTTATAGTGTTAAAATATATGGAATAATAATTAATATTATCAATGGATGCCACCAAAAAAAAAACTTAAAAACAGACCATATTTGATTTGATAACTTGAAAATCATAATCCCAATATGTGCCATAAAATCATTGATTTAAAATGTACTACGTGCTAGGTGCGGTGGGAGACGATAGGTTGAAGGGAAGGAAAAGTAAGTGATGATATCAAAAAAGCATTGCATTGTCGTAATGACTATCATGGTAGTCAGGTACGCTTTTGTTGTTAATGTAAGCCAAATTTAGTTGAATGGTTTCTTTAACATACGTCTGTCTCTTTCTATCTTGTTGTTTTTAATGATTGTTCAAAGCGAGATAGAAATAAAACAATTAAAATTGTGTCAGTATCTAGAGACTTTGGAAAAAGGTATTTAAATTAAATATAGGTAGGTGAAAGAGTAGCTACTTTTGAAAATACCACTTCTTTTTATCAAGATGCCGCTTCTAGAACGTAGTACATAATAAATCAATGCACAAAATACAATTTCACATACATTTAGGTTAGGTTGTATTTATGAATTTTTGTAGCATTTTACATGACCTCAGTAGGTGAATTCCCATATTTAATATTGTTAAGATTTAATTATATTATATAGTTTATAGCACAAAAATAACTTGAAAATAAATGATATTAATAATTTTAGTGTTGCTGTCAAAAAAAAAATATATATATTCTGTGTTTCTCGAGAGAATGATCAACAAATTAGACGAATTTAAAACTTTTTGGTGTAATTAAATGCAGATGTCAATGATGGATGTGACCAGCTTATAATTGAGTAAAAATGTTCAAATGTTCGTCATTTTCTCCAGAAATAGAGTTTAGTAAATTGAAATATAAGAAAAAAAGTGCCATGACCCATAAATATAACAATATTGTGATATTAAAATTTTATACACCGTGACAGTTCATTCTATGTAGTTTTGTCATATTGTTTTCTTGGCTTTTTGTCATGCAAGGTGACAGAGATTCTCAGTGTGCTTTGTCATAGCAAAAGTTTTTGTTATTTTTGTGCCATAAGATAGCTTTTAAAAAATGTGTGATCCTTCCGAGGCTATTTGATCTGAAGATCACTGCGTTTACAATTGTGCGTACGATGGGGAATGCTCATACAAATATTAAAATCATGAATTAATATTTATTCTTTAATTTGTACTTTCTTTTCTAGTCACTCTCTTCTTCAAACCATTCACATTCTTCTTCTATCTTCATTTGAATAATTCACAAACACACCCTCAAGACTCGGGGGTAGACCTCAAACGAAATCAGAGAAGGCCCTTTAAAATTGATTTTTGTAAAATTAAGAACCAACATTCTGAGAAATAACAGTTGATATTATCAAATAAAAAAGAGATATTTTTTAGGAGGTTTTTGAAAACAAAATAAAAAAAATAATCAATAAGAAAGGTGCCTCCCTTTTAAATAAAAAAAATATATGAATAAATTATTATAAATTAATAAATAGATAGATATATACTTATTTCTGAATCTCAAAGATAAAAAAAAAGAAAATTTATTATTTATAGAATATTATTAAAATAATTATATTATATTATTAGATGTTATTTATACCTAATAATTATGCATTTTTTATTACTTAGTTTTGTTCTTTTCGTAGCGTCTTAGTTTTGAAGAGATCCTTATTGTCAATTTATGTAATTTAATTTATGTAATCTCTAGTTTCTAAGTTTTACGTGTGTGTCATATTTCTTTTCTTGAAGCCATATTAAATAATTATATACAATATTATTATAATTTAGTGTGTATACGAGTTTGAGTTGTATATTTTTTTTTAAATAGTTTTATTGTTTTTTTTTTTTGTTGTTTTATTATGATTTTATAGAACTTATCTTTTATGCATTTTGAAACAATCATTAATTATAATTATAATTTGTCTCAACATTATAATACCTAAATGAATTATTTTCGGTTTTGATTTTTTTGTCACTGAACAGATGCAGTCAATAAAATAAAATGGATTGTTAAGTATTTTTTTTTAGATAAAAAATATAATAAATAATAAGCCAGATAATATGAATATTATGATTGAGATAGATTTATAAATGATAATTATTGACATTGTGGTCATGATATAATAAAAAAATACAGAAAATTAAATAAAGAGTACTGTTTTTATAATTGTATCTTATTGTTTATTTATTTGTTCCCCAAAACTTTATATTTTAGAAGAAATTTATTAGAAAATCCGCCATTTGCAGCGCATGCAGTTTAAATAAAAAATGGTCTAAAAGAAAAGCTGATAGACCAAGAAAAATCTGATTCTGAGAGACGTTTCAAAAGACCAGTCTGTAGAAAAATGTTAAAAGACTTGGTTTCTGTTCTTTGTCAATCTTGGAACGCATTGACTTCATCAACTATCGCATCGTTATGGAAAAAATAAGACTATTAAAGGGGTTTTAGGCAGTACTCGACAATCCAACAAATTTGATAGTACATTAGATTGGATTGGCCCAGTAGACTAATAGAGAAGGCTTTAAGCACTAAGTTCCGCCGGCTATACTCTCATCTATGTATAGAAGTGTTATTTATTTATTTACAAGCTGACTGGACCCCCCCCTGCTGGGGCCCAGGCGTCCGAGGCTTAATCTTGTTGCCTTTTCTGACCGGTGTGAGTTTAACCCACTTGTTATGGATATAACTTTTTTTGTAGTATCACTGTGATTTTTGATACACAGACTAATCAAGGCATTATTCAATCAGGAAAAATTGTTAAAAAAATCTATATGTTACGGAAAAGCGGGAAAATGGTGTTTGATATACGGAACGCTAGTAATATGTACTACTGTTTATTGGATGTTCATAGAACTTAGGCACTTCAAAAATAATTCACTATTTTCTGAAAGTATGTATTTGTAACATAGTAAATCGATTTAAATGCTATGAACAACCATACTTTTATACATAACGCACATCGTAGTTGTTCGTTTAATAATAATAATATAACAATTTTCTATACATAGGTGTCATTATAACCGGCGGAACCTTTGCCTTAGGCAATTTTTTCCAGTCAACCGGTCCCATACAATCTGAGACAGGCCAACCCCGGGTAAAAAATACTTCTATGACCCGACCGGGAATCGAACCCGGGACCTAGGATCTGAAGTCCACGCCAGTACAACTAGGCTACCGTACCGAGGTCACTTCTGTGCTTTATAATATGACCTATTACATCGAAACGGGATGTTTCTTGAAAATTGTGTGATGTGAGCCCTGGTTTTCGGTCTACACCCTAACCATAGGTTTCCAACAAACTCGTTTGAACACTCCTTCGGATTTTTAGATGGTCATATTCTCCCTCATTGATTTATAAAGTTGCCAGGCATTGTGCAAAGCCATAATATATTTTCAAGCTAGACTAGTTCTTGTCTAATCTGTCGACGCCTCCTATATTGTTGTAAGCTTTGGTAGCAGCTGGTTGATCAATTTGAATGTATCGATTAACTAGCTGATTCCAGTCTTGGCCGCTTATCCAAATGAGCTAATGGAACGCTGCATTCTTCATCATCACTTGACGAAGAGTTTTCATCGTCAACTTCTGCGTGGGCCCGCAGTTATGACCCAGAAAAGTTGTGTAGGGTCATTTCATTTTCATCACCAGAATCGTCATCAGTTGTCAGCATTACAATTTTTCCGCGGGAAAATAATTGTAATCGAGTCAGGAAAAGGATCGTCTGCATTTGCCTGCAGCTCCTCGATAATTTCATTGAGTGTCGAAAGTTGTGACGTGAAAAAAATGCGACACCCATATTACTAGCGTTCTTTTAACGGAACACCAAATTAATAGTTGAATTATGAATAGATAATATTAGAAAGAAGATTAGATTGCTATCAGTTTATAAACAGTATACTACATTCTTGCAAATTTTGAAATGAAATACTGATAATTAAAAATACATATTTCAGCACTCACCTTGAAAAACTCGTCATCAATTTGTAGTAAATAACAATGCGAACACAGTTCAAATTTCGAGCTCGATCGAGCTCAAAACATAACTGACCGACAAAGGGACATCTCAGCTAACGTGTAACATAAAATAATGTAATTCGAAATTACCCACATTAATTGTAATATTTTTATTTCTATGGTGATCCGTATATCAAACGGTAGTAACAAGTGGGTTAAGGGCATGAGGTGGGCCACCCCACGGCCCCGATAAGATTTTTTGATTACCTGCCTCTTACAGGATGCTCGAAAAACCAGCAAAAAGAACAGAGGTGCTATTCTAAGCTGGCAGCCCCATGGCTTTTTTTTTATTCTTTCTTGTGTGAGCCCATCACTGCTACCATTATGGGGAGGAGATGGCCTTGTCTGGGACATGTGTTAAGGATGCGGAATGACAATTGGCCGAGAAGAGCACTGTTCTTCCTCCCATCAGGGTCCCGAAGACGACGAAGACCCTCTCACACTCTGTTCCGCTCCTTCGAGGCAGAGCTGAGGGATTTGGACAGGGTGTGGAAGGAGGTCATAGACGTTGCGCAAGATTGGGCGAAGTGGAGGGCTCTTGTTGCCTCCCTATACTCCTGAGTGGGGTATAAAAGGGAGAATTGATTGATTCAGTTTATAATTTCTCATCAAGTGTTGCTTTATAAAATCAAAATAGTGTCTATTAATTTCTTTTGTTATACAGTGGGCCTGCGGATGTCCGAAAAATGTATGGGAAGGCAGTAATCTTATAATATAAATGAAAGTCGGGTTAGTGCGAACACTTATAACTCGAGATCGGCTGAACAGATTCTTCCGATGTTTGATTTATTGGCTTCTTCTCCGCTCCGGATAACAGAATAACTCATAAAAAATTTAAATTGGCATAAGAAATAATATACAATATGATATTTAAGTTAGTATGGAACGAACGACACGCCGTGGGGCTGTCGGCTTAGAATAGCACCTCCGTTCTTTTTGCTGGTTTTTCGAGCATCCTGTAAGATGCAGGTAATCGAAAAATCAGATCGGGGCCGTGGGGTTGACCACCTCACGCCCGTAACCCAACATTGGTCAAAAAAGGCAATAGGATTAAGCCTCGGACTTCAGCTGGTGTCCCCCATGATTTGACTTTGGCTCATATAAGAAACAAGAGCCTAAAGAAGACAGAATAAAATAAACAAAAATATAAGAGCATTATTTACTAGTTTTTTTCCTTAGGTACTCTTAAGAGTCTTGGTCCTCATATTTGGTGATTTCTATCGCAGACTCTTTTTCCAGGTTTTTCAAAAAGTGCAAATATTCACACTGCAAAAAGAGTGCCAGAGCAACATTCCGATTTAACTGATTAGAATAACACACTGGTGATCTTGTTCAAAGTTATCGTAATCCCTGTAATCTCCAAACCGAAATCCGCTTACCTATGCTCTCAAGAGATTCATCCATAGTGTTATATAAAGTACAATAAACAAATTAAACTAAAATATTGTCAACGTCTGTATTCAGTGATAATAGGGTGAAACTGCTGATCTGGCCAAAATATTTTCATGGGAATCAAATATGATGACCCACTGCAGTCTTTGAAAGCAATGACACGACACAGAGTTCATTGGAAGAATTGTTTGTGGGAACAGTTTGTGTCTCTTCGAACTGCACAAAGCAATCCTCGTAATAACCACAAGTCCTGTGCGGATCTAAAGGAATGTGTTTTGTTATGAATGTATTGTTTGTGTACGGGGTGTTGTGTAGCAGTTTTGTTTATTCTGATCTATCCGTAGTCATAAAGGAGTTAGATCTAAGTGATGCCACTTGGGAAATTTACAAGGTAAATATTATTTCTAAGTTTATATCAATCTTTTACCTTATTTTTACTACCCTACACTTAAAGATATCATACTTAAGAAATAGATAGAGATGAGCAACATTGCCATTTACCAATTGATTATTAAACAACTGAACGTGGTAGCCTAGTACAGGTCAAATATCTTTATAGCAAATAGTTACCGAAGTAACTAAATTTTCAAGTATAACAAATCGTCACTTTGTCCCCAAAAAACTTCCATATAAAATGTACTGAACCAAAATTCATTGTAACGAAGTCGATCTCAGTATTGCGAACTTTTTTGTTTTAAAATTTTAAAATCATGTTACAATTAGGCAATAAAATTTCTCCGACTTCAGTTTGTCCTTCACATTGGCGAGTTCGCGAGTATATTTCCTTCACGTGATTGATAAATCCTTGAAATTTGTTTTTGTTCTCACTTAATAATAGCAATAATAGTTTATTTTTTGACATCAGTAGGTAATAATATGGTGACACAAAAAATTATAAATGCGTCATTTCCAATATATCCAGTATTGTGAAATTTCATTATAACGAAATGATCCTAATGGTCCAATGAAGTTCGTTATACCGAGATTTGACCTGTAGTATGTTTGCTTACTTCGGATCAAGAGGTCACCAGTTGGATTCCCACTCCAGCCAGATTTTTTGTGTTATACAATTAAAATTTCTATACGACAGATGACTAGAAAAAATTGCCTCAGTGCCTATATCTACCTACCAAGGTCGGTAAATAATTTAAGCAACAATGTAAAATAATATTGATTTAACACACTAGCTACTCCACAATAAGACGTACCACAGTGCAGGTCAAGAGAAGTTGGCTAAAGACTGCTGGAAGGAGAACCACCATCACATCCACTCCCACAACAGAGGCGACCATGGCTACACTCTCAAGGAAAACCATCTCATGGATCTGGTGAGTCCAAGTCTTTAGGTCACAGGGCATTTATATTGCAAAGCAGTCAAAAAGTATGCACTCACCTATATGATTGATCTTCTTCAGAGCACCAAGCAGTATCTCCGACGTATCGTGAAATTGGTTGGAGGAGGACATCGCCACCATGAGCCTCATGCCAGACACAGTTTATCTGAAGAAGTCCTCTCTACAATTCAACCACCAGAGAGTGTGAGTGAATTTATAACCTGTTAACATCCAAGGCACAATATTTATCAGATTTTGACTTTCGGGGTAAACTAGCTGAATAACGGCTTAAAAAAAGATCATTTCGAATATTTGGTTAACGGAAAGGTGAATTTTCCTAAAAAACGACAGTCATGATCCTGTAATTTTAACAGCTAACATTAGATGCATATCTTAGAGGTGTAAACTAATGTTGTTTGATATGTATATAAATTTTTTAGCCTAATATTTACGAATATTGTTTAATATGAATAACGTTAGAAGTTAAATTGTGGTAGACCCTCTCATACAATATTATATTTCCATGATGCTGATGATGTCTCAATGTTGTCTCTAATGGAGCCTTAAAGATACCAATGAGTGATGTATTATTCGAATATATATTTATTTTCTCATCACATCACACATAAATCACAGCCTTAACTATTGATTTTAATCCATAGAAAAATTTCAGTAAAACAAATAGCTATTTTTTGAAAATTAATCATCTTTTGAAGATGTAACTTGTGTATCACCTAATTTTGTATTATTATAACATATTTCCAGTTGGATTGGACAGAACTGGGCTATCAGCCAGCTATTCCAAGCCAAAAGCACTGTGGAGGATGCTATGCATTCAGTGTATCGCATGCACTTGAAGCACAACTATTCAAGGCTACTGGTTATATAGAGTCCATCAGGTGAGGATACTATATATGGAGTACTTTTAGTCTTTATCTAATCAATATAGTCTGTCATGCCCACATTGTCCATTACTGACTTTATTGTAGTGAACAACAGATGATAGACTGCAGTTTGTCTTATGGTAACTATGGTTGCAACGGAGGTTCTTTGAAGAATGCCATGAAATATTTGCAGGACAAAGGAGCTATGAGATATGAAGACTATCCATACTTAGGCAGAGTGAGAATTTTTTTGGTTATCATTTCAAAATATAATACATGTGTGTGTTATAATTATTATATCTATCCCTATCCGACCAATGTGGTCATCTAACAACTTTAAGTTTACAACTTTTGTCATTTATGTGGTCTTATTCAAATCCTGAAATTTCATTGAGTTTGACCAAAATTTACTTTATAAATATAATAGTAGGTATATTATTAATTTTTATTGTACAGTCAACTAAATGTCGTTGGAATCGTAGACGTGTGATAGCCAACATAACCTCATGGGGCCCATTACCCCGCGGAGACGAGTCTGCCCTGCAGAAAGCTGTTGCCCACATAGGACCCATCCCAGTTTGTATAGACGCAGCTCCTAGAACCTTCAGATTATACCAGTGAGTCTCCTTTTTGATACCTAATAATTCTTCTGAATTTCATTCTAACCCTTTTTGTTCAAAGTCAATAGGATTCCCATCTCCTAGTAGCAAAACTATTGTTTTTGGTCATGTTACCTAACGTCTCTTTTGACCACTGATGTGGAGGTACGTTGTGTATTTTCCACATTACTAGGAGTAACCTCCACTCCTCCACAAGGTAGTCATGCATCCTTCGGCACACGGATTTTTGGGTAGAAACCTTCACTACTTTCGGAATTATGGGATTAGGTGAGTATAGGAAGGCTTTTAGAAGGAAAGAGAATAGATAGAGGTGTAGAATATTCTCTGCATGTTGGACAGCCATGCAAGGCGCCCCTTACTCTTGTCTACTGGTCAATCCTACCATCCACTTTGTGTCAGCCTGTGGCAACACCGCTAGAGTTGAATTTCTCTTATATTGCACATTACATTTCCATAGACCCCATTCTGACCATTTTTAAAATAATCTACTTCCAGCAATGGTGTTTATGATGACCCGCAGTGCTCATCCAAATCTGTGAACCACGCCATGCTGGTGGTGGGATACACTCCCACATACTGGATTCTGATCAACTGGTGGGGACCCTATTGGGGAGACCAGGGATACATGAGGTACGGTGATTATAACAGCACTATTTATTTTGTTGTTGAGTAATACGTAACAATGTTACATCTTTATTACATAGATGGCTCTTTCAAAGTATTGAGATTTTTATTTTTACGTAACTTTTTTTTGATAGGATCAGAAGAGGCGCCAACAGATGTGGAATAGCCAATTTTGCAGCTTATCTCACGGTTACATGAAGAAATAACGTGTTAACTTAAAAATAATAAAAGGAATGCTATTTGGTAGTAGAATGTTTCAAATATTTGGCTGTGATAAAACACACAAATGACAGCACATCTATATGTAAATAGGAAAAGTTTAAATTACATAGGTACTTAATGCGAATTAATGATAATAATTATTATTGTTTTCTTAGTTCATCATATTAATTACTCTCCATTGAAATATTTTACTCACCTTTCATACTTATTATTTTAACTTAACACGGCACAGCAAACTCCGAGGGAAGTAATTTTATTGGTAAACAAAACTGACAGTTGTGTAAGTGTCTAAATGACTTTTCCAAAGACAATTGAATAGGTAATAATAAAAATGCAGAGACAATAGTTTTTACTTGAATGAACCCTTCTCAATATTACAGCTATACCTGTTTCTTTTATTAATTATATGCCTTTCATTGTGATCGATTCATTTCAGTTGACCTATGTGCATGTTCGTTCAAAATGTGAAAGATAGTCGAGATGGTTAATGGCTTGTTTACACGGGCTTCGTAGCTAAGTGCTAAGTACTTGTCGCTAATACTAAGCCTGAGAAGTAACCATTTACACGTTGGAGCCAGTAGAAGTTATTAGTGACCAGACATTCGAAATGGAACGACCATGTACAACTTGTCGAGTTGTTTACATAAGGTCAACAAGCGACAACATGCGGATCAGTTATCGACGTGTCGCTTAGTGTAAATACGATCGATTTCTATTCACTTGCACTACTCACAAACAGTAATACTAAGAGCTAATCTCACAGTTTACACATTGAGGCTTAGTATTAGTGACAAGTACTATGCACTTAGCTACGAAGCCCATGTAAACCAGCCATAGACGGCCACGTGGATTTTGACATTAGCCGGGAGGCATAAACATAAACAAAAAGTTTAAGAGTTGGTATGAGTGTGTTTATAAATAAACCCATCACTATGGTTTGTATGTGTGGTGTGTGTGTGTCGCCATGGCCGCCATTTTGCATCCAGCCTAATGTCAGATGACGTCATCCTTTAATGGTCTATAAGGCATGTTGAAAGAACGGACAACAATAATATAGGATAACAGAATGTATAAGGTTGAAAAGGAGTGGGAAGGAGTACAAAAAAAATGCTGAAAGGAAGGATGTAAGAAGGCGTAATCGACTGGGTATGATAAGGATATCGTGGAAGAGTGGAAGGCAAGTTCAAAAGTAAAATAATTATGCAATAGAAGAGATTGTTTGAGCAATGTCGTATTGGTGAAAAAAAGTGTGTCTAGATTCTAGATAATGTAGCAGTGTTGCTATAATACCTGCCCGGGTTTCGCGACGTGTGTCCGGGTTAGAGATGGGACTAACGGCTTAAATTCAAAAACGTTATAGCCATTTCGTTAATTGAAAATAACGTTAATATTAAAAGCTGAAAGCTATTTTAAAAAATTTGGTATCTGGGATCTTAACTTTTTCCTAAAAAAAAAAGATCCTTTTCTCAGTTTCATAATATTACGTGACATATACATAATAGGGGTAGGCTATTATTTCCCTGACTATTATTTTTATTCAACTATTATTTATAAATAACGTTTAATATTAATAACGTTAGATATGTTATTTTTATTTAGCTATTATTATTATCGGCTGTCGTTATAATGCCCATCTCTAGTCCGGGTGTCCGGGCGAAACTAAAAATGTCCGGGTCGTAGCTTTTTTTTAACGACTTCTTTATTTTTTTCCGGGCACCAAATTTTTGGAATGACCTTCTTCAGTGAACTTTCATCTTTCCGGACCAACCAAATTTTCAGCGGCATGATGGGTAAAAAAAGAATACGCAATGCTTTACACAAAAAGAAACCATTGTTAGGGTAGTGTTGGGAGTACAAGGTTGTATTGCAAACATGTTCTAACCGCTTTCAGATTGAGCTCATGATAGGTAGGCAGTAGGCACCTACACGAGTAGGCAGTCTGTGATGTAACGCTGATTTGAATGATCTATTTATAGCTGGTGCGTGACCAATGAATGGCTGTTCTGGGTCATCGTGCCAGATGTGGGGATACCTACTTCAGGAGACATTCATAATTAGTTCACAAGGAACTATAAGCCGAGACTTCAATGGCAAAAATATTTATTATGGTATACATATAAGTTAGGGTGTCCCTTATTTTTCAAAGTTTTTATTTTAAAACGCACATGTCCTAATTTTGTTAGTTTGACCCTAAAACAGCCCCAAATAAAATTTGATGTCAATATGAGCACTGCAACCAGTGCCGACATGAGCTTGAATATTTCCATACATTTTCACTATTGGCTCCATACACGGTTCGCACACTCTAACTATATGTCGCTTATTTACGACATGTCGGCCAATTTTTCATTAACCAATAAATATGGTTTTTTATTGTGAACATGGTAGTGGAACTAAGGAGCACTAAAAATTATACTTTCTAAGAGGTAAATTTAAAAATAAGGGTGCCATAATAGCCATCTAATTGTCGGGCTCTTGCTTATTTTTCAATATCCTCTAATTTACGTTTATTGTCAGTGAAATAGAAATTTTCGTCTATCGAGTGTACATATATTATATTTTGGACAGCGGCTAGAATATCCAATAAAGCCCCTCCCATCCTTGTAGCGAAGCTTGTAAATCTTAATGAAAATGTATGGAAATATTCAAGCTCAAGTCGGCACGGGTTAATGTCATCGTAGAATGTTAAAATTTTGCACATAAAATAAGGCTTGATATAATAAATAAAAAAAACTGAAGGGGTGTCCGTTTTAATATCTTCAAAAAAAATTTTTTCGGTCATATAAGGGACACCCTATAATATAAGTATATTATATACTTACCTATTTGTTTAGGTAAATGAGACAAATTACAACTATAAAAAGTACAATTAAAATTAATCTTTATATTTACACACGATGAAAAAAAAATTTTGCATTATTTTCATTAATACATCGGTTTGCATGTATTTTTTGTTTCTGGTGTAAAATTTTATAAATTAAATCCTATTACCAAAACACAGTCGATATGATTCGGCAACTTACGTGCAACTCCGAGAAAAACTGAGAGGCGTTCCAGAAAAAAGATGCTAAACTAGCTTTTTTAATTAAAGGACCTTCCACAATAAAACGTAACTTTCAGTTTCTTTTGTAAAGGACTTGCGGAATGAAAGTATGTAAAAGTGCCAAAACAAAAAGTCTCAAATATTTGACTTGTTCTAAACAAAAATTTTCGTGAATATTTTTTCTTCTTTATGTGCCCTGACGGCTCCCCCCAACGTTGGTGATCCCTTCGACGAACTTGTCCCTGTCCTGTGCTGCCTGGAACAGCTCCTACACAGTTCGGATGCCTGTCCACTCCCTAATATTGCGCAACCAGGACATCTGTCTCCTGCCAGGCCCTCGGCGTCTCTCTATTTTCCCCATCAGTATAAGATGAAGAAGGTGGTACTCTTCTCCTCGCAGTACATGGCCCACATATGAGTGGTGAATATTTAAAATTCTATATTTAAAAACTTAGTAGGTACTGTTTCACCGACCGTCCCTTTGAGTTAAATTTCCAAAATTTAAGGTTTAAATAACTATATTTTTCCGTTAAAATCTTTACACAAGATTTGAAAATTTTAGAAATTCAAAATAAATATACTTATTTATTCTAGAAATCAGTAAATAGTGTATCTATCATTACCAAATTTATACCTGCAAAGATCAACGATGATTAAAAATCAAACGCAGAGTCTGCGTTATGTACATGCCAACACAAAAAATGCAATACCTACTCAATTGAATTATTATTTAGATACTAGCTTATACCCGTCTTGCTTTACGTTTTTGATTCCGATTGTCAGGCTTGATCGGTAGGTAATTAAACAGGTTCTAGTCTAGCTTCCCATTGCTTAACAGACCTCTATAACTGACATAAGCACAGAAAAAGAAGAACACTTTTACAATTTTTGTTTTACCGACCTCATAATATTATACGATTCCTCATCGGGACGGAATGCCATATTTATGTAATAATAATATTATACGAACCTACCGACATAATTTGCAAGTTTTCATAGAGAGAGAGAGAGAGAGAGAGAGAGAGCTCTGTGGTTTGAATCTTAGCTACATTCCCTAATGTGTGATAATTAATTAGGCATTCCACCCATAGAGGGTGATTTGTGCTATCTGTCAAACTTCAAAATGGAGGAATCATTTTGCAATTTTTTTCATTAAATCTTTATTTATTGAGAATAATAAGATTTGAATAACATTTATATGTATAACAATCAATCTACAATTATTTTATTACATTTTCATACCGTAATACCAAGATTCCATTCAACGTTTACATGAGTAATTTTGTTTCCAAAAGATGGCTTACAGTCTTTTTGAGAAATTTGTATGAAGATCCTAAAAAAATAGAGTTTTTTAAATAGCTCTAAATATATTAAAGTTAATGCAGCAAATTGTATTTAAGAACCTTCTCAAGCAAATTGCACCGCTCTGCGCAGATTCATATCTGACGTAGCATTTGTATTTTGAGCGTGATGTTCACATATACGATAGAAAGCAGACAAACATTTCTGAATTATTATGTAGATTATTCCCTAACTGTGTATTAATTAGTGTTTGTATAAAAGAGAACGGAGACAATCCAATGATGAGGTTAAATGACGAACCAGAAAGAGACGGCACCCTTTGGGTGGTCTATGTAAGAAATATTACGCAGAAAAATTCATGTACGTAGTCTAGTTTTTATTGTGAATAAAAAAATGACGCCGTAGATTGTTGTTTTGGGGAATAGGTATTTTTTTTTCTATAAATAGATTGATTGGTGTTATCACGCTGCCAACTTCACAATAAAGGAAAAAAACTAAAAAATAATTAAGTATATTTATCGATAATTAATTAGGCACTGCTGTCCAGTGGCGGGAATATTCCCGGAATACTAATAATAATATGTAGATTTGCTAACACCACGAACCAAGTTACTGACAGAGAAGAAGTTGTCAATTTTCATACTGTATACTAAATGTATGTACACTACTACTTTTGTTCCATATTTTACCCCAATTGTTTGTAATTTCGTTTTTTGGGATTCCTAGATAGTTGTTTGATTTGTAAGTAGGTTCATCGAATAGGTGAAAACTCTTGGTCTTCTTATGTTCACTCATAATTTGACCTCCAGAAACTGAGTGGATGATATATTTAAAGCATCTCCGCATGCTGTGCATCTTGCACAGTACTTTAGATCAGTTTGATTGGTTCTATGAGTTTTCAATACTAAAAATAAAATTAAAAGGGAGAATATATCAAACACATTGGGTGCTGTTAAGGAGAATTTCCATCATAATCGCTACAAACAAGTAAAGTAACATCTGCATATACCTACAAATTGTTTTCCCTACATGTTAGCAAACCGAAGATCATCGATGTACAACAAATATAATAATGGACCCAAAATCGACCCCTGTGGAACTCCAACCACCTGTGACTCAATTTGTCATGGTTTTTTGTCTAAGTGATAACTTTTCACCAGTTTCAGCACATTCGCCCGAAATGTAAGTCTGTCAAACGATCATAATACAGTTTCATAATCGACAGGATCGTTCAAACGCCTTTGACAGATCTATGGTCACTCGTACAATATATTACTTTTACATTAGGTGCTTAATTTTCTGTTTATAAAGCTTATTGTAACCATGCAGTAAAGAATATTAGGCATAATCTACTACCATTGTAGAGATTTAATGGGAATTTTTTCTAGGAAACTCTAGGATCTAAAGCATTTTACTGAGTTTACATAAAGCTCTTGTTATCTGTGTTACGCCACTGCGTGTCACGTCCCTGTCATGATTTATGTGCGTGTCAAACATGCGCAGGACTTTGTAAATTAATAATACTCTTCTCTACATAGATACACACGATCCACATCGCCATTATACTTACAAAATAATCTCTAACATAAAAGTATACCTATCACAAAATTTTCTTTTCAGCTGATACTTGAGGCTTGAGATAGGCCGTTTTGAGGTATTTTGAATTTGATTGATTTCTGTGCCTATTCCATATAGGTCCGTGGAAGGTTGTATTATCTGAAGGGTGATTCGAATGTTGTACCTTTCTAATCTAACCGACCTGAAGGATACATTGCATATCATCTTCGGGGTGTCATTGGTGGGCACAGAGCTTGTGTCGTGATGTGGTTGTGGTTGGTAGGTTCCAGGCTTCAAACCCTAGATCTTCATTTTGTACGATAATAAGAAAGTCAGCCCCCCAAACAGCTGGGCTACTCACAAACAATTCAAACTAACTATCCCAATCCCTTACATTCTTTCCTCAAATTCTTCTTCCTAAATTATCTTCTTTATTAAATTGGTGATCTCAACTGATCTGCTACAAGTTTTCTCTTCTCTCCATTATGCCGCTGACAAGGTTTTCTGGCAGAAATTCATCTCTAACTATTCAAGTAATTCTGAATGATGGTTTCATTGCAATGAAGATAGTAAAAAGGGGGAGTTTTTAGTCGATAGGTCTGCCTTATATGGTAGGAGAAAACCACCACGACTGTAAGGTTTTTCCGCCCACTATAAGAAACTCTTCTAAAAGTTGCCAATTTTTTTTCAGGAGGTGCTAATGTCAATTCTAAAATGCGTGGATAAGCACCCAGGACTGAGCATCGACTCCGACGATTATTAAATTTGTGAATTCAGCCCCACAAAGAAAGTCAATATTATACTCCACCTTTCTTCCTCATTCTTATAAAAGTTTTTTTTTAATGGAGCTGTTTTCTATCTGCACAAATTTATGATCAAATCGTGCAATGTACTTTATTTTTTATTTATTTTTATTTATTTTATTTCCCATATCAATAACATGAGTACAAAGTACAATAGAGTAGATAAATAAGTACAATAGTCAATAAATATAGTACAAAGTAGCTATATAGATATATTTTTTATTTTGGGATTTATTATCTCACTAGGCAGATGCCTGTGCCGAGATAATACCTTTTTTTATAGAAATACTGGAATAGTACTTACTAGACTAAATCTAATAAAATATAACAAAGAAAATAAAAAAGAAAAACCTTAAATAAAGTATACTTTTGAGACTAGTTGCATATACGAGTATGTAGGGTTACAGTGGCATTCACCCCGATCTCCTTTTATTCAAAAAATATTAAAAAAAATAAAAAAAAACTCACGAGTGCAACTCAGCATCGGAAATGCAGGGAAAAGTCCACAAGAATCCACAACAACGCAAAAGGCGATCGATCATCACAGACAAGTAAAATTCATAATCATATACTTCATGTTTTACATCAGTGAATCATTCGTCTACCTCAACACATACACCAGAATTCTCTCTGACTCCTTTATTCCCTTTTCTAATAACCAGGTGTTTGTTAGCTTTTTGAGGTTTAGACCACCAGGGCTCAAAGAGTCTGATATATCTGCCATTATTTTGTTATATATTCTAGGTCCAAGAAATGTGAGGTGTCTCTGCGGGAATGTCGTCTTTACGGCTCGCGGCTGGAGAAGACGTTTGTTTCTTGTGTCAGCGGTCAGCATATATGTGTGTGAAGTATAGTCTGCGATATTTTTATGTACATACAGCACTGATGATTTTATATACAGCTGCCTAACATCCAAAACTCCAAACTCAGAGAAGAGCAGTTCTGAAGAATATCTGTATATATATATATTAATATCTATACTTACGCTAGTATTTTTTCTTATCTCGTATGATGTTAATGAATGGCAAATAGAGGGATACTGAGCGCCTGGCAGGAGACAGAATATCCTTGCTGCGCAATGTAAGGGTTGGTGTCACCAGGTACATAGATGGGCTGTTCTCCTGTTCCTCTCTGCAGATGAGACTGCATGTGAGTGTGGTGAGCTCCAAGACGACGACCACCTCCTGATATGCCCATTGATTGGGGAAAATTGCTGCCTGCAGGACCTTGTCCTGGCAAACGACAAGGCGATGACTGTCGCTGCATACTGATGTGGCAATGAATAGGTCGGATTTGGAAAGTAAGTAAGTAATGTAAGGGAGCGTGAGAGTAAAGGAGCTGTTCCGGGTAACTCAAGAAAGGGACAAGTTTACCGAAGCGATCGCAAATAAAGGAGGATGATGTAATGTAATAACAAAATAATTTAAAATAAGCATTCAAATTCCCAAAGTCCAACATTTTTCAGATAAGAACCTCTACATTATTATGTTTGTTCAAATTACCACAGTAATAATACTTAACAGATGTGTATTTAGCTGAACAACTCCAGTAATCCTCGAACCGATCTTTTATAGAAAAGAAGGATCAATGTTGTGTTTGCCTTAAGAGGGCATAAAATGTGATTAAAACAGTTGCAGATGCTCCAGCCAGAAATTCTGCTGCTGATTGGGAATGTTGGTGAACAAATTAAATTGGAGATGACAAATGATACAAACATGGTATGAGTAACAAATAGAAGGATGAAGGTATGTAATCAAATTGTGATTAAGGATCAACGGGTCCTTTTGATGACATATCCATTCAAGTATTTTAGACAAAGGATGCTGGGAAAATTAATCTGCATACTTAATACAGAAGTACAGAATTAAAAAAAAAACAATGACAGAAAACACATTGATGCAATCAAATATTTACCTCACACATAAGATCAAGATTGTTTGGGTTCTGTACCACTAGTTTATACTTATGTTTTCGATGATCGTTTCGATATTCGATCATCGAAAGAGTTTCGAAAAATTTCCATACAAAAATGATCGAATGATTCGATCGTTTGATTTTTGTACACTATGTGCACGCTAATAAGCGCTTATAATAGCGTGCAATTAGCTTTCGATAAAACTACTAGCCCCACTGTTTTATACTGCACCGCTTAATCGCGTGGTGCCAGCGACTTTCACGCGTAACTAAGACCCCTCCGATTGGAAAAGAAAACCCAAAATTACAGAAATAGCTAGAAATATAGGCATATAGGCTGGGCAGATTTTGGAAAAATACAACTTATTCCCATCGACAAAAATATCTCAATAAGTTTGAGAAAGAAAAATCTACAATTCTAGCATCAGCATCATCCCATAGAGGCAAATAACTCTAACAGAAAAAAGCATCCATAGGGCGCAAGATATAGAGAATAGAGATGATTGGAAATGTTACAAAAAGGTGTAGGAATGGCTTAGTAGAAGATGCCTACTACGTAAAGTAGACTTTAGCGGAGCGAGCTCACTTCATTCGTGTTTGTGTATGTAATTTCTTCAATTTCCTTCCTATGCAGGACTTCCGTCATACAAAAATATTCCTCATGTTGAGATGCTCTGTTTTACGCTAAAACTCGCGATAATCGGTTTTCAGCGTCGTCGGTTCGTGCTCCAAGGGGCATCACTGTTGGGCCCCTGCGCTGGACTATGCTCCCAGCATCTCTCAGGGTCTCACCACTGTTATCTTGTATCATAATATGAAGGTAGGTACCTACGTGAGTAAGAATGAGTGACATTACTATGTAGGTACATAATATAATATGATGTTTACTTATGTATATCGTGGAATCTGACGTCTAGACACTTCACCTTTATAGGCTGATACAAAACACTTGCCCTGCTAACCACTATACATACATAATTAGGGTACCTATTTATAGGTACAGATAGGTATACACTTATGTATAATAAGTAGATACTAAATTTAGTTTCATAAAATAATTGCCGTGGGGTTGACGGCTAAGAATAGCACCTCTACTCTTTTTGCTGGTTTTTCGAGCATCTGTAAGAGGCAGGAAATCGAAAATCAGATCGGGACCGTGAGGTTGACCACTTCACGTCCTTAAATCTCAACTGGTCAGAAAAGGCACAATGAGCCTTGGACGCCTTCAAGCGCAATGGAGAGCTCTTGATGCCTCCTTATGCTCCTGAGTGAGTGGGGCCTAAGCCCCCGCATTGCTGGTTGGTTTGTGGGTAGTTCGCGGCGGGCTTGATTTGTCCGGGGCCGGCTTTTTGGTTTGATTGCTTCGATCGAGCTAGGAGTACGGTTTCGTGCGTGTCGGATTTTCTGCAGATTGGTCTCCACCGGGCTGGCTTGCGGTGTGCGGGGTGCCTTAAAGGGAGAATGTATGTATGTATGTAGGCTTTTATCAGGAGAAGGTTGTTCTCATAGAAAAAAAAAATGAGAAAATTGTGTGGGAAATTATAAAATTAAAGAAAACTCAGAGAACCTTCATAGTACTTTTAGCAATATAATTTATATTCCAAAATTGAATTAAATTAAAGTTTGACAGGAACTGTCAGTTGTGTGCAGAACAACAGATAGTTGGTGCGATTGACAGAATGTCGATAGAAAATATATGGTGTGAAACAGATGCATCGATCTAAATTACATTGATTAAAAGGTAATAAGCTAACCATTATACAAATTCGAATTGAATATTCATAGTTAGGAACACAGGACAACGTCTGTCGGGAAATCTAGTAGGTACTTTTATAAAACTGAATGTTGGTATGTGTACTCGATAGATTCAAAGACCAGTGAATGTATTTCAATGAAACTTTGGTGATCTGTTCTGCTTATATCCGGGAAGGTTTAAGTAGAGTATGAGTTCAATACCACTCCTTGGAGGATACTCACAATTAGAAAAAAGTTAAAATGTAACAAATATTGTATAAACCGGGAGTAAATATTTTATATTATTCCGGTTTAGGTCGAAGTTCAATGGGCGGGTCAGCTAGTTTAACATAAAAATCGGAAACTCATTTGCATCAAGCTATGAATTATTGTCATGTCATAGCATTGTTACCTACCAGGCATGCTGATGCAACAGAAGAATAATATCTATATATATAAAAATGGAGCCCTTACATAATTGGTCATCGTATCACGCAAGAACTACTGGACGCTTATTTTTTTTATTTTGTCGTGTTTGCTTTTGTTAGAAGAAGGACACTTTAAGTAGGTAACCCTTTTGGTGATTTTTACAAAATGAATTTTACTTTTTTTTTTAACAAAGTTTTAACAAACACATTTTTTCATTTTAATTAATCTTATGGGAACATACAGTCATTCTACAAAAAGTTGGCATTTGACATCTGTCAGTTATTTGATATTTGGTGCGATTATCAGAACGTGACCTGTAAATATGGAATATTATGTCATTAATTTATTACGTTTTTTTTAATTATCACAATTAGCTTAATTATAATTAATTTATCATTATACAAATTGGAATTCAATATTCTCATCAGTAATGAACGACTACGTCTTAGATATAATTAAGAAAAAAAAATGCAAAAGATATCGTTCGAGTTTAGAAATGATGAAATTACATAATTTTGCAGGATTGATCGAGGAAATTAATAGGCAGGTAGTTATTTTATTTCAATAAATAAACCATATCACAAATAAATATAACACTTTTCTATACAAAGGTGTCAGTATAGCCGGCGGAACTTATTGCCTGAGGCAATTTTTTCCATTCAACCGGTCCCGTCCAATCTGAGACAGGCCAACCCCGGGTAGAAATTTCAAGTGAAAAAACACTTAGAAAAACTCTGACCCGACCGGGAATCGAACCCGGGACCCCGGATCTGAAGTCCACGCTAGTACAACTAGGCTACCGAGGTCGGTTGTTTATGATAAACATTGCGCAAGATCGAGCGCGCAGTTTGGATTTGGGATTGAATCACAAATAAAGGAAATGTTCGGCGCTAAGCCGATAATTCCGCCAGTACTCAGTGGGGGTTTAGTGTCGAGACGAGATGTAAACTGTTTGATGCGTGTGTGTTGCCCATTCTCCTGTATGGGTGTGAGTCCTGGCACCTGACTCTGGCCCAGGCACAAAAAGTATCTGCATTCGAAACGAAGTGCCTCAGGAGAATTTTGGGTATAAGATGGTACCACCGCATCACGAACGACGCTATGCGCTGGCGCACCCAGCGTGAGCCCACCACCTCTACTATTATGTGGAGGAGATGGACTTGGCTGGGACATGGATGCCGAATGACAGTTGGCCGAGGAGAGCGCTGTTCTTCCCCCTATCAGGGTCCCGGAGACGAGGAAGACCCTCTCATACTGTGTTCCGCTCCTTCGAGGCAGAGCTGAGGAATCTGGACATGGTGTGGGAGGAGGTCATTAACGTTGCGCAAGATCGAGCGCAATGGAGAGCTCTTGTTGCCTCCCTATGCCCCTAAGTGGGGTCTAAAGGGAGTTTGGATTGGATTGGATTCAGTGGGGGTTATAAAGTCTTATTAATTGCACGCTAATTACTTCATTTGTGTTCCAACATCTAGCGGTCGAACCATCGATCATTTTATATGGAGATTCTTTTCGACGAATCATTCGAGCATAGTTGCTACGACGATCGAATGCAATATATTTTTTATTATCTATGCTTTTCTATCTATGAAACACTTGGCTTCCACTTGGTATCCACTTTCCAGTTATAGAGCCCGACAATCTTCTACAACGCCCTTCAACTTTGGTCTTCCGACACTTCTTCTACCGATTGGGTCATTATACATTATACAATACTCTGTGTGGGAGTTCTAGGTTCTAGGGTGCATTTAGACCAAACGAACATAAGAGCCTGAGCTGGAAGTGGAGTATACTATATTGATCGTTGATATGGCAAGTAATCTACCATCGCCCATTAATGAGTTCTTGCCTGTTATAGTTTCCATGGTGTCCAATACTCCAATATCAACCATAAAAGAAAGAATACTCATTTTTTATTAAATTTTCTTTTATTTATGTCAATTTACGGCGTTAGCCATTTAGGGACATGTAATAATACATTATTTTATACTAGCTTTTACCCGTCTTGCTTTACGTTTTTGATACCGATTGTCAGGCTTGATCGGTAGGTAACTAAACAGCAGCCCTATTCACAGAAAAGTTTAAGTCTAAGTTTAGTTCGAAGTTCGAACGAAGTTCGATTCAAACTTTTCCGTGAATAGGGCTGCTGGTAATAATAATTGTAGGCGGCGACTATCTACAGTCTATGTACCTATTCACGGAAAAGTTTGAATCGAACTTCGTTCGAACTTCGAACTAAACTTAGACTTAAACTTTTCCGTGAATAGGGCTGCTGGTTCTAGTCTAGCTTCCCATTGCTTAACAGACCTCTATAACTGACATAAGCACAGAAAAAGAAGAATGACTACCGACATAATTTGCAAGTTTTCATAGAGAGATAGCTCTGTGGTTTGAATCTTAGCTACATTCCCTAATGTGTGATAATTAATTAGGCTCTCCACCCATAGAGGGTGATTTGCGCTATCTGTCAAACTTCAAAATGCAGGAATCATTTTGCAATTTTTTTCATTAAATCTTTATTTATTGAGAATAATAAGATTTGAATAACATTTATATGTATAACAAATCAATCTACAATTATTTTATTACATTTTCATACCGTAATACCAAGATTCCATTCAACGTTTACATGAGTAATTTTGTTTCCAAAAGATGGCTTACTGTCTTTTTGAGAAATTTGTATGAAGATCCTAAAAAATAGAGTTTTTTAATAGCTCTAAATATATTAAAGTTAATGCAGCAAATTGTATTTAAGAACCTTCTCAAGCAAATTGCACCGCTCTGCGCAGATTCATATCTGACGTAACATTTGTATTTTGAGCGTGATGTTCACATATACGATAGAAAGCACACAAACATTTCTGAATTATTATGTAGATAATTCATTACATATTATTCAAAATCACTCGATTCCGGGTGGAGGTCTATAATAAAAATAAAAATAAATCATTATACAATAACAAAGCTTTGACAGACAGATAGAAGTGTAAAATAGTTATCAGGAATGTAAATTCACATCGCCAGAAGAGGAACAATAAAAAAACAAAAAACGTCAGTGATAAAAAGTATGTATATTACATAAGTACCTAATTAGGGTGGGTTGTTCGACGCCGCGACTAATAGTAAAGAATTAGCACAATACTTTACTATCAGGTGTTTCTCGATCGTAAGGAATGTCAAATTAAATGGTAACCGATTAGTAACATGCATCACAACATCACAATGCTTAAAAACATTTCATCATGCAAAATTATTATAAAATGACATTTTTTAAGGACTAAAAAGTTGCGATTACTTTGCTATTGCTAACGCTTTGCGGACTAACGATCGAGAAACCCACCCTTAGTCAGAATAATCGGCTTTGCGGAAGACTTGTCTAGAAATATATTCATTCTTTAAGTTAGACAGTTCGGACCTAATAATAATAATTATTGTAATATGAAGAGGTGGATGGAAGCTGTCAATCGGAAACAACTCTGATGCTGTTTCTAGATGTTGCTCTATGTCCGTGTAGTGTAAATAATGTACACTGCCCTACATTTGACTGTTCTAATGACATCTAAATATTTGACAAGTTATAAACTGTATTTTAAAATCGTTATACCTATAAGTTTATAAAATTCTTCTTCTTCTTATTCTAGGCCTGAAGACCTGTTATTAAGAGGTGGGGTTTGCCTCTTGCGAGGTCGACTCCCAGCTGTCTATCCACCTCTTTGGTGGATAAAATTAATAAATAAATATGTACATCAGCCTTCTCCCAGCCCTTCGATGCCCTTGTATTCCGCTAAAGTAAAAAAATGAGGAGTGGAAAATTCGCTGACTAAAACAATACCTACCTACGTTCTTTCGATATCTCAGTTTGCATTATTTAGATAACATTAAACTAAACTTGTTAAACGTCAGTTACCGCACATGCACACAATATTTGAGTATCTACCTATAATTATAATCCCAGTATGAATATTATACAAAACAACTGAATACTCGTTGATAAACAAAAAAGCAATAGGTACTTAAAGGTAATAACAAACTTCGCGTCATCTCGCAATTTGTTTGTTTGTTTTCAACTAAACAATAATATACCTAATTAATGTTAATTTTAATTATATTTCTCATTGATAACGTCTGTTCGTTTTTTTTTTCAGTAAAATGCATCTTGAAATATAATTGATTTTGTTTTTCAAGGTATGGATTATTATATTCTGTTACTAGCCGACATCTCTGAACATCCAGGCAACCTTTTTCTTTTCCATTTTAACAAGATCACGGTCAACCAATGTGGAGTATTGTTGTCTCACTCGTGCAAGAGAGGTGCATCCTGTTTTACAAATTTTCATTACGTATTATGAATTTAAACAAACACAGTTTCACTCTCACGATATTTTATTGAGGCTCGAGCGCTTTCGTCTATCTCATGTGGACGTTATCAAGAGACTAAAATAAAATTATATATCAAAATAAAATAAAATGAGATGGACGGAAGCGCTCGAGCCGCAATAAAATATCGTGAAAGTGCAACCGTGTTTGTTTAAATTCATAATAATATAATTTCACTACGTAAATACACAAATTTACAAAAAATTTTTTTCGAACAACCGTCCACCGTTGTTTCCAGTAATTTTAAGGTTACTGAAGATGGACGGTTGTCCGAAAACGTTTTAACCAAATATACATACTCAAGTAGAACTGACAAAGCTTTTGTTTATTCTAATTTATGTTTGTTTATTAAAATGTTCTACAAAGTTACTCACGACAAAAAATTTGAAAAAACAATAATTAAGTATTTACTATTATTATTTTGAAGGTAGGTATATTATCTCGATAAAATCACATCGTAACATTCCAAAATATAACGAAATATTTCTTCCAGACATCTGAGCCTTCATCTAAGTCTACGAGGGACCTTCCACATTGAATGTGACTACCTTCCCGTCTCCAGTTCCATCGCATCATTTCGTCTTCGGATTGCTCACATTTTTAATGTTAGTCTTGCTTTTATTTCACCGTAATTTTTTTTAAAAGCAGACGTCCGTTGTAAAGCGAACCAATTATTGTTTTCTTCCATCGCGAACACTTTTTAGGCTAGAGATTTATTTATGTATAAGCCATTAACATAATATTATTTAATACAGTATAAGGTGCAAAAAAGAAAACATATTATATATATATAAAAGAATACATATACAAAAAGGCTAAATCAAGATGCACACAATAAAACCGCACAAAAGAAAAATCACCTACCTGGTTAGAAATTATTCAAAAAGTACTAGAGGTAAAGGAATATGAGTAGAAAAAAGAAAGGAATAACTACAAGGTGCCGCCGCTGCTTAAAAACGGTGCTAACTTTCTTCTCGAAGATCTAATTCTGCGCGCAGTAGTACAAAACAAATCGATGTTGGTCATCACGCAATCATTCTCAATTCAATTAATAAAAGTATAATCATTTTATAAAAGCCTATTTTAACGAAAAAAAAATAACAACTAATGACTAACAATTCATTACCAATGTTCGATTTTTAAATGGAACAAACCACTACGGGCTTACGAGTCTTACGACCGTCTTCTACTGTTATTTCGAAGGCTGGCTTAGTGTGATCACTTTACGTCAACAACGTTCGCCATTAGGTGGTAATGCTTGTCTCCGAAACTCCTAATCATGAGAATTCTCAACATATCGAAAAATCCCATGTATATACGGAACAAGTAGAAATTTAATAATAAATGAAATACAGAGATAAAAGTTGGAAATTATTGAGAACAAGAAAATTATATATTATAAAGAAAATTATATATAAATAGAACATTGGAAATTGTTGGCCTATTTTAACGTTTATAGTTCACTTAACACGAGCTATTACTTTTGATATTGAAAACTTTACTTCAAATTTTTGCGGATATTTTTACCAGAAACATTCTGATGGACGTGATCTGAAGACTTGAGAAATTACAAAAATGATCATTTTTTTCAAGTAAAAAAAAATGCAATTTAAACAACGGCAACGAAACCTCAAATGAATTCTTTTTACGCGCATAACAAAGTACTAGGTACCCTACAAAGTTTTTCATTTATAATAATATCTATTAATATAAAGGAAAGTGCCTGACTGACTGACTGACATACTTATCAACGCACAGCCCAAACGGCTAATCGCAGAGAAGTGAAATTTGGAAATCAGGTAGGTTTTAATACAAAACCTTCCACTACAAGAAAGCATTTTTGGAAATTCCACCCCTAAGGGGGTGAAAAATAGGGTTGAATGTTTTTCAAAGTATGCGAATATCTCGGAAACTAGACCTGGTACGAACTTGAGACTTGGCATATGAATTCTCCTATAGAAATGAGTAGTAGTTTTCTTCAACAGTTTTTCCAAATTTTCACTAAAAGGGACGAAAAAGGGCACATATATATAAAGGGCTGATTTTTAATAATATAATATAACACATTTCTATACAAAGGTGTCAGTCGGCGGAACTTATTGCCTGAGGCAATTTTTTCCAGTCAACCTGTCCCGTCCAGTCAGGAGACAGGCCAACCCCGGGTAGAAATTTCAATAAAAAAAACAGTTAGAAGAACTCTGACCCGACCAGGAATCGAACCCGGGACCTCGGATCTAAGTAATAAGTCCACGCTAGTACAACTAGGCTACCGAGGTCTGTTTATGTAGGTTTGAAGTGGAGCAGACCAAATCTTTTTGGGTTGTGTTGAGCCAGACAATTCATTTCTTGTTTCTGGTTCCTTACTGTAGCCCTAGTATAAGTTTTCGATGATCGAATATCGAAACGATCATCGAAAGAGTTTCGAAAAATTTCCATACTAAAATGATCGAATGATTCGATCGTTTGATTTATGAACATGCACTATTTGCACGCTAATAAGCGCTTATTCGTGTGCATTTAGCTTTCGATAAAACTCGTACTAGCCCCACTGATAACGCGGTCTGTTCTACTTGTCTCCGTTCGTCTTTAATCGAGCCATTTGGAAGGAATTAACAGTTTGGAAGTCGCCCATGTCGGGATTTCAGAAACTTGGAGGACGTTTTCATCGATTCCTTTCATTCCCTGATGCACATCATCTGCATACTCGTTTTGTCCAGCCTATAAATTCTAAGAAATGTGGCTGCCAGCGTGCACGTACACACAATATTATAGAGACCAGGGTCTAGTCCCAGTCGCGTCACAATAGCTAAGGTTCATGGAGAAGTAGAGTACCTATAGTGTGAGAAACTACGAAATAATAAGCGTGCGAGTAGATGAGATCCGAGAATAGGATGTGAACTCTGTACCTTGTCGTTTGGCTCCAAATTATCGCCACTACACCACGACACATTGTTAATCGTATTAAAATAACAAATTGAACCTCATATCTGTACAAAAAATGCTCTCGACGTGTTTGGTACATATTTTTTTAACCCATTATTAACCCTGTAGTTAAAAGATAATTTTGTTTCAATTTTAAACTTATATTTTTAATCTATTATGGTAAAGAAGTTGACCCGCTTTGGATATTATTTATTTATCAACTCTGTCTTTTTATCAATTGAAAAAACACAGTGCAGTTCCACGGTGTTCCTCTTTGGCTTTTTTATAATTCTGACCTAACGATTTATGGGTATTTTCAAAGCTCTAAAAATATTTTCAAGCTTTATTTTTTTAGAGTTTGCCACATTATTATCCAGTACTATCTCTCTGTTATGGGGGAAACCATACTTAAATGAAAATGCCTGAAAAACAATTTAAGAATAAAATACGTATATGGATAAACATTTTCATGAAAAAGTATGAATTTTTTCGGAATAAGTGATTCATTTAAAAAAACATCTACTTTAATAATTCCACCAACAATATTGACACGTTGATTTTGTTCGTATATGACTACAGAGGAGGTAGGTACACACAATATTTATTTATGCAAACTGTTTGTATATCACTTCTAAAGGGTTGAGAAAATTAATTAAGTGTTTTTTTTATATATTTTAGTGGGAGTACATGTGCTCTATTTCTTATCAGCTGTGAAACATTAAAAGTTGTAGCTCTGGTGCGTGGACAGCGCGTCACGTGTAGATGGTTTGGGAGAAAATGGGTGAATGTCTCACTATAGCGATAATAAGACTAATGGTGGGATAACAACTTGCTGGAGACCAAGAATTGTCCCAAAGAGTGTGGGTGACAGCCGATGAACGAAGACATCTTACGGTCTTAGGAGCCGGATGGATGGAGACGGCCAGAGACAGTTGGAATCAGTTATAGGATCTCCAAAAACATGTCTTATTATATACATACAGGGTGACTGGTTATTAGACCAACTCCTTGTAAGGGGTAATATTAGCTTATCTTGTCTTCTTATATATAAAAATGGAGAGCTATTTTCCGTGATCATCGCATCACGCCTAAGCGGCTGGACCGATTTCGCTAATTCTTTTTTTGTCGTGTTGGCTTTTATCAGGAGAAGGTTTTTAAGAAAGTAAAAATTAAGAAAGTTGCGTGGAAATTAAAGAAAACTCTACGTAGGCAACCTTATTACCTAGTACTTTTTAATATATAATTTTTATTCCAATTTTGAAATTTTGACAGAAACTATCAATTGTTAGATAGTTGGTGCGATTGACAGAATGCGGATGGAATATATATAGTTTAAAATAGTTCATCGGTCAGAATTACATTGGTTAAATGATAATTAATTCATCATCACACAAATTCGAATGCAATATTCATAGTTAGGAACACAGGACAACGTCTGTCGGGAAAGCTAGTTTAGATTAATGCCCGGGAGATAAAAATTTTCAGCATGAACTTGTCGAATGTTCCCGATGTGGAGATGGCAATTTTGAAGTTTTCAAAAATGTAAACTAAAATTGAGAACGTCGTAAAAGTAAACGATGACACAAATCCAGCTTTCGAATTAACTGAAGAAGATGGTTGTTGCTAACCTATAGTAGTAGTTCAAAATAAAAATTAATCAGTTAAAAATCCAACGCATTCGCAGAATACGCGTGATTAGTGTACTCGTATGAATAAGCCAATGCCACGGCCAAAAAGATACAAAACACCCCTCTATATCTTCAACTCAACTCAAAAAGACAATTCCCGAAAAGCTTTATGGATGGTAGAAACAGAGAGCTTTAAACTTTCTTTCTTACTAACATTCCGAGTCCGGATTGTCAGACCAAGAATCTCCAAGGTTCTCCTGTGTACACTCCTCTCCAACATTCGGGCACTCCAGAAGGTGATCATGGTCCTGCACTTCCCCACACTCACAGGTGTCGTCCTCTCTGTATACCCATTCTTTGAGGTTACTATAACAGCGCGACACTCCTGTTCTCAGCCTGCTTAGGGTTCTCCTTGTGGGGTATGGCAGGTTGAAACCAGCGGCCATCTCCTCCTTCGGTCGAGCATGCACACAGTCGGACGAGTCTCCCCGCCACAACTCAACTCGGTGCGCCTCCGGTTTGCCAGTCAACGCTGAAGTCGTTTCAACGAAACCTCTTCTGGACTTCAGCCGGGACAATTGGACTTCGCGGCCGAACATGGGATGTCTGTGGTCGAATTGTTGTTAATGTCTTTCCGACTCAGCTGCCACTTGTCTTCTGATTACAGGAGGAGCAATACCGACAATCAGGAAGATTTCCTTTAGTGGCGTCGGCTTGAGGCATCCCGACACGACACGGACCATCTCGTTGACCTTCTTTCCCGAGGAGAGGAAAATGGGATGCCATGGCTTGGGGCCAAGATTCTAGGTGCTTCTGACAATGATGCCTGAACGGTCGAAGAATAATCAAGTCAAACCGAATACCGCACGAAAAGTAACGATTAACGACACTTGTTAAGATTTTAGTTCTTAAAAATGGACACAAGAATCTAGACAAACTTAAAAAACGTTGTCTACCAATCAAGCCAATAAAGGCAATAAAGATGAGAGATCAACAAAAATGGACATAGTCATATTCTGGCGCCAACTATAACTATATGACAGTATCTATAAAAAAATGGTTCCTCTCTTGATGTTCTCAAAAATTTCCAACATATGGCTCTATATCTCATTCTTGTTATATACACGTATTATGAAGGAATTAGCGTCGGGGCAGTTGGCTCAGTGGTTACCATTTCTTGCTGAGACGACGAGGGACGCAGGCTCGAATCCTGCCCGGGGCATGGGATTTTTCCACATGTTGAAAATTATCATAATTATCAGGAATTTGAACATTAACACCTAATGGCGAACGTTGTTAACGTAAAGTGATCGCATTAAGTCGGCCTTCGAAATAACAGTAGAAGACGGTCGTAAGCCCGTAGTGGTTTGTTCATACCATTTAAAAATCGATATTAAATAGTCAGTCATCAGTTGTTGATATATTAGTAAGTTTCGGGTATGGTTAAGTTAAACAAGAATGTTTATACACCCCCTGTAAGTGACTTGATAATGTAATGTTGTTATCTTGGTCACTTCTTATTGTTGACCTAAAAATGTTCCGCGGGTTACGTAAGTGATTATGATTATCATGATGGGAATTTTAGTTCAATATATTGTATGTACAAGAACTCCGGTTAGTATTTATATTTTGCCAACTTTTTGCCCAAAAGTTAATAAAGGTAAATTAGGGATGCAGAACAATAAAAGCGTATGTTCTACCCGTGTTGCTTTATGTAATAGAATCCAATCCAAAATCCAAACTCCCTTAAGGCCCCACTTAGGGGCATAGGGAGGCAACAAGAGCTCTCCATTGCGGTCGATCTTGCGCAAGTAATAGAATAGAGGTTCGTATTTCTAAGGCTCAACCATGAACAACTCGATGTTACCACAAACAAGGCGTAAGAACTCTGGCTATGCAATGAAAGTTTGGTTTCTCGTGGAGAGCTTTTGTGCCTCATGTGGAAGAATCGTCAATACATAAGTAAAGAAAAGAGAAAGAGGTTCTGACCATTGGCAAAGGAAAAACATACATTGCCGAAAACTCATATTTGTGCACACCTTCTAGATAAGATCAATACGATACAAAAACTAAGCCGAAAGCATTAGAACCAAGGACTAACAAGCTGTATTCCTTCCTTCTATCGATCAAACTTAGTACGAGATTCTAAAATTTGAACGATCTGCAAAAATGACGCGCTATGATTCAGAAATAGAAGGCGTTACTGATGGATGAAAGGATACAGTGAGAGTGGTAAAAATAGCGGCAAAAGTAATAGATCTTTCTCGTCCCAGCTATAAACCCGATTTAAAAAAACAGGAACACGTTTTAAAACATGCCAATTAAGAGACAAGGAAATAAAACATGTTTGAAAATGATGTGATTTTGCCTATGGAGAAAAGAACCGCGCCACTTATGCATCGAGCTGAAGAGGACGGCAGAAAAAAGAAAGGAATCGAGGATGAGATGATGGAACTTTGCTGAAAACTGGAGAATGGATTGAAACTGGAGAAATGAAAAATGAAACAGACTGGAATATTAAATTCAATGGTTTCTTAACGATCACAAAATAATGCTGTAACGGGTAAAGCAACTAGGTCCGATTGATTAGATAGCCCTAAAAAAATCTCGAACAATTCTCCCACGTTGCACGAAGTTCGCTTGTGTGCCAAAACCATCGCCTCTTACAAGATATTTCCGTGTTGGGTCACACACGCCTCGTGAGTGGCCTGACCACTAGATAACTTTATTACCATTTCTACTGACGCAATTATGTCCATTTTTTCATTTCGTTTATTTTATTTGCAATAAACAAATTATTATGACTTTTATCATCATAAAAAAGCCTGAATAGATTTCCGATTCATTTTAAATACATGGTGACTTTATTATACACTACGTGTTACGCTCGGAAAATGATTAGGTTTCACGTGATGATTTCACGATTCCATAATGTTTTGAAATTATTCTTTTTTCACTGTTTCTTTCAGAAACGGTAACTTATTAAGATAAAGTCGATCTTGAGTGCGTTGTTGCGACGGAGTTCTTTCTTGTTGTTATATGGATTAACACTATTCCAACTGTATTTCAGATTCTAGATATTGGTAATTCTATATCCTGGATCTTAAATAAATAAACGGACAATCACCACAGGTGCTTGGTGATTGTCCGTTTCAAATAAAAATGAAATAGAAGAATTAGAGTACGATTTTTTTTAACTTTTTTTATTTTTATCTGGGTCTTAAAGCTTAGGAATAAATCACTTACATTCAACTTTTAAAACAGGATCTTACGAAAGCAGAAAATTCACAATTACAGTTCCAAAGCCACATTCAGGAGTTGATTCCATCTCAAATAGGGTAAAAGTCAGTTGATAAAGCCAAACTCGCAGGCAGCTAAAAAACTGTACACATAACGGAGGCTCACAAATTTGAAGTAGAAAAACAATCTGAAATAAAAAACAGTAGATAAAGTGGATCCAGTTGGAACCAGTTCTTGTGCGTCTTATCAGGATGTTTTACACGGTGTTAACACGCTCCATATAAGCCAACACCTCCGGGACATCTGCACCAGGAAGCTTCGAGGACATGCCGGCGCTAACCGGATCCACAGCTCAAGAACCCTGAGACTCATACGAGCTCCCATATCATGTCTGGAGATACTGAAACAAGGTAACTCCTAAAAATAGTTGTTCAGTAACGTGTTAAATGGATATGCCATAATATCAGGCATCCAGGGCTGCTCTTTAAGATTGTGGAAAGAATGCGATGAGAAAAACCACAGAATCAACCAACATCTACAAAGAACTGAAGAGGTTGTTGAGTGACAGTAGGAGTGAGTACTCATGAAGGTGGAAACGGAGTTATTAGTTGGTGTTACTTGGTGCAGACTGATCCTAGGATTTTCACCAGAAAGATAGAACCATACATGTACCTAATGGATGAAATGCAGCCTCAATTTCTAGAGTTCACCAAACCATGCTATCGGAAACAATTTCCATTGACAATATACTTAAATCTGTCAGATCTCGAATAGTAGGATTGGCTCAGGTTACAGAATGTCAATACAGGATTTTAATCCTCGCTCCTTCTGTCTAATATCTGATAGAATGTTGTCTCTTGAGTTTGTTTCCAACAGTATGCCTCTAAGTACTCACCATCAGCAACACTACAGACCATTTCATCATAACAAGGGCCTCTCCCTAATAATTTTGTGTGGGTTTGCAGCGCATTACATTACAGCGCAGTGTTTCAAGACTCTGCGACGAAACAGCACGCCTCGGCCTTCGAGTCAATGCCAGTAAAACGGAGCTCATGGCGAATAATGCCTGCCCCGATAAACAGATACCGATAACCATCGATGGTCACCAGGTCTCCCGGGTGGATAAATTTAAGTACCTGGGAGCAACCATTACCACCACTGGTGACCTCGGGGCTGAGCTCCCGATACGCATCGGTATTGCAAGTGGCGCCTTCAACAACATGACCAAGATATGGAAGGCGTCGGCGTTTAGTGTCGAGACGAAATGTAAACTGTTTGATGCGTGTGTGTTGCCCATTCTCCTGTATGGGTGTGAGTCCTGGCACCTGACTCTGGCCCAGGCACAAAAAGTATCTGCATTCGAAACGAAGTGCCTCAGGAGAATTTTGGGTATAAAATGGTACCACCGCATCACGAACCACGCTATACGCTGGCGCACCCAGCGTGAGCCCATCACCTCTACTATTATGTGGAGGAGATGGACTTGGCTGGGACATGTGTTAAGGATGCCGAATGACAGTTGGCCGAGGAGAGAGCTGTTCTTCCTCCCATCAGGGTCCCGGAACGAGGAAGACCCTCTCATACTGTGTTCCGCTCCTTCGAGGCAGAGCTGAGGAGTCTGGACATGGTGTGGGAGGAGGTCATTAACGTTGCGCGGGATTGAGCGCAATGGAGAGCTCTTGTTGCCTCCCTATGCCCCTAAGTGGAGTCTAAAGGGAGTTTGGATTGGATTGGATTGGATTGGGTTTGCCACAAATTTTTCATCCTTAAACTATATTTTGGGCATTTATTATAGTCTCAAAAAGGTGATACGGTTATTCTGCGGATTCTTGGTCTCTCGGTCTGGGAACAAGAAGAGTCTTTTCTTACTGATTCCTCTTTCATATTCGCAATACACTTGTTTTGCTTGCATAAAGTTGTCTTGTTCCCACTCCCCTGAGGAAACACAGAAAGTTAACATCCCAAGTTCCCACGTTCAAGATATAAGTCAAACGGCGCTTGGTAATTTTCCGCATATTTTTATTATAGGTAGTATAAAATTTGTGTTTTGTTTTTTTTTTGCTATTATTATTATTACGCAACCGTTAACACTTAACTGACGGAGTTGACTAGTTGGTGCGAATTTTTAATATTTATTTATTTATTTCAATTTATAAATGCGTTTAAAAGAAAGGAAAGATATTTTATAGATCTATCTTCAGTCGGTCCCTCGATGCCGAGGATCGTGACCGCCATGCATCCCCACCAACTCCCTCCATCCCTCCCGGTCTTCAGCCATTCTTATGGACCCATGCAGTGTGGTCCCCGTTGTCCGCCTAATAAGGTCAGACCATTTCGTGGCCAATCGTCCTCTTCCCCTCCTGCCCCCGACCATTCCCACCATAATCCTCCTCTCCAGGGAGTCCGGCCCTCTCCGTGTTATGTGCCCAAAAAAGCGAAGGATGCGCCGCTCACATTCTGTGGATAAATGAGAGAGGACGCCGAGTTTTCTGCGTATTGAATCATTAGTCCTGTGTTCCGACCAGTGAACACGGAGCAGACATCTCCAGCACCACATCTCAAACGCATCAATCCTCCGTCTTTCCTGGGCCCTCAGAGTCCAGGTTTCAGAGGCGTAATGGAAGACGCTGTAAACTAGTGACTTGATCACAGCCTCATTTCGGTAGCTCTTGCAATGTCCCGACTTTTCCAGATCGTATCTAAGCGTGTCATTGCTGTTTTCGCCAACTTCTTGGTCACACGCACCATTGGCATTAATTAGGGAACCCAAATATACAAATTCATTGACCAAGTCAATGCCTGCAGACGGCTGATTTGCACCTCCCAACACACCCCAGATAGATCTATATAGATCTATAAACATACATATTATGTTGAAAATCGTAAATTCGTGCGTACAATAGAGAACACCTATCTTGGGATCAAAATATATCTTTTAGCAAAATCTTAGAAGTATATTTGAAACCTATCATTTAATTAGATCGATTATTCTCATAGTTTGAAAAAAAAGTTTTTTGGTAATAGGAATATAGTTAAGATACCTAACTCTCAAATATCAGAAGAAAGATATTAAGATAATATAAAGCCGAAAATAAATCTTGGAGATATTCTGCATTTGCTTTTTTTGCCGGAAATCCTTCCGGCCTTCCGGCCGTAATACATTTTCCGGTTATCCGGTTTTCGTCATCAATAAATCTACTTTCAGTTAATTAGAATTGAAATTATTTTTATAGATTCTCGTGCCATTTTTCAGCACATACTTATTATTTACCCCAATTCACGTTCCGCTCGGCTCCGTTCACGCGTGGAATAGTCTGTAGAACGTTGTTCTATATGGAGTGCATCTCGTGCATCCATGAAATAACATGGATCGTGGGTGGGCCTTAATCTATGTTGTCTCAACACTCTCAACCGTTATAGAAACACGGACGTAACATAGAATGATAAGATGCAATATAGAGATTTTTAGGTCGATTTCAAATGGTTAATTTTTCAATTTGACCACTACGTCAGACTACGGACTTACGACCGCCTCTACTGCTATTTCAAGGGCTGGATTATTGATTACTTCTACGTTGACAGCTTCTTTCTTCAATGGTGCTACAGCTCAAATCGGGATTTGACTCCAACAACGATGCTGTTTTCTAGCTAAAGCTAAGTAGTTCCTCCGCATCTGTACCAACTTCATTCTCCATCTAAGACTTGGTATTCCCGCCCTTATTCCCTCTGGATGTCGCGTGAATATTTTTTTTGGATCCTGAGAGTTTGTCATTATCTGTAGGTACGTGCTTAGATGGCTTAACCTTTGCAGTTTTATCTTAGAAGTTTAGGAGAGATCTTGGGAGACTTTGGATACTGTACAACTCGTCGTTGCGGCGTCGAGAACTTTCCGTTCAAAGATGTCCAGCGTTTCGGTTGACCGTGCAGTCAATGTCAGTGCCTCTCATCCGTGCGCTGGCACTGTCCTAATTATGTTTTTTTATAGCTTTATCTTTACCTTGACAACCTTCAACCTAAATTCTGAAACTGCCCATAATGGGACTTTTCGACAGGTCGAAAAAAATGCCTAAGGTCCTTCTTGAATTCCACGGGAGTCTTTACGCCGCCAGCTGCTCTCGGAAATGGATCCCCAAACTTCGGACACCAGGTTCTTGGAATTTGAAATTCTCGCTGAATGACGTATTGAGTGTCACGGTTGGGGCCCAGAGCCGCTTCAGTAGACACAAAAGCCCGGACGCGTTGAGTTAGTGCGCCACACCACACAATAAAACTACACTTTGATAGCGGGGCGGCTTATTTCAGTTTTGTGCTACCTAGTGCGCGGACGCCCGGTGCTAAACACACTCAAATAATCTGTCAAAACAAGCAATAATTCGATAGTGGAAACGGACTTTTGTAGAGAAAAGTGGATCAAACGTAAGACTACATCAATAATTAGTACAAAAAAGTGATTCTTCCCAAAAAGTGCCCCTAAATTAATTCTTTATATCAAAGATAAATCGTAATTATCTGTAGAAAACGTGACCCACGTACATATCAACTGTAACAGTAACAAGTAAATTTTAATTAACGAAAAAATAAAATTTGTTTTTATTAAGATAACGGCACACACCCGGATGAAACGGTTAAGCAGTGAACTCTTTTAACTGTTTTTTTTTATCTTATTTGTTCTAAGTGTTTTTTTTTTCTTAAATCAGAGAGATAATATGAATATGTTATATGACTGGGATTTTCACGTCACGCGCAAAATAGCCTGAGTGTGTTTGAGGAAAATCTCTAAGATGGGGTCAGGTCAGGAGACTGACCCTGGCGAAGAGGATAAAGATGGGGTCTGTAAGTTACTCTCTCTATCTTTATCTGATTGTGAGTACGAGATGTTAGAATGTCCGTAAAGTTGCAACCACATCAATCTAAACAATCGATACGTATTCTTATTAACCACACCATTTTCGTTCATATTGCTTTCTTTTGATCGATTAGTTATTATCAAAACCTTCTAAAATCTATGATTTGGACATTTTTGGTGTCTTAAGCGCTCGTTGAATTCTGTGGCAATACATTTTGTTTGAAACCGGAAATTCGCTTGGTTTATCAGTTGGCACACAATTCAATATATTATTTCATCGTCTCTTCAAAGGTCTCTCCATCAAATCTTCCATTACTCGTTCTAAATTACTTATGACGAGTTCTTTGGTGATCTCCATTTCCGTTCATATCTTTTGATCTCTACTCTTTTTTGCAAGGCTTCCCTTACAGTCGCTGTTTCAGATTTTTGGGATCATTTTAATTTTTTTCAACTGATATTTTAACCCTGTTCAAAATATTTACTTACAGAATGCTTTAAGAAACATATTTTATCTAACTATGGCATCATATCAGAAGGAATACCTTAGTCCAGCTCGTGGGAAGAATTAATAATAGTCATCAGCAAACATCAGGCACTCATCAATCAGACGCACGTCCAGAGAGAAGTTACACTACCTATGCCGACATCCCAGATACGCAATAAACAGTGTTCAATAAGCTTATTAGCACAACAATTAACGGTGCCCATGTGGTGCCCTCGTGATCAGTAAAATCAATTAGGGACGACTTCACATATTCGTCACACGCACGGATGTATAACCACTTTCTGTTTTGTCTCACACAGATAACACAATTATTACCTATACTTTTCTTAATGAAAGTTTATTGTTTGACAACAAGGCCGTAGCCAGAAAATAATTTCGGTAGAGCTTAGCCTAGTTGCATAGTGGAGCAGTAGTAACACCAAAGCGGGTTTCATTGGTAGTTACTAAAGAAATATCTCAATTTCAGGGAGGGATCAAACCCCCTCGTCTACGGCCTTGTTTGACAATTATGTAAGTAGGGCTACCTCAAGGTATAATCTTAGGTCTAGCTAGACTTAGTGCATTTCCGGTATTTTTCATTACGGAAATGCTAACGTTTTCAATTTAAACAACTGATTTGCATATTTTGAAGAACCTTGATGCTAAACTGTGTCACATTCGATCCCATATAACACGAAAGTATGTCATGCGTCAGTGTAAGTTCAGACCTCAACAAATCTCAAAGACTAGGAATTAGCACAAAGTTAATCGCAATAGTATTTTTACAACATTTGACAGACAGAAAGAACCCAGTATCAGCGAATAGATACACAGAGCGCACTGAACAACAACTCAGCGATATTTTTGTGATCGAAAGGTTCAAAGTCCAGGCCGGCGCCGTGCAATGGGCGCGTGCTCCCAACGGCCCTACAACCGTGATTTGAGAACTCCTCAGAAATACACACCGGAGGAACCGGCGTGATTACGCTTAAGTGCTTTCAGTACCTTCATCTCACACCCCCACTGCGATTGGAACTAAGGGTTTTTCAAAGGCGCATTTTGTAACTGTTTCGAATTACTTATTAAAAAATTCACCAAATTATCCTCCTTTCATTGTTTCTTGGCATTTCGGTTCTGAGTTCACACACATAACACTCCATCGTGCAAACTATTACATATTTTGTAATACTGCCATCCATTATCTATCGCTAACCGATTCACATACTCAGAACAGCTGTAAAGAACGTTTGGTTTTTTGGTCTTCTGGTTGTGATTTTTGTAAAAGAAATGAATCCGAATTTGAAAGAACTATTCTGTTCTTCCACCATTGCGATAGGTTTCTCCGAATGTGTTTTGTATTGTGGATTCTTGATAATGTCATTAATTACATTTATTTATTTTTAGATATCTACTGCTGCTCGTCATAAACACTAGTTGATATAAATAGATTTAAAGTAGAAACTTTCCTCAAAGGAACTGTCCAAGTACCAGTGTTATTGTTATAAGTGATAGTGATCTATTTTGTTTCCAAGATGCAAGTGAAATACATGTTCGTTTTGTGGGTCCTATTAGAGGGAGGAACCGTCCTTTCGGATATACCAATACCTCACAAGCTGGAGGCCGTGTGGAGTAACCTCTTGAAAGATACAGAAAAGGTTTGTTTTGGTCTGCTCTTTAATAACTTTCTGCAACTAGATAGTATCGATTTTGAGAAGAAAGCATAGTGAGAGCAAACCTTTTGGAAACAATAGCTGAATGTGGCTCAAATGGTTCTGTTATCAGGTGCTGAATGAACTAAATTATTTCAGTGGTGAAACATTGAACCGGATCCTTCTTATCGAATTCATAAATAAAACATTTTCAATCACGTTCTGGGGAGACGGCCTATAGAACATTCTTACGAATGACTGCATCTTCATTTTAGCTCTGGAAAAGATCATGCAAGGCTTATTGCGTCCTCGAACTTCCCCAGAATCCTTTCCTATTTCCCCTTATCCATTGCAAGTTATTTTAGTTAGACACCTCTATTTCCTTCAGATCCTCTTCCTCAGACCACACTTTCTCTCAATTTATCTCTCCTTTGTTTTGTTTCCTGAATGGCCACAAACTTCAAACCAATAATACATTTTCTATGAAGGTTGGTTCTCTTGTGTTTGTATCTGATCTTAAAGCTTCAAAAGGGCTTAAGATTTTTCATACATAAAACAAATAATAATATCAAAGAACACATAAATTAAAAGATCAACAGGGCTTTGTGAATAACCTCAAACTCTATTCGTAGGTAATAGATAACATGCTGCATAACACGGACGATAACAACAACAACTATGTGGTGTGTCCGGGATGCGGAGAGGAAGACAGACTGCACGCACTACGGTTACAGTTGGTGCAAAATCAAATCCTCAGAAAGCTCCGCATGCACAGCAGACCACCGCACGTCGGGGGCGCACCTCTTCCGGCCCCAGTGGCCGCGGGACACACCCTCATCCACACCCCTGCCCCACCGCGCCCTCCACCCTACTACATGGAGGTGGATGAAGAGATCCACAGTGATGACTTCTATGGCAAAACAGACCAAAAGATCGTCTTTCCTGACAACGGTAACTTGCCTTTACATACACACAACAGCAACCTTATACTTTTTCTAAGCCGATTTCTTTGTTCATATACAATTTATGATGATTTCCAGATTTCAATGATGGTAAATGTGACGATGGTCACCACCCCATAGCATGTTTTACTTTCACCATGCCTCCAGAACTTCAACCCCAAGACGTTAGCTCTGCAGAACTCTGGATGTACAAGGTAGTTTTTCCAACTTGCATAGTTTAAATCTTCGTGAATCATAAATTATCTTTCAATATTTCAACTTCTGAAGAAAACTCAATTATTGATGAACATCTCTGTTTTTAGGAGCCTGATCCATTGGATGGCTTTAAGCAAACCTTTGTCGTGTCCGAAGCAGCTCATTGGGACCCAAGCAAAATATACACTAAGACGAGGCCTGTGGCTATTGTAGAGTCTGATATAAAAGGTATAAAAAACAGTCTATTTCACCAATTATGTTGTTCCATTCAGTTCGGGTTCGTTTTTGTTTTTTTTTATCAGTCGTAGCCGACATTGAATTGGTTATTTTTATTTCATTGTAGAGGGTTGGCTAAAGGCAGAAGTAGGATGGGCTTGCGGATCATGGCTGGAAACTGGTAAAGGTGCTCTGGTGGCAAGCTGTCCATCTTGCGGTGCTTCGCGGTTCACAAGGCCCATAGCCAGCGTCGGAGTCAAGAGACCCTTTCTAGTCATCAACACCAGGCACAGTGCTAAGGTAGAAACTTATTGTTTTTAGGACAAGAGTTTCAAATGTTCAATAAAACGCCTCATTAAGCCTCTTAAAGAAGAAGAGACTCAAGACATCTTCAAGATCAAGGAACTTCTCAGCACCATAAAGGACCTCATTTCGCACGTACATCAAAAGCAGGATTGTGATTTTATACATAACTCCCTAGATTTTAAAAAGTTTAGATTCTATCATTAAAAATCCTGAGTAATCACAAAAATGGTAACATATTTTTGATGTTGATTTTGTTATTCCAGAAACGTCGCGTACGGCAGTTGGATTGCACTGAAGGTATTCGAGAATGCTGTAGAGAGAGACTTTACGTGTCGTTTGCAGACATTGGCTGGGACGATTGGATCCTGAAACCTACTGGATACCACGCTTATTTCTGCAGAGGCGATTGCAACTCTGTAGCTGCCGTCACACTCGGGGGCAGCTACCATCACTCTATTGTTAAGGTACGAACAGAACTTCAATTTAGAATTCTTCAACATTGTGATCCTTTAAGGGAGAAGTCGCTCCTAAAAACTGGTTTATGTTGATGGAAACCTCAATTATTTGTACTTTTACATCTGTGAATTAATTTATTTTTTGAAATACAATTTGTGTATTATTTTCAGAAAATATTCCACGGACCAAAACGTCTAGAAATTAAGCCATGCTGTACGCCCACAAACTTCTCACCCCTTCAGCTTTTCTACCGCGACACAAACCACACAGTTACCCAAGCCACGCTGCCCAACATGGTTGTGGAATCGTGCGGTTGCATGTGAAGCAAGCACCTGGGGCGACAGAAGCCTCTGAGAACAGACTAGAAGCCTGAGTGCTCCGAGCCGCACTACTCCAAGCGGCAAACAGGATCAAGAAATTTACTACCGGCTAGATTTGGCGATGTCGTCAAATCGAATTCCACTAGTACTCGGTACTAGGAAAGTGAATGTGGAATCGCTTGGCAGTTTCTCTGCAGATTATGATTTAGCCTAATATTAGTGCGGCCGGGTCGCCGACCGCACTAAAGTTTTATCGGCCAAACTTTGCACTTTATCACACAATGATTGTTCGTATCAATATAAACACTAACTTTTTTCTCTGCGTGACAATACGAAGTAGTAATGTTTATTGGACTCTCCAAATCTCATTAGTGAATACGTCATTTTGTATAAAAAAATCTGGTCAACCATTTCCAGAGCTAAGTCTCTGAACATGAACTGGACGTCGTCAAGTTACAGTAGTGTTCTCAGATATTGATGTGTGGATACATTTGCATGGTGAGGGGTGAAAATAATGGTCCGTGGGGTTGATTTGAGTGGATGTCATTCCTAAAATATTTTTTACGGTATTGGCTAAGGACATGTAGCAGAATGGTGGTTATAGGGTGGTTTCTCTGACGAGGAATATTGAGAACTTAGTGCAGCAAATATGCTTTTATCAATGTTTTGTCGAATATTTAAGTACTAGATATCGCACATTTTCATTTATATTATTTCCATTACATGTGTTTTATTCTGCATTTATCGACATTCATATTTGTTCTTGTCACATTCATCATTTTTTGTCAAATTTTTGGAATAGTAAAAAAAATGTTGTCATAATATTACACTATCCGAAGTTTTATATTTTCAATACAATTCTAGGTTTATTAAATAATGGATTCATGATCAATGTCTGCAATATCACTTACACAAATAGTAATTATCATACTTTCATTATCCTTTAATATAAGTCCGCATTATTCTAACCAAGCAGCTTATAGTCAATGTCAAAAGTAAAAAAAGTAATGCAAGTTTGGTTTTTTGATAATGTTGCACTTTCACAATAGATTTTAAATTGACGTTATTGTGGTAATATCTATAATGATGGTTCATGCTGATTGCTGACCCAAGAAAGGCCAAAACTGGCAACTGTGTGAATATCTACGTAATGCTCGTTCGTAAGGATGCTGGCACAATTCAATGATATGTTAAGCACAATTTGAGATAACCTGTCCACTGTTGAATTCATAGGTCAGTCAAATGACTGATGTGAAAGTGCAATGAATATGAAATCGTAAACAGATGGTTTTTTGACAATACAATAAACATGGATGAAATTTCGTTTCTAAATTTGATCAAAGCATTAAAAATATACATACAATAATAAAAACGAGTGTTACATAAAACAAATCAATAAAAAAATATGTAGATACCTGCTTGTTATTAATAGTGGGTACTTACCAAAATTGATCAATCGATCGCTTTGAAAAACGATCTAAGGCTTCTCGGCTTTTGTTAACATGGAACCATATTTTTTTTATTTGATAATATTGTGTTATTTGAGTTTGTTTTGTAAATCAAGAAATGCTCTCCATTTTGTTAAAAACTCATGTTTCATGTATTACATTTTTTCACATATTTTTATAATAAAATAATCTACTTGACATATGCAAATATATTTTCATTTTTCGTATATTTATATACAATATTGAATCAAATTATTATAAGGCGGGACGAAGTATGACGGGTCAGCTAGTATAATAATATTTCAAGGATGCAAAATACTGTAGTTAAATTATCGAAATATTTGGGACAAATCCAATCTGTAGGGCTATTTAGTAATCAATCGCTTTTAAAAATCACTTAACGATAAGATTAAGACACGATCGCAAGCAGTCGTATTCACAAAACTATCGGAATCTAATCTTAAATCCTATCTTGAACTGGATCATTTTCATACTGATATATCAAACAACGAATTTTTAAGATATCTATTAGATATCTTGTTTTGTGAATACCAATCCGCCATTTTATGATTGTCAATCAAGATAAGAGCGTATTAAGACCGCTACTAGAATAAGGGCCCTGTAATCCGAAAAGGTACAATATGTAAATAAGTGGAACATAGGCTAAAAAATAATTATGTCTAGATTCTTGTGACCTTTTTTCAGGACTAGATCTTAAAGAATATGTAACAACTAATGTCTAAAAATACAATACTGATGTTCGATTTTTAAATGGAACAAACCACTACGGACCGTCTTCTACTTGAAGGCTGCCTTAGTGTGATCACTTTACTTTAACAACGTTCGCCATTAGGTGGTAATGTTTGTCTCCGAAACTCCTAATCATGAGAATTCTCAACATGTTCAACATGTCGAAAAATCTCATGTTATGCAATAAGTAGAAATTTAATAATAAATGAAATAGGTATAGAGAAAAAAGTTGGAAATTATTATTGAGAACAAGAGAGCAACCAAATTTAAAAACTGCGACTGCTGTCATGTATTTGGCGCCAGTATATGACTATATCCATTTTTGTTAATGTCTCATCTTTATTGCCTATTGGCTTTGTTGGTGCACAACGTTCTAATAATGTCGAGATTCTTGTGACCTTCTCAAAAAGGACTATCTGAGGTGTACCTACCTTCAAAATAATTTCTATCACTGAATGTTCTATTATGTGGAATTTTATAAAAGAAAAATGGTTACGAAATTACAAATGAATTCAATTTCTTGTAAAAAAAAACTTCTTCTAAAGAACTATTTTGGAAATCCATCCATGGATTCCATGAACTGCCAAGAGTTGAAACGACTATATCCTCAACTATTTTGAATTACATGAAGACTTTCTGGGGTCTGTAAGCAGCGAGTGTAGGATTTTTTCAGTCACATCATCAGAAAGCAACTAGCTAACCTGGAATTATAATAATAGAGAGGCACCTATGAGGCGGTGTGACCAGATCAAAAAAATAGCTCATAGAGACTGCTAGAGCTGCTGATGACAGAGATGATTGAAAGCGTTTGCTAGACAGAGCCAAGAAGTACAAAAATATTATTATAGAACTGTTTTGAATGCGCAGAGCCGAAAATTGGTTCCTTTATTCAACAGTCACGTGACTGAAGATGGATTATCAATTAATTATTAATTAATTTTACATTCATCCACAAGCACAAGACAACAAATCAAAACTCATAAGCAGTTCGTTTTACTAAATTTTTTTTATTTTATTTTATTTATTTTATTCCCAAAAAATACAAAAAAAAAAACATAAGCATTTTACAATGTGTATATATATATAATATACACATTGTAAAATGTGTATATTATAATAAAAATAAAAAAACATAAAATTCCTCTCTGTTAACGCTAAAATATTAAAAATGATGACACACCGCTACCGACTAACGTCACATTTTGTATGAGTTCAACAGCAGTCACGTGGTACTTGTTGGGACCATGCGCAAATATTATTTTCTTCTCAAAGGTCGGAGCGGGCGACACATACATACTTAAACCATGCGTGTCAAAATGTTTGTAAGTCATAATCAACAGATGGCTTTTGATCTGCAGTATCCAAAATGACATGTTATACTCGTATGTTATAATGATTTGCTGGTCCATCAACAGATGGCTATTTTTGTAACCAATCCAATCCAAACTCCCTTAAGACCCCACTTAGGGGCATAGGGAGGCAACAAGAGCTCTCTATTGCGCTCGATCTTGCGCAATGTCCATGACTTCCTCCCACACCATGTCCAGACTCCTCAGCTCTGCCTCGAAGGAGCGGAACACAGTATGAGAGGGTCTTCCTCGTCTTCGGGACTGTCATTCGCCATCCTTAACACATGTCCCAGCCAAGTCCATTTCCTCCACATAATGGTACAAGTGATGGGATGGACAAGGGTCATTGATTGTTTGATTGTCCTATAAAACATTCCATGCCATGAAACCTGGAGAGGGTTGTCATTGCAGACCGCTTTACCTATTAAAATATAGGGTTTTTTGCACCCATTCATCCAGTAGGGGTTGTGTTGTATGGGTGAGCGCAAAATACGCAAAGTGCATGGAATGTTGTCCAAATATAAAACTCACATGGATTAAATGTTATATCCATCCTTTTAATTTGGTGAATTCGAATTAATTCTTGCCGTTTTTTATCTACACTACTATTATAAAGAGGAAAGTTTTGATTGATTGTTTGTTTGACGGGAATAGGCTCCGAAACTACTGAACCGATTTGAAGAATTCTTTCACTGTTGGGAAGCTACACTCTCCCCGCTGAACATAGGCTATATTTTATTTTCATATAGCCTTTGATCCTTACTAAAACTCCAATAAGGTGCAAAAATTACCTAAAATATTCTTTACATCGCGTACGCTGTGAAAACTATTGAAGATAGAGTAAAATAATGTACTACAACTTTGTAGAAGACATAATTATCTACAAAAAGTGTCGGGATAGCATACGTCTAACTATTATAATAATGCCACAATAAGTGTTGATTTATTAAAAAAAATAATTTGAAATGCGGCAGAGATATAGGCGTCACTGGGGTACGAGCCGGACGGGAGGGGACCATTGGAATGCTACATTATTCCAGATTAACATAGCCTATAGAATATTTTGATAAAGTTAGGGATCTATAAAGATCATAAGAAAACTGAATTATTTTTTTAAATACCTATGTACCTACCCGTGCGAAGCAGGAACAGACTGCTAGTAATATAATATGTATATTACAAATAATTTTTTTTTAAAGTAGGTAGATATTGTCCTTCACTTTCTACTACTTTGGCCCATCTTTCAGGAAGAAGCCTTATTCCCCTGTAAAAGAAACATTTATCTTTTGAGGAAATCCAATTTGTCCTTCTTGATAACTTTTGAAGAGTTCTCCAGATTAACCATGCTGCATTGACCGAAACAAATAAAGATAATCAGATGGCGCCAAGGGCGTCGCCAGCCCGAGGCCTAGGGGGGGGGGCAATTGAACCCAGTCATAGGCTATTTTCCGTATATCCTATATTATAGAGGATGAGAAATATATGAATTTTAAGTATAGTCAAGAGTATGAAGATTTTTTTAGGATTTAACGGCAAATCACGGTATTAGAACTTTGGTTGCTCTGCAGTTGCCTACATTTTTTAATCTCTAGGGGGGGCAGCTGCCCCCTTTGCGACGCGACGCCCTTGGATGGTGCGACATATGGGGAGTAGGGCGGATGTGATAAAACTTGCCAACCAAAAGAGTTTAGCTGATCTTAACAATTTTTTTGCAACATGGGGACGCGCATTGTCGTGCTGAATAATGATTGATTCATGACGAGCTGCATACTCTGGGCATTTTTCTTCAATTGCTGCCTTCAGTTTTATCAATTGCTCTTTGTAAAGGTCTGTTGTGACTGTCTGACCAGCCCTAAGTAGCTCATAGAAAATAACCCCTTGCTGATCACACCATTTGTTGGGATTGCATTGCCTCTGACCCATGAATATTGCGCTTTGCAATGTTGGATTGAGATGGAAGTGGCTGGCCTGGGTGACAGATGACTTTACGGCACTTGGGCCGGGTTGTCCTATTTCTCTTCACTAGTGATGACTCGGTGCAGAAAGCCTTTTTGTCGATGACGTTCCAAAAGTGATTCACAGTAGGTTAAAGCAGAAAAGTAGCGCTTCCCGCAAGTGTTGTTTGGTTGGTATAAATGAAGACAATATCTCGAAAGCCGAAAATCTCGCGGTTTTGACGGATTTGAGTGGTTTAAAGTACCATGTGGGCGTCGGCGACTGCGAGAAACAGAGAACCAAAAAAAAAACATAAAAATTGGTATAAACGGCAGAGATTTTTTATATTTTCTTCAATGGCAAAAATTAATTCAACCCCCTTTCGATCTTTAGAGTTTTCAATGAAAAAACCGAGTTACGGACGGACTTCCCAATTACGTACCTCTGTAGGGACTCCATGACCATAGTCAAGTTGTTCAAACTAACTACCTAGCTAAATTTGAGAAAATGTATTTGTCTTAGTTTTGTTCTTTGAGAAGAAATATGTAATACTAGAGAAATAATGTGCTACTGCGCAAGGTCCCAACTGCTGTTAAACTCATACAAACAAGGGCTAATGAAAATACTGAAATAAGAGCTCCATTTTTATATATTATAGAGATACATGGAATGAAAACAAGCTTTTATACAAAAATATATTTTATTTATAAAAAATATTATATACAATTTACAGCTATCTTACAAAAAATATACATCAGTAGTTTAACAAAAAAAATATATATTAAATTATTTCTTTACATTATCGAGTACGAACTAGATTTATATCTACTTAGGTATATAAAAATATTATTTTCGAGTCAATTTCTAATTATTAAATAATATCTTAGATAAACTGTATAGCGTTGCAAATAAAATACAATAACATTAAACTATTTCAGCAACGTGGAATATAATTTCATTTCTTTGTTTATTAAATCTCAAAATGTAACCAAACTGTGTGGTATTATAAATATGGAAATTGGAACATAGGTAAGTATATCTTATATTGATGAAACATTAACGTTGCACATTCTTGATTTGTGTCCATAACACTTGTACATTGATTGGTTGTAAATAAATATATAAATCAATAATCTTTCACTATCCCTACCAGTATAACGTATATATTAAAATATTTCATTTATGCAAAAATAATTATTCAAATTGTTTCTGTGAAAAATTTTGTACAAACAAATGTCATTTTTTTAACACTATTCAAATTGCACAAATTTACAGATATTTTCAAAACTATAAAGCGGGGTTGAAATCCTGTCTCAGGTTTGACGGGCCCGGTTGACTGGCAGAAAATGCTTTACGCATTAAGATCCCCCGGCTATAGCTTGGGGATCTCACTAACTAACATCTGTGTATAGAAGAGTGTTATTTTTTTTATTATTTATTTATGACAAAATTGGTTCAGTCAAAGATTGTAGATATCTTTTCAATAATATATGACTGGACACAATATCAAAAATAAACAAACAGTACCTAGGTATCGCACAAAAACAACGAAATTTTATTTCAATCTTCTTAAGATATTTTTGTACCGACAAATAATTTATGTAATTCTATTATAATATTGCAGCTCTGAAGAACTTAATAAAAATAATTTCAATTAAACGTAAAAAAAAATATATTAAAATTTAAAAGGAAGACATATGATGTTGTTGTAAAATATTATATTCAAATAAATAAATAAAACTTAAAAAAAAAACCGTTTAAAAATATGTACTTATATAAAATTAGTATAACAAGTAATATCAAAACAGAGCTACTCAAGAGTTTATTAGCTGCCAGTGTGGAAGGCGTACATTTGAGGTAGTCATTCATTTAATATTATACTTACCTCCATATCGCAAATAAAATAATTATTTAAAACACTATATATTATGAGCAATTTTTGGGTTCTTCGGCGTGGCCTCAATCACTTTTTTAGGTCCAAGCGCCAAAGAAATATAAAAAATAATAACTATTAAAAATCTACTTAGGTATTAAAACATTGCACTAGCTTTTTCTTACACGGTAAATAAATGTATGAATCATTTATTTTAAATATCAAATATTTTTACATATATTTAAAAAAAATAGTAGGTAGGTATTATATATTACACTACTTATACTGAACGTATGAAATATAATATGTGTAACTATAAAAATACGACAGCACAACAGCGTACATTAGTTTTGTTTGGGTAACCAGTCCCAGGAGATTGACAAAGTGTCCGTCAAATCTTGAACCGTAGTTAAAATTGTAAAAGACTTATTTCACTAAACACAGCAGTGTTTTTGAGGGACGAGAGGCACCGTCTGTAAAGGGGTTTTGAGTGGTTCTCAAACCTCGAACTCCAAGTCCAAAATCCACCAGACTCTTTGTCATTTGGCATATTACTTTGATTGGAAAATACAGCTTTATTCCGCTTCTTAAAAACACTTATGGTCATAGAAATTCTTCTCCATTTTCAGTTTGAATGTTTTATCTTCAGAGCTTCAATGATGATCTAAAACCAAACAATATTTCGTACAATACACGTAATGATTGTGGGGATTTTAGAAAGATTTCTCGTGATTAAGTTTGTGTAGTTAACAATAAACTTTATCTCACCTTCTGAAAAATAACCTGGACGCTACGGCAGCAGTGATTCCAGCACCTTTGCCGCTTCCGTCTTCAGCTAAGAGTAGACTAAACTGTAAAGGCAGGAAAAGCGAAGCTTAGAAAGGCGAGTCTTCATGTAGAAAATGTGAGATTATCACTAGGAGATGATTATTGTTAAATCAAAGTGATTTATTCTGAGACTATCGATTGGAGAGATAAGAGCTTTTTTTGTGACATGTGAATATTTTGTACTTTCTTATTTAATTAAAAATAGAATTATCAAGTGAGAGATATTGTGTTTTCTTTAATATATTTCGTTTGTCGAGAAGAACACCGAAATATTACATGGCTAAAGTATGCATTTTTTACCTGGTGATCCGGGGCCAAGATGGAGGTGAATTTGGAGAACAGGTGTCTGATACGAGGGTGGTGCTTGTATAGGGAGCCATCCACCGCGATGGTCACGTGCTCCCAACTCATGCGCTCCAAGAGGGCTGCAGTGCCTGAAACATAATGATAGTTTGCCATTAAACCATGAACCGTTGGAACACTGCATACGGAAACCAGAGAAAGTTCAAGGAATACACATCTCTCATCAACTCCAACAAGGGAGTTTGAAAAACTCATTTTATTCCTAGAAGCAAAACTAAGGGATTTGAACGTGGAAAGGGAGGAAAGCATTGGCACTCTTGTGGCATCTATGCCTCTAGGCGAGATCACAAAGGGATAATTGATTGATTGGCAAACTGCACTTACAGGCTGCGAGTAACTGTGCCGCCCTGTGCGATACCAGTGTGCACACATGCTGTATTATGTAGACATCGTCCACTGTGGGTGAGGCACCCAGACGCGCCATCAGCTGCTCTGTGCGCCACGTGGTCCCTTCCAAACTGTCACTGGAACCAAAAACAAACGATATTTTACATTTTGCCATTTTCTACCAGACCTTATTGGAGTAATTATAGAGTTGGCGAAGACTTACAGTTCTACTTCTGAGACGAACGCCGTAGAGAAGACTGCCGGCCTCAGCATGGTGCCGTATTTGCCACATGTGAGGAGCAAGTTGTGTCTGATGAGTCCCTCCATCACACATCTGGCCACTTCTCCCAAATATTTTCCACTTATGTATTTCTCAAATCTGTAACGATATAAAAGGGTTCAGTTCGCAGCAGCCAGAGTTAGAAAAGTACAGTTGAGAATGAGGGATTAGGATAAAATCTTACGTGAAGCTATTCTGTAAGAGCGATAGATTGTCACACTGTCTATCGTAGGAAGTTTTGACAAAGTCTATAATCCCGTTGTCTCCGAACGCGCCCCACTCGATGTCAATGACCACCTTCTGTCCCTCCAGGCTGGCTGCAGTCTGGCCATCCTCCCAGTGACTCACGCGGGATGCTCTCTCCACATAGCAAGCGTTGCTTCCCGTACCTAATATCATGGCGATCTGAAAGTGGTTCATAATTAGACAAATTGTCAACAGGTGACTAACTATATCAGAAAGTGATGAAAAGAATACTTACTCCAACTCTGTGATCCACTTTGGCTCCAGCCACCATTGTTCCAGTGGTGTCATTCAGAAGAGCCACAACCGTCACATTGTTACAACCTGATGAGAATTATAATGTAAATTATCATGATTTTTTTTAACTAAATTTCGGAGCTCTAAATTTGTTGGCAATAACTTACCGCATTTTTCTAATGAGTCTCTTAACATTTGTACGACATCTTTGCTTTCCATTCCGCCGCACTTGAAAGATTTGGTCCAGGTCAAGAGAGAACCTGAAGAGAGGGAGTGTTGGGCGACTGGAAATGAGAAGGTGAATCCTAAGGGAAGTGGCACATCGACGAGGCCTTGGAATTTGACGAAATCCATGACACATTCAGCCAAATAATCGAACAATGCAACTCCACATCCAAGGCGTTGGTCATCACTAAAAATTCAGATTAATTTAGAAAAGGTCGAGTATAACACAAATGTATTGATAAAATAAGTCCTTATTCCGTTGGTCCTACCTGATGTGATAATGCTTTACGGCCTCTCTTGCAATGATACCCTGCTCCAGCTCCAACAGCAACACCCTAAAATTCGTTCCACCCAGATCAAGCGCTAAGAATTTGCCACTTTCTGAGCCGTCGGGGAGTTCAGGGAGATATGTGTTTTCCATTTGTAGAGAAGATGGTTTCTGGTTAAGTCCTCGCAACATTTCATCTGTAAAAATTTTTTGAACCCGCCGCAAGTTGGCACCAGTTAGGCGAAGGCTTTTTGTCAACAGCTCGACCTGCAATAAAAAAATATGCACTGAAGCGATATGCAAAGAGGGTGAAAATTTAAAAGGCATCAGACACAGGCCAGTCCAACCAAACATTATTCTTCAGACAAATATTTAAACTCATGTTTTTCAAAACACGAAATAATTAGGACAATTTGATGATTCTAGATTAAGTTATTATTATTTACAGGTAAATTTCATGTTTAGTCTACTAGTTCTGATAATAATTAGTTTATTGAAGTGTGTTAATATCTGAAATATTTTTCTCAATTCATTAACATTGGGCCAAAAACAGATCCTTGTGGTACTCTTCATCCGAACAAACGTAGGTATAATGGATGGCCTATAAGATTCTGTTGATTTGAAATCAAATCAATAAATTAACTTCCATGGTTTTCAAAGAATCGTACATAATCTCCGAGGTAGAAAAGTAATTTTTCTAAAACTGGGGAGCAAAACTAGAGACCAAAGTGGCAAAAACCATCGAGTTGATCTGTAGAATTCTTGAGAATTCATCAAACTATTTTTGTTATCTCAACTGTACGAGTATATTATGAATTCCGTTGATACAAATTGACCTCATGTGTTATATAGAATTTATTAAAAACAAGTCACATATGACGATAAAAACAAATCATTCCCACACGTAACACGGCGCGGGACGCACTGGAAATGACGAAATCTAGCCTCTCCGAAATAGCAGACAAATATGTTTTATGCCTACGCAAGGAGTTTACCAAGTAAATTGCTTATTGTGGTCAATAGTGCCAAATAGTCCAGTTCATCAGTTTATTGGACTGTGCCCTATTGCAATGCTGTCAAATTTATAGGATTTTGCGTGAACGAGATGTGGGGTTTTTGGAGACAAATTTTGAAAGATTTGTAATGACCATCTCTTGTTCATCAGGCGTCAGCAAGGCGCCGCTACACGTGCTCTGAAGTGACGTATGACCCACGAGAACGGCTCACATATGTAATAAGTCAGTTGGCCGATACTTGTACTAACAATTCCCACCGCGCTACGCAAATAACACAATAATTATGTAAGATCCAATCAAACGTAGTTTTTCCTCTTTGCTCGTAATATTGTCCTATAGTGATGGTACACCAAGATCTTTATGTTCGTATACTATAAGAATAATAATATTGCGTAGGGCCACTATCACTGATCTATAAAGAGTTACTCTCTAGAGTACCTACAACATCCTTGACACTAAAACGTGGGCAGACCCTGATGTACCTGTTCCAAATATCTCTATCGGCACTGCCATTGATGATTTCTTAACAAAAGTCAGAGTGAGTCTAGTTTTTATCTCGACTCGTGGCGACATTACGATTATTGACAACCTATTTATTTATTTATTTTTAACGTTTGTAAAAAAATAACTTAATTAATCAGATTATTTGACACAAGTTTGGCACTTAAGCTGTTACTAATCAGTCAATCACTTCATCCAGTCTTCCATGCTCTCTCCCCGTCTGAATCCTGTGAGTCCACATCATTAATTAATTTTCTCCAGTGGTCCAGAGATAACGGTACTTCAATATTTTTCATGACAACACGCATCCTTTACTTCCTTCAGTGACTTAAAGTCTTCCCTACGTCTTAAATTTCTGGCGTGCCTTTCGTAAGGACGAAATTGATTTATTCTATCCACTTAATCTCTATTAACTACGCCTTTCTTTTCAGCACTCGTTATTTCAACATGTTCTAACAATCTGAAATGAATACCTGCAATTTTTTCAACGCTTGCGGACCATATTCCTTATCTAATTTTCTTATTCCTTTTCTAATGCCACAGAATCATTCCAAAAAAATTTAAATTTTCGCAGAGGTCTCGTCTTCTAAAATCTTCCGTTATATCGATGCTCCTGTTTTGAGTTAGAATCCCAGGTGTCTCGCCACCTTTCTCGATCTTCCTCGAGGGCGAGTACCGTGGGGCTGGTTGGGCATCGCGAACTCCGACGATGCCGGTCCCAAAAAAAAGAGAAAGGTTTGTGTGCAAAGTCAGCAGCCTATGTACATGGTATAAAGAACCAAGCAACCTCACAGACAAGGGAATCAAACCTTGTAAAATGAATCTCTTCAAAAATCATTCAAATAAGATCTTAAAAGAATTTGTGGGAGGTCATAAAACCCAAAATGCTCATAATGATTCTGTGTCTACGTCATAAATTCTAATGCCTACATTGAAAATTATCACAAATACATCACACACGAGTAGCTAGTACCCAATCGATACGTTGATATATTTTGCAAATATCTAAGGAAGTTATCGGGTCTAGATACAGCAGTGCAGCCTGCTGTTAATAATTTACCTTTCTTTGTAGCTCTTTGTCCTCCAAGTGCAGCGGCGCAGCCAGGAACTGCGCTTCGAAGATTTGGTCTTGATAGTCAGACATCTTGACGGTTGAATGAGATTTCTGAAACAGAGAAAAAAAAGAATTTGAGTGTTTCTGTTCGAAGTTGATTTGTTTCTGTATGAGGGAATCAATGACATCACCCAATCAATTAGAGAAGAAGTCCTACAAGGGCTTTGCCATTAGAAGCCAGAGCTGTCTGACGCTGAGAGAGTTGATTGCTTCCGTGACAGATTCCCATTATAGGCGGTGTACGTGACTGAAAGGATATAATATAGCCTTCAGGAGACGAAAATTGCGAGCCTATACGTGCTTCAAAGAAACTTCGCAGTACCCCGCAATTCAAGATTCTTATATAGGTACTGAACACAACGTTCTAATTATGTCTAGATTCTTGTGACCATTTTTCAGAACTAGATCTTAAAGAATATGTAACAACTAGAGTCATTAGTTGTTACATATTCTGGGACTGAAGTTGCTCATTGCATATTTGTTTAACTTTAAGCCTCTGTGTAGGATAATATTCAAATTGTACGTGAAAAAGAAAGCATGTGAAAAGAAAACAGTATGAACTAAATTTTAGTAAAATTACGAAATGGACAAAAATGAAAGTTACAAGATTTAGTTGAAATTGATTTTGAACGCCGATTTTCGTTCTGGAGATCGTGGGTTCGATTCCAGGTGCCGACCGTCTTCATCTTTCACGATTTAACACAATGACATGATTTAAGTAGCTTACTGTAAAAGAGTCAAAGAGTGAATTTGTGTTCACTTTGAGTGAGTACAGATTCATTTTTTAAGAAAACTTATGACAATATTTCGTGTGGGGCTAGTAAAAGTGTTTGAATATAAACACCGAACCAATTATTAGGTATATTAAGTATTTTGATGGTTGGCTACACATTTCATAATATCGTTATCAAGATTCGTTAGTTCGTAAGTAGATTAAAATAATTTAAATTTGAAAATGATGAGAAAAATCCAAGTGTCCGTCAGTTTAGCGGCAGACTGATTGTGCAAACAATGCCAAGGATGTTGACGCTTTATCTGGTTTTATCTGGATGCAAAGACAACGTCGGTAGGAGCATTATCTGTACTAATATATAAAGAGGAAAGATTTGATTTTTTGTTTGTTTGTTTGTGTAATATTTCGGTGTTCTTCTCGACAAACGAAATATATTAAAGAAAACACAATATCTCTCACTTGATAATTCTATTATTAATTAAATAAGAAAGTACAAAATATTCACATGTCACAAAAAAAGCTCTTATCTCTCCAATCGATAGTCTCAGAATAAAACACTTTGATTTAACAATAATCATCTCCTAGTGATTATTGTTCCCATTTTAATAATTTAATTTTAATGTTTATTAAAATAATCGCCCTCTATAGAATATTCATACTATACAATGGTTTGCTCCCTAGCTATAATCACAATAATATATTACAGTTTGTTTGTTTGTATTGAATAGGCTCCAAAACTACTGAACCGATTTGAAAAATTCTTTCACTTTTGGAAAGCCACACTATCTCCGGTGAACATAGGCTATATTGAATTTTCAAAAATATTTGGGATCCTTACTAAAACTACAATAATATAAATAACCCAATGTGTTAAAAAAATTACTTAAAATATTCTTTACATCGCGTGCGCTGCGAAAACTATTGATGTACTACAACTTTATAGAAGACATCAAAATTTACAAAAAATGTCGCGACAGCATATGTCTAACTTTTATATTTATGCCACAATAAGTGTTCTTTTATTTAAAAAAATGTAATTGAAATGCGGCAGAGATATATAGGCGTCTATGGGGTACGAGCCGGACGGGAGGGGACCATTAGAATGCTACATTATTCCAGAAACATAGCCTATAGAATATTTTGATAAAGTTAGGGATCTATAAAGATCATAAGAAAACTGCCGTTTCTACCCGTGCGAAGCTGGGACAAACTTCTAGTTATTTCATAAAACGTCCGATTATTTTTAGTCCCGCGGATGACAGACAGTCCTCGTGTGGATGATGGGGTTGACTGGACGTCTCCCCTTGGGAACTTTAACGGCTGCTGGCTGAGGATTGACGTCATTCTCCAACCTTGTGTAAATAGAATTAAAAAGCCTTTCTTCTTTTAAAAAGAAAATACCGTTACGTAAAAGGGATATTTCAGATTTTTTTTATGAGTTTCTATGCTTTTTCAAATAGTACCTACTTGACAAAACGCCATGAATAGAGACAGTTTCAAAATGATCCAGGTGCCTACTATCAGGTGTAGCTACACCTGTCTAGTATTTGCTTTTCTTAATTTTCTTCAATTTCCAACAGGTATCTACATGTTTACATAAACATAATTTATGGTTACAAGCTTCGTATAAATATAATATCAAAGGAAAAAATATATAAGCATTTAAGTCTCAATTATTGGCCTCTGCTTGGTATGGCTAGGGAGATACGGGTTCGAGTCCTGTCGGAGCCATAGAATTCTTAGATAATAATATGCTAAAATTGTACCAGATTTCCGTTATGGGAGTCTAATAATTTTAGAATCTGAATGGCAAACGTTGTAAGGTAAAGTGATATCATAATAATCTAGACATAATTAGAACGTTGTGCACCAACAAAGCCAAAGAGCAATAAAGATGAGACATTAACAAAAATGGATATAGTCATATCCTGGCGCCAAATACATGACAGCAGTCGCAGTCTTTAAATTTGTTTGCTCTCTTGTTCTCAATAATTTCCAACATGTACCTACCTCTATATTTCATTAATTATTAAATATCTACTTGTTGCATGCATGAGATTTTTCGACATGTTGAACAAGTCGAGCATTCTCATGATTAAGAGTTTCGGACACTTAAACATTACCACCTAATGGCGAATGCTGTTAACGTAAAGTGATCACACTAAGCTAGCCTTCGAAACAATAGTAGAAGACGGTCGTAAACCCGTATTGGTTTGTTCCATTTAAAAATCGAACATAAATAGTGAATTGTTAGTCATTAGTTGTTACATATTCGTGATATCACTAAGCCAGGCTTCGAAACGGCAGTAGAAGATAAACCATAATCACTTTATGAAAGTCGACAGCGAGGATCGAACCTGCGGAATACGGTGACTGGCCCACTAGGCTACCAGCTACTTCGAAAAAAACGTAATGTTTGCACCTAGCAATTGGTCATGCAAGCTAATTAACATATTTGGAGTTATAACCGCAAACCGAGTGTACATAAATTCAAAGTAACTTCACCCGTGTCTTCACTTGTACATACACAACATCGTTACATAGTAGGTAGCTAGGTACATACATAAGTTGATAAATATAACTATCATATAGATAGGTACATAGATAGGTGCATACGTATTATGTGTGTGCGATAGGATGGCGTATCTGTAGTGAAATTGCGCTGGAGGTCAACGAAGGTCATCTTATAACTAAGCATATTTGATAGAGAATTTCTCGTTGCTGGCAATGTTTGGAAAATGTTCTGTTAATGTCAAACAATGAACAAAGGTCAATAATAATTATTGGCGTCTGACAATAATTATTATTGTAAATATACATTAACCGGTAGTCCAGTTGTTTACATGCCCCCCGACTAATGAGTTCGATTCACGGATGTGTCAAAATCTTTCTTGTTGCTTTTCATGTTCGTTTCAAAACGTTCAGAGAGGACTGATTGACTAGAATACTAGAAAATATTGTGTCAGCCAATCAGATACACCAGCTTTTAAAATTAATTTATGCATAAACTAGCTTTCCCATCAGATGTTGTCTTGTAGTCCTGCGTACCAATATTTTTATGTCCATGGTTATCAGGTATCAAATATGTAACAACTAATGACTCTAACAATACATTATTGATGTTAAATAAAGATCAAATAAAAAGAAATGCATGTTCATCAGTTAGTGAACGATTATTCGATTTTTAAATGGAACAAACCACTACGGCCTTACGACCGTCTTGTACTCTTATTTCGAAGGCTGGCTTAGTGTGATCACTTTACGTCAACAACGTTCGCCACTAGGTGGTAATGTTTAAGTCTCCGAAACTCCTAATCATGAGAATTCTCGACATATTTCACTATATTTCAATAATTTTGTTGTTATAGAATTTTTCATAGTTCTCGTTGGCGTCGCATGAAATCCGTTCCATACTATCTTTAATATCGAGAAAGAAGTTGACAGAACGGGAAAACAAGAGGTTTACCCCTGACTGTATTAATTCTTCATCCCTTTCTGTAACTCCCAAATCCCAAATAAGTGTTATGGAAGGTCAAAGTTCATCATTAGAACTTCATATAAAGTGAGGTCAATCTGGGACATTCCTAGGTTCGCCCGACCCAGCCGGAACTAGTCACTGTGGTGTGGGACATAGTTTAGTTACTAGTTAGTGGACATAATAATAATTATAGATTTGGTGGAAGGCAGGTAGTTGAGTAGGTATGTGAAGTAATCACGTTCAGATAAGAGTGTTTATGAATAAAAATCCGGTTTCCTAACTGCTCACTTTATTTACCAAAAACGTGTATTTAAATAACATACTTAGGTATATTTTTATTTATTCATTATCTAGCTACACATATTATTATTTTTTAATGAGAATCAGGCGCCTATAATGTTCGAATAAACAACGCGCTTTTTGCCGTATCTTAGACTGATTTTAAGTGACACTACTCACTCTCGATGCGTCGGAATCGGTTTTCCTTCCCGCTTTATCAAACTAAATGCTCTTAAAAAACTCATACTTCCCCTATATTTGTAAGGGTTTACCATTTGTATGTTAGGAAAATGTACACTGTACGGTTTTTTAATTTTCATTTATTGGCGACCGATTTCGGCTCATCTAGCTAACGTTTTAAGACCTAACTTTAAGCTTTATAGTTTAAGACCATTCATAAACAGCGAGCTTTTTCCTAAGATACAACTTTTTTTTAATTTGAAATCGGTTTATTTCTTGGAGAAGGTTTTAAGCTATTTGAAATTACATTACAATTCCTAAAGGCATCACTTGACGGATCATTATGAAGAAAAAACCACATGACGCTTAACGCCATATTTCTCACTGTGGTTCTTGAACATAGAGTGTCGAGACATGCGCGTCTCAAATGTTTCCTTTTGCCAAGTGTTGATCTATGATACACGTTGACGAAAACAAATAAAAAATAATTGAAATAATGAATATAAGAAAACAACGTTTGCCAGATCGCAGCTATAGTACAAAATGTACGCACGATGCACGCCTATTAAAATACGCACTATCTCTAAATTTTTGATAAAAATAAACTGGCAAACATCGCATATTATGATGATTTGGTCTACCAACTAACATAAAGTCATGTGGTGAAAGTGTATTCCGATTTGATTTGAGTTTTAAAAATAAATGTTGTGTCGCGTGTACAAATCTACATAATAATTCAGAAATGTTTGTGTGCTTTCTATCGTATATGTGAACATCACGCTCAAAATACAAATGCTACGTCAGATATGAATCTGCGCAGAGCGGTGCAATTTGCTTGAGAAGGTTCTTAAATACAATTTGCTGCATTAACTTTAATATATTTAGAGCTATTTAAAAAACTCTATTTTTTAGGATCTTCATACAAATTTCTCAAAAAGACAGTAAGCCATCTTTTGGAAACAAAATTACTCATGTAAACGTTGAATGGAATCTTGGTATTACGGTATGAAAATGTAATAAAATAATCGTAGATTGATTTGTTATACATATAAATGTTATTCAAATCTTATTATTCTCAATAAATAAAGATTTAATGAAAAAATTTGCAAAATGATTCCTCCATTTTGAAGTTTGACAGATAGCGCAAATCACCCTCTATGGGTGGAGAGCCTAATTAAATATCACACATTAGGGAATGTAGCTAAGATTCAAACCACAGAGCTATCTCTCTCTCTATGAAAACTTGCAAATTATGTCGGTAGGATCGTATAATATTATGAGGTCGGTGAAACAAAAATTTTAAAAGTGTCATTCTCTTTTCCTGTGCTTATGTCAGTTATAGAGGTCTGTTAAGCAATGGGAAGCTAGACTAGAACCTGTTTAATTACCTATCGATCAAGCCTGACAATCGGAATCAAAAACGTAAAGCAAGACGGGTATAAGCTAGTGTAAAATAAATTTATTGTCTTGTGGCATCACGAGATGGCGCCTGATCGTGGGCTATTTTGGCCTCAGACGTAATCGGTGGCAGTAGTGATCTATCAGGGAATGTCTTCAAGACGAGATGAAACTGTTGGTATCTATTGTTCGACAATGTTCCAGTATAGGGAATCCAATCCCGCATCAAAATCGGGAAACCGCAAGCCTGCGGGTTTAAACTGATAATATTTTTTTTCCGTATGAATTCCAAATAAAGTCTCGATTTTCCAGCGAAAGTTCTATTACTAATGAGGCTGTACTTGGTCTAATAAATAATCAGAACGTTATCTTATTCTTTATTTTTTTATGTTTCCAGTCCCACATTTCTGATCCCGTAAAAAAGATTGGATTCCCTATTCGAGTATTCTACGCAGGCACTCGAAAACCGTGTCCCAAGCGCGAGATTATTATAAAAAGATAGTGAAAAAATCATTACATTTTCAATTTTTTTTTCGGAATCTGAGTATAAGTTTTCGATGATCGAATATCGAAACTATCATCGAAAGAGTTTCGAAAAATCTCCATACAAAAATGATCGAATGATTCGATCGTTAGATTTTCGAACACTAATGCATGTATTAGTGTGCAAATAATGTTCGATAAAACTCGTACTAGCCCCACTGGATGCCTGTTCAAAAGTTTCTATAAAAATTAAAAATAATAAAATTGTGCTATTGCTATCCTTGCTTGCTTGCTATCTCCTATTATCCTTTCATGGTGGGTAATTTTAAAACAACGATCTGGAAGGAGACAAGAAAAGTTCGAATAAACATAGCAAACTAATATGCCGTAAATTTTTATCATTTTTATTGCGAATTCCGCAATTACTTCCGCATTATTATATTGCTGTACATTATCATTGAATGGTTCTAAATTTCTTGATTCAAACTATAATAACTGTTAGAAAGTTTTTTTTTTGTACGGACTTCCATTCTTTCCTATCCAAATCTCTTTCGCTTCTTCCAAACGCATAACATTCCGCATACATGCTCTTCTATTCCTTTTGCTCCTGACTTGGCCCTCCTCTAAGACGGCACCGATTTGGTCGGAACATGTCATTCGAGCTCGGCTTCGTCTACGTGCACCCATTCTTTCAGATGTATATATCCTTTTAGTCATTCTCTCCTCGTTCATTCTCTCTACATGCCCAAACCACCTTAATTTATTCACTTTCATTCTAGACACTACGCTAACATCCACTCCGCATTGCTTTCTAATATTATCATTCCTCACCTTATCAATCAGTCTCTTTCCGCATATCCTACACAGTGATCTCATTTCCACGGCATTTATTCCAACTCCCAGATTTTTCGTCCATGTCCATGCTTCACTCCCATACACCATTGATGGTATCATGATCGCAAAGTCCAGTTAATAATTTTATCTTACTCCAAGATGATTAAGATGTAATTTCTATATGTTTCGTCTACATTACTCCCTACAAAGCAACGGTCTTTTTAACTAAGAATATGGTAATTATTATAACATCGCAGACAAAAAAAAGATAATTTTGCGCTAAAAAGATGTCGTCATTTAATCCACCGCCAGCCAAATTATTATCACCGAATTCAAAAATTCCTCGTTGGTTACGTCATAAGTACAATAATCTCTTGTCATTATCTTAACACCGTTAAATCATCAATATATTGTTACCTATCTTCTGGGACGAGGAAGACCCTGGGGTCTATTATTGAATGTCAGTTGAGGAATGACCCGTCGTTGGAGAGGTCGACAGGAAAATCGTTAGTTGGTCAATACTTCTCAATACTGCTAAGTTAAATGTGGATGAGACAAAATCAAAAAGCGCCTTATCAAGACCTGGGATTACATCTAATTAGAGTGATAGCACAAGATAGCGCAGATGGAGATTATCTCACATCTATCATCATTACCACATTACATAACACCTTTACCCGTGTTTTATGTCGCGTATTTTAAACTTTAGATAACTACATACCTGGATGAGCTGATCCGTTAACTATAGTTTTGTCATACCGGCTAGAAGATTTCGCTTTGCTTTCAAGAATTTATGAAACACTAGCTTTCCCGACAGACGTTGTCCTATTTTATGTAACTATGGATATTGAATACGAATTTGTAATATATATATATATATATATATATATATATATATATATATATATATATATATATATATTTTATAATTAATTAGGCATTCCACCCATAGAGGGTGATTTGAATAATATAAATTAATTAAATTTTTACCCAATATAATTTACACCGGTACATCTTTTTACATGTTTTTACAGGGCAGAATTGCACCAACTATCATTCGGCTGACATTTTTCAAAACGTCAATTAAAATTCCAAAAATAGAAATTGTCAATAAGGTTACATTCATTAATTTCTCGAAAATTTTCTAATATTTCACGCAAATTTATATTTTTTTTTGTGAGATCCTCTTTTTATATTATTTTAGGGATTTGGTTGTGTCCTATTTTTTATGTAAACGTTGTATCGATATTTGCGACAGATATACTTTTTTCTATTCAATATTTCATAATAATATAATGTTTGCATCAAAAATTAAGAAGAATATTTATACCTAGTACCTACCTACTTTGAAAAAAAAACTTTATATAGCTAGGGGTCAAAACGCTAGGTCCTGGTGCCGCCACGCATGTGTAATAATTCATTGAGTTATGAGACGTTCGGAATTGGTCGCCAATAAGTGGCTGGGATCAATTGAGTTGCGAGTAGATAATGGAGAGGCTCGCAGCGGCACAACTCGCTCGCTTTATTGTTAATGGAGTGACGTGTGAGCCGCGTGCATTTGTTTATTTTATTTGTCCCCACACCACACAATATACCCACTCACTCACATTCTGTGGCTAGAACTACGTCGTTACTAGAGGGCTCGCGGACTCCTCCTCCTTAGTGAAGCTTGCATCACCAGTGCATGCACAATATGAGTCATGTGTATGAAGTATTCAATACGAGTATTTTTTGGTAGGCATGTTTTTCGCTAATTTTGGGCATTGGACTACAAGACAGGATGCAAGAACCATGACTGGAAACGAAATCAGAGTATTTACTAGTTAACTGACATGGTTGAGATGATAGCTATGCAGAAGACAACACAACAGACGGACGAGAAGACTTCTGGAGTGAAGACCAAGGGACGAAAACACCACAAGGACTGCAGCTTATTAAATGGATGGACTTTGAAAATCGCACAGAAATGGGAAGAGTGGAGAAGGAGCGAGTTGTTGATGGTGTTTTTAACACGTTTACCATTTATTCTGACTCCAAAATTTAACTTGACTCAATGCCATTAGACATAATGGCGAATATAGACAGAAGTCAAGATAATATTGGAGGAAATAAGGTGACTCCCAATAATAAGCCAAAGCTGAATCATGAACTGTTTTGTCCTGGAGATACTTTATTGTCATCAAAGGCAAATAAAAACGTAAGGTCAACGGCATGAGATTAACAATTAACGGGAAACCACCACATTAAAGATCCTAAAATCAGCACCCGAATATAAAACGTTAACTACAGAGCAATACCAACCAAAGATTTTGACTACAAATAAAAATATGTTGTATGTTATCTAAATATGTCCTTTGAATCGTTTAATTTTCACAGCTTCCCAAATAGAGTTACAGAATATGGGTGTTTTAAAGATTTTTCTGCACTATCTCCAAGAAATCGGTTTCTTCGATCAAAATGTTCTGCAATATTTTTGTCTAAAAAGGAAACAAAATCATGTTCTTTGAAATCACGAGTCTTGCAATTCAGCTAATATTCTTGGTCAGCCCGTGTTATCGTTTCTAGAGACAATATATTAGTCTGTTATCAGCAGGTATTGTCGCCACTTTTATGACCCGACACTTGGCACCAGCTGATAGTCCAACTAACCCGTCACGTTTACTTAAGTGAACCAACTAGCCTAGAGGCTTAAAGCTATAAAATTATTTATCTATTTACAACACCCCGCTTTTGTCTATCTTTACAGCCCCAATGATATATACAGCAACCTGCTACTACTCTATAAACCATCGATGATTACCAGGAGTACTTGTTTACTCAAGAGCCATGTCGTCATTATTGATGAATAATTCCGCTGCGTATTCTCATTTTTCAGGATGTGATAATATTTATTGAGTAAAATAAAATATAATAATTTAGAAAAAGCGGATGCATGAGTATGTGTAATAAGTTGTTTATTTAATAGAAAAGGAAGACGTGAAAAGGAGATCAAAAGAAAGGAACTGGCTGTTAGCAGGATTGGTGGTGCCTTTAGACCTCTAATGAGAAGTAAGGACATATCTCTAAAAGCCAAACAGTTGATGCACAATGCAATTCTGATACCATCCATGATGTATGGGAATGAATTTGGACATGGACGTAAAATTTGGAAATTGGTATAAAAATGCTGCAGATAAGTGATCTTTGCGCAATTTATGTGAAAAAAACTGATTGATAAGGTGAAATATGGATTGGATGTTAGAGTAGTGATTAGAATGAAAGTGCAAAAATTGAGGTGGTTCTGGCATGTTGAGAGAATGACAAAAAGGATTTATAAATCTGAAATAATAGTGCACGCAGACGTAGCCGACCTAGAATGGGGTGGACCGATCATATCGGTGCCGTCTTAAAGGGGGTGAAGCCAGGAGTAAAGGGAATAGGAGACAATGTATACGAAATATTATGTTTTTTAATGTAGCGAAAGAGGTTTGTGTCTATAGGAAAGGATAAGAGTGCTTACTCTCTGCCTACCCTCACCAAGACACGACATACTTATAGACAAGTGCAGCATGTCTTCTCTACACACCCTGATACAGGAACTAACTAAACAACTGGGATCTGCACGCGTTCTTCAACTATATGAGTGTTAAGTAGATACTAGAGAGGGACTAGAATGTAATTAATATGTGTCAGACCAGCGCACAAGGTCTGTGGTTATATTAATTGACTGAATCTTCGTGGAACAACAAGTTCATACTACAGAACGGGACTTCTACAATCTACTTAGTTTTTTTCGTGCATGAAGTGGAACAAAATAATATATTGTTAGAAATCAAAGAGATGAAGGGACTCTTGTGTGGAAGTCTATTTTGAGCCCAAACTATTTTAGTTAAAACCAAGAGATTAAAAGAAGACGTAATTATTATCCGCTAGCTTCGCTTGAGAACTGGACTATTCTACAATAACGATGTAACCCAAAGTGAACACAAACAGTTAACGGAGCACTATCGACATCTTTCAAAATTGCACAAAGCTATAGTTTAAGTTTAGTGAATGAAGATATTGTTGGTAGAAAACGGTACAGATCTTCGAACTCACGACCTACTTTTGGAACTGTATATAGATGACAATAGCCAAGATACAGGAAGAAGTGACATGAAATATGAAGAAGATTATTAAGTACGTCCTAAAGTAGACACATACATCAGGCTCATTATTGGAATATTCTTACTGTGGCAAAGACCGTGTGAGCTCGTATGGTGGAATTCAAAGGGCATTTTTCGTTAGGACTTTTTCAACCTGGCAGATCCATCGATCCGAATGTCTACTTGCAATAACCGATGCTATTAAAGCAAGAAGTTGAGAGAACTGTGAAAGTGGCCAAAAATGATCAATATTAAGGATATGGTCTTTCATTACGTTAAAACTGGACTTTCTAAAACGTGCGGAGGTCCGTGGGTTCGATCCCAGGTGCCGACCATCTTCCCCTTTCACGACACAAGCTTTAAGTAGCTTAGCGTGAAAGAGTCAAAGAGCTGGGTTTGTGTTCACTTTGAGTGAGCACAGATTAATTAAAAAAAACTAGACCACAGTTGTTTTATTTTTTTTTATTTTTACTAAGTGTCCTCGGTTGCAACAATGAATAGAGTTGGCTTGCTACATAATATTCCGATTGTCAATGCCTTCGAGCTAAAGTAATGAGGTTTTCCAAGCTCCAATCGCTTGATAAGGCGCGGCGTTAGGTAGGTGGGGCGAGCGATATTATGTTGAGATAAAATAGCAGCTGTGCACACATCAGCTTGTTTAGTCTTTTGGAGAACATTTGCTTTCAAAACAAAACAGAATATTACCTAATATTATATTGTAAAAAATCAAGTAAAATAACACTCCTGCGTAAGCACAACGGTTATGGCCATGGATTTTTTCGTTACCATATCCCGATCTAACCATAATGAGGACCAAATGATAGATATTCAGTTTAATCAAAATTAGAAATTAAAACCCTCAAAATAGACGAGAAACTGTTTTTTTATTGTAAACATTCGCCATTCGGAATAGATATCAAAGTGAAAGTATATGACAAATATAGGATTTAGTGCATAAAACTAACTGAATAAGATAATATGGTGAAGGCTGCTGGACAGCAAGCGCGTGTGAGATGACACAAAATATTGATCATCTGATAGACAAAGTGGCCCATACATGGAATCCAAGAATAATGGCAGGAATTGAACGTATCAACTGACGAATAAAGAAAATGGCTTTGGACTCCGAAGTATTCATAAGAGAAGACGTGGGTTCGATACCAGGTGCGAATTATCTTCCACTTTCATTACACAAGCTTTGAGTAGCTTACTGTGAGAGATTCATAGAGTGTATTTGGGTTCACTTTGAGTGAGCAAATTCATTCAAATAAGAAAATGTTTCCAAACAACTCGGTTTATCGAATTTCAGATTAAGTAGAAACGTCATGATAAAAAACCGTATCGAAATTTGAACACGAAACCTAAAAATCAGAAGTCTATTGTCTTAATATTTGCCTAATTGGTTGTTAATTTCAATCTGTTGTCAAAACAGCATGTCAGGTAGTAGGTACATAGTGAGATGTCGAAAATATTATCAGCATAATAATTAGCGGGTCTATGTAATATCAAATCATTGTCGGGTAACACATGCATGATGAGCTGGGACAGATAGATATCTCCATAACTCCGTTCGGAGCTATCTCAAGTGGCAGAGATAGGATCGCTGGGTTTAGCCCCAGACAGGGCGATTATCTGCATTCAGTATGGAACCATGATTAATAATATAAACTGGCGAAGTTTATACGAGACTGTTTGGCTGGGAGATAGAATTTCCTTTAGCGATTAAATAATATGCTATGGAGGATGTATCTGACAGCTCTGTAGGTATACCATTGAGGTGATCTGAAGAATACACCCAGTCAGTTTGTTAATTTATACTCATCATACAGAAGAGGGAGCATCAAATCATATGCGTATTGTTTTTTGTCTTGAAATTCACCACAGAGGGAATGCCTCCGTGATAAAGTTAGTGATTTTTTCAGAAAATTTTCTATTTGTCTTCTCTTAGGTAAAAACATACAAAATTTTGTTTTGTGAATCTTTTATTTCATTAAATGTGATAATTATAACTACAATAATTAATTTCATCAAATTTTTTCAAATATATTTTATTATTTAAACGATTTTTTTTTAATTTGAATATTGGTGTACCGTATTTGGTACAGTAGGCTTACTCACGATACGAAATTAGGATTTTTTTATGCATAACGTTATTTTTGTTCAAGACCTCTAACTTTGAAAGTAATGTTCATTTTATTTTTTCTAAACAAATGAATGATATTGATATCGAGAATAATATTTTCTTGAATCCACCTATCAAATTGTGATTGGATATGGATGATTCGTTTTCATGTGAAGTTCTTGCACAACAAAATATGGCTAATATTGGTCATTTTAAGCATGATAAGAATTGAAGCAGAATCGTATCCGATGTCGTAGAATTTCAAAATAGATAATTTGATTAACCATTTCAAAAGATTTATCACTGATTTAAAAAAAAAACGCATTTGGAAGCCAAAAAATGTTATAATATGTCGCCAATCGAAGAGGTTTCGTAATTTTTAATGAAAAACTTAAAAAAAAAGTAAAAAAAAATGAGTTCAATACATATTTGGTTTTTCTGAAACCAAGTGTGCACTGGAATCTTTCTCGTATCACAAAATGTATATAACTACTGGAAAAACTCACCAGACTCCAAAAAATATCTGATAGCAAAAAATTATTGTAGATTTTCAGAAATATAATCAAACTTATATTAAATCTTCAAGTAGAACATACAAAGTTTTTCTTTTTTAAAATTAAACTTATATTGTTATTATACCAATGTCGAATTAAGATGAATATTTGAAGATTCTTTAACGTAATCAAATGAAAGAAGGGGTGAATCTTTCAAATCGAAACCTCTCGGTACTCTGGTCTGAAGGGATGAAAAAATTTTCATTCCCATAATCATCAATTGCGTTTATAGTATGCACTATGCTTAAATCTTTGACTGTTGTCTACCATTATGCCCAGCATCTGATCTGTATTAGGAAATGGTATTAAAATAACATTCAGAAGGAAAATAGCGATGGCGATGATACAAACTAACGGAGTTGATTAGTAGTAGTAGACATAATATTATATCCTAACCTTTTTGTTGAAAAATTAAAATAAAAACAAGATGCACTCTTCGCCATAAGCTGTGTCCAAGTGCACAAAATTTACCATTGGTATCCATTGGTGGTTTAGTATAACACAAGTATAAATCATTTTTTACGTTATAATTATTTACAATTAACTTTTTGTTTCACTTTGTAATCACAAAATATATGAAAAACTTGTAAGACTTTTCTTAAAACCGCTAATTATATATTAATAAACTTATTTTGTAAATTTCAGCTTGAAAAATAGGGTTAAAATATACGTTGCCCTCCAGGATTTCGAAGCTAGGATTGAATTAAAATATATCACCATACATTAATTTTATACTGTGCATAGTCCACCGTACCATATACGGTACGGGGGTTTTCCGGAAAAACCTTCCAAGAGGGTTTTTTTTTCATTATTTTTTAGGTAACTTCTAAGCCCTCTAAATATATGAAAAACTAGTAAGACTTTTCTTAAAACCGCTAATTATATATTAATAAACTTATTTTGTAAATTTCAGCTTGAAAAATAGGGTTAAAATATACGTTGCCCTCCAGGATTTCGAAGCTAGGATTGAATTAAAATATATCACCATACATTAATTTTATACTGTGCATAGTCCACCGTACCATATACGGTACGGGGGTTTTCCGGAAAAACCTTCCAAGAGGGATTTTTTTTTCATTATTTTTTAGGTAACTTCTAAGCCCTCTACTAACCACTTTTAAAGAAATTTTCATGAATTTCCGAAAAAAATAGTTCCAGGTCTATCTGGGTTTTAAGACGTTTTTTTAGTAGCTGAGAAGAGGGGCTGACGCTCTGCAAGAGAGACGGGGTCCAATAAGAGGCAGTGCTCCATAAATTAATTGAAGGATGTCACAATAGATCTGATGAAAAGCTGATAAAAATATTAGATAAATAAAAATAACCTCTCTAACATTATTTATATTAAAAGATATTCGTAAATATTAGTCTAACAATAATAATACACTTAAGTATCAAACAACATTAGTTTACACAATAATTTAAGATATGCGTCTAACATAGCTAATATTTATTGAATTATAATGTCGTGATTACAATTACCAATTACCTTTTTTTTAGTGACATTATACCTTTCCGGAAATCAAATTTTCGGAATGATCTATATGATGATCTAATGATATAATGATCTAAAACGTTTTTGAATTCAAGCCGTTATTCCCACCTCTAGATCTAATAGGTATAGTCGCAGTGACACAAAGTAGGCACATATGTAATCTTCTACTTAAGAAAATCAGGCGCAATGGATTCAGAACATAGGCACCTACTTGATTTGTTTATGTGATCCACTCAAAGTGAACACAAATACACTCTTTGACTCTTTCACAGTAAGCTTCTTAAAGCTTGTGTCGTGGAAGAGGAAGATTTTCGATTTGGGATAGTCCAGTACGAAACAGTATGAAAGTTGGTGTTGTAACGTATGTAAATGCTAGCTACCAACCGCTTATATCTTGTTACATAGCAGCAAGCAAAGGCGAGATAAGTTTGAATTCACGTGTTGTCTATCAGTTTTTGCAAATGTCGAGTGATTGGCCTCGACCTTGTTATCTCAGTTAAATGCCTCGCCACCTTCCTCAGAGGACCGTCGACAAAGACGCTCGCTACAATTTGTTCATTTTGCAAATTCCTATATAGGTAGCTACTATGCTTTTAGAATTCTATTTCAAACACTACATTTATATCCGGATTTTAATTCATGATTTTTTATCCACACAGCAAATCTAAGTAGGTACTCGAGCGGTTTGAAAAAAAAATCATATTAAGGATGTAATTTCAAATCGAGAATATTCTACCATTTCTGAACTACCCTAAGCATTCGAAATTGCACTGAACAGAGTATTTTGTGAGCCTCCAAAACCTCCAAAACTTCGGAGGCGGTGGACTAGCTGATGGCGCTGGAGCCAAGACTGTAGAAGAGGACGGGATGCAGCCCTCTACGGGTTAAGATTATTTCCGGAAAAGCCATACGAAAAGTAAAGTAAGTATTTTTTTTTCAATACTTCTGTAAATAACATACCATTCATACTGTTTCTTTTATTTCTGTGGGGCTAGTACGAGTTTTATCGAAAGCTAATTGCACGCAAATAAGCGCTTATTAGCGTGCAATTAGTGTTCTTAGATCAAACGATCGAATCATTCGATCATTTTAGTATGAAAATTTTTCGAAACTCTTTCGATGATCGTTTCGGTATTCGATCATCGAAAACTTATACTAGGGCTACCTGAATTGGTTTTCCTTATGAGTTTTCTTTTCTTGATCTTCACCCTAATAGTGCTCTTGGACAGTCTCAAGTTCAGAGCACGCAACAGAGATGGTATGATTTTGCGAGATTTTGTTTGAGAATGTTGTTTAAATACCCACAAGCTCGAAAACAAATTAATCAAATGTGATGACTGATGATACATATTTAATACGAAATATGTGGATACATTATTAGGACTGTATTGGGATGTGGATGTGAGACACTGACAATGACAGTAAGGACGGCTGAAATGTTGGACATGTTTGAATGGAAGGTGCTCATACGGATTTGTGGACCCGTGAAAGACGGAGAAGTTTGCCGCATACGACGCAATGACGATTTGCAGAATGCACACTATATTTCAGGCCCCTGACATCTCAACGCATAAACGTATAAAACTTCTTAGATTGAGATGGGCTGGACATGTGCAAAGAATGCCAGAATCGCGGGTTCCAAAAAGAATCCTGACAAGACATCCAGGGGGGAGAAGAAGGGTGGGCAGACTGAGGTGGGAGGACGACGTGAAGAGAGAAGCAGCGCAACTCTTGCAGGTGGACAATTGGAGATGGGCGGCTGGGGAAAGGGAGCTGTGGAGGTGAAAGTTACAAGAGGCCAAGGCTCGATTTGGGCTGTAGCGCCATTGATGAAGAAGAAGATGTAGGTACCATGGAGATTCTATGTTTTTGCTTCATGCTTTTTTATGTCATTGTTGTTCAATGTTCTGTTGGTGCTAATAAATAAATAAATAAATAAATACTCGTAAATAGGGTTAAATCAGGATAAACGGATCCGATGTGGCTATTTATTTATGTAGTTGTTGTGAAGTAATGACTCTTCTATGTATTTAACAGTTGCCACGTGTTATACGCAGAATGTAAATAAATAATTAATTATTAATAGCAGAGAATGTCAGCGTCAAGTTAGCAGTTAGTAAACATTATCAGCGGTTTACGTTAATATAATCTACGGTTAACTATATAAAAGTTAACCACTCCTCCACATGTAAATGTATAAACACTTCACATTGATTCAACGTTATGGGAAAAAACTAGAAGCATTTTGGAGAGCTGGAAGAAAACAGAGAGTTGCTGTCAACTATCAGAATTTGCAAGATATTATCATAATGAAAACATTTTTTGGATAAAGCAACGAATCGTAGGCATAATCTTGGTCTGTTCATTTCATTGAAACCAATGTACTGGAAATATCGAAAAGTTACGAAGAATCGCAATTTTCAAACATGTATTCATGTAAACAATTGCCTCTGAAAGTCTAACAGTTCATAAGCCGACCATGTACCATAATGTAAACCCTAATGCATCATATTCGTACATACATTTTTTACCCATCACGCCATGTCCCGTAAGGGGTAGGCAGCCAGAACGGACCTCCGCTCTTTTTTATCCAAGCATACTTTTTTCGCTTCTTCCACCGACACAGCATTTCTCATACAACCTCTCCTATTTCTCGTACTTCTTACCTGGCCTTCCTTGAGGACGGAATCGAATCCACGTCATTCTCGATCGGCCACGCTTTATTCTTACACCTTTCCTTTCAGCCTTGTAAATTTTCTTTGTCATTCTGTTTGCATCCATTCTTTCCACGTGCCCAGGCCATCTCTACTTATTGACCTTCATTTTGTCACAACACCAACTTCCATACCACATTCCTTCCTAATACTCTCATTCCTTTCATTCATTCCCACAGAGTCTTTCCACATATTCTTCGTAGAGATCTCATCTCTACGGCATTCGTACGCAACTCGGTATTTTCTCTGAAACACTGGCCAACCCCACGCAGAATATTTTTCATTCATATTTAACAACCATTCCGACTACGGGAAACATTTTCCGTACTTATAATTTGGTGTGTAATGTGTAAGTCAATAATTAAGTACTATGACAATTAATTAAAAATAACAGGTGTCCGCGGGTAAAAATATTTGTGATTCTTGAGCAGAGGCTAATATATCGGTACATACCTACATAAAATAGTATTACGGGGTCAAATTGCCAGCAGTTCTCAACGTATTGGGACAAAACAATTACGCCTGTCACCCTATAGGTTCACTGCTGGTAAATTTATAAAATATGTCATGTTAGTATGTAACAATGTTAAGAATAGTATAGTTTGTGCCACATCGTATACGATATTATCACAATAACTGTTCAAACATAACTGCAGCAGTCTCTCTTTGTCATATGTACATAATATCTTATGCCAGTGCAGGGAGATAGATAACTACTTCCACCCATACAAACCGTGTATGCTAATGAATGGACAAACACTTAATAAATTTGAATGTCATTTACAGGACTATTTGGTTTAGCGGTAAACTGATCAACGCTTCTTAGATCAATTTGAACTATTAATTTTACCGTATTCGATAGCATTGTAATACGTGAAAGGTTGTTTGTAGCCCAATAGCATCAGTCGACGGTGATCGTACGGACATTTCAATGAATTTTGAGTTTGAATCGCGATACCGAACTTTCCACTTTCACGATTCAACTCTTTGCTTAGTGTGAAATATGTCAAAAGTGTACTCGTGTTCACTTTGAGATAGCCTAGATTCATTTATTAAAAAAATATGTACAAATTTATTACTGTACAATCTTTCTCGAGTGGTTGGTTGGCAGAAACCGCCTAAAGCAATAAACCCGCTACTAGGCGTTATTTTTTAATGCCCAATAAATAGTTTTATAGCACTTTGGCTTTTAGACAAGAGGACCCGAGTTCGAAAGAGTTTTCTCTTGAATTTTTGTCTGGAGGTCACAATTTTTGTCTCAGCTTAAAATGGTTCAGTTGATTACAAAAGTTCTCTCGGGTATTAAATTTACTCGCCAACTTAACTGCTACTTTTGTACAGGAAAATGTAAATTATGTATACAATTTACAATAAGTTTATAGATTAAAGAAGTTGGTAGCCAAGTTGGTATGGCGTTGATAATGGTCACAAGAATCTAGACATAATTAGAACGTTGTGCACCAACAAAGCCAATAGGAAATAAAGATGAGACATTAACAAAAATGGATATAGTCATATCCTGGCGCCAAATACATGACAGCAGTCGCAGTCTTTAAATTTGGTTGCTCTCTTGTTCTCAATAATTTCCAACTTTTATTACCATATTTCATTAATTAGTTAATAATATCTACTTGTTGCATACATGAGATTTTTCGACATGTTGAACATGTTGAGAATTCTCATGATTAGGAATTTCGGAGACTTAAACATTACCACCTAATGGCGAACGTTGTAAACGTATATTGATCACACTAAGCCAGCCTTCGAAATAACAGTAGAAGACGGTCGTAAGCCCGTAGTGGTTGGTTCTATTTAAAAATAGAACATTAGTAATGAATTGTTAGAGTCATTAGTTGTTACATATTCGTTGATAATTTGTTTTGATACTCTAAGGTTGTGTCTCGAAAGCCAATTCTGAACGAATTCTTGTATAGATTATTATAAAAAGCATCTAAGATTGATTAATGTTTACGGTTCCCAATAATATAACAAACAAAAGTTGAATGCATAAAAAAGGAGAGCTGTAGTTTGTATCAAAAAAGGAAAAGATTTTTTAGGACGAAGGGTGTTCGTGAAGTATTGACAGGAACGTTAATAAAACATGTAAAAAGCCAAGATACAAACCGGCGCAATCGAAAAAAATATGTAACAAGATTGCGTTAAAACAATGATTTTCTGTTACTTTGAACGAAATTTGTCACAGCCCAGAAATACATTTCTCTGAAAGGTTTACTTTATGAGAACAATTATTAATTATTTATTTATGCATGCTGAATATTTTAATCGGTACTTATTATCTTATTTGTTTTTGTTTGTTATATTTATTATATCATTGTTTGATTAATGTATCACTTGAGATGTTTGTAAATACTGTAAGTATGTTTAACGAAGACTGACTGTAAAGAGACATTAATGGTTCGGGATTCCGTTGTGATAAGCAGGTATACACGGAGACACACGGCCAGCTGACATTATTTGTGAATGGGAACGCAGGCAGGAATGTGGGTGCAGTGGGACTCCGGAAGGTTGAGGAAGGGAGAGGGGCGCGCACGCAGTGGACGAGCCTTCTCTACAGGGGATTGGAAAAGATTCCAGAATCTATTTATATTCAATCTGATTACCCAATAAAACGTAAAAATAACCAGTGATAATATCCCTTCATGATATTTTTTAAGCCCGAGCGCTTTCATCAGCTTTTAATAATATTCAGTTGAATCGTATCAACTTCAAAATAATTACATACAGGTAAGTAATTTACAAGAATCGGGATTTCAATTTCAAAACTGATGGATAGTTTCAGAGATGAGCGTGTTTAAAAACCATTTCATGTTAATCTTTTATATTGCAAACATATGTATTTTCTCAGTTTGAAACTTTGAAACGCCATATTCACAAATAGATACCTATATTATTATTTTAGCTTTTTTCTATAGATGTGTATAGAAAAAAGCTAAAATAATAATACCTACAATAAAATCTGAAAATAATATATAATGTATCTAGAGAAGATTGTGATTCTAAACCATTCTTAAATCCTATATAACACATCATTTTTTTATTGGAATCCGTCTAATTCTGAATGAGGAGCTAGTTGATAAAGATGTAGGTAGGTACCTAATAAACATTACAGTGTTAAAAAAAACTTTTTTTCAAATCTGTAAGACAGCTCAATATGTATTGCAAGGTTTGTAGGTAGGTACCTGATAAACAAACAAACAAGAATAACAATAAAAACGTAGTTAGTTAAATGTCGAATAAAGCAAATGTTTCGTTGACATAATATTATTTAATTTATTGTAAGGGCTCATAAACTAATTATTTAAAAAGTGCAACTAGTGTTGTTACTTAAGCATGCTTGCGTCTGTTTACTTCGTAATTACTTAGTCAGACTGTAACAACTAGAGTGCGGCTGTCTGTTTACTCACTAACATTATTACAACAAACAAAACGTCAACACTAAGGAAACAAAAAGATTGCTAAGTATAACATGAAATTCTAGTTTGCATAAATTAATATGATTTACGAGTTGAATGTGGTTATGTTGTGTCTACCAGAAAATACAGATTTAGATACAGGTTTATTGTTTTATATATAAGATATTGGACTCTATTAAATATTAAATATGGCAAAACCTTGTTTTTATTAATACTCTTAACACAACCATTCAAGTATATGTAACACGTACTAAAAGCGGTAGTCCGATCAAAAATAACAAAATTTTATGTCATAATTGCTATGTTTATTCGAAATATTCGTATCTCTTTCTGTCGTGTTTTAAACTATTGTTATGTTATAACCAGCGGATAGCTTTTTTGTATTTTTAGAAACTTCTGAAAAAGGTATTTAAATACAAATATATTTGAAAATGCTTTTAATTGGAAATGGCATGCTTTTCACAGTCACGTTTTGGAAAAAGACGCCGATTCTAGTCACAGTAAAAAAATGTTGCCACAACCGTTGAAGTAAAAAAAGACTGAAAATAAACACCTGTGTCCATAGATTTAATAAACAAAAAAAGTATTGGTGTGTACTAACTCACCTGGGGTACTGGATTCAAGGACAGGAGACTGTTGTTCACTTATTTTTTTTTGGAATAATTAATTCACTGTTTGACTGGAGTGTCCCGTACGACTCGTACTACCCGACTGACCTCTGCGCCGATAGCGATTTTGTTTAAATATTATTGATTGACTGTATTGTTTGGTGAGACGAGATGAAAGGTTATCTGCGTCGCCAGTCCACTTCCACGGAGGACTTCTTCAATTTTTGGTCAACCGTAAGTTGGAGCTGAGCAGCTAGTCCCGTGCGCCACGCTAGAGGTGTGTTCCTACACTTCTTACTCGACGGCTATATGACTCTACCGACATTATAATTCAAACGACTACTGATTAAATATAACGCCGCGCTGATAAGCCGAGCGGGTCTTGCCTCTCGCTCTAGATAACCTCTCGCTGGTGGAGGAGGGAATGGGACGGAGTGTGTGATGGCTGGGTTCCGGCGTTGCGGCGCTAGTTCTGGGGGCTCGCCTCGTTATGGCCTACCTCGCCCCGCGCCCTCCCCCCCTCATAACTTCGTATTTTGCCGTGGGTCACGAGACAATACGAAAATATTTACGTACTGCTGGAAAATGAGAAGACACCTCCACCGAAGGTCCGACGATACGATATCAACGCCTCGCTTCATCATCTTTATACCCTGACCCTTTTGACTAATGATCTACGTTTTCCGCCCGAGTTTCCCGCTTTTAAGGAAGCAGTTTGGCCGGCTGCCAGGAGGTGTGTGCGTCACGAAATCTCCCGCCAAGAATTTCCTTATGTTTTCCGCGGGAAATCTGAACCGTAACTAGGAACTTCCCGACGTAGCGGGGCAGAGACTTTATTCCGACAGTGATGGGCGTTTAGGGGCCAGTGAAAGTGACAAGTGGACCACTGTCAGGTTCATGGTAGTCGAACGACCACCTATATATGCGTGAACGAAACGTTTTGGGTACTCCGTGTTGGGGAGCCGTTGGTCGCCCAACGGCTCTTTTCAGAGCCAACCTGAGTACACGGAGTACCCAAAACGTTTCGTTCACGCATCGTATATTTCTCTCCGTGACCATACCTCTTCACATATATGTGTATATATATATATATATACATGTTTGGGCTCATTCAGACCACTCCCCAAATATTCAATATTTTCAGAATCAACAATTTTAAGTTAGTAATACAACCAAATTATTTTTAGTTCGTTACTGTGTTTCATGAAGAATTGTATCTGTTTGAAGATTTGGCAAGAAAAATAGCACATATTACGGTTTTTGAGTAATAAATTACACAGACAAAACATTCGAACAAACCGAAAAATTAAAATGATTCGTAAATAAAAGTATACGGAGAGCTTTACACATTTCCACAACCTTCATTTGACATTGAAAGAGTTCTGTTTTAATAAAAAGGATTTTCCTTCATTGTAAAACACGTATATAATAATATTGTTATTGTTTTGTTTTGAAAATCACCCGAATGAACAGTAAACAAAACATTAGGTACATACTCGTACATAACACTTCATTTATTTATACTACAGAGTAAGCTTTTTTTACCGATCACACCCATAAAGGGTAGGCAGAGAGAATGGATCTCCGCTCTTTTACAGGTATCCAAGCACACTTCTTTCGCTTCATCCACCGACATAAAGTGTCTCATACACCCTCTTTTATTTCTCTTGCTTCTAACCTGGCCTGCCTTGAGGACGGAATCGATATTCGATCCACGTCATTCTCGGTTGGTCACGCCTTCTCACACTTAGCATTTAAGTGATCACACTAAGCCAGCCTTCGAAATAACAGTAGAAGACGGTCGTAAGCCCGTGGTGGTTTGTTCCATTTAAAAATCGAACATCAGTGATGAATTGTTAGAGTCATTAGTTGTTAAATATTATTCCTCGTAAATTCTCTTTGTCATTCTGTTTGCATCCATTCTTTCCACATGCTCGAACCATCTCAACTTATTAACTTTCATCTTTGTCACAACACTAACTTCCATATCACATTTCTTACTAAAATTCTCATTCATTTCCATATTCCACAGAGTATTTCCACATATTCTAAGTAAGCCTCTCAACTCTACTGCATTCATACTACCTTTTTCTTTTTTCGTCCATGTCCACGTTTCACATCTACTCACTACCTATTTGCAACAACATGTGTTGTAGAATGTATTTTTGTCCTATATTTTCCATTATACCCGAGCCTTTTTTAACCCCACAACTTCCGCTTCTGTGCGGCTCCCATCCAATGGGGTCCAGCGAACCTCTTTCTGCCGTCCATCCATCTGATTGGAAAAAGTCAAATATATAAGATAACTTATCTTTTCGACCGTGGCTACTTGGTGGAACATACTTCGAACTTACTTTAAAGAAACAAAATATTTAGTTTTTTCCACAAATTTATTCAGCTAACCGGTTTTCGAAGACCGTACGTCTTCTTCGTCAGGCTAGTAGATGTTAACTGAGTTAACATCTACTAGCCTAGCTAGTTAATATCTACTTTTAGCTGAATAAAATTGTGGAAAAAACTAAATATTTTGTTTCTTTAAAATAAGTTCAAATATATAAGACTGACGGAATCACCGTAGAAGGTGTGGTCGCATCAGGAGTAAAAAGACAAAAAGCTTCCAGGATACCTACAGGCAAAGTAGGGTCTTTGTAGATAATAAGTAGGTACACATAAAGCTTGAAATGTCTTTTTCGCGCTTTCATTATTCTTCTGCCGGTAGTGAAAGAGATAGTGTGCTCGTCTCAAAGAATACTTTGTTCGTGATGTTACGGTTGTTTTTCATTTTCAAAGCATAACATATTATAAGTCGTAAAATCTAAATATGTACCAGTAAAGACGGTCAAATGATCGGTAAAATTCAAACATGATTGGTGTAAGGTTAGCGTCACAAAGTTGATAACTTGTCGTTTTTTTTTTCAATTCTGCGTGCTACAGCTGGACTATATCGACCATTTCATTGCGTAATATACATTAAAATATCTGGCACTCTCTAGCTAGGAGAGGAGTGTGGTCAACATGGCGATCTGCACGTCAATTGCGGGAAAGACAATAAGTCACACTTGTAGTAATTGCCGGGAGCAAACAAATCAATTAGAAGTGATTGAAGGTGTGGCTGCACCACTGGCGCTGATTGGCGGCCGCGCCGGCCTCGGCCTGCCGATTGCCGATTGATTTGTTGTCGATTGGCGCTTCACATTCCTCGCCAATGCGTCGTGGAACACATCCAAACAATCTGATACTAAGTATTGTTTGTTTACTGTATGAACTTTTGACAAATGAGCAAACAAAAAAGATCCTAGTCGTGGTACATTGAGATATGAGAATGGGAGTGATGTCTCCGTGGAACAGGTCACTACATTCAAATACCTCGGAGTGGACTTGTGTGGGCAGACCGATCTACCGACAGGAATATTGGGTCAAATCAACAAGGCTGCTTCAATATCAGGATGCCTTAGAAATTCCGTATGGAAAAACCCTGATATGCGAATCAACAGCAAGATAAAGATCTATAAAACTTGTGTCACACCCATCATGACATACGGGATCGAGTCCAGGGCCGATACCACTGTGACTAAAAATGCGCTGAGAGTTTCAGAAATGAAAACTCTCAGGAGTATAGCCGGGAAGACCCTCAGATATAGAGTCAGAAATACGAGGGTATACGGGAAATATGCGAGGTCGAGGACATAGTAAGGTGGGGAAGGCAACGAAGAAGATTCTGGTATGCACATGTGAGGAGAATGGACTCAACCAGACTCCCTCACATGGCATTGCACGGCCAACCCCATGGAAGACGCCTCCCGGGCAGACCACCAAAAAGGTGGATGGATAGCTGGGAATCGACCTCGCAGGAGGCCAACCCCACCTCTTGAATTACAGGCCACATGACCTAAATTAAGAAGAAGAAGAATGTTGGGAGTCCCGTCTCAAGTCTTAAGGGTATTTTTCACTTTGTAAAGTAGCAAGTCAAAATTGAGAGTCCATATACTTCCATAAAGTGCGAGATGGTGTAGTTTCAAAGTTACTCCGTAGTCCGTTTATTTTAATCTGTTGTTTATGTTATATTTTCGCCACCGGGGGCAGCACTAGGAAACAGTTTCAGTATTTTCGCCACCGGGGGCAGCACTAGCAAACAGTTTCAGTATTCTACGCATGTGGGGAAGGAGGGCGAGGCGAGGCTTCTCGCAAAAAATATAATCCGCTTCTATCACCGTTAAGTTTGATACTATATTTTATGAAGACCTTCAAACGATGGAACGTGTCCTGGAATTCAGCATCTCAAAGAGAACATTCCTGATTTTTACAGACACTTGAGTCTAAGAAATGGGAAAAAGAAGAAGAAATTCAAGTTCACCCGCAGCTCACAGTAACTGTTATGTCCACACGTGTTTACTACTACTTGTTAGTTAGTTCACATCCGCACTTGCACCTACTTCTCATGGTGAAAACGGCCCGTTATATTATTATTTATTAAACTTATTAGGAGCCATTTAAAAATCATCCCTTTTTCTATGTGTCCTTTTTCATCCCATTTAGTAAAAATTTGGAAAAAATGGCCAAGCAACCTACTACTCATTTCTATATGAGAATTCATATCCCAAATCTCAAATTCGTACCATGTCTAGTTTCCGAGATATTCGTATACTTTTAAAAACATTCAACCCTATTTTTCACCCGCTTAGTGGTTGAATTTCCAAAAATCCTTTCTTAGTGGAAGGTTTTGTATTAAAACCTACCTGATTTCCAAATTTCACATCTCTACGATTAGCCGTTTGGGCTGTGCGTTGATGAGTGAGTATGTCAGTCAGTCAGTCTTTCCTTTATATTAATAAATTTCGCTAATGAAAGTGGTTGGTGACCCAGCGGTTACAACGTCGGGTTCCTTCTGCGGACGTCGTGGTTCGATCCCATCAGGTGCCGACCATCTTCCTCTTTCACGACACAAGCTTTAAGTAGCTTACTGTGAAAGAGTCAAGGAGTGTATTTGTGTTCACTTTGAGTGAGCACAGATTCATTTAAAAAAAAAAAGGTACTCACATTTCTTGTAATCATCGGTTGGTGGAGGGTCTAATTCAATGTTTGTTTAGTTTTACAATTGTACAATAGTAAACTCGTGTGTTGTGTTCCTTTGCGAAAGAGCTTAAAGAAGACAAGGGTCTTTATAGACACACAAAATGGCACTACATAATATATATGTGTACCTACTTACGTTGTTTTACAAAGTCGTAAGAGTGGTATTGTTAATTTTGCGAATGGAATACATACACACATACATACATTCTCCCTTTAAGCCACCCCGCACACCGCAAGCCAATCCGGCGGAGACCAATCCGCAGCAAACCCGACCCGCACGAAACCGACCTCCTAGCTCGATTGAAGCAATCAAACCAAAAAGCCGGCCCCGGACAAATCAAGCCCGCCGCGAACAACCCCCAAACCAACCAGCAATGCGGGGGCCTAGGGGCCTAGGCCTAGGGGGAAGGCGTCCGAGGCTCATTGTGCCTTTTCTGACCAGTTGAGATTTAAGGACGTGAAGTGGTCAACCTCACGGTCCCGATCTGATTTTTCGATTTCCTGCCTCTTACAGAATGCTCGAAAAATCAGCAAAAAGAGCAGAGGTGCTATTCTTCGCCGGCAACCTCACGGCGAATGGAATATCGCTGGAAAAAACTGGAGTAGAGTGACATGAAGGTGACTACTTTCAGATTGGACGAATCCACGCTGAGCAAAAATTGGGAGAATTACAACTACGAGAGAGATTTGGGGTGCAGAGCACAGCATCCTTGATGACACTACTCCAGTATTATCATTAGCGAGGAGCTGAAATTAATGGTTGCTCACTTCTGATAGGAATGCAGTTAGAGATAAACAAAAAGTCATACACAAAACAAACAATCATAATAATTAAGAACTGGTTTCTCGCATATCGGACCATAAAAGTTTAATATTAAATGGTGGCAAGACTTTGGTACATATACACGGTTTGGCAAGCCACCACAAACACGAACGTGTAAATGACCTTGTGAGGCCTTGGCTTGTGTGAGCTTGCCAACGCTTGTCCCCGATCGGGCGAATGTCGGTTTTTCGACACAGATCAAAGGAATTTGCGGAATACCGACGCGCACGCCAACGTGTAAATGGCGTCCGAGCGTTTGTGAAGGCTCGGAATTTGTGGTGGCTTTCCAAGCCATGGCATTCGTGTAAATGTAGCATTAGAACACTTTGTTTCATGGGTCTAGAGTCGAGAGAGTAGGTATTATGGGTCTATTGTATGTTCCAAAGATTTGCAGAGGCTGTTAGATTAAAGGCCAAAGAGTCTAAAAAAGACCAAGGAAGTCGGATGGATAGGAGACGTTCGCCGGTCCTCAGCAAATGGTAGGTAACAACCAGAATGGAGGCAACGAAAAATGTAAAAAATATTGAATTGTTGAATCATGATTTTCAAATTTCGAATAGGGCAACGAAAACGTTGGACATGCGATGTCAAACTTGTCTATGTGAGCAGACCATTACGAATTTTAATACCAATAGTGGGTACCCACTCATTTTGAAAAGTCATTTTCAATGATCCATCCAATGCCAATCTTATTGATTCGAATCATCTCCACAGTAGGTATACATACATACATACATTCTCCCTTTAAGGCACCGCGCACACCGCAAGCCAGCCCGGTGGAGACCAATCCGCAGCAAACCCGCCCCGCACGAATCCGACCGAGTAGGTATACATGATATAAAAAAGAACCCTATTTCTCTTGCTCGTCACATCACACTTACACGTGTGTATGGCAGGACCTATTTGCTTCTTCTTTTCTCATATTTGCTATTGTCAGGAGAAGGTTCTTGTGAAAGATAAAATTAAGAGAGTTGCGCGAAAATTAGAAAATTTACGAAAATTCAGGGTAGATAACCTTAATGCATTTGACAATATAAACAATTTTCGAATTTTCATTGGTGTTTGACATCTATAAGTTGATCGATAGGTAGTGCGATTATCAGAATACCAGTCAACATTGTTTAAAACAGATGCATGGAACGGAATCATATTGGTTACTCCGGCTCTAAAAACAGACCGCCGATGGATCACGGCGAGATCACGGGAACACTCGAGATCGGCTGAATAACTAATAAAACGTTGAAAAATGCATAAGAAATACCCAATATAAAAAATAACGTTAAAGCTAGTATGGAAAGGATTTCAAGCGACGCCAACGCCATCTATGAAAATTCCACAACAACACAATTTTTATTAACTTGACAACCATTGATATTAAAAATATTGGTACGAATATTTTTGATGGTAGGTAAGTACTTTTTTCAAGCTTTCAGAAATATTTTTTTAACATTCAAACATATCTTGAACGTATTTTTGTATAAATTACAAATTTGGAATCAATATTCATAGTAAGGACTACAGGACAACGTCTGTCGGGAAAGCTAGTAAATTATAAAGGAACGTCGGGTTAGTGCGAACACTTATAACTCGAAATCGGCTGAACAGATTTTTATCGTGTTTAGTTTATTAGATTCTTCTCCGCTCCGGATAACATAATAACAAATAAAAAGTTGAAAAAAAGATTAAGAAATGATATAAAATATAATATTAAAGTTAGTATGGAACGGATATCTTGCGACGCCAACGCCATCTATGAAAATTCTAAAACAACACAATTTTTATTTACCATTGAGAATTTCTTTCCAGTTTTCAGAAATAATTTTTCCACATTCAAACATATCTTGAACGTATTTTTGTATAAATTACAAATTTGAAATCAATATTCATGGTAAGGACTACACGACAACGTCTGTCGGGAAAGCTAGTAGAGATATAAATAAATAGCTGCACTGAGTTAACTAGGTACCTATATAGCTGCGTAGCTGTTATTGTCCAATAATAGTGTTATCAGTAAACAACTTTGACATTTCACACAAGAATTATTACTTCAACACTATTGTTTTGTTTGAACACCATCTTATATATAAAATTGATTAGCTGTGCGTGTGTATCGCTACTTGGCCGGTTTTAAACGGCGAGAAAACATGAAATAATTGCGGGGGAAATAGAAAAAAAAAACAACAATTTAGTTAGTGTCACAACAAAGGATTTTTGTTTATTTGTGAGCTTAGGATGTTGGCAATATGAAATATACCAGGTCATATTATAGTAGACTATAATATTATTTGACATAATTAGAACATTCCTAGACATAATTGGAACGTTGTGGTCCAACAAAGCCAATAGGCAATAAAGACGAGACATTAACAAAAATGGATATAGTCATATCCTGGCGCCAAATACATGACAGCAGTCGCAGTCTTTAAATTTGGTTGCTCTAATATTTTCTCCGGCAGAGACTAATCAAATGCTATGTGTGGTCCGTTTTATTGTACGGATGTGAAACTTGGACCTTTAAAGTCAACTCAATGAACAGACTGGAAGCATTTGAAATGTGGCTTCATCGTCGAATGCTCAAAATTCCATGGACAGATATGGTAACTAATAATAAGTCCTGAGGCGAGCTAGGGTTGACAGAGAGCTGTTATCAATTATCAAGGTCCGGAAAATATCATATCTGGGCCATGTACTGCGAGGAGAAAAGTAGCACCTTCTTCATTAGAAGTAGAAGGGAAAAATAGAGGGACGCCGAGGGCCTGGCAGGAGACGGATGTTCTGGTTGCGCAATACTAGGGAGTGAACAGGCATTCGAACTGTGGAGGTGCTGTTCCAGGCAGCACAGGACAGGGACAAATTCGCCTAAGTGATCGCCAACGTTGGGGGAGCCGACAGAGCACATAAAGAAGAAGCTCTCTTGTTCTCAATAATTTCCAACTTTATCTCTATATTTCATTAATTATTAAATACTAGCTGACCCGTCGAACTTCGTAACGAAATAAATAATATGGGTACTCTAGGTTTTATGCAACAGAGCTCAAATTCGTTTTTTTAGTTATTTAACACGAATGACTATTTACTGGCATTAGCAAAACCTGCATACCATGCTGCATTCATTGGGTCTGAGTTTATTTTTACATCAAAAACTTATTACCTATGTTAATACGATGTGGGAAGAGGTCATCATTGCGCAAGATCGAGTGCAATGGAGAGCTCTTATTGCCTCACTTTGCTCCTGAGTGGAGTTCAAATGGAGTTTTAAATTTGATTGATTTGATGTTAAAATGTATGTAAAAAAAGAATTTAGGTATGTCATTATATTCCATGTCTTAATAGTTATTTTGCTCAGTTAAAATAATATTGATTGATTAATCAAAGCACGATAAGGAACATCTCCGTACCGATTCAAAATACGCATTGAGGTGTCAATACTTTTTTTGCCCATCACGCTGATTCCCGAAGGGGGTAGGCAGAGAGTATGGACTTCCATTCTTTCCAAGCCAAACTCACTCGCTTTCTCCAAACGCATAACATTCCGCATACATGCTCTTATATTCCTTTTGCTCTTGACTTGGCCCTCCCGTAAGACGGCACCGATATGGTCGGTCTATGTCATTCCAGGTCGGCCTCGTCTGCGTGCAACTATTCTTTCAGGTTTATATTATTATCCTTTGAGTCATTCTCTCTTCGTTAATTTTCTTTACATGTCCAAACCTTCTTTCTTTATTCACTTTCATTCTAGTCACTACACTAACATCCACTCCACATTCCTTTCTAATATTATCATTCCTCACCATCAATAAGTCTCTTTCCGCATATCCTACGCAGTGATCTAATTTCCACAGCATTTATTTCAACTTCCAAATTTTCGTCAATGTCTAAGTTTCACTCCCATAAATCATGGATGGTATCAGGATTGCATTGTGCATCAACTGTCGATTTCAGAGATATCTTATTAGAGGTCTAAGTGCACCGCCAACCCTTCTCCCAGCCAATTTCCTTCTTTCAATCTCTTTTTCACACCTTGCATCTCTTCTAAATAAATTACCTAAACAGACATAGGTACTTCCAAGTTCTCGACATTCACTTTCACACAACATTGCGTTCTTAAATCTTCTCTTTCAAAACAGTGGAGATAATTAAAAAGCTCATTTAATGCAGTATCTGTGATTTTTTTCTAACTTCTATTACAATATGGTGGAAGTGTAGCAATTTTTATTTTCAATAAAGAAACAAATGCTAGGTCATTAGCAAATAATATCCAGCTTTTTTTACATATTAACGATGCAGATTATATTAACGTTATATGTATGAACTCATCCTCTCTAAAAATCAGCCCATAAACGAAGAATTGATTTTCAAACAAACAAAAAAACATATTCTACTTGATCTTCAATATAATCATGTATTCCTTGTGTTAAAACTTATGAAAACTCCTTATAAAATGAACTTCAATTAAGTGTAGCTCCTTAATAGCAATGTTATGTATACGATTCTGTTTGCTGGCGGTTTTAAAAATCTCTGTAAATAATGAAAGTTTCAAAACTCCTTACGCTTCATTACAACAATGTATTCCTTGTATTAAAACTTACCAAAACTCCTTATAAAAATTAATTGCAATGAATATTATATGATTTCCAATCAATCTATTTCATACGATATATTTTATATTCGCATTCTATCAATTGCAACAACAATCAATCCACTGACAGTTCTTTCAAATGTCAATTAATAAAAATTCAGCCGTTTAGGCGCGATGAGATGACATCTGGAAATAGCTCTCCATTTTTATAGTGTTCTTAAATTTCCTAATTATCCATACATTTTTCTTAATTTTTTTCATGTAAATCAACCTTCTCCCGATAATAGCCTACACGACAAAAAAGAATTAGCGAAATCGGTCCAGCCGTTTAGGCGTGATGCGATGATATCGGGAAATAAATCTCCATTTTTATAGTTTTCTTAAATTTTCTAATTTCCCATGCATTTTTCTTAATTTTTTTGTTCTAAAAGGACACTCTCCTGATAAAAGCCTACACGACAAAAAAAGAATTAGTGAAATCGGTCCAGCCGTTTAGGCGCCATCCGATGACAACGCGAAATAGCTCTCCATTTTTATATATAAGATAGAGATAATATAGAGTAAAGTGATCACACTAAGCCAGCCTTCGAAATAACAGTAGAAGATGGTCGTAAGCCCGTAGTGGTTTGTTTTGTTTAAAAATGGAACATCAGTAATGAATTGTTAGAATCATTAGTTGTTACATATTCTATAATATAAGTTCGTCCGTACTACTTATTAATGACATTTGAAGCACTCTAGCCCCATGCACGCATGATGTTTTTATTCATAACTATTTACAAAACCAACCCAAATAAGGAAGATATTTTTTCATTATTAGGTAGGTACCTATGATTATGGTCGGTATTTGTAAGTCGATAGTTGTTATAACATTTTTATAATAACTGATGGTATCCGCAAGTCAGACTTGATCAGAGGTTCCTACACACATACAATTAATGTTCCTACGGGAAGAAATGTCAATGAAACAGTAGTTACTGACCTATGCCTGTCGTCCAGCATGAACCTATTGCTTCTAGTCGAATAATTAAAGATTCCATAGGTCACATCAAATCAATATTATCTGTAAAATGGTACTAACTTCATAATTATTTGATTTATTTACCTACTATACATATACCTGCCTAATATTTATTATTATTAACCAAGTTATTATTGCTTGGATACGTCAACGGCACATCGACAGTACATAGGTACCTAGTTTGTAAACTTTGCGCGTTTTAAGAATGTTCTAGCAAGTGACAGTTAAGATCAAACAACATTTTGTTTGATCTTAACTAACAGCTAGAAGCTAACACAATAGGTACCACATTTTGGTTACATACGGTTGTATTTGCTTATCTTATATATAAAAATGGAGAGCTATTTCGCGTTGTCATCGGATGGCGCCTAAACGGCTGAACCGATTTCGTTAGTTTATTTTTTGTCGTGTAGCTTTTTTCAGGAGAATGTCCTTTTAGAAGAAAAAAATTAAGAAAAATGCATGGAAAATTAGAAAATTAAAGAAAACTCTACGTAGACAACCTTATTAGTACTTTTTACCTTAAATAACTTTTATTCCAATTACTCATAGAATATACATGTCTTGTGATCGGATTTCAAAAAAAAAATAGATTTCGCTGCAATAAATTTTCTCGACGTTTTCATTCTCACGTAGATTCCAAAAATGCAAAAAAAATTTTTAGAAGAGGAAGGAAATTTCCGCTTACACCAAAAATGTGTGCGCACCCATAACTCATAGTAATTCTTATCCGATTTGATTGAAATTTGGTAGAACGGTTAGCCCCTCGATGTAGATGAGTCAGTAAAATGTTGAGATCTGCAGCCCGATTCACGGAAAAGTTTAAGTCTAAGTTCGAACGAAGTTCGATTCAAACTTTTGTGAATAGGGCTGCTGGTAATAATAATTATTGTAGGCGGCGACTATCTACAGTCTATGTACCTATTCACGGAGGGTTTGAATCGAACTTCGTTCGAACTTCGAACTAAACTTAGACTTAAACTTTTCCGTGAATCGGGCTGCTGTACCTTCAGGGGAACCCTCTTAAAGTATCCAAAGAAAATTTCACTTGTTCTAGAAAAATGGCTAAAAAAGAAAAAAAAAAGTCTTCGATTTTCATAAAATTTGGTATACGGGTTGGTCTTATGCTCCTACACAAGCACGTAATATTTGAGGTCCGTAACTTCAGTGGGTTCCCTGTAAAGTACCGATTAAATATGGAATATGTTGTTCTAGAGAAGATAATAATTGTCTTCTGGCTGTTATAATATACTATGAGTTCTGGGCTACCCTAGGTTAGCAGCTTTTTTTGAAATTTTGACAGAAATTGTCAATTGGTGCGATTAACAGAATGCGGATGGAATATGGTTTAAAACAGACGCATCGGTCGGAATTACATTGGTCAAATGATAATTAATTCATATTCATAGTTAGGAATACAGGACAACGTCTGTCGGGAATGCTAGTATTTTATAAATACGATATTACCTAAAGGTATTGGTACAAAAAAACATTGTTTTTAAAAATACTTAGATACTTAATTGCTTGTCATCAATAAGTTTCATTTGTTTTTATTCGAATTCCGAAACCGTACTTTGGAGTACCTACCAAAAATTTGATTGGTTTGAATCCTGCCACGGGCATAAGAAATTGACCCATGTCAAATGTACCTACCTACTCATGAATATCAGAAGATTTTATCTACATTAATTATGAGATTAAACATCCAACAGAAATTTGGTGAATGTAAAAGCTATTGCACTAAGCAAGAAAAGAAATTTTCAAAGTGTTTTTTCACTTGAAATTTCTACTCGGGGTTGGAATCCTGTCTCAAATTGGACGGGACCGGTTGACTGGTAGAGAATACTTCAAGCATTAAGATTATTTATACTGACACCTATTTATAGAAGAGTGTTATTTATTTATGTATGAGCAATGATATTAAATGTGTTGGACGTATTCTTATCTTTATCGTTACTATAGAGAAAAATAATATTAATTAGGTTTTTATTTTATTGTTGACATACCTGTCATCCAGAATCCAAGGTAATGAATCCAATCCACTCACTGTTTTAAATCCGACAGAAACTAAGCCACGAACCCGCGGAATACGATGTCGCGCGATGCATCCTCGTTGGTGCAACAAAACATCTGGTTTGACGGGTGACATTTTTGATGGTGGGTATAGGTACCCTGCATGATTCCTGCCTCACTGAATACGTGTATGAACCATGGACAAGAATATTACTTTTTTTTATCGGACCTACCACCAGAGATAACAACAGCTTATCTAAAAGTAAGAACGCAACTTTATAGGTATCTCTATAATATAAATTAAAGTCGGGTTAGTGCGAACACTTATAACTCGAGATCGGCTCAACAGATTCTTCCGATGTGTAATTGATTGGATTCATCTCCACTCCGGATAACAGAATAACTAATAAAAAGTTGAAAAATGGATAAGAAAAATAATAGATATAAAATAGATATTAAAGTTAGTATGGAACGAATTTCGTGCAAGGCTATCTTTGAAAAAATCTAACAACAAAATTATTGTCTTCTGCACCTGCACCCTCTCATTCTCGCATACGTAATTGCCACTCTTACAGCAGCCTATTTCACTTACTCAATCGTTTGGGGCGTTTTTGAAATGTTTCTTACTCAGTCAACCAAATTGCGCGTATATTATTATATTCTCGCGTTGATCCCGTCAGAGCTTTAAATACGAATGAAATATGGACGTTTTATTTTAATGTTATTATTTAATTAGTTTATTTTTGTAACTTGAGGCTCAGTTCACAATGAACTGGTTAGGACCAAAGGTTCACAATTTTACTGCCTCACTAGACATGGTCTGTTCTGAGGCAGTACTAGATGTTTACAAATGCTAGTATAAAATATTACCACGCATAGCATAGTTTAACCTGTTAAATGGTATGTACTAACTATTAAAATTCATTTAACTGAGTTCTATACATATACCTAATATTATTTATATTAATTGTAAATACCCAACGGCAATGAGGCGTGTATTCATATGAACACATTACACTGATAACGGTCGTCTTCGTGGAAATATCTCGAACTAAACAACAAGTTGCAGGAGTGCGATAAGTTAGAGCGATCTCACGAAAATACTCGTGGTCTGACTTATTACACACAACAGCACAACACACAATAATAATAATTGGATCGCACATCACGTATGAACTTTGATTTCTATAGAAATGTATTCTACGCACGACTTTCTTCTTCTTCGTATCTGTTCTTTTCATAATATAGAAGGTTCCTGGGATGCTGAACTCCAACTTTCTGTCTTTCCATCTTCTTTTGGATGTCTTTCGGGTCGGCGACTGCCCGATGGGATGTTGTGCGCCATCACGTTGGGAATTTTTGTGTTATCCATCCTAGCCACAAGTGAAAAACAGTTATTCTATGGTAATAACTAAAAAAAAACCTAGCTTTGGTGAGAAAAATACTAACTGAGCTAAAACAATACTAAGTGAGTGGACTATAAAACTATATTTGAGTTATTATAGTGAGCCCGTGGTTTATTTCTCAACATGAAATATAATGAATCACCTCGATTAAGTAAGTTATAACTCAGCACACTTGGAACAAAATATATGCCAGATGTTGAATACATAATATAATGTGAACTGCAATAATTTATTCGCTCAAGAATTTTTTTACAGATCAGAACGATCTGTAAAGGTAGGTATCTTGAAACTCAAAATCTTATTTTCGATTCGCAATTTTCAATATTTGTGTTCGCCCACTCAGTGTTTCAGTACCCCATAATAATCAGTATATTTAATTAACCCTTAGTTTGAATTTATATATTATTCGACCTTTTAAATACTACCTTATTCATCAACATGAGTATTCCACGTGTGACAAATAGAGGACGACCAAAGAATTCCTGGGTGGTGCAGAGGCGTGACCGGATGCGAAGATTGGGATTGGAAGAGGTGGTGCAGCAGAGACGGACTTATAGCCTAAGAACGAGGAGGGCTGACCCCAACAGTCTACTTAGACGCTAAGTTGGGAGCAAGCTAGGGAGAAGAAGAATAAATACTACCCTATTCATAATAATATGTATACCTATGTATTGTATATTAGGGATTTATCCGAACATCTATATGAGCAAATACGTAGTTTCTTGTCGCGTACTCATAGGTCAAAAAGTAGGTACCTATAATGTTTTTAACAAACAATATGGGACTTGATGTTTGTAAACACCAATGATAAAATTCCAACGCACATTGAATGCACATTTATCAAAGGGTTGTGTGTGATTTTTCATGACATTAAGCTCTATATATTATAATACTAGTTAACCCATCGAACTTCGTCCCGCCTTAAAGTCAAAAAAACATTGCTGGGTAACATAAAATAGCTAACATACATGACTACTATAAGCACGATAAAAATTTGTTAAACCGATCTCGAGTTATCGTATCAGACGGTCGTATGGTTTGTTCATAGCATTTAAAAATCGAACAGTATTAGTCAGTCATCAGTTATTGATATATTCGTTAAGATCTAGTCCTGAAAAATGGACACAAAAATCTAGACAAACTTAGATCGTTATGATTCATTCCTGATGTTATAGGAGACGAAAATCAATAAATATTTGGAACGTTGTTCAATAGACAAGTTTGTTATTAGCTGGGTACACACGTAACGATTTATCTTTAAGATTTGACCGATAATCGCTCATTTTTCAAAATCTTAGCGAGGAAAATTTTTGAAAATGATCGATTATCGGTCAAATCTTAAATATAAATCGTTAGGTGTGTACCCAGCTATTGATGTTGTGTTCTCTGGACAGTGTTATCTGGTGTTGGCTGGACAGTGGACAGCAGAATCCAAGTAGGTGTGTGAAGCTGATAAATGGTGGAGGGGTCTATATCTGGCTGAGGCCGCCTTGGAACTTGGACTTGATAAGGAATCGGTACAGCTGCTGGCCAGGCCCCACAAATATCTCTCTCAGAGTAGGTATACACCTAGTTTGGTCAGACAATCACACACTCTTGTACCTTTTGATAACTTCGCCCTAAAAAAATTACACTCACCCTGGTTAACATAGTATGGCATTTTAATGACGTCGTAGCAAAGATCTGAAAACATATACACATACTATTAAATTTTTTCCTTTTATCTTCAGGGCAGCGAGGCCTTTGTGTTTGCTCCTCTTGCATGGTTTTATTTTTGTTTGTTTTAATGTGAAATTGTGATTTTTTATGTCATCTTATAATAACCATGGCGTAACAAAATGTATAATATATTTTTAATGTAAAAGCAACAATTGTTGCGTAGAGAGAAATAAAATAAAATAATACTAAGTCTAAGTATTACTAATGTCTAAGTACTTATTACAAAGTTGAAAATAATGTGTTTGAAGAAAAAAAGTGATATCCAAACAAATCACAATGATAAAAATAAGTGAACTTAGATACTTATAAACACGCTGTCCGCCATCAAGATGTATATTTTTGATGAAAAATAATATTGAAGATGGATATTAGGAATTACCAAAAAGGATTTAAATATCTGATCGAATGATATATTTCAATCAATTGGTCCACTTATTGTTATTATATGTGTTTAATATTTATGTTTTGTTAATGACTGAATAAATAAAATATGAAACCAACTTTTTAATGCAAATATTAGAATAATCATGTTCAAATTTTCAATTGTTAATTTAAACCACTACGGTATTATGACCGTCTTCTATTGTTTTTTTTTTTTTTCGAAGACTAGCATAGTGTTTCGAAGACTAGCATATTCGCCCTTTTCGGTCAATTTTCAAAATCCTAATCCTAATAAAAAAAGAGATAAACGCGAATAGAAAAATTTGTAAGTAGATTCCATTTCCAGCATTTGGAATGATGAAAAATCATAGATCATCAAATGTAACGTTATTTAGGAGACAAACCCAAATAAACAATAACAAAATCCACCCACACACACCCACCCATCCAAATATTAAAAGACTATTGGAATTTCCCAATAGTCCTTTAATATTTTTTGCTATTTCATGTTTGTTGGTCTCTTTGTAATCTCAGAGTTATGACCTACACAAACGCTTGAGCTCAAATGATAGTTATTGTGACTGGGCAGCTGATTTATTGCAGATCATAAACAAACAGCCCGGCAGGAACTTAGTAGGTATCTGAGGATGGAGTGGAGTGGATGTTGCTCTCCCCTCCAGACTAATCTCTTGGTGAAAGGTCAGACGGAGCATGATGGCGGGCGGTCGTTGAACGTCGGGTCCAGCAGATATAACACGCTAACAAGTACCCAATTATTGCTCTCATCAAGGGAAGCACAATACCGAACCTGATACCACGAGACACAGGAGTTGCAGAACACCGTTGAGTAGACAGCACACTGGAATATTAATCACTCAACGCATTTCAGGTAACCAGTGACGATATACATGTAAATAACCAAGTAATACATACTCGGAAGAAATTAAATCTTACATACCTACAATGATAATTCAGTAAAGTTTGGTTTAAATGGAGTCTATTCTTTCAATAATATTATATATATACAATAAGGTAACAGGTTTCATATGTGACTTATTTCCTACTACACCGCCATCTCTTAGATTTTAAAAAAAAGTAAAGCAATTAGATTAGATAATAGAGTAATTATTTTGATTACAAACTTCTAACCCGTCGAACTACATCCCGCATCCGAATCAACGATAATTATTACATAATGCAATCAATTATTAGCTACATTTAATTATGTTTTTATGTCGTAGACTGCATTTCATCATGTAAAAAGTCATAATTATTTTTTAATTCTGGGTTAGGTCGAAGGTCGACGGGCTGGTCAGCTAGTCTATAATATAAAAGAAAGTCGGGTTAGTGCGAACACTTATAACTGGAGATCGACTGAAAGGGTTCTTATGATGCTTGGTTTATTGGATTCTTCTCCGTTCCGAACAGAATATTTATCAAAAATTCGAAAAAATGATTCCAATTAAAATAAATATAATATTAAAGTTAGTATGGAACTGAAAATTAACTGACAACAACGCCATATGTGAAAAATTTCCACAAAAACACAATTTTTATTTACTCAAGGCAACCATTGAGTTTCAAAAAGTAGGCATATTTTTGATAGAATTTCTATCGAGCTTTCGGAAATATTTTTTTAACATTTAAACGTATTTTTGTATAAATTACAAATTCTAAATCAATATTCATAGTAAGGCCTACTATCACTAGTATAAGTTTTCTTCTTCTTCTTCTTGTCGAGTCATACCTACTGTGTGCTTTTGAACATTACATCACTTTTACTACTATCACATCATAAATTCATCTAGCATCTAAGTAAATATAAAGTCAGATTATAAAAGGTTAAAAGCGTAAAAAAATAAAAACAAAAAGACAAGGTATGTAGGGTAGCCTAGGGCCCAGGCAAGCCTACAGATGCAAATTTTCCTTAGCCCACTGGACGACCCGGTCATTTGCCATGACCAGGTCCTGTTGTGTTACCCAGTGCTCCAAGCATGGGCATGAAATGGGCAATGTTCCAAATCCTGTATAAGTTCTCGATGATGAAACGATCAACGAAAGAGTTTCGAAAAATTTCCATACAAAAATGATCGAATGATTCGATGGTTTGATTTTCGAACACTAATTGCACGCTAATAAGCGTGCAATTAGCTTTCGATTGAACTCGTACTAGCACCACAGGCCAAGGTCTGTCGGGAAAGCTAGTTAATTATTATAAGAGTATGCGCCAGATAACAATATATCCCACGGTGGTAAAAGTAGTGAACTAAAATCGAAAGTTTTGGAAAAGTATATGCCGAAACAGTTTTGTGATCAATCTCCAGATCTTCAGCTACGTCATCACTATCTTGCTCCGCTTTTCCAAAATTTCCTTTTCCAAAATTTCCAAAAGCTCCGCTTTTGACAGTAAAATTCCCAAATTCAAACGCTCAAACCAACTTTGTACCAATCATGTCGCCACTGCGTTAGGTTCAGCATTTCTTCCATTTTCTTTAAATGTAGGTACCTACCTATCCAATTTCTTTGTAAGATTTACTTTTTTGACAGAAAGAAAAACAAATGAAAAGTAGTCGGAAACCAAATTTTAGCAACAAGTTCCTTTTTTAAATTTTAATGTCACCAAAATCAGCCACAGCCATCACCAGTGCAGTCAAAGAAATTTGAATCAAAAGTTTATACATTCATACTAAATTCAAGTTAAGACTCCGACCTAAATATGTAGGCACTATATGGGAAACTAATGTTTTTATTTACATAATTTCATATGTAGTATTTATTCGCTATAATATAAGGTCACTAGAGCTGGAGAGCTTCCAGAGAGAAGTGAAAAAGTTTCTTGTTAACAAGGCTTTTTACTCAATTGACGAAATGCTAAATAATTAGTTTAGCATCGATTCTCTTATACATTTTTTTTCTGATCGTAATATTTGTCATGTCCCTGTAAGTGTTGTTGACTGCTTTGTATCATCTTGACGTGGTTTCTGTCCACTGATCTGCATATAGCCAGAATATTGTTTCTCTTTTTAAATATAATTTTTTGTTCTGACGTGATGCTAAAAGGGCCCTTTACTCCCTTTTAGCATTAAACAATAATTACGGTATTATATTTATTTTTTCACTGTGCTTTCCTTTTGACTATTGAAATTGTATTCTCCGAATTGTTTCTTTTCCTTGTGGTTTAAATTCTTATGTGTTTTGTATATCTATTTTTCCTTGCTATACTATTTTGTTCGATTTGTAACATGTGATGATCCCAAGAGTCCCGCAAAGGAACCTACGGGTTGATAAGAGAGAATAAAGAATAAAGAATTCATATACTTACTGATAATTTTGTCAATCATGCTATTTTTTGGAATATGATAAAAATATTTCTGAAAGCTCGAAAGAAATTCTATCTAAAAATCTACCTAAGTATCACAGTTTTGAAACGAAATGGTTGTCAAGTAAATAAAACTTGTGTTGTTATGAAAATATTTCACAGATGGCGTTGTTGTCAATTAATGTTCCGTTCCATACTAACTTTAATATAATATTTTATATTATTTGGAATCGATTTTTCGAATTTTTAATAATTATCATGTTATCCGGAGCGGAGAAGAATCCATTAAATAAACCAAGCATCATAAAAATCTTTTCAGCCGATCTCAAGTTATAAGTGTTCGCACTAACCCGACTTTCTTTTAGTTATACCTATTATAGAATAACTGACCCGCCCGTTGACCTTCAGCCTAACCCATAATTAAAGAATAATTTTGACTTATTACATGAATTGATCAGTATGAAGTGAGCAGTTTCCGATATACAATGAATTGCTTAATATTTTTGGCTAAATAAAATCATTGATGTGTGTTCACCTTTGCAATGACACGGAATCGAATTCCACTTTCCGCAAATCTTTTTCCTTGCCATTCGCTCCACACATAATCTTATTTAAACTGACCTACATACTTAGTTGAGTAGATTAAATAAATCTCTGTCTGCTGTCTGATAACGCACAAATAATACTCTTCAGCCCTTGACTCCAGGGCGAGTTGCACAATGCTACACGGTGACTCCATGACCTGGCCCACATCTCCAGAGGATCCGGGTCTGTGCAAAGGCAGATCTCTGTCGAAGACCCTACAGATCAGCTGTCTGCATTACCAAATTTGCACCTACCAAAAAAGTTTGTTGACTGAAGTTAACATTTGACCAATACGTTTGCTACAAGGTAATATTAACCCTAGGAAATAGATACCCTTGGGTCATCTGACTAGATAATTTGATGAAATATCTAAAAGGTGGTCGAATTTTAAGTGGTAAATTAATACCACCTTATGCTTACTACCGTCTTCTTCAGTGCGAACGTATATCGATGTGCTGATAAAAATTCTTATGAGCACGGTGAAATCAACCGGAGAACCTGCGTCTACGAGTTTAGATCTTCAAGATGGTTCACTTCACGCCAATAGAATAGACTCTGATGAAGTAGTATAAATAGTCTCCGGTTAAGTGCAATTCCATCTCCAGCCGACTAGTGACGTGTGATCTCCGAAAGTGGATATGTGGACTAATATCATGTTTGTATGACCAGCGGAAAGTATCCACACGTCATTCGGGTATCAACAGATGACTCTCTGTGACCTTCCGTAGTTGTGTTAATTATGTAAACTCAATACATATTTTAAGAAACAACCATTTTGTGGAAATTTTTTGAAAAGTAACAGCAAATAGGGTAAGGAATCATAGTCATTTTCTGTAAAATAAAATCTAATCTTACCATAATAATTCAGTAAAATTCGGTTTAAATGGGTCTATTCTTTCAAAAATATAATATAGACAATAAGTAACAGGTTTCACGTGTGATTTATTTCGTACTACACCGCCATCTCTTGGATTTTTTTTAGAGTAAAGCAATTATAGAGGAATTGTTTTGATTACAAGCTTATGACCCGTCGAACTTCATCACGCATCCGAATCAACGATAATTATTAGATACATAGTGCAATAAATTATTCGGAGTCGCTATTTCTACCCCTTGGTTTCCCGCGCTTTTTCAAATTAAAAATTATGCCGCCATAAAAGTGGTTATTCCTACCAATTTTCTGCGACTTCTATGGTTTACAAAGTAAATGCCCATGCCAATGCCAAAAGTGTGTGTCACTTGTTATATACTACTCAAAAGTGGTTTATACTGTCATTTGACGTCTGTGAAGTTTTGATCGATATTTTTAGCTACATTTGTGTGAAACTTTATTTTTATTATACTAGTAATCTACTTTTTTTATTGCAATAAATTCCTTACATATTTTCTACAAATTAAGTGTTTTTATGTCGCTTTTAGGTTAAATTTTTGAATATCTTGGATATTTCGTTCTGTGCAACTACTATGAAGTGTGTCATGATTATTTTAAGTGTAATTTAATAATGTGTTCTTCTTCTTCTCTTTTACGAAGTGGCAATTCACTCTCGAGAGAGTGATCTATTAATGATGTGTTGTTATCCAGTATTTCTGACGAACTTTGTATTAAAACAATTGATTAATAGAATAAAATAGATTAATTATTACACTTCGTTTTTGTTATTTTTTCTTTGATTCATGAAGAAGACAGGCAGAGCTGGGCCCTATTTATTTTATTTATTTATTTATTTATTTCATTGTCCGTAGGCCCCTTAGGGCACTTGGACTTGTCAAATCACAAAATTCACAAAACAAAATGAAAATCTTGGCAAGACAATTTAGACATACATGTACACAGATAGGCATTTACAAAATATAAGGGGTTTCGCCGTATAAGCTCGTCATCATAATAAAAGTAAATTACAGAAAATATGTGTGCTGTATAAGCTTGTCATAAATGAAAAGTAAATAATGGTACTCATAGATTAGAGGTGGATAACAAAGAAACTCGCAACACTCTCACTAAACAGGATCCATGTGATCACTCAACATTTCGTCAACACTATAGTAAGATTTTGCGACGAGAAAAAACAGAAGAATTGATTACATAATATTCATATATCCCTTCATGTCTTGTCCCCCAAAGGAATAGCAATAGTGCTTGCCAACAAATTTTATTACTATGCACAATGAAAATTAATGATTTTTATATTAAATTATTGATTGCAGATCACAAAAACTACAAATTGTGTTTGTTATCCATTAATTAAGGTTAATTTTTCTATGATTCTATGGTAATTATGACAGCTCCGTTATATAATGCCGTTATTTACCTTTTGATTGTTTTACATAGTTTTTGTTTCATTTAGAAAGAGAAAAAAATAAAAAATAAATTTATTTTCCTTTGTTGTTTATGGTAAATTGATAGATATAAAAAATCAAAAAATTTGACACTAATGACGGTTGAAGTGTAGAAATAACCACGGCCTAAATTATTAGCTAAATTTAATTAAGTTTTTATGGCGTAAATTGCATTTTATTCATGTTATGATTGAAAATTATTTTTTTTATTCTGGGTTAGGTGGAAGGTCGACGTGCGGGTCAGCTAGTTTAACAATAATGCTAACGCAAGCGCTGGTACTTGACAGTAGTAACAGTATCGATAGTAACCCAAAAGGACGTGTATTTGTTTACTTACGATGGTCGTAAAACTCCTGCAGAGTTTTGGCTTCCTGAACAATGTTTTCCAAGCAGTCCAGTTCTTCACGATGGACTTCCCGTTGATCTCCTATTCCCAGCACTTCCAGGACTCAGGCGACATTGTCCATCAGACGCTGTGTTGGTCTTCTACCAAAGGACTTAGAAGATTATTTATGGACCTCTCTACGCCATACCTGGCAACATTCATTCAATTTTCTTTATCTGATGTCACTGGTGATAAGCAAAAATCACAAAAATGTATTACGTATGTCAAACGTATGTACCTATAAGCACGCACCTCTTTTCTGTTTAGAATGTAAATTCGAATGAATTCGAACCACTTCATTCTCGGTTGAAATTTATAAGGCTGAAAGTAAAGATGTAATAAGTCTTGTTCGACCGAGAATGCTGTGGATCGATTCCGTTCCCAAGGAAAGCGAGTTCAAAGGTAAATGAAATGGGAGAGATTGCATGAGATATGTAGGTGAAATAAGCGAATAAAATGTGATTGGATAGAAAATCTTGGGGGCCGTTCTTTCCGCATTAAGGGACATTGCGTGAGGGGTACAAAAACAACAAGAAGAGCACAACGTCAAATGATCCAGATACCGATCCCTTAACTCCTATTAAAGTGCCTTGGTACAATACAATAGTCGTGCATCATACTGGGCTGTGAATCAGTTGCAATGTTAAAATTAAACAAAAATTATGTCATTGTACTTTATATTTTATCAAATTAAAAGTTAAAAAATAAATACAGTAGAAAAGACATCTTTAGAAAATCTGCAAAAGCTTCAGTAGAATCCCAATGAAATGGAAGCAAGGCAGTCGGCGCCAGCGCGCAGCGGCCCGGCAACAGCTGGTACTCCTCCTGATTATATGCAACTTATATGGTCGTTGTGTAATATTTGTACCGAATTTATTATTGTAATTAGTAGGTGTAAACTAAATTCACAACTTCCCAATATCTATTATAGTAATACTTCCAAGTTTGTTTTATTTATAAAAATAGATCCAAATCCAATTCAAATACAAACTCCCTTAAGGCCCCACTTAGGGGCATAGGGAGGCAACAAGAGCTCTCCATTGCGCTCCATCTCGCGCAACGTTTATGACCTCCTCCCACACCATGTCCAGATTCCTCAGCTCTGCTACGAAGGAGCGGAACACAGTATGAGAGGGTCATCCTCGTCTTCAGGACCCTGATGGGAGGAAGAACAGCGCTCTCCTCGGCCAACTGTCATTCGACATCCTTAACACATGTCCCAGCCAAGTCCATCTCCTCCGCATAATAGTAGAAGTGATGGGCTCACGCTGGGTGCGCCGACGTATAGCGTGGTTCGTGATGCGGTGGTACCATATTTTCCCAAGATTCTCCTGAGGCACTCCGTTTCGAATGCAGATACTTTTTGTGCCTGGGCTTTGGTCAGGTGCCAGGACTCACACCCATACAGGAGGAGAATGGGCAACACACTTGCATCAAACTGTTTACATTTTGTCTCGACTCTAAACGCCGACGCCTTCCATATAAATAGATACATAAATAATAGGTAATGCCTTATTTTAGACTAACGGCAGGTTTCTATTTTTTTTTCTTTCATTTTTATCTTTGTTATTTTATAGTTTAAATAGTTCATAGGTACCTATGTACTAGGCTTAAGTTTTACCATGTACCAAACTATGTAAAATTTTATAATGTGCTGCCTCCGACAGCGAAACTTTGTTTCTTGGAGGTAGCGAAAATAAATAAAAAAAAAAAAAAAAACACACATTTAATGAAATCCTTAACTAAAGAAACTTTTAAAATTTAATGTCTCCTTTAAGGTGAAGCGTTTCATTAAAAATATCCCCGCTTACTATCAAAGAGTTATTGTATAATACAGAGTGGCTAATATGAAGAAAATTTACATTAAATTTGTGTCCACTTTGGTGAGAGGGTCGGGAGGTGTGCGGGTGATGTTCCAATTATGTTTAAACAATGCGCCGAAAACTGACTTATAAATAACTTATATTGCAAATGTAATGGAATTTAACTTTTTACTTTTTTTTTTTTTTGTAAAGAAGGTCAAAGGACCATATGCCCTTTGAGTCACCGCGACCAATAAGATCTATTGTGACATCCTTCAATGAATTCGTGGAGCGCTGCCTCTTATTGTGCCACGTCTCCAGAGGCCTCTTGCAGAGTGACAGTGCCCCTTCCCGGCTCCTGCCCTCCGCAAAAGGTCTCCTTAATCTTGTTTTTGAAAGATAGGTCCCAACAGGATTCCCATCTCTCGGTTGCAACAAATTATTTTGATCATGTGAACTTATGTCCACTTTGACCACTGATGTGGAAATACCTATTATATCCATCACACCAGGTCGGCTCTACAAAGGTGCCATGTACATCCTCCATAGCCAGAACTAGGGAAATAAAAGTCCGCCCCTACAGATCCCTGCATGTAGGGGTAAGGCAAAAAGTCACCCTGAGGTTGCCTGGTATCAGGGAGCCTCCGTTAGTTACTAACCTACCCGTTAGTCACGCATCCCTCGGCACGGGTCGAATGACACCTTGGATTGGGGATTTTTGGGCAGAAAGGTTTACTCCTTCCGGAATGATAGGACTAGGTGAATATGGATGGGAGGGCTCATAGAAGGCAGGAGGAAAGGAATCAGGTGTAGGAAATGCCCTGCATGTTGGACAGCCATGCAAGGCACCCCGTACTCTCTTCGGCTTGTTGACCCTAGCATCCACAGGGACCGAATGTAACCGCCGTTTCAGCCTGGGCCAACGTAACAGGGTCCTCCACTTGTAGGTGAGAGTCGAGTTGAAATGCAGTGGCTGAGAGGCATTAAATGCTCTTTTATTGCGCGTAACATTTCCTTGGACCCCAACTTTTTACTTAGTTCATTGTTTATATTTCAGTAGATATTTGTTTACTTATGATAACAAACTGTTCACTACGCAACAATGTCATTATTATGTTGCTATAGTGTCGAATGTCGATACATTGATATGCAACATGGGTAACTGCATTTTTGACAAAACGACTTATTCTGATACACATTCTTGGTGAATTCGGCAAATCTAACATAATAAAAAAATGTTTTAATAATACCTAAAGAAGAATAGGGAAAGGTTTGTTAGTATTACTATGTTCAAAATGTGCAACTCTATTCTCTATGCAGGGGATTGATCCCAGATGCCGACCTACCTCCTCTTTCAAGACACAAGCTTCTAGTAGTTTTCTGTGAAATTACTGCATTGATTCATTTTTAATCTTAAAAAAATCTTCCATCAAAAAACCACCAAAATTCAAATTGTTGTAAATATCAAAATATACATGGTACACCATCAAGTGAGCTATGTACTTATTTTAATAACTGTCCATTGCCTGGGCTTCTTATAATGAAATTGTCAGTCCTTTACGTTGACTGTTAAAGGAATCTGTGTTTTATTACACAAATTAACAAACACTTTAAAAATAATATGATTTTTTTATTTTCATTTTCATACCTTTCAGTAAACGATATTTTAATTTAATAATAATATTATGTGTATCAAAATTATGTCGTTTTTTTCATCCTGGAAAGTTACTTTTTGGAGTTATCCAATTTGCATATTGAGGAATCGATGTGTCAAGTATTATTGAAACTAGCTTATACCCGTCTTGCTTTACGTTTTTGATTCCGATTGTCAGGCTTGATCGGTAGGTAATTAAACAGGTTCTAGTCTAGCTTCCCATTGCTTAACAGACCTCTGACATAAGAACAGAAAAAGAAGAATGACACTTTTAATGTTTATTAAAAAGAAAAAAGAAAAATTATAGTTTGCGACTCACTTGAAAAAAAAAACTGCATATACTATGTATATGCAGTTTTTTTTTTCAAGTGAGTACATAATATGTTAGGTGCATCTCACACTCGATTCAATTTCACTGTTCAATCGAACCTACCTACATAATATTATGCTAGTTTTACTTTCTCTATGGTTTGAATCTTAGCTACATCCCTCTATGTGTGGAATGGTACAAATTTTAGGTGATTGACTAATGATGAAGGCAGCTGTTTTACTGACCTAAAATAAAATTATACGAACCTACCTACATAATTTGCAAGTTTTACTCTCTCAATGGTTTGAATCTTAGCTACATTCCCTACACCCTCTATGTGTGATAAAGGCAGCTGTTTTACTGACCCCGAATGTCACTAAAATATGTCAAACTTCAAAATGGAGGAATTATTTAACAATTTTTTTCTTTAAATCTTTATTTATTGAGAATAATAAGATTTGAATAACATTTATATGTATAACAAAACAATCTACATTTATTTTATTACATTTTCATACCGTAATACCAAGATTCCATTCAACGTTTACATGAGTAATTTTGTTTCCAAAAGATGGCTTACTGTCTTTTTGAGAAATTTGTATGAAGATCCTAAAAAATAGAGTTTTTTAAATGGCTCTAAATAATATATTAAAGTTAATTCAGCAAATTGTATTTAAGAACCTTCTCCGGCATTTTGCACGGCTCTGCGCAGATTCATATCTGACGTAGCATTTGTATTTTGAGCGTGATGCTCCCATATACGATAAAAAGCAAATAAAAAAACAAACATTGAATTATTATGTAGATATGCAGAAAATATTATTAATGAAAAAAACATAAAATATAATAAATTGTTTTTAAGGATTGAAAGATACAAATTGCCACTTTTGTTAACATTTATTGTATAATATTGGTGCAGTTTCTTATCAAATATTAAGGCATTTTAAGCAATTATTATGTAGTCGACACGATGTGACACCTAGCAACGCCTGTGACACACTGAATTCATAAAAAATACGGAGTGGTTAATTGTGTCATTTTGAGGACTGATAAAATACAAGGCAAGTAAGCCATTCTAGTACGTAGTACATTAATTTCTCTGCTTACTTTAGCTAAAAATTGAAATGTAAAAAAAAATAGTAACAGTAAAGCTGGTAAGTAGTGTTACCATGGAAATCTTTTGAAAACATAGGTTGTTTACTAATATTTTCGCGGAATTTCTGTCAATGTGCCGTTATTGTTTTTAATTTAATCTGTAAACAATGCGTAATATTTTTCCCGTTTTGCCATGTTTTCCACCCTATTTTAGTCATTTTTGTACACAGTGTCACCGTATACAAATTTTCATCATTTTTGTGACAGAGAGAGCGCCACGAAATTTTCTATGAACTCCGGTAGTAAAAGATTGAACTACACTAAAGTCGCCTGTAAGTGCCAATAACGGGACTTTAACATAAAGTCGACTATAAGGATCATTTTGTTCTAATGTATTAGAAAACAATCTCAACAGACAATGAGTCTATCAGATCTTGGACAACAGAGCTGAGGGCTTACAACCTCCTAGGCCAGGTCAAAAGCGCTTTCTATTCCTAGGAAACATTCGCTGTTCTCTGTTGCCAATTGTCATTTCGTTGAAACTTGTATATACCTATACAGTGAGTGGGGAAATATTTCAATTTTTGGTTTTGCTATGTTACTAGGAAAAATCCAGTTTTCAATCCGTGAGGATATAAACAAAGATATGATCATTTTGTTGTTATGAAACGCGTTATTTTTCAGAGGAAACTTAAGTCTCCTTTATTTTTTATGAAACCGGCTGTCACCTGGCTACCACTAATTCATAATAATATGTACCTACCTATGTATTCCTATACCTAGGTATTCAATCACTGGACATTTAAATTTAGAAATCCGTTGATCTAATCGCTAATTTGACTTTGAGGGGTGGACTGAGTTAGAAAACAAGGAAAGACGAGCAGGTAATAATTTGCATAATAACTTTAATTTTCTCTATAGATACATACATACATATATAATTAAATAATATGATAATATCACAATGGTAGAATATAATAAAAACTGCTTTCTGCTAAAGCACGTGGTCATCTTCATGACAAAGGATCATACGATACATATATAAATACTTATGCCATATAATTAACTACTAAAATTATATACAATAAAATAAATACTTTATGTCAAAATATATATATCATAGTCGTTGTCAAAATAATCGAGCGGTCATTTCACGGAGTAAACCTTGTCAGCGAGGTTCTTGCATTAGTGCTGAGAGGATTTCTGCACACAATGGAGAGGAGCCAAGAAGAACGCCTGTGAGTTGGGCTTGTGTCTTCCTTGCAGGATGGGCTCTTCGCCATTTTGGATTTGGTGCTTGATGTCATTCAACTCTTTGTCTTGGTTGTTCTTGCAGATGACGTTGATCTAAAATATTAATGAATATTCAATTATAGGTAGTCAAGTAAGGTTAAATTCCAAAGTAAAGCGTCTACTCACCCTGACTTGACTGAGTCCAGTACTTTGAGTGTATTCTGGGCAAGCTGGGAGTGGACGAGCTGTCACACAAATCTTTCCATTCTCTTCATAGAACTGGTGTTGTCTCTGGAGAGAGTGTCCTTTGGCTTTGTACAATTTGGTTTCTCTCAGTTGATGACTTGGCCTGTGTTTATCATCGCTATTGGCTTCATAGTTCTTCTTCTTGTTTCCGTTCTTGTTTTCGAAGCGGTTATCCTCTCCTCCATAGTAGGAAGGCACGTAGATGGACGATGTATGGTAGTCACGGCTCACTCCTTCTTCCTTCATGGCTTCCTGAGCAAGCTTCTGAGCGGGACCGCGGCAAGAGGATGGCTCGGGGTTGACAGCCCAGAAAGCAGCGGCGAGGGCGTTGCTCTTCATGTACTTGTTGTTCTTGGTCATCAGATCTCCCTTCCAGCCGGACATGCCGCCGCAAATTCCTCTGGTTTTGTTGCGGTACTCTTGCGAAACAGTCACGAACAATCTGTCGCCATCGAAGTACAAGAAAGCGTCGTTGTCTCCAATCTCAACGATCATGTTGTCTTCATTGCCGCGAGCAAACAACAGTCTTTCGCCTCTGCTGTCTCTCTTCTCGATGGATTGCTTGTCGGAAAGCTTCACTGTTTTTCCGTCCTGGACCTTGATGCCTTCCTTGCTCATCAGCACGGTGAGTTCTTCTCCATTATCATTCCTGTGAATAATGGGAACATATTATTATTAGTAATTAAACGCGTCATTTTCATCGCTTTTTAAGGGCATTTTAATATTTTAAAAGGACCAACCTGTGGATGACTTGGACTTTAGCTTCGTTGGGTCCTGGGTTTTTCATGGTGATAGATGTCTTCTTGTTGCCAGATGTCTGAGCACCCAAAACAAGATGCCAGCAATCTCCGAGCTGGTAATCGTACGTCAAGTTGGAGAATGTATTGATTTGAGATCTATCAACGGCGCAAGATGCTACAAAAATAATATATCTTTTGAACTGTCATCATAAAAGCATACGTACAACTACATAATAAATAAGAGACAAAACTTACGTTTCAACTGATCCCTGAAGGTGTCAAATGCCCAGGTAACATGAGATGGAACTTGACTAACCGCGATGTACCTGGTGACGTGTGGGTTAACTTCATAATCATTCAATTGGATTTCAGCCTTGGGTGTGTTGATCTTAACGTTCAACATTGAGAAGTCTGGCTCTAGATTTATTTCAGCTTCGATGGTGTCCTGTTCTTGGTGTGGTGGATTGACCCAGTTTTCTTCCATGTTGTCATAAACATAATAACGGACATAGTTAACCACTTGGTTGGTGAAGTTGCGTGCCTTTTCTCCGATATTCTTGGTCTGCACTTGCACATTATATTGGTCCATTGCTTGAGAGTGGTAGAATACGCTCTGGCAAGCTGGCATCAAGTAGTTGCCTTCCGCCATTTCTTCACGACACTGTTGAGCCTGTGGTTTGTTTCTCAAGTACTGATTACGTGCTGAAGACTCCATCATTTTGATCTTCATGTTGATGGATGCGTCAAGATTATTGCTCTCTCCGTACACAATGGAACCTCTTACTTCTCCTTTAGGTGAGTTGTTCAAAGCTTCCTCTGCATTGAATGCCTTAAGGGAGGGACTCGTTTGCGATTGAACAGCAGCCATCAAAGAGAATGTTTTTCCTTTGACGTTCTTCTTGTTGTAGTGTAAAGCGAATTGCATTTTGTTATTTTTATCGTTGTTGGATCTGGCTGCCATCATCTTATAATAGGCTTCCTTTTCGCCACTGAATTTGAAATTTATTCCAATGACATCACTATTGGCTGATTTGATTCCCTGTTCTGTGAGGTACATGAGTTTTTCTGGATTTTGTTCGATGTTCTTGGCATTGTCATTCAGTTTCTTAGCAACTTCATGAACGGACTCCCATTGCTTGTCATTATTATCCTGCATGGAGCTCTGATGATCCTTATAATGTTTTTGGTTATTATCTGTAATTTAAACATGTAGCAATTTAGTCATGAGGGTCTATAGGGAAATCATTTATAGGACAATAGCATTTTTGGATAGGATTCTTTCTAAGCTACTTACCGTATTTGATAGACAAGCTCATTTTATGTGTGCTGGATTGTTGGGGCTTGTATTTGATAGAAAGTTCTTCGTTCTTGAAAGAGAATCCTGCGAATGGGTCAAGAACGTAGTCTACTAGAGAATGCTTTCTATTCATTTTGTTGCTTTCGGCTGTTCTGTTCATTTCAAAGACCATTCCGACGGTGTCCTTTCCATAAATTTCGACCTGAGAGATATCATTATCTCCAACGTATTTAATGTCTGAATGTTTAGCAATCACTTTGCTGTCGAGAGCTGGTGGAGACCAGAAGGAGGTGTAGCTGTCGATCTTGCGGTGGTACATGGTTTGTTCTTCTTTATCATTATCTAGTTTAACTTGAGCGTTCACAGTGCTCCTGGGGAAGTTGGCATCAACATCAATAGTGAGAGGAACGTGGAAGGTGAGTTTCTGATTCAGAGCGGCGATAATGTTCTTGTTACCCATTGGGCAATAGAAACCAACGCGGCCTTCGTAGTTGAAGGAATAAGTGGCGTCAACCTGTCCACGGAAGTTCACTCCTGTTGGGAATCTGTGTTCTTTTTCAACTTTTCCGGTGATTTCAGAGTCCAGTGTAACGGCAACTGGGTTTTTGAATGTGTGGAAGAAGGGTACTCCAGTCTTAAGGGGGAACATTATTTCAGTGGAAATTCTGTTGAAGAGCTTTGTGTAGCTAGTTTTGTATCCCTTTTGCAATTGGCTTTCTAAGTTCTTGCTATTTTGCCAAAGACCTCTGATGTAGTCTTCTCCTACGGCAAAGAAACGTTGATTGTTCATCAGTTCGAAAGCAAAGTTAGCCTCAAGTGGACTAGGCTTGTCATATTTAATGCTAGTGTAGTGGGATTTTTCTTGGTTTTTGGATTGCTTATCGGATTGTTGAGCTCTTTGGTACATATTCTTTATGAATGCAGCAATATCTCCAACACTCGATACGGAAGCGGAAATCTGTAAAAGAAAAACAGATATTATATTTCAATTGAATCTAGATTTATTTTTTTAATATAAACACGAACACATTTCCTACATCTTTTGAATAAGTAGGTAAGTCCTACTAAAAAAGCTACCAATTATCCACCCAAACACCTAACGACGAAGTGCTCCTTACCTTGCTATCTCCAATGTATCCGCCCAATTTAGGTCCAAACTGAATACTAGCTGCCTTTGGAATGTAGCTGTCGTCACTGCCGATATGAGACCAGGCTTCGAAAGAGTCGTTCCTATCTTCTTCATCGTTGCTGTCATTTATGTATAGAGATGAGGCTTGATAACCGTAATTTTGGTCACTAAGCAAATGAATAGCAGAAGCAGCGTATTTGGCTCTGAAAAAGTAGTCACATCATTGAATAAAGAATTTCTGAAAGGCTTAAACTTTATACTTTACAGAGAAAAGGTGTGCTTCTGAATACCACAATTTTGAAAACTTACAATTCTTCATTTTGTGGTTGATCGAGCTGAGCAGCGGATCTGATTGCTGACTGAACGGCGCTTCTCACTTCGTTGCTGGGATCATTGTTGGTTGCAGCGGCCATGCTTTGAAGCATTGCAGCGGTTGGCTTGGATTTCATAAGCTGGTATACAGCGGCAACACGGAGCTCGTAATATTCGGCAGTATTCTTAAAGATGTTGTAAAGGGAAGGTCTCGCATGTTTTGGATTCAAGTGGGCGACGCGACCATAATTGTCAATCATGTGTCTCCTCAAGAATGTTGAAACCTTGTTTACCTTGCCTTCCATGTATGGAGCCAAGACTTCCAAAATGGCAACATGCCCCAAATTTCCAAGGGCTTTAACGTATACTTGAGCTTGATGAGAATCTTCACGTCTCACAGCGGATTGCAGAGCTGTCTGTAAGTATTTCAAAACTTCTTTTTGTACGAAGTCAGATTTTTCGTTGGATAAACGGCCATACAAATAAGTTGGGTATTGGTTGTGAGCAGTTTTGTTGTCTACTTGAGCCATGTTGATCAATTTGGTGGCTGCAAGAATAGCAGTTGTGTTAAGGTACTTTTGTTTTTGAACCTTGTTGCTAACAGCGAAATTGAAGAAATCCTTCATCAAATTTTCAGTTGGGTAGCGAATAGCTCTTGGAAGATTGGAAACTACTTGAGCGGCCTCTTCGCCGGATATTTTATCGCTGCTGATCAAGTTCTTGATTTCGTAGTAAGCTGGCTGAGTTCCGGCTCCTGTCAAGGCATCCCTGTATACTTTCTGGGCGACTCTGTTTTGTTGGCTCCACAGAGTTTTGGTGACTTCAGAAAGTTCCTTTGGAGTCATGTATTCCAAGAGACTAACAAGATCGTTCCACTTAGTGAGGACATCATTCTCAATCAGTTTGTTGTGTTTGTCCAAGTCATGAGCGATTTCCTTAGAAACATGGACTGCGGTGTCAATCATATCTTGGCTGAAGGTGTTTCTGTCCTTCCTTGTGCTGGAACGCAATGTAACAGGCAAGTAATCGTGCTCTGGTTTCTCTTCCCATGAATCAGATTCGTTGGATTCAGACGAAGAAGAGGAGCTAGAGGAGCTTGATGAGCTCGAACTGTGACGGTTGTATTGTTTGTATTGTTTATTGTTGTAATGTTCATCCCGACTCCATTGGTTTTTGTTTTCTTTTTCCATATTGTCACGTTGATTGTCATAAGACCTACAAAAACATATAAAAACCAAGTTTAGTCAATATTCTGTCCCAGAATATGAACATAATGCAACGTTTAAAACAAGACTTGCAACGTGTTTACCTTTTGTGTCTCCTGTAATTCAGTTGTTCGCTATTTTTGCGTTCATTTTGCCTCTGTCTATTGTGTCTGTCATGCTCTTCGCTAGATGATGAAGAAGAAGAAGATGATGATGATGACGAGCTGCTGGAAGAAGAGGAGGAGCTAGATGATGAGGAATCGAGTTCGTGTTGCTTCTGTTTCATTGATGTTCTGTAGACGAGACTGCCAGCTGGACGGAGTTGACTTGGGTGTTTGGGGCCGTTGCCGTGTTTCTCGTAAACTCTAAGTGTCATGTTAACGCTGCTGTGCACAATAGCCTGTTCTTCGTTGTTTATGACTGGCTGGATGAGAACTTCTTCTGTGGAGATGGCATTGTAGATGGTGTTGTTCACGCGGTCAGTGATGATGTTGGACACAACGCTTCTCTGTAAACAATACCGTTCGATTTGTTAATTCAATGAAAAGAACAAATATTTTAAATCTTCATATTTCTGGATCTTACTTGAATTATGTTGTCTTTTCTATAAGATGATGGCTTCTTCCAGGCGGCGTATTGAGGAACACCGAAGTGGTATGCAATCCTGCTATCGCAGTTGGAGAAATCATTTGTTTTCGATACGGATAAAATACGTCCCGAATTGATTTTCGATGGATCGATGATATATGCCATGGAAGGGGTCCTTTGAAGCTCGTCTAAGGGTAGTGGTGAGACTGAGTAGGTGACCTGAAAACGAATAATAATAATAATAAGTCAGTGGAAGAAAAAGAAAGAATATAATTTTTCGACCGCTACTTCTTGGTGAAAAATTCTCGCAAATTAGAAACAATGTTATTATCTTAGAAAGAAATGGTTCTTGTTTATTACCTGACATTTTCCAGCCACGTCGATTTCCATCTTCTTGAAGACACCATCGGTCTTCCTTTCATTGAGATAGTTGTGGCGACCAACCAAATTCCTGTCGCTGGTGTCATATTGCAGAGAACTCAAGATACCTTTGAGCAAGTTTTCACCGCGCAAATCCATGGATTCGCTGACGTTCAAACTATCGATGAGACCACCGCGCATTGAGGCGATGAAGGGTTTTTCCAGTTCTGGATATGGCTCGTATTTCAAATTCTGATCAAAAAAAGTTTTAACATTATAGAGTATAGAAATCAAATTTTGACAATTTGAGTCAAGACAAATGGACGAGACTTACTGGTGGGAAAGATCCTCTGGGTCCGTTGGGCAACTGCACGTGGTCGTAGTGAGCGTACAAGACGTCCTTCAACTGACCAACCAATTGAATTCTTCTCTGCTGTTGTTGATAGTTCTTTGTGTCTTGTTTGGATTGTTCGTTGTTACTTCTCTGGTTCTTGGAGTGGTGGTGTTCATTAGACGATTGGGATTTATCTTCGTCGGAATGTTGGTTCCATTGGTCATTGTAAGAAGCTTGGAGTAAGAGCTTACCGCGCATGCGAACTCCAACCCATTGTCCTTTGACTTGAGCCAATGTTCTTGTGTCGACTTGGTATGTGTACACACCAGGACTCCATTCTGTAAAGATGATTAAGAATTATTTAAGGTCCCTTCGTCCAGAAATCCCACGTAATACATAAAGACTACTCCACCTACCGTCATGGGGCTTGCTGTCCTGCTGGTTGTAGTGCTGCTTTTGACGATATTCACGGTCTTCTTCGCTGTTGCTATTGTCATATCTTTGGCGTTCACCGTGCTGCTGTTTCCTGTTTTGGCGTTGGTATTGATGACTGCTGTCTTCATCGTATTCCTTCTTGCCGTACCTTCGGCTACGGTCATCATGGTCTCCGTGGGAACTGCTCTTGTGTTCATCGTTGTTGTTGTGGCTGTGAGATTTCCATTTGGTGTTTTCATTACTATCGGAGTTGTCGTTGTGACGGTCTGTAACCAATATCAAGATATATATACCAGACTCAGGATCCTAAATCCTAATGTACCTACTTATTTAGATTTTTTGTCTTACTTACCCGTGTGTTGTTTTCCATATGTACTGGTGGCTGACACTACTGCCAAACCTGAAAATAAAAATTCAAATTAGAAACATTATTAAACAAGCATCTAAAAGTAATTGGAATTTTACAATGTTCTCTGTCTCAGAAAGTCTCCTGTTGAATTTATATGAGATTCTTTTCATTATATCTCTAATATAAAAGAAAGTCGGGTTAGTGTGAACGCTTTTAACTCGAGATCGGCTGAACAGATTCTTCCGATGTTTGATTAGATTAGATTAGATTCTTCTCCGATCCGGATAACCGAAGAACTAGGTATTTAAATGTTGGAAAATGGATAATATTAAAGTAAGTATGGAACGGATTTCCTGCGACGCCGACGCCATCTATGAAAATTTTTATAAAAACAAAATTGATGTTTACTTATTGAAATTAAAAATATTGGTTCATAGATATTTGATGTTTTTTTTTTTAATTTTGGTAATAATTGTTTAACATTCAAACATATACGTATTTTTGTATAAATTACAGGACAAGGTCTGTCGGGAAAGCTAGTATTATATAAAATAGGCATTTCGTCATGTAGAGGACAACTTGTGCCAACTGATAGCAAAAAGTGAGGTAATCTAAAATGTAATACAAATAGTTTCTAATATTTTTTCAAAGAATCCCTTTTGAACAACACTAGTCGCTATTTTTTTTTCTTTACTATTAATTAATCAAACACTTTTAAATAAGTATGAATAAAACACTTACCTAGGAACAAAGCCAAGAATAAGAATTGGGCCCTCATTGTCGAGCTGCCCAGATATTCAAGTTCTCTGAGAAGACAAAGATCTACTGATGATCAAGTGGGTTCTGCAAGCTTTTATACTCCTTCCAACGCTGGCTTCACCAGAATTGCACGAGGAGATGAAAGAAAACAATCGCCTGTTATGAACCCAAGGGTCGCGGAAGACATCCGACATACTCGTATTCATGACATGCTAAATAAATAAAGCCCAATGTAGGCATCATGTAGGTATACTCTATGCTTGTGACTATATTAAAACTGTCTCATTTAAACTTTGTTAATCTTGAAAAATACCTATATAAAAATTCATGCATAATGTTCATTTAGCATTTCATCAACTGTATAAAATGACTTTTCGACAAGATACGCTTTCACTCTTCTCTCAAACGCATCTTCCTCCATAAGTCTCACCTCTGCAGGGAGTCTAATGTACATACAATCGTACACTCATGCAGACGAACCTATTTGATACTTTGGTCATTCTTGATTTTATACCTCTTTATGTTGTTTTTGTATCTTGTATTGTACTACCTAAGATTGCCCGCTTCTGGAGTATACTTGGAGACTCTTGGAGAGTCAGCCGCTCTATCCTCTAGCTAGCAGCTTTCTTCTCCTGCATCCTTTGCCAAAGCAGCTGAAATCAAATTCACATGCAGCTTTTTGACGTTGAAATCATTTGCAGAGCGCGACCTACTATGTACTATGAAAGGCTGTCTGAGATTTTGGCTTCATTTTGCGCTTCACTAATGTTTGAAAGTTTAGCCATCTTAATAATGATTATCTGCGATTGGTGATTTTTATATGTGCTCTATTTTATGGGTATGGTGTGGGAGGAGGTCATTGAAGGCACGCAGGATCGAGCGCGGTGGAGGGAACTTGTTTCCTTCCTATATCCTTAAGTGGGGTCATAAAAGGAATTTATATGTTTGCATGTTTTTTTTTTACATCATGTTTCTATTTTTGTATTTTAAGGCAATTTGCAGTTAGTGCATAAATAAATGATTTGTTAGTTCTGTACTAAATATTTATTGCGATCACAGCACACAAATTGAAATAATTTCTTTTTTATCTTTAAGATCTTTCGTGAATGGGGAACATGGTCACCTGCGGGTCCCAAGCCTTCAAAAGTTGGCGACGGAACCATTAGGCTACGCAACGCAAGGTATCTGCATTTGAAACGAAGTGCCTTAGGTATAAGATCTTGATGATACCACCGCATCACGAACGACGCTATACGTCGGCGCACCCAGAGCAAGCCCATCACTTTCACAATTATTGTGGAGAGGAGATGGACGTGGCTTGGACATAGTGTTAACGGGAAAAACGTTTACTCGAAGGTGCGGTCTGCAGAATACAGTTGTTACAACTGAAGACGTTTAGAGCGCACACTAGGCAACCCTACAACCCCAAGTTGTGGCCCTCAGCATTGAGCTAACGAAGAAATAAGAGGAATAGGATATGCTAATTGTTGTAAGCAAATTCTCCCAATTAGTTGACAGTCTGATCTTAGATAAAAACCAAGAATTTACAATATAAAACATTTTATTCCGTAGACCTGAATTCCAAATTTGCACATGCAAGTCATGACTTACCGATGTCGTAATTATTGCTTATGCTTATTGCCCGCTAATAAGCGCTTAATAGAAAATCAAACAATCGAATCATTCGATCATTTTAGTATGAAAATTTTTCGAAACTCTTTCGATGATCGTTTCGACATTCGATCATCGAAAACTTATACTAGTGGTACAGGTTCTATTTTTTTTATGAAATTACGTAATCGTGTGTCTTTTTGCCCCACGCAACGGTAGTTTGAAAGCACCTGCCGTGCGCCAGATATTAGATTGTGTTTTATAAAATAAACATTATCTATTAATTTATTTACAGCATTGTCAGTGATATTTTGTTGCAGAATCTGACGAATCCATCTAATAGCAATGTCCATTTTCCAATGTGAGTTCATCCTGCAACAACAAAAAGATCTGCAGAGGTCAAGATGGAGTTCTAAAAACCTCGGAGAACACGAGGATTGTGTAATTCAGACAGACTTTAGCTTTTGGGTCTCAACATTCTTATATTTTTTTGATTTTTTTCTATTTTCACAAAAAAAAAATCAAGAACTGCCTGGCCCAACACAAACCTGAAAATATTTCTTGTAAGCTTTTTGTATTTTCGTAGTGAAAGTTTATTTTTATGAATTTAGTAAAACGCAGTTGCACTTTCACGATTTTTTATAAGCTGTATATTTCAAGCTCATTTAGATGTGCGGGTGGATAGCATCTGACAAACGTATTCCAAGAGGAACCACATTGATCCAACGGCTTTGGTCTCTATGTATAGGGTAAGGTTGCTTATGTCGTACCCCCTAAGGAAATAATACTGTAATATTCAGTACAATTAAAATAAAACAAAATCATCTGCAGATGCAGATGATTTTGTTTTATTTGATATTAAAGATAGATATTAAACCTTTATTTAGTTGCCTTTTAATCAACAATCATAGAAACTTGAAATTCGTTTATCAAAATGGGTATTTTAACGTTTTTCAAAAATATACCTTCGGTACGATTAAGGCGCCTAGTCGCCTAATTCGTACCATCTATAGCCTTAGTCGTACTTAGAAAATATAATTTATTGAAAACATAATAAACTACAGAAAAGTAATTAATAACCAGAAATCAAATGAATAACTTAAAAAACAGTAAACTAAATTCGATCTGAGATCAACTTAAAACAATTTTTTTGTGGTCTAACCTAATTACTAAGTAAATAAAATGTAGAAAATAGAATTTAAATAAAATTGAGATTGAGATTAAACAAGATTTTAAATTCAACAAAAATATTGTGCTAATATCTCTTCCATGTCTGGTAACATATCATTAGGTCTTCCGAATTTTATTTATTTATTTATCAAAAATTTTCAAATTTTGTAATGTAGGTTTCGGTACCTATATTAAATTTTCTACAGGCTTCATTAAATCCATTTCCTCCATTCCGATGTTTCTACAAAGCTTCGTTTATATCCTCCTGTTTCCAAGTATTGTACTTTTTTCGCCATATTTAGGTATTACCTGATAAAAAGTTAGGTAAATTAGTAAACAATTTTCTTAATACTTAAGTCGTACCGGTACGAATAAGGAATTTTGCACAGGTACGACTTAAGCAGCGGGGTGTTCTATGTTTAAAACTAAAACCACTGACATAACCTAAAAATGTTCTACACTTTGAATATGCGTAAACTATTGCCAGATAAGTCTTACAAATAGACGTTAACAAAGAATATAGGTAATGATCACATTCCTGCCATAAAAAGACTACGAATGAGTCAAGAAATTTAATGAAGACTGTACAAAAAATTTACTTTTTCAATATCTTTGCATCACGATGTCAGCCGGCCGTCCAGTAGTTTACGTTCGCTCACTCAACTAAATAGTTCAGATTGACGTCACTAGATGGTGCATTTTATAACTATTAGGAAAGATATTGAGGGAGTACGACTTAGGCCGTGGTACGACTAACGCAACCTTACCCTACTAAATGTATACTGTATGGTCTGTATGTATACTATGTATACTAAAAATTGAGTTGAGATGGAAAGCGTAGCCGACCGAGAACGACGTGGATCGAACACATCGATTCCGTCCTCAAGGAAGTAAGAGAAATAGGAGAAGTTGTATGAAAAATGTTTGTCGGTTGAAGAAGTGAAGCTCTCGTGAAAAATACGTCAAAATCGTGACGTATTTTTCACGAGAGCGAGTCAATATGCGATGTGGAGGCAGGGTTGTTCGTTTTTTTTTTCCCAAAAAAACACCAAACCAGTGTTCCCACTTGGTATCCAAAAAATAAACATTCCCCAAAAAAGTCATTCTTAAAATTTCCTATCCGGAAAGGTGAAAATTTTCTCTAAATAAAATGGTTTCTCGAAATTTGCTATCCAGAAAGATATTATCAAATCACTAAAAAATCATTCCGAAAATTTGCTATCCGATTCATACAACACGAGGCGATGGGATCGGATATGAAGTACTTTGTTTTCCCTTCACTAAGAGGTACGTATTTTAATTTTAATTTGAGTCTATGTAACCGTGTTAGTGACTGCTGATTCAAACTTTTTTGACCAGCGAATTACGTTTAAGAGATGCATCGAATATGAAATGTATGAATGAAAGTTTGTGTATTGTGAATCAACATTGTAGCCATTCTTATCGATGAGGTATTCTGCTAGGGTCTGCTGACGTTATCAGCCGCTACAATGTAGCCACGGCTTCTCGACATTGTGCACAGGCGCTGATACGGGCTGAGGTGGGCCATCGCTTGCCCTGGATCACTGTGACCTTCTTTAGCCGCTCCGAACTGGCCGAGTGCACCCTGTGAGTAGGTACAGCGTTATGCAAGAGACTCGACAGACCTTTGTACCCGAAAGTTGTGATATTTTAATGAGGTCTAAGAAACTTCATTACCCCGGCTTAAAAAGGATCTTATAGTTTACATATACCCATACATTGTTCAAAGATGTATAATATGAAATTAAATCTTTCTTGTACCTATAATGAATCCTTTTAACCTTTCTCAATAATTCCCAACGGTTGGCTCCATATCTTATTAAACATCTACTTGGTGATGGGATAATATCACCTAATGGCGAACGTTGTTCGAATCCCGATGCCGACCATTTCCACTTTCACAACACAAGCTTTGCTTTATGTGAAAGATGTCGAAAGTGTGTTTGTGTTCACTTTGGGTGAGCCCAGATTCATTTATAAAAAAAAGTGATCACACTAAGCCAGCTTTTGAAATAACAGTAGAAGACGGTCGTAAGCCCATAGTGGTTTTTTCCATTTAAAAATCGAACATAGTAATGAATAATTATTTGTCATTAGTTGTTATAAATTCGAAACCTTTCACGTTGGAAGATGTTTAATATGAGATGAAACGTTTCTTGTTGGATATTGTATATCCAATCTCGTTTGCCTAGTAGCATAGGCTCAGACTTCTGATCAAGAGGACTCGGGTTCGATTCCCGGCCAGATCCGAAATCAGAGTTTTTTCATTTGAAATGTCCACTCGGGGTTGGGTTCCTGTCTCAGATTGGACGAGACCGGTTGACTGGTGGAGAATGTATGTATGTAGTTTCGCAGACTATACTTATACCTATGTGGCTATATTATTATAACCGAGTATTACAATATTATATAGTCTAACTTTTCTTCTTGGATGACAATAAAAAACAACAAACTTACAAAAATATTTTTATTTATAAAATTAAATTTATCAAGCAAGAATGTTTGTTAAGTACATTATGTAACATTTGTGGTATAAAAATATAAAAACTTAACATTTAAAGAGATCCGTACAACGTCTTTGGTACATTTTGTATTCATCTTAAGAGTACCTGTCTATTTACAAAAGCTTAACTAATTATCCAGTACGAACCAGATTGTCAAATTAAAAATATAATATGACATTTCACATACACATATTGCGTCAACATTTTTTATTTAATTTATTTTTTTCGGGGTTCATAATGTTTACTTTTTTTGTAAGTACACAGTTTATGGAATAATAATAGTAAAATAAATTAATTTAATTAATGCGCCGTCTTTCTTGTTAACACAATGTCTACACTAAACTTCTTAGAGCAATTTCTTGGAAACTAGTTACACTTTATTCACACGAAGAGTCATTTAAACTGTAACCGTATCTTAAAAATAATAAATGTTCACAACAATATCCAATAATCTATACATATAATCATAAACTGATCATTTTTCGTTTAAACATCCGAACAGTAACTTATGTTGAGCTCATTGTGGATGTAGTCGAGCCCCGTGGCCTCTCCAGATTCTTGCAAATAAGATTCCTCCTCTTGTCCATACCAACAGCCGCTGCCAAAGTCGCCGCTTATTCCGTAGGCCTCTTCGGGGGCTCTGGAGAAGGGTTCAAACGAAAACTGAGAACTGAAGCCCCCGAGGTTGGCCTGTCCACCCCCGTACTGGCATCTGTTGGTGGGAGCACTCTCAGCATAATGGGATTCCGAAGATTGCTCAACTCCTCCAGGTGCGCACAAGTCTTGGCTAAAAGTGCTGAACGGATCAATCTTTTGCTTCTTCCCTGCGCCATTTTCAAACGTATCAACTTCCCGTTTCCTCTTATCAAGCCCTTCCTCCTTCTCCTCGTCTATGGTCTGTAATCTCTTGCTCGCTCTTTGCGACTGAATTTTGCTTTGATTTCGGGCTATTTTGTTTATAAGTTTAGTTGTGGTGTATTTCTTCTGACTGCTTGAAGCAACACTTTTCGATGTCTTTTGAGGAGCGCTGGACTGCGTTTTCCTGACTAAAGTTGCCCCTTCGGAGTTCCTCGCCTGCACCGATGTCGAAGACGTGACGAATGTTGTGTCTGTGGAGGTGTGATTCTTCACGTGTTTTCTCAGGCTTGACGGGTCCGTGTATCTCTTCCCACATCCGTCAATTTGGCAGGCGTATGGTCTCTGCAAAAATAAAGATTAAATACTTGAAAAATATGTATAAATGCCGATGGATCTACAAAATAATATGCCAAAAATAAAAAAAAGACGTAGATCAATAATTCAAATTAATGATACTGCGCAAGATCGAGATGTGTAGGGTAGCTATGCCATGAACTGTGTAGAATATGTGTGCTAATCTTCAGTAAACGAATACTTACAGCGTTGAAGTGCGTCCTCTGGTGCTTAGCTCTGTCCGAGCTGTTGGAAAAGGCTTTAGAGCATCTGGGCGCCTGGCACCTATAGGGGCGCTCCCCTGTGTGAGACCTGCGATGGATTTTCAAATTTTCCAAACGTGAAAACGCCTTACCACAGCCTGGATGCTGTAAATAAGAAAATTAGTTAGGTCCTTCCAAAAGATGGACAAAAAAAGTTAATAGTAAAGAAATCGCAAAAGACTTACGGTACACTTGTTCGGCTTGTGGCCGCTGTGGACCCTCATGTGGATCAGGAGCTTGTACCGAGCGTTGAAGGGGCGAGCAGCTCGGGCGCAGCAGCTCCACAGACAGATGAACTCGTCTCCTGGAAGATTATGAAAGATCCAAATTAATATTTAGCACAAAGTTTACTCGATAAACCAAAATAAATAACAAAATGGTGACTCTTATTTACCTTTGTATGAGTTGACGTGGACTTTCTCGATGTGATCCACCAGAGTGGTTTGATTTGAGAATGTGAGATCACACTTCAGCCAGAAGCAGACCCTCTCATCAGAGCACGCGACGGGAAACATCTTGGACTCTTCTGAAACCTTACTGTTCTCTCTGGAGTGAGGTTCCTCGCAATTTTGATACTCCGTAGGAGAGTAATATTCCTCGAATCCAATCATGTCATCGTCATCGTCTTGATAATAGCTTAGACATTCCAGGTCTTCCATCAGGCTGCCAGATTCGTTGAGATCTTCGGAGCTCACAGGCTGCTCTTCGACACTATTCGTCTTGAAATATGCATCAACGCTCTCGACATTTTCGTCGTAACCAATTGATTCAAAGAGTTTCGTATAGTCTGATCTCTTGTTTTCGTATTTGTTAGTGGGCGCTGCCGATGAATTATTCCCTAAATTATCTAAATGGTAGTAATTATCCAGGTTGTTTATGGTCATCCCCCTCGTTATTTCTGATGTCAAGCAATCGTCGAAATTATTAGGGGCGTCTAAATTTGTAATTCCAGCCGCTTTCCCAAAGTGTTTAGAGAATGCGGCCTCCAGAGGAGGTAGCGGGCACTTCTCTACACTAGATGGCGTGAGGATTTCATCCGTCAGTGAATCAGGAGTCAACCTGTCCACTAGATTATCCAAGAACACTCCATCGTTTTCTGTGGGCCGTTCATTCCAAAACTCGCTCGAAGAATTTTGAATATTGGAATAGCTTTTCCAGTTTTTCTCTGGTGTAGATGTGAATATATTTGTAGAAAAGCAACAAGAGGACGTGTCTGTAGATAAAGAACTTTCGGTTCTGGCACCGAGGTTTCTCTCATAAATTGGTTTGAAGTTCTCCCCACTAGTCGTCAACTTCTCGCTTGGATCGTGTAATGAACTTTTTGCCAAATTCTGCTGGAAATATTTGTGGTCGTTTCTTTTGAAGTCTTCCAATATGGCGTATGTCTTCGTACAACTGTTGCTGGTATTCTTGGAAACTTTGCTGTGTCTGCCTTTTTCTGCCTCCATCATGAACAGCGTGTTGAAGTGGAGCTCCAAATCGTTGATGGGCTCCTCTTCGAAGAGTCTCTCGCTGAACGCCATGTTGGTGAAAGCGGACACGTTTGGGGTGCTCAAGACTGAGAAGCAAGACTCGCCTTCCATGCTAATGGAATCTTAATGGAATGTTTGGTTGTTCTTCTTTGAGTTAATGTACAGTCGACAAGTATGCAGATTTCTCGGAAGTGCACATGTGTGCATCTGATTTTAATGTATCAAATTTTTAGATGATAGTTGGATCATTCATCGCCATGAATACAATATGGCACTTATGATATTTGCTGGATCTATTTTTAATGGATAATGTTAGCTCCAATGAGGCACACTCTCCCCCCCGCTTGGACAGATGCTCCACACAAAACAACTAGCAGCTATTTCCATACACTTATTTCATTGACTCTTTCTTCGTTTTACACTTTTTATTCTTTCATCTGCATGTTTATTTCATTATTATTCTTTCCATCTCTAATACGTACACTTGTCTTCATATCACCATTATTATTTATGTGTGTCGACGTACCCACTCCACTGCCACTGTGTCTATATTGTTTTGAGGCGGGTTAAATATTAAATCCACACATGGTCGCTTCTCAATAATTATTATTAGAGGGTACTCGCGTACTAACAATACGTGCCTGTAGGTATGTATCATATAATATATGTATAATCTGTTGTCTTGTTGCCGTAGATTCTGTAAATTGAAAAACACGTGGTGGCAATTACTTGATTATTCCAAGAGCACATGGGATGCAATACCATCACAATAAATACACCTAATGAGTATATTCATACATTCTACATTACATATTTGTGGCAAATCAAGTTAACCTATTTAATTTGACTCTTTGCTCTATACTAGAGTGTTAAATCCAACACAATTATACACACGCGGACGGATTAAAAACTCCTTAGGTACCTGTGTAAATTCCACAATTCAAATAAAAGCTTTCATCATAATATCAACGCTTACACTTAATATTTAGATAACTTTGTTTTAGAACAAAATGAGATCTTGCGATTAACAAGATCTCAAATCGTGATAGCCCTAAGTTAGAAGGATAAACTGATAACACTCATAGACAACTTGAGTAGCTTAAGGAAACAACGCGCAAGGAAACCTAGGAAAACAGGCATAATTAAATTCTGGAAACACATAGCTAATGAATGCACATGCAATGACATGCATGTCAAATCGAAAATCCGCAAAATATATAGCAGTAAAGCGGGGAAACCCACAAGTGAAAATGTCCGCCTATAACCTGACATACGCCAATGTAGAGGTCGAAATACGGACGCCAGGATAATTCGGCTGCTGTGTTGGTGAACCACTTGACACAGAAGCCTCCATGTGATGTGTCAGCGATTCTTATCACCGTGGAGAGCAGCGTCCAGATGTGCGACCAGGGGCAGGCCGCTAATTTGCATCGGGAGTTGTCCACTCGAGAAGTGCTCTCAAGTGGATGCTGATAACAGTTGGGCGCGGAGAATTTCCTGCGACGCCCAGACAATCCGTCCCTCTTCCAACAACCTTTGTCACTGTTGACATTGAATTTAAAAAAAATCATAGGTTGTTGGTGAGCAGACAAGCGCCGAAGCCACAAAACACAGCGATAAATCAATAATATCACTGATAGATTTTCCAGAAAATTGCATTGTAGTATTTTAAGTAAAATTTTACCGTAAGGATAACCATAAAATTAAAAGGTTTTATCTACGGGTCTATTACGGTATTACACATTTGATAATTCTCGTAAACCCAAAAGAATAAGACATAATCTATATATACATGATGGAAAACCTTTGTGACCATTTAAACCTTTGTGAGGAGTATGAAATTTCGCACACTTATAGTTTATACAGAGAAGCAGTGGCGGATGCTAATATTTTTTTTTTCAATTATGCATAAAAATAGATTAAATCAATTAATAATAAAACAATACTCACACTTCTGACGTATTTGACACAGATCTTTGGTCTAATTGAGAATAGATTAATATTTTTATGTACCTAACCATAGAAAAAACTGTGAACATATTATGAACATTTCAAATTTGACATATCCAATCCATGTCATTATTTTTAAAAGAAAATTGTGAAATAGTGCTCCATCTACTGATGGAACTGATGGAACCTCAATAATGTTCAAACTTATAATTGAAATTAGTTATGGTCGAATTTGGAGCACTGGTCGACCACTAGTAATAATAATTACGTAAGATTTGAATGGCAAAACACACCATACTATGAATAGGTTGGGTAGTTTTTTATAAGTCGCTTATTTTACCGCCTGAAACGAGAGAGTTCGATGAACCCTGAAATAGACAAGTTATGAACCTGTTACATCAGTCGATTCATGCGAAATTGGGGATCGTTGCGAAGATTTTAAACATCAGATCCTGTCAGACCAGAGGCACGGTAAAGGGTAATTAATACTAAGTTTGATAGTCCTTTAAGTCAGTTATATTGACCCTTAAAAGGTCTCTATTATTTTACTTTACCTCTTTGAGAACTGCGGACAATTTGACAATTTCTGCCCATAGCAATAAACGCATGTAGGAACAATATTTCCCATGGACACCTCTGTTACAATAATGTCATAGAAACCGTTGACTTACATTTGAATTTTTATTATTATAAATTAATATAATATAAGCAATATGAAAATAATACCGTAGTCGGGTTGATTTTTTGCTATTTGTATGAACAATATTTCGCGTGGGGATAGTGTTGAAACGAAAATATCGAGTCATGAACGAACCTAACGAGTTTTGATACAGATAGATTCTTATATTTTGAAGAACAACATAGACAGTAATTCGTCATTGCAGATAAAATACTCATGTCCACGAAAAGTTAGCCTGTGCAACTTTGAGTTAGATATCAACTACAGAGACATCCTAGGTTCGATTCCCGATCGGGTCAGATCTGAGCTAGATTGCCCTATCTCAGATTGTACGGAACCGGTTGGCTGGAAAACAATGCCTTATACTTATACTTAGGCAATAAATTTCGTTGACTATTAGGTACTGAAATTTTTTTTTTATTTAGATCACAGAACATTACTTATTATGTTCGATATTTCAACAGTAAAATTGATTTCAACCCGTTGAATTGAATTGGTTGAAATCGGATTTTCGTGTTGATTTGGTGTAATCACTTGAAGTCAACAAAATCATCATTTTAAAAATCCCCCACATGAAAATCTTAAGACGCATTCAACATGTTACCTGCCCGGATTCGAACCCGTATCCCTAAACATCCCAAAACGAGACGTTAACCGCTGAGATATCCAGTGTCCACCGGTCGCAGGCCCGTAGTGTTTGAAATGAAATTTGTTATTTTAAAATAATAAGAGGAGGTTTAGCATTGAATAATTTCTGTTAAAAGGGCACACACAAAGATACCTAGTTTTTTTTTCAATATTCTATACCTATGTTTGTCTGGAATAGTTGTAATACCCCCCCCCCCCCTCCGTACGGTTCGTACCCCGTACATCGCTGGCTCATTTCAATTAAAATTAAAAAAAAAAAAAAAAAAAAAAAAAACACTTATTGTGGCATAACTATAATGTCCAGACACTTTTTAATCATGAAATTTTTCTGAAAAGAAGTTTTTTCTATCGTCCATACTTTTTTGCAGCGCATGCAATGTAAAAAGTTTTCAGGAACCGTGGGTTACTTGGAGTTTTATGCAAGGATCTCTCATTTTTTAATAATATAATATAGCCTAATCTATGTAGAAAAATTGTGTTGTGCTACCTACGTTTGAACTGATAAGAATAAACCAAGGGTTCTCAAAGGAAGAGGTAACGTTCATTTGAGAAAATCAAGAGGGAGGCAGTAGACACGAAGTTGCATTAATGGAAAGCGTCGATTACTATAACTAATCACTGTAAAAAAAGACAAGATAAGAGGACAAAATAAGGTTGAGAATTTGTGGTTTTAAAATGAACAACCGATAAAAATAATGTATTAATTATTTTAAAGAAATACAGTTGCACTTTCAAAATTTTTTATTAAACCTTAAGCTGTTTTGCCTAATTCACGTAGGTACACATAATTGTCAAGAGACTTTGACTCTTATTGGTGTAAATGGGAGTCAGACTTTGACTCTTATCGGTGTAAATGGAAGTCAGACTTTGACTCTTATCGCTGTAAATGGGAGTCAGACTTTGACTCTTATCAGTGTAAATGGGAGTCAGACTTTGACTCTTATCGCTGTAAATGGGAGTCAGACTTTGACTCTTATCAGTGTAAATGGGAGTCAGACTTTGACTCTTATCAGTGTAAATGGGAGTCAGATAAAAGCGCTACAGGTTTATTAAATTTTCTGAAAGTGCAACTGTGATTCCTTAAATTCATTGATACGAACTAACAAGGTATAAAATATTTTTTTAATGTACGATCTACAATCTATGGCTAAAAGTAACTATGTGAAAAATTGTGTTGGGTTTAAAATAATTATAATATGCGAATTAAAGTAAAGTATACAGTATATCTACATAAAATTTGAAAGATTTCATGGTTGTCATATTATGATCTGCTAGATTAGATAAATAAATACAAGCAATAAAAATATAACATAATTTACTTACCTTTTGATGTATACAAGAGACACTGGGAACATCCGTCAGAAGAAATATTGAATATTTTTCAAGGTTGAAGAATAGTTAAACCGCGATTAACAACAATTACTATAAACAAACAATTAATAGATGTCACAGAACTGTCACAGTAAACAGAAAATCAAAAAGGGGTGAAGATGCGCGCGCTCCCGTCCTGGATCAATGAACGAATGTGAGTTTGAATATTTTGACAGTTGATTTTGATTCCGCCATTATTGCTGTGTGTATGTTGTGGATGCTGTTACTGTGGAATAGGTGAGTGGGTAGGGTACATAGGCCGCCACATGTGCGAGGAGTGCAGCATCACTTTTTTATTCTTTTATTATTTCAACTTTTTTACTGAAAACAAGTAATTCATTTTTGCCGAATCAGGGGTGTACTGGGCGTCTTCTTTTAATGGGATGATTAGAATAATAATTTAACAGCTTGAGATCAATTCTAAAATCAAGTATTCATTTCTATAATATCGCAATGTCTTGCTTATCGAACTGAAGAAATCAGTCATGTATTGTACTGGAGAAATCTCCCTGATTGTATCTAGGTCCTTCACATTATTTCATTAATTTTATTTTAGTTTTTGTCGATGTATTTCAGCTTTTTATGTTATAAACATTTCTGAAACACGTATTATAATTATCAGAAGATAAATGCATTCCAAATGACTTTAATATCAATGAAGAACCTGGGGTCCAAGTGCAAGGAAGACGAGGTGATTTCGCAGCGCCTGAAGAGTTGGAGAAAATGCATGTCCAAGAAAAAAGTACAAGTAAGATTTTGGATAAATTATGGCATGGTAGTGCATTAAAAATGTTTTATTTTAGATGACTTTGTAGGTATATGAAAAAGAAATTGTTGGTTTTCTCTATTTTCCTTCTTCTTATAGGTATATTCTTGCCATTTAAAAATACTTTTTTATCTTTGATATTTTGAGCAGAAGGTGCTTGATGATGGTCCATTTCAAAATAAAAATGAAACGTGTCTTATATACATAGTTCTTTATCACAAAATGTATAGTTAACACATTAACCGGTTTTCGGAGACTACCCTCTCCATCATCAAATGTTTAAGACTTTAGTCTGCGAAAACCGGTTAATGTGTTATATACATTTTGTGATAGAACTACATAATAAGACTCTTTTCATTTTATATATATTTATTTTAAATGAGACTGGGCTCACCCAAAGTGAACACAAATACACTTTCGACATCTTTCACATAAACCAAAGCTTGTGTTGTGAAAGTGGAAATGGTCGGCACCGGGATTCGAACCCACGACTTCCAATACGCTGTGCGTACGAAAGTCATCGACTGATGCCACTAGTCTACCAACCACTTAAAATACTTTAAGATTTTTCGATGATTTTGAAAACAGAATGGGCCAAATCGGCCACGCCACTCTCGATTATTAGCGAGTGTCACGCAAAGCTAAACATTTTTATATATAAGATATGAAAGAACAATAAATTTGCCGGACCAGATAGTGTAGAAGGAATAATCCGCTCCTGGTTGGGAGAGTGCCGATCCTCTTGTAGATAGGTACTCACAGTACGAGTCCACACGTGCAGAGCGAGCGACTCCTTCTCCGAGCCGACCTAGCCTAACCCGGCCCGGCCTAACTGTCTCCTCTTACATAACACATGACATGACATGAGATGCCTACCTAACACTTTATTTGTTATTAAGTCATAGCTACCAGGGGTGACCATCTCCCTGTGGACTCTCTCGCTAGAACATAATATCTCAATTCTGTGGGATCAAAATGGGAAATAATACCCTACCCTTTGTCGAATATAATTTTGTCGAAATTCTTTAATCCTAACCGTTGTCGTAGGTTCAGTTTTTGTTAATCATTTTTATTATTTGACATAGATACATAAAAAGCAGACCCTAGGACCTCTTCTCCGAAATAATCGATAAAAAGGCATTAGATGAATACCGTGGACCAGGTAGAATGCAGATCTCTTGGTTGCGCAACGTGCGAGATTGGACCGGAATAGGGCGAGTGTAGGAGCTGTTCCGAGTGGCAAGAGATAGAGAGGCCTTTAAAGAAGTGATGGCCAACGTCGGGGAGACCTGATAGGGCATGAGAAGAAGAAGAAGGGTCTTTATAAAGCTAAAAAGAAAGAAATTGTAGGTAAATTTCAACTATAATTAAGATTAAATCTTCACATTTTTTGCACGAATATTTTTTCTATGAATATAAAATTTTTGAAGTTATGGATCCATCATTCTACAATCAATCATAAATTTCATGTTAAGGAGTTGCGGAATCATTATGTTAAGTCGATAAAGTAAAAGTTAAAAAAAAAACAGGTGTATACCTAGGTATATGCCCTTAGTCTCAAAAATTTGACTAGGTAGTTCTAATCTTATTTTTTTATGATTCAAATTTGCAAAAAAAAATCAATCATAACAAACTTTGTGAAATCTCATCATTAGATGATTACATCAGATGAATAAAAAATGAAAAAATCTACTGTAATGAGTGTTTGAGAACCTATATCGAAATACGCATCAAATAGTAGATACCTACTTGGTAGCAAGCATAATATTTAGAATATAGCCTTGGAAAACGGCGCAAGAATCTATAAAAAATTAGAATGTTGTTATTCGATGTTTTGGGCAGAAGGTTCTTGGCGATAGAAAGAGTCTTGAAGGTATAATAGTTAATAGTTCTATCACAAAAATTGTTTAGGCCCTGTTGTAGCTATAGTCGCATGAACGCATAAACAAATTTGTGATCGCACGATGTAAAACTGTGTGTCCTAACTGCCATCGCATGATCGCCCGTCCACTTTTCTTGACAATGCAAACAAATAAATATGAATGTTAGTATGTCAGAACTTTTGGCAAGTAGGTGTCGTATTAATTATCGATACAACTGAGCAATACAAGCGACGCGCGATCATTTCAAACAAGGCACCGATCGAATATACGTCTGTCCGTCTGCCCAGTTAGGTTAGTTATACAATGTTATATGTTTGAACAGGGCGTCCGCTTTCATGCGATCATCGCAATCGCATGATCGTGCGACCAGCTAGGACAGGGTCTTTGACTTCTCAAATGTAAAACATTTATGATGATCAAATTTAAACATTTCAGAAAATCGAATGAAATAAGTTGGTACCTATATAATATTTGAATTTCGAATTGAAGTCGAGAACTATTAAGATTGATGAATTTTTCAGCATAAAGTGCAAAAGAACGAACCTAATTATAATCGCAACTGCAGTTGACTTAAAACTGAAAAATAGTTTTAAACGCAACTGCTGGAAATGATTCCTGAAAGAGTTTGTGGATATCTGCGACATTGGTAGCTCACCCCTGGCATGGACCGTGCAAAGGCACCAGTGTGTTTATCTCGTGTCAATAGTCCGGAGCGAATCATCAAGCTGCCTGACGAGAGATGGGTTCGGAGTGTTTACGCCAAGTGTCCTCAATTTCAACAGAGTCCTCCCTATCTGGACAACAATTGGCCAGTCCATGGACCATACATACATGTGGTTGTTAGGGTTTTATAAACTTACATTCGCCACTGCTATCAGACGGTTCCATCAAACATCTGTCGTATTATATAACGTTGGAAAAGGCTGGAAACCTTCTCCAAGAAGAGATTCTTCTTCTTTAAGTTCTGTATCTGGTCTTCCCAACTTTAGCTATTGGCATAAGCTATAGGTACTACTCACCATGGTAATTTCTTGATATAAATTTAAAGAACATTTTCTGTCGCTTTAATTGGAGGATTATTATTTATTAGTATAAGGAATACAAACGCACTTTTGACATCTTTCACAGATTCCAAAGCTTGTGTTGTGAAAAGGGAAGTTGGTCAGCACCGGGAATCGAATCCACGAATACGAAAGTCGGCGTAAGAACCATTTTAGACATCCAACCACTTTTATTGCGTTAGCTGCGGTAAGGTTGCATTTCGAAGCACCAGAAACTTGCCTTTTATACTTTTGTTAACTGGTTGATTTCGGCAATTTCGACTCGTAACGAGTGCATATTATTTATGCTTTGTTCTTTTTTTATGCGGTGTGGGTTTAATCTGGTAACAGATGGTGTTAGTTTTGTTTTTAAGTGTTTAGTTTTGGTTTTTAAGTATGTGTTGTAGCTTGTTTTTTGGCGGGGTTTGGTTGTGGTATAGTTACAGCATCATTAACGGTTGAAATAATTCAAACTAAACTCAAAATTTCCGCAGTTAATTTTTTTTAATTGTCAATTTAATCTGAAGATTTTCTTTAATTTACACTTAAATAAATAATTTGTTGCAAGGATCTGCAATTTATTTTTCTTCTTGGCGCCTCGGATGAAGTCCGTCCGACTTTTTCTGAAACCTTGCACTTTTTTGTCTACTTTTTGTTTTTTTTTTTATAAAGTCTGGATGAAATGAGAACTTAGGTTCCTGAAACATTCAGGGGTATGGGAGGGCGCAACCCTTAATGAACTGATTGATTTCCCGTTGGTAAGCAACGCAAAAACCAACGATTTGGAATTTTCAGTAGTGTTTTTGGTACCTATTAAGTATGGAACTTTCACGGTATTTTATAGCAAGTTTAATTCTTTTCGACTATAATGGCCCCTCAATACCTAAGAAGAGATACATAGGTATAGAGTATTTAAAATATTGAAATCCGCTTTCTCAATTGGAGTACTTTTGATCGATACCGTACGATTATAAAGGGTTGTGTTCAAAAGGTACCAATACACCCTCCAGTGGGGTTGCTTTGCTAGAATAAAAAGAGTTAACCAAAACAAACTAACGACACCTACCATATATATAATATACATAATAAATAACCGTGAACCTTTAATTAGGCATTCCGAGAGGCGAAGTGTTAGGTTCAAATCTGGAATGGGACCAAAAAGAAAAGAAAAGACGAGGGCGTGCACGTGTGAAGGGCTGCTTTTTATCTTGGGCTTTTATTTTCTTTTTGTGGGACGCGCAGCCTACCTCGCCGCTCTAAATATAGTCCCGTGCAGCTAAAACTGTTGTAGGTAGATTAATATTTTGATGGTTTGTTTGGGCACTGCCACAATGGAACCTCTCTTGTGGAACACAGTAGGTACTTACTAAAGATTTGGGGCGATTTCTCATCACAGATTTCTTGGATAACAGAAAACTGGAAACATCAATGTGGTTTAAAGTTCGCCAAATAAAAGTAGAGATGAGCTGTTCATGTGGCCAAAGTAACCAACACACATGGACCAAAGAATTTCTTGGGCGTCCGAGAACTGGTCAAATAGGTGTTTTTGGCAGGCCTTAGGCCCAACGCATCAATCAGTATATAGATAAATATATCTTACAGAAAAGCCTTTCTTTGAGATATTTGCCGCATCAATGTGTAGATATCGCTTATCTTTAGGATATCCGACGCCATTTTTAACATGAGGTACCTTCTGTTGGATAACGATTTATAAGATGGCTGTCAAAATAGCCTTCACTGACGTTTATAAACTCCCGCAACGCCGTGAATGTGAAGAACTTTTGACTCGTTTTTCCATAAACCATAATGAAAATTATATACATCTTCATTAAAAATAACGAGAAAATATACATATTATAATGAATTAATTATCATTTTGGTGGATGTGCAGTTGAACAACCTGGTGGATGTGCAGTTGAACGATACTCTTAGGACCATCACGGGCACTAAGATCTACTCTAATACACTGGCTGCCGCCTCTGAGTCATATAGCGCCCCATGACCTCAGAAGACAAAATGCCCTCATAAGGGAATATAAAAAATTACAAAATAATCCCGAGTTACCAAGCCATCCAGATCTCGATTTTCTCCTGTCCAGCAGCAGGTTAAGATCAAGAAACCCTCCACTAAAAACAGCCATAATCCTGTGCGAATCCAGCTTCGACGTTACGGATACGTGGAGGGCTAGATGGGAGGAACGTCGGGCACTAGGGGACATGGTCTGCCCAGTATATCTATGAAACCGCCTGGATTTGGTCACCCACGTAAAATCTGGACCGCATTGAATCGAATCCGCACGGAACACGGTAGATGTGCGGACTTTTTCTACAAGTGTGGTCTACTGGAGTCCGCAGAATGCGACTGTGGGGCGGAGAGACAGACTGTGAAGCACGTCATTATGTCCGAGTGCAGGTTGAGAGCGTATGGAATGGACTACACCGATTTCTTTTTGTTTTTTTTTTTGTTAAATTTTGTTAAACATCTGACAATTGAGCTTGCTCGTGCTAATTTTATCAAAGTATGTTAAATGGATAGTGATTGTAATTTTTAACTCTAAGATGTGATGACCATACGATAAATAAATAAATTATCATTTTGAAGCTTCGAACAAATCATCTTCAACTTCGATCGACAAAAGATGCCAATTTGCCGGTTTTCAAACAAACGATCTGGAATAAAAGATCTAATTGTGATCGAAATGTTGTTAAAGTCTCAAACATTCTGTTAAATCATTGTAAAGTTTCATGTTTTAGATATTATATTACAAAATTATAATATGCAAAACAAAAAACAACATTAGAACCTAACCTAAATATTTGGTTCAATACGCATTAATTGTCAAAACAAGACTTCATCTGACGTCAAATCTGGCGCGAAAAAGCAAATCCATAGACAGTTCTATGGAATACATAGAAATTTCCATAGAAATCAATAGATTTCTAGATATCCATCTATTGGATAGTTTTCAATTGATGCGGCAGTCAAATTTTTCCAACACTTAATCCACTACATATAGCTTTATCTTATAGATGACTACCAAGAACTTTTATCTACATATTGATACGTTGGGCCTTAGACGACGTCAAAAGAGTTGTCCGGGGCGAAGGGATGCGGTTGGCATAGGGAGGGTAAGGAGTTGTGGGAGTCTAAGGTGGAGCGGGAGCCTATGTCCAATAATGGATTCGACAGGACTGTTGAAAGAAGGAAAGACGCTTATATTAAGCCAGTTGAGTGGGGGTCTTAAAATTAATATATTAAGCTAGTATTAAATTTCATCTTATTTTTATGAAAAATAGAACGATGAGAATCTGTTGATAATTATTGTGGTTGTGAAGCTTTCGTGCGGAGTTGGTGGGTTCGATCCCAGATGCCGACCATCTTTCTCTTTCAAGACACAAGCTTTAAACAGCTTACTGGAAAAGAGTCCACAAGTGTTCACATTGAGCGAACACAGATTCATTAAAAAATAGCAGAAGTATTGCATTATTTGAGACAGGCATTTATTAGATTCCTCCTTCGAATAAAAGATTTGGGCTTGGGACTCGTAGTCTCACTATAGGACTAACAATCGACCTCACATCGATTCTTTTTCTTTCGAGAACTCACATCGATTGATCGTAATAAACTTACATATATGTACCTACGTAAATATTACATAACATATTTTATTATGACATTTGTTACAGAGCACGCCACGAAATATGCTATGAACTGGTGGTAAACCATTGCACTAGGTGCAGTAAAGTCGATTTTAAGTGCCATCCGCGGAACATTATCTTAAAGTCAACTTTATGTGACATTTTTTGTTATGAAATGCGTTATGTTTTAATGGAAACTTAAAATCTCCTTTATTTTTTTATGAATCCACCCGTAAACGGAATGATATTGTGCATAAAACGAATAAGCGTTCATCGCACATTCAGTGTAGTGTGCACTTGTCTCGATGCTTAAGTGACAAGTGCTGCGTGTAGGCATGTAGGCACCTCCTATATGTATAGGTATGTATGTACAGTGCAGAGTGTAAAGCTGCCTACATGACAAACGCAACGTGTCAACCTGGAAGATACAGGGAGTTACCCTCTTAGGCACATTGACATTATTTCATCTTCAGTGGCTGGTACAATTTGGAAGCAACCAACACATCTTTTATACTATCTATATTCTATACTCATTTTGTCACCACACTCAGAGGCAACAAGAGCCCTCTCACACCATGTCCAAATCCCTCAGCTCTGCTTCGAAAGATCGGAATACAGCTTGAGAGGGTCTTTTTTCGTCTTCGGGACCCTAATGCAAGGAAAACCGGCGCTCTTTTCGTACAACTGTCATTCAGCATTTCTAACACATGTCCTCCCTAAACAAAACAAAAGACTAATTTATAAAGAAAACAAAGTTTACAGTATCACAATTCGGAAATATAATCTACCACGTAATACTGTAAAGATTGTATAAATTGGTATTACAAGGTAACAAATAATGTAAAGATCAAATAAAAAAAAATGTATAACTTTTCCACATTTTTATTTTCCACTTTTCCACTTTTTTATTTTCAAATAAACTCCACCAAGAAATGCATGTTCATCAGTTAGTGAATTTTATTAACAAATAAATAAATAAATTAACAAATAATGTGTTTGAAGAAAATAAAAGAATTTAGGGAGTGATTTTGACAGAAAATAAATTGTATTGGTGTGAGGAAGTACCTTAATAATTACAAAAACTTAATTATGAGAGAAATGTATAAGTTTCTACTTAAAAACAAAATTTTATGAATATCTAAATACATCAAAAAGAAAAGAAAATAAATATCCATTTAGTACCCACTGACTAAGTAATTCAAGAATTGAAGTAGGTACCTACTTATTATTACCGACAGTCAAAGGAAACTCGCAAAAATATCGATAAAAATGCCCCCTTGTTCCTTCAAGTCCTGGAGAATTAGATTCAACGAAGAGCTATATAACATCTACAAGCCAGGCTGAGTAGAGAGTAGGCTGAGATGGACCGGGCATCTGCAGAGAATGCCATCCTCACTGGTCACCAGGAGAATCCTCGAGGGCCACCCAGGCGGAAGACGAAGTTGGTAAGGATGCGGCCCAACTTCTGCAGGTGACGGATTGGCGGACCGCAGCGAAGGACCGGAGGAGTTGGAGGCGTTGTCTACAAGGAGGCCAAGGCTCGATTTGAGCTGTAGCGCCATCGAAGAAGAGGTTTCTTCGATTCAACTCAAAATCAAAACAAATTTAAAAATAAAAATTACAAAAAAATCGCAAGTTCGTCATCTATTTTTCGCACATATCGTTTCTTTAGACAAGCGTCGTTTATACACACCGTATTGTAATATTTTTTTAGCTCTGCACTCGCATTCGAGTAATTCGGCAATATTGCAACATTGACTGCTATTAAAATCAGCTGGTGCCCAAGCAGGTTCGCACCCTGTATAGCTCACCAAGTTCTGTACGAGCACACGTGTTGGGCAGCTTCTTCAGGCCCTCACTGTACTGTAGGTAGGTACCTACTTACAATTATTGACTGGAGGGTGCACTAGCACCGATGCTTGCGTATAATTATTATTCTTACTAGCTTTTACCCGTCCCTTTATAACAAATTGGGATGAAAAATCGTCAAAAAATAATATAATATCTATAATTTCTAGCTTTTTTACCCGTCCATAACAGATGAAAATTTACAGAACCAATTGAATTTATAGAACCTGATCTATGAAAGTTTAGATAATAATATAGAGCTTGATAAAAGTAAGTTGTAGAATTTGTAGACTTATTAAGAACTAGCTTATACCCGTCTTGCTTTACGTTTTTGATTCCGAATGTCAGGCTTGATCGGTAGGTAATTAAACAGGTTCTAGTCTAGCTTCCCATTGCTTAACTGACATAAGCACAGGAAAAGAAGAATGAAACTTTCACAATTCATAAAAAGAGAGAAGAATGACACTTTTAATGTTTATTAAAATTTTGTATGAAGATCCTAAAAAATAGAGTTTTTTTAAATAGCTCTAAATATGGTAAAGTTAATGCAGCAAATTATATCAAAGAACCTTCTCCGGCATTTTGCACGGCTCTGTGCAGATTCATATCTGACCTAGCATTTGTACTTTGAGCGTGATGCTATGACATACGGTAAAAATCAAATAAAAAAACATTTCTGAATTATTATGTAGATAGAGAAGGAGGGGCTAATGCGAGTATTATTTAATTTCCCAATTTACCACGCAACTTTCTTAATTTTTTCTCTCATAAGAACCTTCTACTGATAAAAGCCAACACGACAAAAAAAGAATTAGTGAAATCGGTTCAGCCGTTTAGGCGTGATGCTATGACATACGGTTAAAAGCAAATAAAAAAACATGTCTGAATTATTTTGTAGATAAAATGCAATTTACGATGTAAAAACTTAATTAATTTTAGCTAATAATTTATAGAATTATGTTAATCAACGATGATTTGGGTGAAGGATGACGTTCGATGGGACATAAGCTTGAAATCAAAACAATTCTTCTATAATTGCTTTACTTTTTAAAAAATTCAATAGATGGCGGTGTAGTAGGAAGTACATAACATGTGATGTATGTTTGCCTATTGTATAGATACATCAAAAGAATTGACCAATTTAAACCAATTTTTCTGAATTATTATGTTGAGATTGTAGATAAAATGCAATTTACGATGTAAAAACTTAATTAATTTTAGCTAATAATTTATAGAATTATGTTAATCAACGATGATTTGGGTGAAGGATGACGTTCGATGGGACATAAGCTTGAAATCAAAACAATTCTTCTATAATTGCTTTACTTTTTAAAAAATTCAATAGATGGCGGTGTAGTAGGAAGTACATAACATGTGATGTATGTTTGCCTATTGTATAGATACATCGAAAGAATTGACCAATTTAAACCAATTTTTCTGAATTATTATGTTGAGATTGTAGATAAAATGCAATTTACGATGTAAAAACTTAATTAATTTTAGCTAATAATTTATAGAATTATGTTAATCAACGATGATTTGGGTGAAGGATGACGTTCGATGGGACATAAGCTTGAAATCAAAACAATTCTTCTATAATTGCTTTACTTTTTAAAAAATTCAATAGATGGCGGTGTAGTAGGAAGTACATAACATGTGATGTATGTTTGCCTATTGTATAGATACATCAAAAGAATTGACCAATTTAAACCAATTTTTCTGAATTATTATGTTGAGATTAACTTCAGGTTTATTGCAAGTGTTGTGAGGCACAAATTAAACAATTTTAATCGACCATTAGCTATAAATAAAATAAATAATCCTCTGGAGCAAAATGACAAAAAATGTGACATAACAAAGCAACCTATTTTGGTTGTAACATTACATTTATTAGGTAGATAGGTATGTTACATTTTTATTTGTTGTATTTGATCTCATAAACTTTCTTTATTTTACCTTTTTCTCTAAGGTCTATACCATTATTATTATTTATTTAGCTTTGCCCAGTCACATTTATTACAATTATACAGGAAAGGATTAATATAAATAAGGAAGAGAGTAGCACAGGGTCAATTTTCCTGCTTGTCAGATGTTTATGTCTAAGTTATCAATAAATACTATCGCGTGAATAATTTACTAATATAAATTAATTTAGTTACTATTAATTTATTAATCAATTAAATCAAATCGAATCTCACTACTTTTTTTTACTTTTCACTTTTTTACAAATGCTTCTTGGGTGGATGGTTCGTTACAGTTGTGCTGTAAGTATAAAAAAAATTAAAAAATCTCCCTTTTACATCCGGTTAGGGATACCTATAGGCAAAAAAAGCTCTCCATTGCGCTCGATCTTGCGCAATGCATATGACCTCCTCCCACACCAAGTCCATTTCCCTCAGCTCTGCCTCGAAGGAACGAAACACAGTATGAGAGGGTGTTCCTCGTCTTCAAGATCCCGGTGGGAGAACGAACAGCGCTCTTTTCGGCCAACTGTCATTCGGCATCCCTAACACATGTCTTATTTTCGTTTCGTACTCTGCCCAAAGTCACCAGTGGCTACCAAATTAATTTAATTTCACTACTCGAAGACCGTTGATGGTTTATGGACCTAACGTTGATCAGGACAGCTCCCTTTTTTGGCTTGGCTTGGAAAGTCACCCTAATTACACATTTTTTTGTGTTTTGCTTGAGTAACATACGAGAAATAATTGAAATAAATATATGCATGTTGCATGCATGTTGTTAGCGATGATTTAGGTACTGTTGACAGTGGAACGTTGAGCTGGACAAAAAAGAATGAATAGCTTTGCTTTTTTGTGAAAAATTGAGAATGTGTACACATTTTTGTTGACATCTGCCGGTGCATAGGTGAATACTGTAATGCCGGCTGATGAAAGAGAAACCGAAAATAAATAAATATCTAAGTAAAAAAAAAACTCATCTCTATACAAAAGTGGAACTTACATAATATTCCTGGCCAATTTATGACAGGATCGAGTTAAAAATTTCATATAAACAAAAACACAGAAAAATCCGATCCGATCAAAAATAGTTGACCAATTATTATTATTGGTAAAACCTTAGCAACTCGGCCACCGAGGTCGGTATAATTATTAATAAAGTTGGGAATATTCCAGAAATGGTTGCTCCAGGTTTACCAAGAGGTGGTTGGTAGTCCAGTGGTATCAATCGACGGCTTTCATGCGTACAGCGTATTGGAGGTGGTGGGTTCCAGTCCCGGCGGTGCCGAACATTTCCTCTTTCACGACACAACGCTTTGGTTAGCGTGAAAGATGTCAAAAGTGTATTTGTGTACACTTGCGTGAGCCCAGATTCATTTTTGATGAAAAAAAAAATAAAATTCTTTGTTTGTTTTTTTAGACTGCAAATGTTGCCATACACCAAAATATAATTTATTTCGTAATGATCTTGGTTGAAATGTGTCAAGACAGCCGTGGGAAACAGTTCCAGGTTGACTGCACTCCGGGGTGAACACCCTGCCATGCTGCAGGTAGCTGCCATCAGGGTGTCACTCGGGTGCGTAAGGGATGATTTGTGGTCTGGTTGACAGGTGTCTAGGGAGACGCGTCTAAGACTTTTTATAATAATTTATTCATTTATTTTATTTTTGCATTAATATACACACAGTGATAATTTGCAATATAAACATGATATGATATTGTAGTAAGTACACCAGTAAAGTATATAATTTTTACTGCTTACTTTCATGATGTTTTGAATACTAGCTTGGTGCGATCCATTTAGGTGGTCGAATTCCCCAAATTCTCATCATGAAAATCTTCCCATGCCTCATACGGAACACGAACCCGCATCCCTAGCCATCCTAAGTAGCGGCGCTAGAGATACAAACAAAGTTATAAAATTAAACATTGTGCATTAAAATTCTACAAAAAAAATTCAACTATAATAATATAACACATTTCTATACAAAGGTGTCAGTATAGCCGGCGGAACTTATTGCCTGAGGTAATTTTTTCCAGTCAATCGGTCCCGTCCAATCTGAGACAGGCCAACCCCGGGTAGAAATTTCAAGTGAAAAAACACTTAGAAAAACTCTGACCCGACCGGGAATCGAACCCGGGACCTCGGATCTGAAGTCCACGCTAGTACAACTAGGCTACCGAGGTCTATACAACTATACAAGTTATATAAATAACAGTCATTGTAAATTAAGCCGCGTCTGTGTTAGCGTCTCGACGTGCGACTATCAGAAAGTAGAAAACAGGAGGATGAGGCATGTTCCATCACATCGATGAGGCGCAACGCGCGCCGCATTAGCGTCGATGAAGTTTGCGTCACGCGCCTCCCTAGACGTCCCTCACCCTGGCTGTTACTTAATTCTGACATAACACGAATATTATAAATAATCTGATTTATTTTGACTGGAATTTGAGGTTTTTATTTCGAGAGTTCAACCCGAGTTCAAATGTAAACGTTATATTTTAAATCTGTTTCTAACGCCTGCTAAAGGCTGATTTTAAATTGATGAAATTACTGGCATGGGATGTTTCCTCTGCTTTGGCGTTATTGGGTTTCGCCAATCGGTATACTGCTTCTCCACACCACAATTATTTTTGGTTCTCCCAATCACAGAACTAGGTGCAGCCAAAGTTGTCCCTAACCACGAGGCACACGAAGGCATCCGGGGCGGTCAGTCACCTCTCAGCCGCCTCGTGTCATCATCGACCAACTAACTGCAAAGGTTATCAGCAGAGCGCAAGGGACATGTTCTAGCAGCTAGCTGATAAGTGACAATGTTGCAGTGCATCCATCAGCCTGTGGAGGGAGCTGGAAGGTATTCATGATCTCTATATGACCTAGTTGGGATCTAATTTTAATCTTAGCGTATGCTCACATTATTTAATCTTAAGAAAATATTTTCTAGAGCAGGTATAACTTTGGCATAAAATCAAAAATTGTATAACATTATTGAATAACATTATTTTTTTCAATTTTTTATTGGCTTAATGAAATATAAACATTTTTCATTTTTTACTTTATACCTACCTACCTATAATAAAGAGGAAAGATTTCATTATTTGTTTGCATTAAATAGGCTCCAAAACTACTGAACCGATTTGAAAAATTCTTTCACTTTCAATTTTCAAAAAAAATTGGGATCCTTACTAAAACTTCAATAGTGTAACCCAATGTGTAAAAAAAATACTTACCTAAAATATTCTTTACATCGCGTGCGCTGTGAAAACTATTGATGATAGAATAAAAAATAATGTACTAAGACTTTGTAGAAGACATCAATAGTTACGAAAAATGTCGCAACAGCATAATATGTCTAACTTTTATACTTATGCCACAATAAAAGTGTTCTTTTATTTAAAAAAATTAATTGAAATGTCGCCTCTAGAAAAGGCTCTTCATTTGTATCTTGGTATTACTCCTTATCAAAATATTCTAGACTGCTTCAATACATTTATAAAACTTTTTGAATTATTCAATTCGGACATTCCATTCGAAAGATACCACGAGTTTAAAATAATGTAAGTACCTACCTATTAGAAAAAAAAATGGTCGCCGCCCTCCGTGGCTCACTCTGCTCATCTAGCTAGGCAGCGATAAGGGTGCCATTAGAATGCTACATTATTCCAGATTAAAAGGCTGTAGAATATTTTGAAAAAAAAAATAGGGATCTTCATGAAAACTATTTTTTTTAAATAGGTACCTATTTCTCATGGGAAGCTGGGGGCAAACCGCTAGTTTTAAATAAAAATGTAGGAACAGGCTAAGATTTGAATTAGAACGTATTAAGACCGTTCCAAGACTGCCTCTTCTCCTGAAGAAGAATCTTGTTAGATGTTATCCAATATGTGTAGAAGCATCCTAATTGTACCTTACGATATAAATTAATAAAAAGCAATAAAAGTGGTCACTTAACTATGCACCCAACCGAAGGATTTATTATCTTGGGCAATTTCTATACCTACCAACCAAATGAGAACAATAACTTTACCGGCATAAAATAAATAGTACGTAGATCAACTTAATACATATAGGTACATATCTAAATAAATAAAATAGAAATATGCATACATAATCCCTTTAAGGTCCCCCGCACAACGCAAGCCAGCCCGGAGGAGACCAATCCGCAGCAAACCCGACCCGAAAAGAAAAATAGAAAGATAGATACCTAAAAAGCAAACTTATGTCCTTGTGCAGTCTTTAAATTTTAAATATCGATATAAACTTTCAGATCTACCGGTGCTTCTTTGTTTTGATTGTAAATTGTAATGTCTAGTTCACTTCAAGGTTTTTAGATTCTAAAATGTGATGTATATACACAGTTACAATCTTTCTCTTCTTTGTCCTGTCCTTTTTCCCGGCTTAAGCGGGGTCAGGCCTCCTTGTACACATGCGCCAGGATCTTCTGTCCTGGGTTGTCGATTGAGGGACATTCTGTGCTGCCAACTCCCTCTCGATTGCGGACCACCAGGTTGCCGGGGTTCCTCCCCCTCTCGGTTTTGTGGGAATATTCAGCGGTGTTTTCACTGAATGCCGTGGGGCTGTCGGCTTAGAATAGCACCTCTGTTCTTTTTGCTGGTTTTTCGAGCATCCTGTAAGAGGCAGGTAATCGAAAAATCAGATCGGGGTCGTGGGGTTGACCACCTCACACCCTTAAACTCCAGCGGTCAGAAAAGGCAACAAAATTAAGCCTCGGACGCCTGGGCCCCACCAGGGGGGGGTCCAGGCAGCTAGTGTCCCCCCTGTGTTGACCACGGCTCGGAACAAGAGCTTGAAAATCGGGACCCTGAATGTCCGCACTCTGAGGGCGGGCGGGGAGCTTGTTGCTGCCAAGTTGGCGGGAGATTATGGACTGGATATCCTGGGGCTGAGCGAGGCACGCATCCCAGGGACGGGGCAGAGTGACGCTGGCAACTATGTCATGCTGCACTCTGGTCACCGAACTGCACGGATGCGTGGCGTCGCTCTACTTTTAAGTAAATATGCCTTCTCTCGCCTTCTTGGTTGGGAACCTGTTTCTGACCGCCTGATGAGTGCGTCCTTCAAGATGACAGGCGAAACACTGACGGTCCTCCTATGCTATGCTCCCACTGAGGATGGGGATGCGGCTGCCAAGGACTGTTTTTATGACAGTCTGGATGCAGTTGTGTCCCATGTCCCAAGGCGCCACCGCTTAATTGTACTGGGGGATTTTAATGCCAAGGTTGGCAGTGACCCCCAGTATGGACCAGGCGTCATGGGTAGGCATGGCATGGGAGTGATAAATGATAATGGAAGCCGTCTGATTGGTTTCGCCACACTCCACGGACTCTTAATAGGGGGAACTCTGTTCCCCCACAAGGATATCCATAAATATACTTGGACCTCGCCTGACAGGAGAACAAAAAACCAGATTGACCATCTTCTGGTAAGGGCCAGCAACCGAACTGACCTGCGAGATGTCCGCACCTACCGAGGGGCAGACATGGATACTGATCACGAACTCCTTGTGGGTTCGTTGAAATTCAGATTTACCCATTTCCAGCAGGGACCGTCTGCCTCTCGCCCGCTGGACATACGCAGGTTAGAGAGTGCTCAGTGTCGTCATTCGTACGAGGCTGAGTTACGCACCAGGTTTGCCCCCTTGCAGGATTCACACGGAGCTGTTCCAATTGAGACAGCTTGGAATAGCTTCCGTGAAGCCGTTATGGAATCCGCACGTTCTTCTGTCGGCTATAAGAGCAAAAAGAGGCCAATATGGATGTCCGATGGGTCCTGGAGCCTCATCGAAGATCGCCAGAAGGCTAAGACCCTCAGAGACAGCGAAAAAGACCCTCAAAAACTGGCTGCTTTGGTGTCTGAGTACAGGGAGCTGAGCCGCAAGGTGAAGCACTCTGTACGAACAGATAAAAGAAGACACCTGGACTCTCAGATACGGCGAGCGCAATCTGCTGCACTCGGAAATGACTCAAGGACACTTTTCGAAATCACCCGGGAGGTCGGGGGCAGGGGTCAAAAAAGACCCGTGACGGCAATACGAGACTCTCGTGGAGCCACTGTCACTGCCCCCGAACTGATTAAAGGGAGATGGAGGGAGTACTTTGAGTCAATATTAAACCGTCCCGAGCCCTCCTCACCTTACAACTTTGAGGAGGAGTTGGCTGGTCTGAATATACCTCAGGCAACTGGGATATGTGAGGAACCGCCGACATACAGTGAGATGGTGCTGGCCGTGATGAGACTTAAGAACAACAAAGCGCCAGGAGACGATGGAATTCACGCAGAGCTCCTCAAACAAGGCATAGACACCCTTGGCCAACCACTATTAGATATATTTAAAATGGCGTGGGAAGAGGAGAGGTGCCCAAAAGATTGGCGGAATGGATCCATCGTCGCAATATTTAAAAAAGGGGGACCCCCTTGAATGCGGAAACTACCGTGGAATTACTCTACTGAGTGTTCCCGGTAAGGTATTATCTCAGATATTACTACACCGCATTCGGGGGCCTGTCATGGCTGTCCTGAGAGAGCAACAATGCGGCTTTGTACCTGGAAGGTCCTGCACGGACCCAATTTTCTGTGCCAGGTGCATCTTTCAGCAGTGCAAGGAGTTTAACTCTCCAGTCGCTTGTTGCTTTATAGATTTTGAAAAGGCCTTCGACAGCCCACATAGACCATCAATATGGAAAATACTTGCTCTGTATGGTATACCTCCGAAAATAGTTAAAATGGTGCAGTCCCTGTATGAAGACTCTGAGTGTAGCGTGAAAACGCCAGGTGGTCCTACTGAAGCTTTTAGGATCACCACGGGAGTCAGACAGGGCTGCGTACTAGCTCCCTTTATATTTATAATAGTCATGGATTTCCTGTTGAGAAAGTCCATGCAAGGAGCAAGAGGTATACCGATAACACAGAGAGATGGTCTAATGGGCGAACTGTGCGATCTGGAGTACGCGGACGACCTAGCGTTGTTCAGTACGACAGTGGAGGAATTACAGCGCAGTGTTTCAAGACTCTGCAACGAAACAGCACGCCTCGGCCTTCGAGTCAATGCCAGTAAGACGGAGCTCATGGCGAATAATGCCTGCCCCGATAAACAGCAACCGATAACCATCGATGGTCACCAGGTCTCCCGGGTGGATAAATTTAAGTACCTGGGAGCAACCATTACCACCGCTGGTGACCTCGGGGCTGAGCTCCCGATTCGTATCGGTATGGCAAGTGGCGCCTTCAACAACATGACCAAGATATGGAAAGCGTCGGCGTTTAGCGTCGAGACGAAATGTAAACTGTTTGATGCGTGTGTGTTGCCCATTCTCCTTTATGGGTGTGAGTCCTGGCACCTGACCAAGGCCCAGGCACAAAAAGTCTCAGCCTTTGAGATGAAGTGCCTAAGGAGAATTCTGGGCGTAAGATGGTACCACCGCATCACGAACGACGCTATACGCCGGCGCACCCAGCGTGAGCCCATCACCTCCACCATTGTGGGGAGGAGATGGACTTGGCTGGGACATGTGTTAAGGATGCCGAATGACAGTTGGCCGAGGAGAGCGCTGTTCTTCCTCCCATCAGGGTCCCGAAGACGAGGAAGACCCTCTCACACTGTGTTCCGCTCCTTCGAAGCAGAGCTGAGGGACATGGACATGGTGTGGGAGGAGGTCATCACCGTTGCGCAAGATCGAGCGCAATGGAGAGCTCTTGTTGCCTCCCTATGCCCCTAAGTGGGGTCTAAAGGGAGTTTGGATTTGGATTGGTTTTCACTGAATAGTCCGCATCACGTCTCATGGCATGACCATACCACCTCAGTCTGGTCTCCTTCATTTTATCGGATGTACACAGTTACAATACGATAAATAAATAAGTATTATTTATTTATTAATAGAAAATATAAGAAATAATGAAGATGAATAGAAATCAACTAAAAATACAACAAGATAATAATGTAAGGGCGATCAGGAGTAGAGGATAGAAATTGACTGAATTCTAAAATGAAAATTCTGTTCTTGGAATAGAATAGCGTTGGAGCGAGTCTGATATCTTTTGGTCGGTATTGACCTGGCTGCTTTCTGTGGTGAAAGATGGTGTAAAAAACAAAGAAAGATATGTCGAAATCTAAAGGATGCTGCGAGCAGAAGATACAGGAAAGCCATGAAATGCTAATAGAGTGAATAAAGGCCTCAGTCTCAGATAGTTAGGGGCGTTGGGGTTAGATAGAAAGTGCCTACCGAGAAATGTAATCCGAGAATGTGTAAAGCCGGACGACTCAGCACGTTTCGGTCTCAGCAACACATGCGGTGCGACAATGTAGCCATATTAGACCAAGGCCTGCGCGAGATAAACTAAATAAACATTCTTCCTATACCTATCTAGATAAATATTATATTGTTTATTCTATTTTATTCAGATGTCATAGTTTAAATTGGGGATAAACAAATAAACAAATGAATTATCCGAGCTCAAAACATTCACTGGCGTAACAATATTTCAGAGAATCACATTTTTTGGAAAAAAAAATAATATTAATTAGAGCAAGAAATATTTGCTTTCTAGAGCAAAGAAAGCAAGGAGCGAAAATATCTTCATAATAATTCAGTTATGTCTTTTAATATGTCATAGCATCAGGCCTAAAATAGAAACATATCGTTGAATTTTTTTCATCCCAGAGCCCTGCAAAATCTCTCAAGAGTGTTTCTAAACACAGAGTTTACTGCATTTACTGTAATATATTTAAAACAGTTTGAAAAAATCTATTTTTGTAGAATCTTCATAGTAACATCCCATTAAACACAGATAGCCATATTTTGAAAACAAAATTACTCATGTAAATGTTGCACAGAACCGAAGCATTAGGTAGGTACTCAATGAAAATGTATTAAATATCCAATCCAAATCCAAACTCCCTTAAGACCCCACTTAGGGGCATAGGGCGGCAACAAGAGCTCTCCATTGCGCTCGATCTTGCGCAACGTTTATGACCTCCTCCCACACCATGTCCAGATTCCTCAACTCTGGTTCGAAGGAGCGGAACACAGTATGAGAGGGTCTTCCTCGTCCCCGGGACCCTGATGGGAGGAAGAACAGCGCTCTCCTCAGCCAACTGTCATTCGGCATCCATTTTTTTTTATAAAATATTTTATAAAATCCTAACACATTGTATTAAATATATTAAAGATAAATGAAATAAATGTAATTCAAACCATATTAAACAATTTTATAACCATTTAAGTAAAAATATTTAGTGCATTTTCGGAGATTGACGTTTCGTCAGATTTCACATAAAGTTTGTACAATTCCACACATAGAGGGTGCTAATGTAGTTTAGTCTCAAACCATGTATAGTAAAATAGTCCAATAAAACTTGCATATTATTTAGGTAGGTTCCTACAATATTATTATTTAAGTATTTTTTCTCTTTTATTGAACAGTGTAAGATGTAACATACACAAGACAGTTTTTTCCATGGGAGTGGCAGACTTATTTTTCTTCTTTCTTTTTTGTAAACATTAAAAGCTACATTCTTCTTTTTCTTCTCTCTTTTTATGAATTGTGAAAGTATAATTCTTCTTTTTCTGTGTGTATGACATTTACATAGAGGTTGTCTTAACCCCTTCAGACCCTGCGTGCAGAATTATGCACATAACATTTGAATCCTTATAAAATTGTTATTTGAAAATATTTATCCTACCGCCATCTCTCTGCGCATGAACCGAATCTTTCCAGTTATTTTAAAATCATCCAACTAGTGCCATCTATTAGCAACGCTTTCAAACAACGTAGTTTATGATTAGTCCAACAGTCATTTTGGTCAACGTCGAGGTAGGGGTATGTTCTAAATATTTTTAAATTATTTAATTGTGATTTCTATCAAAAACAATATTTCCAATGTTGATAAAAACGATTAAATTATGTGTAAATTATAAGACTGTGGAACAAAGTCTACAAAATACTTTATAAAATTAATTTAAAAATAGATGTGCATAATTATGCCCAAACCGTCCTAAGAGTACCAAAGAGTACCATCTTGCCCAAATTTTTGTTGCTTATTTATACGTAATATTTCATAAAATTGTTATGTATTTCAGCCAAATATATAACCCTTGAAATGAAGTTAATGTAAACATAATGTCTGAAATGTTAGAACAGGATTCTGATTGGGATTTGAGCGATGATGAGAAAGATGAGGATAATGAAAATTCTTCAGCCCCTCCAACATGTTATGAAATAACTGGATCTGATTCAGTGGCCTTAACACACTTACAAAAGAAGATTTTATTTTGTATAAAACATATAATATGCTTCTTACAGAGAAAGGAAATACCCAAATGGCGACGAAAAGACTTTGGGACCATAATAATTATAATGTAATTTTGTCGTTCTGTTGAAAAAACCATTGGGAGACTTCCAAAAGCATATTATGCCTGATTATGGTTTTGAAGAAATACAGACACAATCATATATGGATTTCATAAACATGGGAATTTCGAATAAACTCTTGTATGTGAAATAAAAACGGGTGTTTGAACTACACAAAATTGGCACTTTATAATTTCCCTGTGAACGATTTCAGCTTATCATCTACAAGTACTGAAACGAAAAAATGTTTTTTGCAGCAGGAACACTCAATGAATTTACAAACCCACCGTTTCTTTCCGATATGGAGATGAAAAAAGGCAGAGGTTCCATTGATAAAAGAATTAGTACAATGAAATTGTGAGTGGTTTTGACTTCCAAGATCAGATGTTGTCTCGTTATGGAATATATAAAAGATAAAAACGTGGACACTCCGTATGTATTTTCACGCTGTAGATTTAGCAGTTATAGTTAATGGTTGGTTTGAATACCTACAGAAAAGACTGTTGATAATTTACCATCGCAAAGAAAACGAACTGGATTTGTTTCACTTTTTCATGAGACTTGCTGAGGCGTTGATTGACGCCAAAAAATGCCTCAAAAAGAAAAGCTGAACGTCCCGGAGATACCAGTTTCTCTGAAGAACCCAAGATACTCAGAGAAAGAAGACCCAACGATGATGTGAAGCCAATTTTATAAATGGAACTTAATAGGACCTTTTTAGATGATAACAGTTAAGAGGGAAAAAGATGCAAAAAATAATTTATGTCACCAAAAAATTGATTTCTATTGTTATAAATCTAATCTAGATTCGCGTGAAAAAGTAACAACACTGTTTTGTAGCATATCAAAGAAAAATATAAAGTGTAGAACAGTTTTACTCTATTAAAAATGCTTTGTTATGAATGTTATCAAATGACTTGTATGGCTTTCAGTTATGACATTTGAGACTCAATGTGCACAATTCTGCACATGCCGGAAAATGGGGAAAATTTATGAAAATTTTGAAAAAAATCATAAATTTGTTTTAATGATGACTCTTTTACCAATATTCAATAATCAAATAATTTTTTATATCGCAAACAATAATTCAGGTCTGAAGGGGTTAAGCACTTAAGCAATAGGAAGCTAGACTAGAACCTGTTTAATTATCTACCAAACAAGCCTGACAAACCGAATCAACAACGCAAAGCAAGACGGGTATTAGCTAGTAATTAATAAAGAGGTGTTTAAAATGAGATGCCGTTGGACTAGTTTCCTCCCATATTTCTTCAGGGTGTCTCCAGCCATCTCTGTATAATTTTCTAGCTAGGACAACATCTTGAGATCCTCCGGATCAAAAGACTGCGTTTTAATACCACATTTCCATTCCGGAATTCATAGCTTTTAGTCCAAGAAAATTAGTATCTAAAGAAAGACAATGCAAATCAGCCCCAACCGTGTTTCCGGATTCAGCGTGCAAGGTAAAGCAATGCCTTGTGGTAACAAAAAATGATTCCTGATATACTCTCTCAATTTGATCTTTATGATGTTCGGGAGGTTTTCACGAGCTCTGTGCATCTAATACTTTTTACAAAAAGATAGTTGTTAACACCACTGGTATTATGGTCGCAACTTTGCAGAGCAAGCACTTGTCCGAGTATAAATATGTCCAAATGAGGTCTCTAGAGTCAGACTTAAGCAAGTTCTCACCCCACGGTCGAGAAGTGTCTGGAAGAGTTTCGAACAGTAGCTCAAAGAACCATCCGTATCTCCAGTGAAGTGTGTGGTCACGAGAGACGCTCACTATGAGGGTCTTCAAACATTTTTGGTTCTTCGCAACCATCTTCTTCTTCTTATTTCTACGTAAGTTTTATTTGTGCAGTTTCTTCGTTGCCGCTGCTTTGTCTGTTATCGGAATGGGTTAGTGGATTCATAACCAACTCGTATGTTCTGTTTCAGTGACTCAGGCAAGCAGCTTGGAAAAACAACATAAGAAACACGACAACCGCAATAGTGAGCAGAAAAACAGCGCTGAAGAGCAGAAAAACGAAAGACACAATCAAGATCAAAGACGCTCCGGAGACGACAGGAAGCACCAGAGGAGCAACCGATGGGGCCCCTCCAGAGACGGTGAGTAGGCCATAGGTTATAATACACTCTCCTTTTCATTGTTTGGTGGTGTTTCTTGTTATCACAAAATGATGCTTTTAGAATGGCAGCACGGTAAGAAGTACACATACGATGTGGACGCTCGTACTCTCGCCAAAATGGGAGGTCAGACCAACGGAGTTGTGGTCCGAGCAGCTCTCGAGATGGTCGCGTGGAGGGAGCAACGCTCTCAGAACCACCAGGAGTACAGTCTGCAAGCTCAGCAAGAAGGAGACGATCAGTCACAGAACAACCGAGTCCGCCTATCGGGCTTGCTGAAAAACTGCAAGTTGGGCACATACAAGAACGTCAACAGTAATCAGGACATTCAAGAAGATGGACCTCTTCCCGAAGTAAGTTGGGGATTCAATTGATGTACATATATAGTATATATTTTAAAAGTAAGTTGTATGTAGGTATATTTATAGTAATGCTTTCAAATTTTAACTCAGAGCATCGAGTGGCAGCCTTACCAAGGTCTCGATGGGCGTTTTGACGCCGTTATGAATGGCGGTCTAGTTGAAAGTGTGTACATCTCTCAAGAAATGAAGAAGGCCGATGCTAACTTGTTGAGGGGTCTACTGAGCGCTTTGCAATACGACACGAGCAGCAGAAATTTGGAAGGTAAAAATGGTTTCCTTCAAGAGAAAAATGGCCAAGGAGTTTATAAGAAAATGGAAAAGGACGTAACAGGCAAATGCAAGGTGAGGGATTATGGATTGTTTCAATCTGAGCTAAACTAATCGAAACAATCCTTATAGAACATATTTTATACAGAGAATCATTTCATTTTTCAGACTTTGTACACATTATCTCCTTTGCCAAGAGACGAACTTCAACGCCAACCGAGCAAGGCACCATTCTTGTCTACTTCTCAAACTCAACCAGGACAACTACTCGAAATTACTAAGACAAAGGACCACGGAGACTGCGATAGCAGAGTAGCATACCACTTCGGTGTTCCAAAGGGCGCAAACTGGGAAAATCCTGCCGAAAAGAATGATAACTTCATGTCGGTGAGTGAATATTGACAGGAAAACAAATTCGCCTTAGCTTTAAAATGACAACGCAATGCTCAACGAGCGTTCCAAAATTTCAGAGAACAACATCCACAAGCCTCATAGTCGACCGTAAGAACAACACCATTTATTCCAGCAGCTATAAGTCTGTGGTGAGCATCAACCCAGCGCTCAACAAAGACAAGGACGCTGAGGTCATCAGTGTCATCAACATGACTCTCACCAATGTCAAATCCGGAATGCCACCAAAAGCCATCGAAAATCCCAAAAAGACCAATTTGAGATTCAGAATTCGTAACGACGACAGAAACGAAGATAGCAGCAGTTCCAGTTCCAGCTCTAGTTCCAGCTCTAGTTCGTCATCTTCTTCCAGTGAAGAAGATTACCAAAGACCAAAGCAATCTTGGAGCCAAAGGTATGTAGCCCAATTCCATGGAGATTGAAATAGTAATTAGTTGCTGTATTCGCTTACTGAAGACAAAAATTATTAACTATTTTCAGAAACAGAAATAACCAAAAAGAATCACAGAACCACGATTCTCAAAAAAGGCGCTATGGTAGTTCTTCCTCCTCCAGTTCCTCATCTAGCTCCTCGTCTCAATCATCTTCAAGCTCTGAAGAAGACTCCAACGAAAGCTCTGACAAGTGGCTAAATTATCCAAAAATGGACCAACAAATACGTACGGGCAGAATCAATTCTTCTGAGGAACAACAAAAAACTGCTCATTCCATCAGAGACATGACTAAAGAAATTGTTTCAGATTTGAAAACCTCCCACAATTTGGCTAAGAAAGATATTTTAGAAAGATGGAATATTATTGTAAGAAAATTGCAAACTCTCGACAGTGAACATTTGGAGAAACTTAGCAGAGAAATGTATAGCGAAGAAAGAGATAACAAACTGGCTTGGAATCTGTATCGCGACGCCGTCGTACAGTCCGGAACTGGGCCAGCTTATAAACAAGTCAAATCGTGGATCAGCTCCAGAAAGCTTCAAGGAGAAGAAGCCGCTCAAGTGATAGCTTCTCTTCCACAAACTTTGCGCACCCCCAGTAAAGAGCTTCTGTATGACTTTTTCGATCTCGCCATCAGCCACGGAGTGCAACAACAGAAGTTTTTGAACTCCACAGCTTTGCTCGCAGTTTGCTCACTCATCAATAAGGCGCACGTAGACAACTCCACCCTCCACCGTCAATACCCAGTGCATTTGTACGGCAGAATGATTTCCAGCAAGGACAATATTGTCACAGATAAGGTTTTGCCTTATCTCGAGGAACGGTTACAAGAGGCCGTCCAGAACAAAGATAGCCACAAAGCTCAAGTATATGTTCAGGCCATCGGCAATTTGGGTCATCCCGCCATCATCAAGTCTTTTGCTCCATACTTTGAAGGTAAAAAATACGTACCAACCCTCTTGCGTACACATATGACCATGTGTTTGTCCAAATACGCCCAACAGTACCCACGGGAGGCACGTAACACCTTCTTCAACATCGTTCAAAACCAAGCAGAAAATTATGAAGTTCGCGTGGCTGCTATAAACCAGCTGATCAAGTCCGACCCCACCTCTAGCATGCTCTTCGAGATGGCGAGACGCAGCAACACCGACGCTTGCCACCAAGTCCGTGCAGCCATCCAGTCTGCCATTCGTTCAGCCGCCAATCTGAGAAACAAAAGATATGCAGATTTGTAAGTATATACCGGTATGGTCGCCCGGCCATGTAAAACAAGTAGGTACATTCCGCGTTCTTGAACCTGATATTTGTTTTTTTTTTCAGAACTAAATACGCTAAATCTGTGGAAACTCTCTTGAGTGACAGGAAATACAACTCCCAATATTCTAAGATTGATATTAACGACGGAGAATTAGAAAATGACATTGAAGGTAGCTACAAACAAATCTTTTCACAAATCGGCTCTTCGGACAGCTCCTATCCAAAGAGCTTTAGCTACTTTTACCAAGGAAAGAATTCTGCCTGGATGGAACATACGCATGTAAGTATTTTCGGTATATTATTTGGATTCGTAAATAGGGGTTACAAAAAATAATTGGCAGTAACCAATGAGATATACGTAGTAACAATGCTGTCTTCTACAAGATTTTCTACATTTTAAAACGTGTGCGTATTGTGTATTCAACTAACGCTAAAAATATTTCAGTTCCACGGCGCAGTTTCAAGCATTGGTCAACTGATGGAATTGCTGGAAAGTCGTTTTGACATGAACAACAATCACAGAAGTCAGAATAAAAATAGGAAAAGCAACATTCAAGAAATCGCTAATCAACAGCATATTGAAGTGAACAATGGAGAGCCTTTGGAAGGTCACATTTCTGCTCGCCTTTACGGCCAAGAGAGATTCTTCACTTTTGACCAAGAAACAATCAAAAATGCCTTTTCTTCAGTTATGAAACAAATCAACAACGAGCAAAAATATCAATACGACTACACCAAAGTCCTCAACAAGGAAACCGTCACCATTGTCTTCCCGATGGCTATGGGCATACCATTCGTGTTTGAATACTCTACTCCAACAATGATCCACGTCCATGGAAATGTCAACGCTCAGTTCCAACCAAAATCCTCCTCAAACAATCCAATTCCTAATATGGTAGTGAATAACGACGCAGATCTTCATTTCGCTACGGCTATTGATGGTAAAGCTGGATTTATTGACAGATTGAACAACAATTATAGACACTTCGCAGCAGGTGTGATGAAGAAGTTGGAAGTCAGAATTCCTCTTAGTGTATCCATTCAAGTAAATCCACAGAAATCTGCCAGCAAACTCGAAATCAGACCATTGGAACAGCAGAAGGATGTCAATGTTCTTCACTTAAGTTCCTGGCCATATACCACTGTCTACCAGAGGGATAGTGATAAACCTATTTCTCAACAAAAGGATACATCCATCATCCAAAATAAAAAACCGGAAAGAACTATGCACAAAGTTATCGGGCAGAAACAAACCGGTTTTGCATTCAAAGTAGAAGGAGAATACGACGATAAATCAAGAAACATGAACCAATGGGAGAGAATTGTGCAGAATAACCCAATCGCCGGAGTTACTTCAATGCTCGATGACGGTGACAATTCTAAATTCATCTACTCAGTTACTTATTCACCGCAAGAATCGTCGACAAGAAAAGTCAAGCTCGTCCTTAACAATTATTGTAAGTATGCCACTTTCGGAATCAAAATACTTTATTTTATGCTTGATAAATAACGTTTTATTTTTGTAATTTACTCAGATAACAACAGAGCTTACCAAAAGAATAGCGGAAAATGGGTTGAAGATGACAGCAGCCAAGAAAAATGGACCAGCGCAAAATCTGCAATCCAAGAAATATCCAACCACGATGAAAAGCAAGGATCATCTGAATATGTTGAAAAACTCATGAAAAAGGCTGGTGAAGGCATTCCTCAGTCTGAATTAAGAGCAATTCGTGCTGAGGCTGAATTTGACAGTGCAGATTCTAGCAAGAACGCTAGGCACATCTTCACTACTGCTTATGCATCCAGCAACGTTAACAAACGCTATCAAGGATTTGTTCTCACTAAAGGTGAAAATGTTGATAATCAGAAGTATAAGTTCGAAGTCGCGTATTCCGTGCAATCTAAGCAAGGTCCTCTCTTCGATTTCAATAAGGCGTTAGATTTTAACCCACAAGTCAAGTATGATGTGGAAATCCAATATGACTCTTATTCCAAGCCAACTGGTCGCATTAACATCCAAGGAAAGATGGAAAGGACAAAAGAAAGGAAAGAATACGTTCGTCATCACCAACAAAGCAGACAATGCAAAAACGAAATGACAGAAGGACACGCCATCATGCCAGGCTGCCAGAATGCCATCAGAGAAGCTTACTTGATGGACAGATTAAACCTTGTCGCCAAGTACGAAAATGCCCACAATAAACTTAAGAACATGACATACGCCATCTACAATAAGGTCCGCCAACTCGCTTGGGATTACTCTGATGAAGACAAGGTCAATAATCAACATGATAAACAAGTTGAATTAGAAGTTCAAATGAGCTCAGACTTCAAAACAATGGATGCATCATTGAGATCTCCATTCTCCAACCTCAACCTCAATGAAGTGCCATGGAAAAAACTCGTTAACTCAATTGTCGGATCACATCCTAAGGTTCAAAACCTTGAACGTATGGAAAATGTTGTCGATGCCTTCCAATCGAACCGTAAGTATCCAACACATCCTTAGATTTTCCAAATTATATTGTCTATATTAGGTAAGAAATGATCAACCGAGTCCAGGTTTAAATTACATTCAATGTTCACAGCGACCTGCTTTGTTGACACCAACTCCATCAATACCTTCTCCAACAAGACCTATGCCTACAAAATTGACCAAGACTGGCACACACTCATGCTCAACGGCTCCTCATCTAACAACATGAAGCTCTCTAGCAAGCAAACAGCAGTTCTCATGAAAACATCTGGAACAGAGACCAACAGGAAAGTCAACATTGAATACAGGTGAGCACCTATAGGACCTGCCTCAGTTTGTGGTCTTTGAACGTAATGATTGAGGTGGCAATGATGAGCCCACGATTAATTCTTTTGTTATTTTCAGCAACAATTTGGATTCCATCTCAGTCAGCCTCACCAAAAATGAAATAAGCTGGTCTCAAAATGAAGAAAGTGAAAAGAATTCAAGAGAATTGAAAAAGAACAAAGCAGCTGCTGTGTGGAACAGACAAGGCGACAAGAAACTGCTGGAAATGACAACCTTAGAAAGTGGAGAGCACATTCTTATAGTGGATGAAGGACAACTGGTTGTGGCATTCGATGGAAAACGTTTGAGACTCACCGGATCCGATACTTACAGAAACAATACCCGCGGTATCTGTGGAACCATGTCAAATGAGCCAAGTGATCTGGTCGCTCCAAAAGATTGCTATTATAAATCTCAGAAAGACTTTGCTACTTCATATTCAAATAAAGAGAAACACTCCAGGTCTCTTGATCATAGCTGTGAACAACGCGATGAAACAAAATCTAGTTTGTTCAACTACCAATTTTATCAGCCATATAACAGGTTCGCAGACAGCTACAATGAGAAGCGCTACAAAAATCAGAACAGCGACAGCTCATCATCCAGTGAGGAAGACAGAGACAGACAGCACAACAAGAACAAGGAGACCAAAGTATACGGGGAAGAAAATCAAGACCAATGTGTGATGAAGAAGCAAGTTCAATTCTATGAAAACAGAGGGAAGATCTGCATCACACAAGTGCCTTTGCCCGCCTGCCCCAAACACTGCAAATCTCATGGACAAATGAGAATGCCAGTAAGTTGTTCAGTTTCTCTTACCATTACAGCTGGTAGAACAGCAACCATTCTTAGCAGGGGCTGCTGACTGATGAGGTCCAAGGTGGGCGACTCGAATATTGTCTGATGTGTTAGTTAAAGTGATTGCTTAAATGAAATTTGAATCATTTTGCAATCATTGGAACTAGCTCAGCTGGCAGCTCTCAGCGAGGGAGAATCAGCGCGAGGCTTGGGGATGTGTTTGTCTTCATGAATCAATATTTGTTTTCTCGGAAACTGTTAATTCCATCACTTTAACACTTGACTGAAATGTTTCTTTTGTTTCCAGGTGAAGGTGACCTGCAAGCCATCTAATGATGAGAAATTCCAAAAACACAAAGAAGATATTCTCCAAGGCAAGAACCCTCGTCTGGATGAGGCACCAAACCACCAAGTGCACTACTCCAACGTCCCACAATCTTGCAGCGATTAAGCCAACGAGGACAACCGCACTTCTTTGAATTTTTCCAAATCTATATGATTTGGAATTAAAAATATATTTAGTTTATTTTTAAATCAATTATTGTTCATATCACAATTATTTAAAATAAACAAAGCAAATAAATAAACATGCCATCTTTCTGTAACCTACCTATGCACTGGCAATAATTAAGGTCTCCTTTTGAAGAAATACTAGTATAGGCCTTAATCAGGCAACTCAAGCTCCAACCCAAATCAACAATTAATTGATGTAAGAGTAGACTCTTTGGGTTAAATTTTCTCCAAAATATATGAAAATAATGTATACGAGACTTAAACAAGTAGGGCTGACAATTCAGGAAGTAGGGCTGACAATGACAGAGACTTAAACAAGTAGGGCTGACCATTCAGGAAGTAGGGCTGACAATTCAGGAAGTAGGGCTGACAATGACAATCTTTTGCAACAATTTCCCTACTGGCTAAGATCACTTCAGGATTGAAGTTCTAAATGTTTTTATGATATTCCCTTCTTCAGAAATATTCTCAACCCTCTAAAGCAGTGGTTCCTAAACTTTTAACTTCGCGTACCACACACGAAATTATAAATCAGTAGCGTACCACTGAACTGTAACCATTAAAAAACGTTAAAGGTAAAGTAATAAAAACTGCAACAATTGTATGACAACATAATCATTAATTAATTATAGGAAAAATACAATAAGCTTAGTGCGAAAAATGGTGCTGCATGTTCGAGACAAAATAGGAAATATCTGGCTCAGTTGTACCTGATTTTAAGCGCAAATTGGGGTCTACGTTAAGCTTATCACATACGATATTTGTTTTTTATTATCAACATAGAAGAAATTCCGCTCTCACAGAGATACGTGGTTGTAAATGGAATCAGAAACAGTAATGCTTTTCTGGACAGCGATGGATATTCATTTTTAACTTTTAGCCAAAATTCACACAGCTCTACTTTGCTGAATTTCGCTTGCAAACCTCCATCGCAAGATAGTTCTATCAGAGATTCCTTTTCACTCACACTTAAATTTTCACCAACACTATCCAGATCCGAAATGAATGGGTCCCTTATCCAATTGAACTCCGAATAATCTTATTTTAAATATTCTTGCGTACCACCTTAATAATTGTCACGTACCACTGGTGGTACCATAGTTAGGGAATCACTGCTCTAAAGACTCATTGCCTATGGAGATTGCCAAAGTAATATGGAAAAATCCAATTTCTAATCAAAAAGGATATGACCAATCAAATTTTTCTTTTCTTTAGTAGGCAAATGCCAACAATGAAACAACATCAACACAGAATATCATATACAAGGTGTCAGTATTGGAAATGTCTGACCCGACCGGGAATTGAACCTGGAACCTCTTGATCTGAAGTCGGCGCCTTTGCCACTAGGCTACCGAAGTTGAAATCAACTATTACATTACCTAGTTCTCAAAATGCTACAAATATTTATTTTATACATTCTTGTGTCCTGCAGGGGCCACGGGATTTTTTTAATAGGTTTGTATTATTTGGAATTTCAGATATTTGGACAAATTTGACAACTTAATTGGCGAAAAATTGTTGTAAATTTATCTGTTAAAATCGAACACTAATTGATTTAATGATAGCATGTTTAAAGGTGCATTCAAACCAAACGAACAAACACCCAGAGCTTGAAAATAAAGTATATTTTCCTAATTGTTGGACTAATGTAGGTGACGACCACAGAATTCTATACAATAACCAAGAATCTCGACTCGCATTCAAAAGTGGAGACAAAATATTGCAACTTTTGACAGTTTGGTTCCAAAAAGAAAGCGGTACAGCATATATTAATTCAGTTTTTTTCTCGTATTTTTTACAACAAAACGTATTTATTCTTTGAAATAAGTGAAATTTGATCATTTTATTTTTAAGTTTCTTTATAAATGTTAACATCATCTTTTACATTCCGTTTTGACTACCGTACTGTCAAAATTGTCGGCCAATGCAGCTTCACTTTTTTACTATGAAAAGATATAGGAGTACTCCGTCTAGGTAGTTATATTATAAACATCTATGATAGGTCTTTCTGGTTATTATTTCCTTGGTGACCATACCAACGATTAGGACGAAAGCACAAAAAACAGGTTTGTGTAGATAATAATAATAATCTATTTGCTCTCCTCTCAATAGTAGCCTATGATATTTGTATTACAATTACTTTTATTCTTATCTTCATAACACAATAAATCCTATGAAACATTAAACAATATTCCTCCCCACTACACCAGGGAGTCTCCCGGATGAGGGCCAACCCAGTAGGGCACAATGTTATGATTAGTGGCTGCGTCGCACAATAAATAAAATACAATTTCAAGCAATCAAAACAATTCATTTTCAATTATTACTAGCAAGTTATTAGTGTCACTAGACAATTTGAATTTTGCTAACGAATTTTTCGACAATGTAGAGTAGGAAGAAAATTAACTGTCCACTTTTAATAATCTTACCATAATAATTCGGTAAAATTTGGTTTGCATGGAACATCAACATATTCTTTCAACAATATGTACAATAACGTACCATGTATCACATGTAACTTATTTCCTACTACACCGCCATCTCTTGGATTTTTTAAAAAGTTAAGTAAAGAAATTATAAACCTATGACCCGTCAAACTTCATCCCGCATCCAAATCAACAATGCCTATTTATTACATAATCCAAAAAATTATTACCAATTCATGTAATTATGCAAAATTATTTTTTATTCTGGGTTAGGTCAAAGTTCGACGGACGGGTCAGCTAGTTTTATATGTGTCTTTTTTTGTTTAAATAATCTATAATATAAAAGATAGTCGGGTTAGTGCGATCACTTATAACTCGAGATCGGCTGAACAGATTTTTCCAATGTTTGATTTATTGGATTCTTCTCCGCTGCGAATAACAGAATAACTATTAAAAAGTTGAAAATGCATAAGAAATAATGTAAAATTAATGTTAGTATGGAATGGATTTAATGCGACGCCAACACCATCTATGAAAAAATCTATAACAAAATTATTTTTACCTGACAACCATAGACATTAAAAATTTTAGCACGCAGATTTTTGATAGAATTTCTTTCAAGCTTTCAGAAATAACTGTTCAACATTAAACGTATTTTTGTATAAATTACAAGTTTGAAATCAATATTCTAGTAAGGACTACAGGACAACGTCTGTTGGGTCGCTAGTTGTTCATATGTTCCAGTAGACAGTTCATTTTTACGCACTATACATTGACGAAAAATTTGTTACCAAGTAAAGGTCTATATTTTTCCAGTTATTTCAATGTTCCCATTTCCTCGGTGCACCCTATAAAAACCCCTACAATAGGGTATCCATATATTTGTCATCATTTGGATGTGTCAGTGTCAGATGTATCATGTTACACAACATTCAGGTAAAATAAACTTTCATATCTAATTCATTCAATAGTTTAAGTCCACAGACATCTAAGGCAGGTTTTACAGTCATGCTGACCGTCCAAATTTACAAAACTTGACGTTCACACTGATACATTTATGTTATTTTAAAATGCTTAGAAGTTCATCAATGTGACTCTAAAATCAGCCTAAGTCTGGTCAATACAATAAACAATTTGAATTACTTCAGCTGCTTGCAACCATTGGCAATCAAGTTTCTGGGAAAATAACAAACGTGAATCTGTACAATAGAATAGACTCAAAACAAGGCCATCTGCCATTCTATGATTATATTATAACTTTCATGATTAATTTAAAAAATAACTAACCTCAAATAACAGAACAGAATTATTTTGACAGCATAAATTATTGTGTAGTGCCTATAGCAAGGTGCTTCTAGAAAATAGGGAAATGACACCGTGTGGAAAGAAAATAACGGAGCAGTATCAATTAGAGATGAAACTGAGCGTGCCAGCCAGGCCACTCCAGGGAGGGAGTATCACATCAGAGTGCTGGCATGGGGCACTTAACATTATATTACCTATGTTACATGTAATTTGTACACTTGTGGCCAGCCCATGTTTGGCCTCCTCTACTTAGCCTCTGTACATGTACACAGCGCACACTACTAGTACCCACCTTACCTTACATATTTATATATAAATATATAAAAGGGCAGCTTTACAACAATATAATTAGTCATTACAAAACAAAACAATAAATATTGACTATACACATACATAGTATATACACAGGTCCCTATGTACAATAAATTATTTGTGTGACTTGTGTGGGCCAGTCACTACTGCGGAGTGAACTTCAAAATGTAGGAATGGTCCAATGGGTGGGGGGCACTCAGCCACTCCGGTAAGGCACTTGCATGTCCACTAGGCCTCACACCCTCCCTAGGACTTGCTGCTGACAGCCGGGACCTTCTTTGGGCTCTTCTCCCTTCTGGACTCATCCTCGTGCCTCAAATGTTTGCTGGAATCTTCGCGCGATGATGACTTTTTCTCACTGTCCCGACTGTCTGAATGTTTGCTGCTTGAAGACTTGTGGTGACCGTCACTTCTGTGCCTGTCGTCCCGACTCTTATGACGGTGGCGTGAAGAATCTGATGATGAGGTTGAGTGCTTTTTAGAACGATGTTTATGGAAGGTCTTATCTGTCCCACTGCTCGACGTCTTTGATTCATTTTTGGAAGAATCCCTGGATTTAGAACTCCGCTTCCGGATTGGTTCCTCCCTTTTGGTCTCCCCTGATTTTTTCCTGAGGTCTCCCCCATTCACCTCCCTGGCCTCCTTCCCTCCGCCCTCTGCCTCTCCCTTGCTACTCCATGGCGCGGCACGTACACTTTTATGAAGCTTTTCGTCACTCTCACGCCTTTTAGGGGACACCACAGCATGCTTTATATCACTGACACCAACCATTTTGGTATCACTCGCACTCTTAACCAAGTCTCCAGTTGGAGGGGTTTCATGACTAATAAGCTTGTTCACATTCCCAGCATCCGACTCTGTATCTTTGCTGTCGTTCAACATTTTCATTCCCTCGGAGGAGAGGATCTTCTTCATCTGAGCATCATCCCGCCTATCGCTGGTGACCCTGCCATATGCTTTACTTTTACTGTCTTTACTGTGGGATGACTTAGTAGCAGAGCTTCCATGCTTCTTAGGAGTGCTTAAGGAAGGTGTGGAACTCAATTTAGGAAGAGCTGGGCCAGGTTTCTCTTCATCGGATAGCAGTGTGTCAGTGTCTTTGGCCGACTTACCGGTCTTGGCGGGAGTCCTCTCGCTAGTGAGTGCCCTCATCTCTATCTTGGCTTTGGCATGCTTCTTGGAGCCTGTTGATGAGGTGGAAGATGTTCTCTTGCGTGCAACTGAAATTTACAAAGAGCACATAAATATTTCCTTAGTTCAAATAGGGTGCAGAGTAGGCAGAAGGTACATCTAAAATAGTAGCAGTTGCTATAATGTATTATGTGTTCATACTAAAGGTTCGACTTAAGTAAAAATTTGTTGGCATGATAACTGTGACTATGAGGTTTACCTGTGGAGGTGTCCTGGTCCGTATTATTCTGGTTGACAATTTCTTGAGTGAGAGGTGAGACCACAGGGATGTCCTCCACTCCGCCCCCTTCACTGGGAGAGCTCTCCGAGTCAGGGTAGTACTGCTTCAGCCTCAGGTGCCAAGCTGCAACAGGGGAATATACTTGTATAGCAGCTATCTTTCAGAGTAGTCCAATGGTGGAAATGTCACCATGGGGGGTGTCTGTTCATCACGTGAACGCAAGAGGAGGGGTCAGAACAGAACCATCACCGGAGAGGAAGAGGAGACAATTTGGAATATCACATGAATTATCTTTAGCATAAATAAATGGCTAAATTCTCGCAGAAATGAAGATATGAGACCTTCGTTGATCATAAAAGTAAAGGAACAAAATCTGCCTTGCAGGACGCTTGTTTCCTTGTAACGCTGCGGTCACACAGAGACAAGTTGGATCTGATTTTTGCAGGATCGGTTTAACTCACAATATAATTTATATGTATGAGTTCGTGCATTCGGTTTTAAAATCCGACATATTTGTCAACCAACACGGGCAAAACTTGACATCCAATGTTGGGACTGGAATAGGTTTTATTTTATTTATTTATAACTAGCTTTCCCGACAGACGTTGTCCTGTGGTTCTGACCCGAGGCGGCTCGTTTATATGTGCACTGCGCCCCCAGAAATAAAAATACATAATTGACTTGATCGAGTTAAACTAATAACATTAAAATGTTTCCAAAACATCCATATTTCATTTGTATTCAAAGCTCAGGTGAGAACAATGCGAGAATATATGCGCGCGCACACATTCTACCTCGCCTATGAAGTGCCGATGCTGGGTGTACACATATTATGAAAGTGCTTGATGTTGACTTTGTATGAAAATTGGAGTAATTGGAATGGCCTACTGTAAGAGCGACAATTACGTTTGCGAGAATGAGAGGGAACTACCATCATGTGTAAACAATAATTTTGTTGTTATGGCGTCGCAGGAAATCTGTTCCATACTAACTTTAATATTATATTATTTCTTATCCATTTTTCAACTTTTTATTAGTTATTCTGTTATCCGGAGCAGAGAAGAATCCAATAAATCAAACATCGAATGAATCTGTTCAGCCGATTTCGAGTTATAAGTGTTCGCACTAGCCCGACTATCTTTTATGCATGTTTTGTGCATGTTGGAAAAAAATAAATAAATAACAGGTTTTTGCACCCTTTATCGCTGAAATTTCAGATGTGACACACAACAAAAAACGATACAGTTTCAGTGGAAGTAGTAGTATACATACATTCACACGAGCGCAGATTCGTTTTTTTTTACAGAATTCGATTCTCTGTGTGAATGCAGCATGTGTTGAAGAATTTCTAGCTTAGCTGTGGTCCGAAACTGATGTGCAACCTAAGCCTGTCCTAAACAACAAATATAATATCTGGAATTATTTTGAAGGGGGGTGAATCGGGGAGGGGTAAAAAATCTTCCAGAAAGCCCAGGTGATTAATGGAAATAGCTATGTGTAGAAGGCACATACCTATGCTGGAGACAGCGGCCACAGTCCTGAACTGGTGAATGATGTTTCTGGGCAGGAAGTAGATGTCGTTGTCCTTGAGGGACATGCGCGTGTAGCGCACTCCCTCCCTCCTCAGCTGGTTCAGCTTGGCCTCTTCCAACCTACACACCACATATTATACACTATAACACATGTCTCTGAACTACGTATGCAACACGCTGGAATATGATTATGTTACCAATACGTAACGTTGTAGGTATGTGAATTTTCAATTGATTTCGTAAACATATTTTATGCTTCCGCATTGACTTAAAAAATTCCATTTACTGAACAAAAGTATTCATCCCATCGTGATATTTGAAGCATCTTCATAACTGTGTTAGGGGGCGTTCAAGTATTACGTAACGCAATTTGGGGGGGAGGGGGGGTCTTGCAAAACGTTACTGTGCGTTACGAGGGCGGGAGGGGGGGTTTGAACAACTCGTTACGTAACGGTATTTTTTTCTTAAATAAAAAAAATTGGGAAATAAATCTTCCAAGTTGGGCAATCCTTTTCGTTTATGTTTTACGGGGAATCCCTCGCCTGTATTATACTTACGTCATTTTTATTTTATTTTCGTTGTCAGCATTCGTTAGTGGTCAAAAGGGGGGATTTACATCATCAACTGGACTTGCCAACGCAGCTATGCCAAAATTTGGAAAACAGCAAAAGAAAAAATAAAGATAAATTTATGGAACATATAAATAGTATTTCTCCGAAGTTAGCAAAGGAACCCTTTGAAACCCTTTTATTTTTTTACGAGAGTTCAGTAAAAAAATAGTCTCTTGGGTGTTACGTAACATTTAGGGGGGGGGAGGGGGGTATAGAAAAACGTTACGGCGCGTTACATGGGGGGGAGGGGGGGTCAAAAATCTTCAAAAAATGTGTTACGTAATACTTGAACGCCCCCTTAATTTGTCACAAAGATCACCAGAAAAGAAGAAATTTGAAATGTGCTTCAACATCACATGAGTTATTATTCTAGGCTAGTGAGTGTGTAATGCATGTGAAAAACAACTAACCTTCAGTTTCGGTTTTCGATTTCGAAGTTTTAAATAAAAAAACATTCTTCTATACAAAGGGTTTCAGTATAGCCAACATAACTTCATGCTTGGGGCATTATTGAGTAGAAATTTCATTTGAAAAAAAAAAAACAGAAAATGGACCAGGGCTAAGAGATAATGGATAAATAAATAACGCTTTATTGAATTTAAAATACCAATTTGAAATTAACATACAAAAGAATCAATGGGCAGACTTATCCCGGAGGATCTCTTCCAGCTAACCCATTTAACGAATTGAAAGAGAAAGGACCCCAACTTTTCAGTGTTACTTACACCTTTACCAAAGAGAAAACGTAAACAGCTCTACTGTAGTACCCACCAAGAGACACACTGCGTTATGGGAGGCTCGTGTAAGTCCAGCTGCAACAACTGCACCAGCTGAGGGAAGTCTCCAGCGTGGAAGGCCACCACGTCCTTGGTGATACGACCAGGACCCTGTGACACCCCGCACACAGCCTTCAGCACCCCCACAGCCGCCGTGGTGATGCGGTCCAGCCCAGCGCCCACGTGGTCAGCGTGCGCTCTGGTCCGGTCTTCAAACAGTGTCTCCCGAGCCTCACTCCACCTGGGCAGGTATTGTAGGTTGCGCAGCTCATTTATTCCAGCTCTTAAATATCCAAAAAACCCATTACAACTCTTTGAAATGTCAAAGGCATTTTTCACTTTTGTCTTAAATTTCGAAACATGATCAAAAATCATATTTGAACACTATGAAAAAAAACATTTTTAACTTTTCTTAAACACAAGTTATTTTGCTTCTGGTGTAAAATTTTATAAATGTGGGTAGCCAATAGCCATGGACCAAAACACAGTAGACAGGTTAAAATTGATTATGAAAAACAGACAACATGGCGAGTAATTGTAACAATTAGAACATGGATAAACATGATATCTTTTTGTGAACCCACGGAGTATAGACAACATGACACTTCCTTCAAATTGTGCACCACAGAGATTCAAATAGCTGTTAGACTTCTAACGGATGTCTTTTTGGTCTGTCAAACGATACCAAATGGGGACGGAGGAAGCTGAAATTGCCGAGTGTGGCGTAAATAAGCCTACCTCCTCTTCTTAATGGGACTCTTCCCCAGCTCCGCTGTAGGCACCAGCTGTTCTCCAGGTCTGATCCACAGGATGGGCCCATCGTTACTCTCTTGAGGCTCCATGTCCACTGCGGAGAGGGTGGCCCATGGCATACTCTGAAAGAAAACACCACTCATTTATTATTAGGTATGTTCCACCAAGAATTTATGGTGGAAAAACTAAACTTTATATATTTGTTTAGATGTTTAACTTATTTCTTTACTAGCTGACCCGCCCGTCGACCCAGAATAAAAAAATAATTTTGATTTATTACATGAATAAAATGCAGATTACGACATAAAAACTTTTATTATATTTAACATATAAGTTATTGTTAATTCGGATGCGGAATGACGTTCGATGGGTTTGCAATCAAAATAATTCCTCTAAAAACGCTTTACTTTTAAAAAATACAAGAGATAGCGGTGTAGTAGGAAATAAATCACATGTGAAACCTGCTACCTTGTTGTAGGTATATACTGTTTTTTTTTTAATTTATTTATTAAAATATAAAAAATAAAATTACAAAGTATTTATAAATATAAAAAAAGAATAGAACCCATATAAGCAAATTTTACTGAATTATTATGGTAAGATAGAGTGTTTGACTCACAATCCTGAGGAAAGGGTTCTGCTCCAGGAGAGCCAGCAGCTCGGGGAAGTAGCCCCCCACCTCCTCGTGCACGGTGCCCACCAGGGAGATCTGGTGCAGGGGACCACACCTGAAGGTGCCCATGCTGTAGCTTTGCTCCACCTTCAATACCAACAATCGGCCAATTAGTTAAAATAACCTACACCATCCACTTTACAAAACAATAATAATTGCTAATATTTCTCAAACCTCTAGACTCAAGTGCATCATACTTTATTGGGTTCATCACTTATTTATTTTATAATAAATACAATTTCAAATAGTTGCAGCAAACACTAGTACATAATTAACAAAGCATTCAAGTGAAATACAAAAGAAGACAAACCAAACTATAGTTCTCCATTATTATGATCTACAGTAAATAGACAGGTACAAGGTGACAGCAAACGGTATTACGTCAAACACTTGGTCAAAGTAAAACAGTAAGAAAAGGTTTTAAAAATAGAACCATATTTGTCTCGGTGAATGGCTGGATCAATTTCGCTAATTCTTTTTTTTTGTCGTATTTGCTTTTGTCAGGAGAAGCTTCTTACGGAAGAAAAAAATAAGAAAGTTGGATGAAACATTAGAAAATTAAAGAAAACTTGAAGTAGGTATCCTCTGTAGTTTTTCTAATTTAGAAATTTAATCTGTTGACATCTGTTAGTTGTTTGATAGTTTGTGCGATGAACAGAACGTGGATGCAAAATATTTGGTTTAAAACAAATTGCATTGCTAGGAATTACATTGGTTATAATCAGTGGCGAGCGGCTGGTACAAGCCAATAATCCTGGCTTACCCTAGAATTTTGGAGAAGAATATAAAAATAAAAACATTTCAAAGATTGCTATAACTCTGACGAAAAATTAAAAAAACTTTTGATGCACGTCAAAAAAATATTCTCACATGACCCCTGGTTGCCATGGTATAACAGTATTTTTATATTCTATGGACCAAAAATAACGAGAAAGTACTGCTTTCATCTCCTCTAACGTTCCTGAAGCACTCCTTAGTCAAGGCTCAGTGCGTCCCTTTCGCACTAGCATTTTGCAGGCCGATCCCTTCCCTTTAATTTTGTCAACACCGTCGTCAATATCAATTGGCCCACAACGGGTCATTTTTTCCAAAGGAAATTTAATCCGGGATTAATTATAGAGTTGCCAACTCTCAAACAAAATCACGTAATGAAATTATTGGAATTACTTTATATAATTCAGAAATTAATGAGGATTGCATACAAAATATCCTGTTATTTGCTTTTTTAATAATAAACAATGAATGTATCACGGAGCAGATTAACCCATACATATTTTATCGGTTACTATAACAACAGTAAGTTCACATTATTTCGATTTATTTTATTTTTGTATTATGGCAATTTAATTGGTAATATAAACTGTCAAAATGTATTTTAACACGGTGTTTTTAAACTGAAGGTAAAGGGTCATTGTTTATTATATCGGTTTTAAATTTATAATATAGTTTTTTTGTCATTTAATGTGGTAATTACTTACATACTTAGGTAATTTAGTGTCTCGATGATTCAAAACCTGTTGGCCTTTTAGGGCAGCCGGCCTTAGAAAGTTTATCAATGAAAGGTTTAAAAAAAAACATCAAACAAACATTTTTAATAAAATAATACAGTTGTTGCTGTTTAACCTGATCATGATTTAATCATGTTTTCTGTGTCCAGTCATTATCAAGAGTATTACTGACGTCAAGGTATGTTTAATTTCGCAATATGTTTTTAAATGAATAATCTTAGAATGTTTAACAGTAAACCTTTAATTAATCTCAGAATACTAGTTTTTTTAAGTGCTCCCATGGCCTTTTCTTGCAAATTTTGCTTTCTTATAGCTGAATTCATATGTGAGACTTTAAATCACGGTAAAAATGAGTTTTAGCGTCGTGAACATTTATATTCGAATTGTCCACATCTGTCATTTCCTATGACGTTTCCATAGATTTTTATTCACGTATCTGGCGGTATCAGTGTTGCCTAGTCGCAGAAACGCGTCCAAATATTTCGCATCGGACTGGTAATGCGAGCTGTCAAACATACAGTCAACCGCGACAACACTGTTTGTATGGAAGGTCACGTGACTAGCGGCAAGGGGGAATTCTTTGTATTATTTGTTTAGAGCAAAATTCTCCGATTACAATATTACTCTCCTTAAAAAAATTCTGTTTGTTTGTGATGAATGGACATGTTTTGTTATGTATTTTGTCTCCTATAGCGAATAATACAGAATACACATTTTTAGGACAATATTTATGAACCTCTATTTTCCATACTTTTTCTTTGAAAGAAAACATATATTTAGTAGCTAATTGCGTTATAATTATTTTTTACACTGGTGTTCCTTGCAATATATACCTTGGAAATCATTTCTTTTGAAAATTATCATCCAGTATATTTATTTTCTTTTCATTAAATTTTTTTGTATAAATAAAAAATGAATACAATTTTACGCACAACACGATTTAACCATGTTCAGTTTTTCACGTAGACACAAATCACGAAAATATATGATAATCAGAACGTTTTATACAGACTTCTAGCAAACAAAACCTCCGACTTTTGCAGCTAGTCAGCTATTTTTATCATGATACCCCAAAGTTGCATAGATTACCGATCCAATAGTACTATATCTATGATGTTTCGACCGGCGTTAGACAACGCATTTAAAAATAAAATCGTGCCACAAAAAAAAACATTTTCAGTAAGTTCAAAAATAATTTATCACAATATGTAATTTATCTTATAAGAGCTACATAGAGCAGGTGATCGGCGACACTAGAAGAATATACAACATACACAAATTATTTATTACACATATACCTATTTATAAAATCCATTGCCTGGGCCTTTATATGAAAAAAGACACAACTTAGGTTATTATGTAAAAATTACATAATATTAAAAAAAATCTTGTTTTGCATTGCGATGTTCTTAATGTCATCAAACATTATTATGTAAATAAATTGCCGCATATTTGATTTAAATTATTTGTTAAAGCGGTATAGGCATTGAAAACTGTAAAGTGTAATATTTTTTATTTATTTTTAATTGTAAATGGGTATATGTTATTGATAATGTTTGTATGATTGTATATTTGTGATTATTATATATTATTATAAAAAAGGCTCTTTAGCCGTACAATGAATAAATAAATAAATAAATATTATTATTGTGATAAATTAGGTATTTTTTGACTTACTAATGTTTTGTTATTGGTCGCACGATTTTATTTTTAAATAAATGCGTTGTCTTGCTGCATCAGTCGATTTCGGGTGCAAGTCAGTGGAAATAAAAAAGAAAATGCGTTGTTTGCCGTCGGTCGAAATTTTGAAATATTTGGACGCGTTTCTGCGACTAGGCAACACTGATACCGCCAAATACGTGAATAAAAATCTATGGAAACGTCATATGAAATGACCATGGAAATGACAGTTGTGGATAATTCGAATAAAAATGTTCGCGACGCTAAAACTCAAGTTTACCTAAATCACTTGATTAATAATTGAACTCTTCATGAAAACTCAAAAAACATCTTTAACTTTTTATAACAAAGTGTGCATTCAAATGGCTTTTATCATGAGCTATTATTTGATTGATTAAACTTTTTTATTGCAGTTATTGCATTCGAATGGCTTTTCCCCGCTATGAGTTCGCATGTGATAATTTAAATTACTTGAGTCCGCAAACTTTTTATTCCACACATTGCATTAGTAAGGCTTTTCTTCGCTTTGAAGTCCGGCTGTGCGTAAAAGATTCCGGATTTGGTAAACTTTTTTATGCAAACTTTTGCTTTATTATGGCCGAATTCATATGTGAGACTTTAAAGCACTTGATAATAGAACTCTTTATGAAAATTCAAAAAAATCTTTAACTTTTTATAACAAAGTGTGCATTCAAATGGCTTTTATCATGAGAGTGATTAATTACTTGATTGATGAAACTTTTTATTGCAATTATTGCATTCGTATGGCTTTTCTCAGCTATGAGTTCGCATGTGACTCTTTAAATTACTCGAGTCCGCAAACTTTTTATTGCACACATTGCATTAGTAAGGCTTTACTTCGCTAGAAGTCGCGCTGTGCGTAAAAGTTTCCTGATTTGTTAAACTATGCTTTCTTATGGCTGACTTCGCATGTGAGTCTTTAAATGACCCGAAAAATTATTTTTCTCCACATCAAGACCTTTAAAAAAGTGCTCAGCCACCAGTCATAATATAATAATATGTTACTGTCAGCCATATTACTAGAACAAAATTTGTCTTTAGTTGCGATCTTCTGGGAAACGCAGGAACTACAGCGTTAATGACATCAGTCAGTGAGGCAGTGTTCAAGACAAATATTAGACAAATAGATATAACAGTAATAAAAAAGAAGAAGAAGAATTTTTCCAAAAAATTTTTTCGCTTGTTCCGCATTTTTATCCATGAATCATCAATGTTTGTAGGTAGTTATCTACTGTTAAATTTTATTTTTTATTTATTAAAAAAAAAAAAAAATTTTTTTTAGAAAATAAATAAAATTTAACAGTAGATAGCTACCTACATAGTACATACATTGATGATTCATGGATAGAAATGCGGAACAAGCGACAAATTTTTTTTGGTGAAATTCTTCTTCTTCTTTTTTGTGTCGGCTTGCCCAATTTTTTGAGAAAATAAAACCACCGCACGCCACTGGTTATAATATAGAGTAGGTAATTGATTTATCATTAAACAAAGCAAAATTCTATATTCATAAACTATTGATAGTTTCGACCGTGGGTGCTTGGTAGTACTTCATTTTCACATCAGTGACAATATTCATAGATCCACAGGACAATGTCTGTCGGGAAAGTTAGTTACATTATAATATCTAAAAGGACAGTAATAGAAATCTAACCGACATTAAGTTTGAGCAACCTAATTGAAGATCAAGAATAAATAAGAAGATCCCTAATAGGGTATTGTAGGCTAAATAAGTACATGTGCGCATCATGAATTTATAAGGTGCCCAAACTCTTTTAATTTTTTAAAGAGTTGAACACCACTAAAATTCTTCCAGGAGATTGGACTGAGCGATGGGCTCTGAATGAAAGACTAGTCACAATGGGAAATCAGCATAGGAGGGAGGTTGAGGCTCAACAACATCTAAGCAAAAAAGGCCTGTCATTGCTTTGGTATGGTCCCAAAAGATTAGTAACACTTAGTATGTCACCTGCTGGCTATAGTTGGCCATGGTGGTGGTGTATATGTCGGAGTTCCTGGCCAGGGAGCCTGCTTTGACACTCAGAGAGGGGTGGTGCTGGGCCATGTAGGCCAGCAGGCAGGGCAGAGAGGCCGCCGCACCCCGCACTACGCCCATCGTGTAAATGGCCCATCCACCCGAGTCCTCCGTAAACACCAACTGGAACATCAAAAGCAACCTCATGTTTCATCTCAGAGAGAATAATATGTCATCATCAGGAACCTAAAACGAGCAGTAAGATCAGAAGAAAACACAAGCTCCACACACACACTCTTACCTTCAAGAACTCATCAGCCAGAGTCTGCTGCTGGGAGGCAGACAGCATATCCACGTCTTTTTGCTGCAGGAACAATACGGAGGCACCTCCATTGGGATGTGTGTCGCAGTAGATCAACCTGCAAATATTCACCAATTCAATATGTCTCTTTATTCAGTTCATGAAATATAACTACTCTTTTACGAAGGTATTAGAGTCGAGTCAGTTGGCCCACTAGCAAGAGTACTTGAAACTGCTGGGACTGTGGGTTCGACTTCAAAGAATTTCGGAGATTTGTCAAATTTAGAGGTGAGCATTGTTTATGTGAAATAATCACACTCAACCAGTCTTCAAAAACAAAAGTACTACACAACATATAAAACAATCAACATACAGAGAATGCAGAGGCTATTAGATAGGTAGATAAACTTTCTGGCTTTCAAATAAGATTAATTTGAAAAAATTAATTGAAGAGAAAATAAATGAAAACATCAAGGTATCAATTTTTAAATTTCAAACAGCTAAAAGTGCTCCAATAAAGAGAAATACTCCCAAAAATTTTCATAATTTCATTAATAAATTAACAATTCTTGGCACATTTGGTTTGACCAAGTGTCGAGATAACACATGGTAGAACCTTCTTGTGATGGTGGGTGGGTGGTGTACCTGTGGTATTTGAGATAGTGCGGGACCATGTGGTGTATGGAGACCCAGCCATCGGCTTGTGCTTGCTGACTCTGCACGCTGGAGGATGAGGAAGACTGCTGTTTGCTCCTATTGCACTGCACTCCTATGGACGCTCGGCGCACTCGTGCTCTGCGCCTGCATCTGCGACACCCGTCTGCAAATTTTATCCAACATTAAATTGTTACCCCTTTCCACATACCAAATATATCAACAAACCCAATAGCACAAAAATCACAAACTTCAGGTTATATTAGTAACTTAAATGTCATTTTAATAAATGTGTGCGCATACAAATGTGTATAATGATTGTCTTTATCATCCCAGCAACATGCTTCAAAGATGCCAAGTTTTTTTTCTTGCGACCCAACCAAGTCATTACTCGTGTTTAACCTTCTTTTTTTTCATTTCATGTGTAAAAAATGGCACAGGTATTGATTGGGAGTGTTTTATTTGGTGAATATTTGGAAAAATTGAAATGAATACTTATTTATAAATTTTGATAAAAATCCTACCGAATATCATGTATCTAATAGATTGCTTATATTTCAATTTAAAGGCATGTTTTTATGAAAAAATATAGTTTAATATTTTAAATTAGTAACTAATATAATATTATTATTTTTGTCCATCACACTATTGTATCATATTCATTGGATTAAGTTGAGTGTTCAGTATAGCTGTCAATAGCTAGCCAAAAAGAATGAAATAAGATGAGCTTGAAATATTAAAAAGTTAAGCAACAGTCTTCCTTCAGAGGCTCTATTGGAGATGTGGCAAGGGAAGAATATTTGGGATGGAAGCCATAGACAGCCATGTACAGCATCTAGTTAGCCGTAGAAACAGTTAGGAACTCCAACTTACTGGGAATTAATCCAGTTGCACTCTCCAGGTGAGTCTTTATAGTGGCATGCAAGTTGTTCAGCACAAGTGTGAGTGTGTGGTTAGTAGGAAATAGTGCTCACCTTTCTTACCATAGTCCCCGTCCTCCTCGCGCCTACCCTCCTCAGCCTTCACGCTGGCAGCCAGCCTGTCCTCGCAACTCCCCCCTCCCTCACACGCCTCACTCTTCACACAAGGTTCCGTCTTAACACTAAAACTACTATATTCACATTTACCACTATCACCACTCTCCATTCTATGACTACTCCCCGAGCCCTCCTGCCTATCATGGGCCCTCTTCTCCTGTCTGCTGCTGCCCGACTTCCTCTCCGCACCTCTATTGCCAGATTTCCTACTCTCTTTATCCACTTTACGCTTCCGACTATCATGCACTCCTTCCACAAGTTCATGAGGTCTCACTTTATTACGCAACTCTAAATTCCCGTAGCACGGGAGCATTCTTATTTTAGGCACTGGATTAAAACGAACACCACTCACGGCCGTGGTTCCTCGCAAGAATACAAAATCCCCCAAAGAAGTTGGGGAATTGACAACATTAGTTCTGGCCACTTTGGGGTATTTGTATTTGTCCAGTCTCATGTGGAGGAACATATTGATAAACTTTAACTGGCGCGTGATGGAGGATAAAATACGGAATAACGAAGAATTCACCACACACACACGGGTCATCCGACTCTGCTTCAAGGCGCACTGCAACCTGGCTGCCAGGTCATCCAAAGCACTATACACGGCTCCAAATGACAGGGTGTAACTCTCTGAACAACCACAACTTGGACTGATGTTGAACTTCTTCTTAAATGTCATCTTTACTCTGTAGCCAAATCCCCCAGAGTCAAACACCGGCCACACTTTAGATTTCCTCATCAGCTTGTTGGTGCCCCGGCTGTTCAGAGTGGGAGATGGAGTGGATGAGGAGCGGGATCTGGAATCTTCAGACTCATCTGAATCTCTTTTACGTTTCCGACCTGAAAATGTATATTACTCTTTTATTCTTTATTACACACGTGTACAACATAAATAATTAGAATATAAAAACACCAACAAACAGTTTAGAAACTAATTGTATCCAGACAAAACAAATGCAAAATACTTGTTCATTTTTTTTGGTTGAAAGACTGAATCCATGTTGTGTTTTATTCTAACTAGAATATAGGTACTTTGTACATCGTAAGATAAGGGCAAATTAATGACAGCAAAATAAAATACACAGTTCATTGGTTCAATTACATAATCGTTTTCTTTTTTATACTTTAAACGACTTAATTCAACAATTTGTTTACGATTTCTTTCGAAACTTCACTCCAAAGAGGTCAACGCTCAAACAAAACATCTTCCCACAAACGCAGGGGCATGGAAGCGGAACGAGAGTCTGTATATTGTATGTATATTCAGAATTGGAAAATTTCGCGAGATGTTTCAAGAATGTTTTTTAACCAGTAGTTAATCAAAATTACGAACCTTTCATGTCGTTTGTGGGAGAAGTGTCGTCTGCCAAACGAGAGTAACCTAATACACTCAACTTCTTGTAATCGTGATTCACTCGTTTTCTCTTGGAACTGTCGTTTGGATAATTTGTGGCAATCCCCGAGTTTCCAACGTGTCCTGCCATGTTAGCACCATCGCTGATAAGGTTTTGCTGTAGAGAAACAGGATTATTACAATTATTGTATGACGCCATTGCACAGTTATTACTACCAACTGGATCACTCATTCTGCTAAGATCGGCGTTTTGTTTTCTGTCAACGATTAAATCTTGAGGTTTGTTGTCACATCTTGAAGAGCACACAGCACTGCCTTTTGAATATTTGTAAACTAGATTACATTCATTGATTTCCGAATTCATAAATGCATTATTATTAGTGACCTGCTTATCGAACCCATTCGCCGCCATGTTACTCACAACCCCAGTGTTGCCATATTATACTAATATTGCCAGAAACTAAATTTAATTAGATAAAATAATCGTATTTTTGTACACGAAATAAAAAATAATTTATTTTTATTTATTAAATTTGAATAGACATTATAAAATTAAATTGCCACTTTTTTTTAATTTCTTGATAATTCTTTTTAAAATGAATTTTTGTTTAATATTACAATAATAAGCTCCAAACATTATGTTGATAGGTATTTACTAGAAAAAAAAATACAAATTATGTGAACATTGCTGCCAGCTATATAATATAATTTATATTGTAGTAATAGCGTCACCAAAAATGCACAAACAGTGAACACAAATGACGGCATATCTAGCTAGGAAAAGAGCAGGCAGAGGCAGTATTACTATTTACTACCAGTAGTACTGCCAAGTGGCTATCACGACGCGACGCGACGTCTAGATAGGTGGGTACAGTATTTTTGTGAGGCACCTCCTATCGTCAACAAACACAACAATGTATGTACCTATTCGCTACTCACCCACACAGCAATGTGCAATTATTATTATTATCGTAAAAACGCTGTATTACTATATGGATTGTTGATGCTGTCCATGCTGTCAAATTCGCCTTAATCTGTTGTCAACAATTATAGGTATCTATTAATCTAATAGATTTTTTGGCGTTGCTGGTTGCAGGGTGGGCGGTGCACTAAGACCTATAATGAGAAACAACAACCTCTCACACAAGCAAAGAAACTATATTATAGTGCATAAAGCAATCCTGTTACCATCGATGATGTATGGTTGTGAAACGTGGACATGGACGAAAAAAGAAGAATTTAGTATAAATGCAGTAGAGATAAAATCTCGACGAAGAATATCTGGAAAAACTTTATGGGATAGGTATGGAAAGGAATGAAAATATTAGGAAGGAATGTGGTATGGAAGTAAGTGTTGTGACAAAGATGAAAGTTAATAAGTTGAGATGGTTTGGGCATGTGGAAAGAATGGATGCAGACAGAATGACAAAGAGAATTCATAAGGCTGAAAGGAAAGGTGTAAGAAAGCGTGGCCGACCGAGAATGACGTGAATTGAACACATCGATTCCGTCGCCTCAAGGAAGGCCAGGTAAGAAGTAAGAGAAATAGGAGAGGGTGTATGAGAAATGTTATGTCGGTGGAAGAAGCGAAAGAAGTATGCTTGGATAGAAAAGAGTGGAGGTCCATTCTCTCACCCGTATAGTGAATACAAACACTCGAAATCTTTCACAGAAAGCAAACCTAGTGTTATTGTTAAAGAAAACGATGGGCGACACCGGGAACCGAACCTATGACTTTCAGAACGAAAGTCATAGGTTCTCGTTGATAGGTATGGGTATCTTCAAAATAATAATAATAGGTACCTACTTAGTTCGAAAATGCGCTCTTATAAATCATTACCCTCACGACATAGGTACCTACTGCAAACGGGTGGGTAGAAAATAATTTTTAAACCATCACGCCGTTTCCCGAAGGGGGTAGGCAGAGAGTACGGACTTCCATTCTTTCCTATCCAAACAAACTTCTTTCGCTTCCTCCAAAACGCATAACATTCCGCATAAGTAGGTACATGCTCTTCTATTCCTTTTGCTACTGACTTGGCCCTCCTTTATGACGGCACAGATATGGTCGGACCATGTCATTCGAGGTCGGCCTCGTCTGCGTGCACCCATATCCTACGCAGTAATCTCATTTCCACAGCATTTATTCCAACTTCCAAATTTTTCGGACAGGTCCAAGTTTCACTCCCATACATGGTATCAGGTTTGTATTGTGCATCAGCTGTTTGGATTTAAGAGATACGTTCTTATTTCTCATTAGAGGTCTTAGTGCACCGCCAACCCTACTACCCAGTGGCGTGACTAGGGGGGGCGGGGGGGGCGGTCCGCCCCGGGCGGCACTTTTCAGGGGGCGGCAAAATGAGCCCACAAATAAAAAAAAAATTGGTAAAAACACAAAACGTCGTCGTACAAGAAAAAGTGACCAAGTGCAATTTTTGCAAAATTGTAATAAATGACTATCTGATGTACAACTAACATAACAATGCCCTGGAAAAAATGACCAAGTTGATTTTCACTGGTATAAATGAAATCTAGACATGGTAAAATTGACCAACTGCGTCGATGACAATATTCTTAAGAAGCAAAAATGACTATATGCAATAGGTATAGGTATCCAATGAGTATAAGCAAGGAAAAAAACGGTTTAATCAAGCTGTGCGATAGTGGAACTATTCCTCGTGAGTTTTACGGATGGTACAAATCTCTATAAACACAATTAATAAAAAAGACAGACTGCCGGAACCAAGTCTTGATTCTGAATCAGAAACAGAATAATATTTTTATGTCTTAAACTTTTTCTCATTATTTTTTCTTTTTATTTTTAAAATGATAATAAAAGTATTTTTAAAAGAAAATTGTGTTCTAAACTATCTTTTTTTTCACCATCTTCAATAACCAAAAGTAAACTAATGTATTAAAAGAACAGCAATTTTCTTACAGGTAAAAGTGACTATCTGCTTTATATATTTTTTTAAAAATAGGTGTTAATTTTTTTGAAATGTTTATTATATCATTCAAAAGGTATTAAATAATTCTATACATATAAAAAAAATCACCTATGTGAATACGTTAATACCTTTTTTAAGTAATACATAAAAATGAAAAATGTTTAAAATCGCTCTCCTGTAAAATTAATACATCGACAGTTGGTCACTTTCTCCTGTACGACGACGAAAACTGAAATAGTATAGGTACGAGAATTTGTGAAGGAAAAATAAATGAGAAAAAAAATCGGGTCCCCGAGTTTGTGAAGGGAAAATAAATGAGAAAAAAATCGGGGCCCCGAGCTTGTGAAGGGAAAATAAATGAGAAAAAAAATCGGGGCCCCGAGTTTGTGAAGGGAAAATAAATGAGAAAAAAAAATCACTAAAATTCTTAAAATTGATAAAATATTTTTTTTTCCTTTTAACCTGTCTCAGCGTAAGCTAGTATACAAAAAAGTGTACACCGGAGTGAGTTAATTCAAGTTCCTTTTTTTCTTCTTTAAGTAATTTCGGGTTAAGGTCTTAAAAAAAACTTTTGCGGTGATTCCGCAGGTAGAAAAATCTGTGTCAGAAGTAAGCTCTATCCCATTATCCAAAAATTGAATTTTTGTACTATATTGTAGTGTTGTAAGTATCTATATATTAATAGGTGAAGGGAAAACTTTGTGCCCATTTTTACGAAAATTGAGCGGACGGAGGAGTATGAAATTTCGCACACTTACAGTTTTTATAGAGAAGGGGTGGCAAATGCTAATATTTTTTTTTTAAATCGTACATAAAAATAGATTAAATCAATAAAAAAAACTCTACGCACACTATTGTAATAGGTATATTATAGTTTAAATTAATTATGGTCGAATTTCGACCAATGAACTGAACCACTAGTTATAAAAAATATGCGAACTTTTTTTATTTTGATTTTTTTTCCATTTATATAGGGGGGTGGGGCGCCAAACTTTATTAGGTAGGTGGGGGGGGGCGCCAAATGTTAATCCCGCCCCGGGCGGCGAAAACCCGCGTTACGCCACTGCTACTACCAGCCATCAGTTTCCTTCTTTCAATCTCCTTTTCACACCTTCCATCTCTACTAAATAGACTACCTAAATAGACTCAACTCATCCACTTGTTCCAAGTTCATATCATTCACTTTCACACAACATTGCGTTCTTAAATCTTCTTTTTTTATAATGGCATTACATCCAAAAAGAATAATGAAGCCAATGATGCTATTCCATCTTAAGTTTTCTCTTTCAAAAACAAGCGCCTTTGTCTTATTGACATTCATCTTAATACCATTCATTTCACAATTTTGATTTCTTCTTGCCCAATCTATAAGCTTTCTGAAAACTCAAATAACTCGAAAACCGCTGGCATTTGACCCCTGGTTAATGGGAACAAAATTGTTGCACATTTGCTCTAGTATAACCCCTCTCAAGGAATGTATCGAATTACCAGTCACCCTGTATAGTAGGTAGTAGGTACCTACCTACTTACCTGCATAATAGCTATAGTAGCTAAAATGACAAGAGATTGAGTGTCCAGTGGCTAGAGCAGGCAAGGAGTCTTGGCGTGCGAGGTAGCTATAGATGCGGGTTTGAATCCTGATGTAGCTTCTACATGCAGGCAGAATGATAATATGATTAACAATGTTTTTAAATCATGAACGATTGTTTAAAGTCAAATGAAACATGTACCATTTCCTCTTTTTCTTGTTTTTTGCCCCTTCCCAGTTTATCTGGGTTCGACTCTATTTCCTAAATCTATTTTCTTTGTTGTCAATTGATCAATTTATTTATTTATTGTTTTAATAACTTTTCTAGTAGGTATCTCTTATTTTCCAGTCACGACAACATTATTAAGTTTAATTGCCTATTCTTTTTTTAGTTATTTCCTAAACTTATTTTTTGATAAAAGTAAAAATGAAATGAGAAGTCTTGAAGTTCCCGAAATACCTGGGTATGGAAGAGGGCGCATCGGCGCATCTTTTAAATGCTACAAACCACACCTTTCAGATAATTATTATCAGCTGTTTCCAGAAACCATATTATGATTGGCATTTTCCATAGTAACTTTTTTCCCATTTTCTGCTTCAGACGAATTTGGAATAGTTTTCCTTCCCCTCTCCAACACGACCTCTCATCCATCCTGCTTCAACAGCAGCTTCAGTGACAACGCTGATTTGGTCAAGCGGATGATCTTTCTCTACTTTTGGTTCATTCACAACATCAACGCCCTCGAAATTTTCTAGGTCGCCTTCATCCCATCAGGCAAACGTGTCTGAAGAAGTACAAAGATGATACTTCATCCCATCAGGCAAACGTGTCTGAAGAAGTACAAAGATGATACTTCATCCCATCAGGCAAACGTGTCTGAAGAAGTACAAAGATGATACTTCATCCCATCAGGCAAACGTGTCTGAAGAAGTACAAAGATGATACTTCATCCCATCAGGCAAACGTGTCTGAAGAAGTACAAAGATCATATTTTTCAAACTGCATAAAATAAGAAAGAGAATCTCTCTCGGTTTTCTTGGTTCTCTCAAAGAGACTTTCGTATCTTTGTCTCGAACACATATCAATGTTTTTTGGAAATAATATAGCTTGTCCCCACTGAGTAGGTACAAAATATATTATTAGAGAACTCTTTTGGACGCGCAGAACCGAACATTGGTTCCGTAATTCAACAGTCACGTGACTGAAGATAAATTATCAATCTATATCAATAATAATAAGGTGACCATTTTTTTTTCAAATCATAAACCAGTACATATTTATGTTTTTATAGGAGGGGGGTGGGTGATTATTTGGCAGTTGATCTCGACATGTCAAAATTGGTATTTATCATTATCATTTATCGGATTAGGTACTAATTACCGCAATTAGAAGACCTACCTTTTATTCTTAAATCATCGATTGGTTAAACTTGATATACGAGTATATTAAACGTGTACATATGTATAAGTTTTTTCATAAGATTATAAGGCATATGGTTAAATCTGTACTGGTTTTATTCTACAACTGACCAGGAGTACTAGGACCAATGCCAAAAAACCAGTACTGTACTGGTAAAACCAGTAGGTACGAATGGTCACCTTAATAATAATTCCTTTAACTTTCATCCTCAAGGACAAGACAACACAACAAAGCCCATAGGCACTTCCTTTAACTAATTATTTATATATATGATTAAAACATTAAATTCCTCTTTATTAACGCTAAAATATTATTAAAAACAAAAAATCGAATGTTAAACAACGCTATCGCCAAACGTCACAGTTTGTATGAGTTTAACAGCAGTCACGTGGTACTTGGTGTGACCATTTGCAGAAGCACATTATTTCTCTAGTATTATTTCTTCTCAAAGCTTGTCCTGGCACTGGGCACTGAGGAGAATGATAAAGTTATTAAACCAAAAGTAATGGAGCCTTACTTCAGGCAGCAGACAAGACATCCTGAAGAACAACGGCTGGCAGCAGACAGAAATGGCCAGAACTCAGGAAGAAGATCAGGTAAAGTAACCACAAAGTAGTCCAGGAGATAGGAAGTGATGACGTCACGTGTAAGAAGCATGCTGAGGCCAGGGCCGGGAGCAGTGGAGCAGAGAAGTGGGGCCCCTGGTCCCTCCCAGCCATTAAGCCCCGTTTACACAATGCGATATGTTGTTGTTTCAACAAACAAGCACACAGTACAGATATTATAGGAGTATAGTACAGTATGTTAGTTGGTGCGGGTGTGTGTCGCTGGAGTGGCGGCACTGAATGCGCTAATGGATCCTCTCCAGGGAGGCGAACCTGCAACATCGAAACTTACATTTTTATATCTCTAATTAATGTTCAATCTCCCCCAAAACTTCCCTATATACCTGGCCCTATTCCGAATTTACTCACTATAACGTTAGTGAGAAACTCGCGGGAATTTTGTATGGGCTGCGCAACTTTCCGACGTATTCTGTAGGGGGCGCTTTACATGATTTTTTCCATACAAAATGATGTTACTTCACGCCAGCGTAAATGTCACTGAAACTTAGAATAGGGCCAATAGGGGTACTGAATCACCATACATTGGACGACATCCAAAATAATTATTGTCCCATTCACTATCACTCCACCGTCCAAATGGAGCCATGGCAATCCATTTTGATAGATAAGTGAAATTAGTTTGAGTTTATTTTTCAAATCATTTTAACGATTAATTTAACGATAAATTTGTAATTGTTGCTATTGGTACGAATGGTTGTCTTTGTGTCGAGCTCTGCATTTTAAATTCTAACTACTTGGATTACAGTGTTAAACCAGTGTAATTATTGCTAAAAGTGAAACTGTGTAAAGTGAGAATCGAATTGAAATCACATATTCTGTTTAAAACTGTTAATATATAGGAAAAAGAAACAATTTTAATACTCAAAAAGTGCATATATACATACCTACAGTGGACTCTAATAGTTAACTAGTGCGTACAGGTATCTAGAGCTGTAAATTACAGTGGAGTCAAGCTTAACCATGACGGACCTGGAACCGTTCCAAACATCCTTTCTCACTCCGAGATCACCGGTGAGTAAAGGCAGTGAAAATGAGGAAGAGGACCTCCAGGACCAGGAGGAAGCCACTGTGAGACCAGCAGAAGAGACCAAAGAAGAATTTCCTTGCGAAATTATTAAACGGTCCACAAAATTGTTAAACAGCATCAAACAGACTATCATGGAAACTAAAGGCAAAATTAGCGCTGTTGGACGAACTGAGCTCTGCAGCAGATTGGACGAGATATGTGGTCTAATGTTGGGCCTGTATGGGGAGAACTGCACACTCAGGGGAAAGTTGGAAGCAGTAAACCCTCTAATAGAGACTCTAAAGGATGATGTAGAGGATATCAAGAAAAATACTGCACCAGAAGGTCCCAATATTGCCAACAGAGAGTCTACAGGCATGGCAGCTTGGGGACATGACCAAGGAGAGCACGGGATCATAGTTAAAGATCTGAGAAGGGAACCATCTGAGAGCGACCTAAATACCATAATGAAAGAGATAACTGCAAATATAAGACTGTCTGAATATGGAATAGCCGTAAAGGGAATGAGGAAGACCAAACAAAACCACCTCCTGATCTTGTGTCCGACGTCTACTGATTCAGAAGTTTTGAAGGACATAATTAACGAAAAATTTTCCAAAAACTGGTCAACATAGAAAAGGAACCTAAGCGTTGTGCCAATATATTTAATAAATTCTTCTCAACAATTGGGGAGAAAATGGCGAACCGAATCAATGTGACAACGAATATTGGAACAAATGAACACTCTGATAACGGTGTGAAATGATCATCCTTCGATCGAATAAACCCAGAAGAGGTGGACCAAGCCATAAATGACTTGAAGAATGGTTCATCGCCAGGCTTCGATGAAATAACTGTGAGTATCATTAAAAACCTTAAAAAGTACATAATAAAACCATTGCAATACCTTATTAATATCAGCTTACAGAGTGGAACTTTCCCTAATATATACAAAAAATCAATTATTATTCCGATATATAAAACAGGTGATCCGCAAAATGTTAGTAACTTCCGACCAATTTCCCTCATATCGAACATTGCAAAGATCATTGAAAAGATTGTGAAAAAACAGCTGACAGATTATTTGTACAAGAATAGATTATTGGATAAACATCAGTTTGGATTCGTAAAATCGTCAAATACCCAAGATGCCATTGCTAGGCTTACCTCAATTGTTTATTCTTCATTGGATAGGGGTGATAAGTGTGCTGCAGTCTTTATAGATCTGAAAAAAGCATTCGACAGCATCGAACATTGTCGCCTTATAAATAAAATGAGTAGAATGGGGATAGGAGGAAGTGTGTTGAGCTTAAGGGACGACCTCAGTGCGTCAAGATAAATAACACTATTGGTGACAGTACATATGGAAACAGTGTTCTCTATACCGCAAGGAACGGTCCTAGGCCCACTGTTGTTCGTGATGTACGTCAATGATATTTTCTCGCAGACTTTAAAAGGACAAGTAATATCGTATGCCGATGATACAGCACTTGTTGTAAGCGCTGGAACATGGAGCCAAGTTGAAGTACTAATTAATTCGGATATGAATATGATAAAGACATGGTTAGATAGCAATTCCCTCACAATGAATGCTGACAAGACATTTATTCTACCTTTCTCTATAGGAACTGGATTTCTTCCAGGTAACCTTGACGTAACGGTTCACTCCAACGGACTGTCGAGGGAGAACCACACATGTAATAGCGACTGTAAAAAGCTTGAAACAAAGGAAAGTATTAAGTATTTAGGCATTACCTTAGATAAAAATTTAAAGTGGAAAAAACAAATAGATGTTGTTGTCAAGCGTATTAGAAAATTGACTTATGTTTTCTTTGAGGTCAGAAATCATTTGACAGTTAGGCAATTATATTCAATATATTACGGGCTGGTACAATCGCTCCTGCAATATTCAATCACCAGCTGGGGGACGGCCTACTCCACAAGCTTGAGTTGCATAGAAGTAGCACGGAAACTGATCATTAAAATCATAATAAATAAACCTAGAGACCCCTCAGAAAAAGTGTTCAAAGAATTTAAAGTCCTTAAATTCAACGATCTGTTTAGACTAAGCTCTATATTACAAGTATTAAAGGAGCCAGAATTTCATTACTTTATCACAGCGAATAGGACTAGGTGTGAATACATGTATAGACAGACCAAAAGAAATACCACTTTTGCCCAGCATCACTTCACGTATTGTGGGGAAAAATATTTTAATGAACTGCCATTGAGCATTAGGGAGATAGAAAATTATGGACATTTGTTGCGATCAATAAAACATTATTATAAAGAAAAATATATTTTTAATGAATGAATGAGGGAAGACGTGAATGCATTTTTGTTGTCAATTCTTTTCTTTTTTTTTGTGTTTTTTGTTTCTGTTTTGTTTAAGCGGGAGTTGATCGGGTCCTCTGGTTGGGTATGTTGGAGACACATGTAGGGAATGTGATTGTTGTTTTGAATTGTTGTCTTCGTCTGTGTTTTTGTTGTGTTCTTTGTTGTTTTAATTATATCTTCATGAATACCAAGGCGTAACCTCTCTCTACACAAACTCTCTAGAGTTTTATGAGAGAGGAAGAAATTGTTAATACCTATATGAATATATAAAAATGAATATAATGTAAATTATAATTATTGTAAGAATTTGATTAATAAAAAAAAAATAAAAAAAAAAAAAAAAATACACATTTTGATATTATCTACAGATAGATATAACAATAAGAATACGTGAAGCAAAAACTTTGTGACTATTTTTACGGAGTCGTATGAAACAAACTGCAGTAGATAAAATGGGAAACATTCATACGTTTTTGGAAAGCTTATTAATTGGGGAAGTTTTTCCTGTGGTTTGTACGCCAAATGTATTATACTTTTTTGAAGAAACTCCCATAGAAAAATCGAAATTAAAAATGAAAAAAAAAAAACTGACTCGGTGATTTTTAAACGTTGTATTTCTGAGTTTTTTTTTTAATTTTCTTCTAAAATTTTACTTCAACCATTATTCTTCAGCTATTAGAAAAATGTATTTTAAGTTTCCTAAATGGAGTAAGTACTTTGTTCACAATTTTCAATTTTAGATCAAAAGGCAGAAAAAAAAAACTCTAAAAAGTTAAAAAATTTGAAAACCATTGGCATTTGACCCCTGGTTAATGGGAACAAAATTGTTGCAAATTTGTTCTAGTATAACCCCTTTCAGGGACGTATCGAATTATGACGATACTTACACTAGTTAGGTATATTATGTTTGCGTGCCTTTCGCCTGTAATTTCAGTCTACTGCATTGTGTCGAGAAGGAGAGGATGGGATTCGATGTAGTTTGACATCCCGAGATATCCACAGAGGTAGGTGCCTACGGCTGTTGGTTGCTTGTTGTTTGTTTACAGTGACGTCATATGTTTATTTTCAACAACACACCAACACACACTCTGCCCAGTCTCCTCTACCTACCTACCTACTCACTGCTCCTATGATGTTATTATTCAATACACAACATACATACCTACCTACCTTACAATATCATAATGGAGTGGGTACACAGAGAGATATAGTGCAGCGAGGGGGGAGGCTGCTACAGCGGGACACCTCACACTCCTAAATCTGCTCTTCAATTTTATTCCGATAAAAAACATATGAAAATATCCCTATTCCCTTGCAAATCCAATAAAACTGTTATACAAAGTATTTTTCGACACTTGATCAAACGAAGTCAACTTTGGCGGTGAATATCTCGCCAGCTTAAAGACACAGACCCAATATTACGAATGATAATTTATAGAATACATTATAAAATGTAATAAAACACATTAAAAAGCTTACATCAAAGATCCATTTTAGAGTTACAGTCCAAAAACAAACAATATATATATCTATATATTTAATACCAAATTTTTGTAATATATTTATTTCAATTCACGGCGTTAACCATTTAGGTACCTATACCTACATGTAATAATACATTTTTTTTATAAATCATTAAACAACAACATAGCTTTGACAGACAGATGGAAGTGTAAAATTGTTATCAGGAATGTAGAATCGCATCGCCAGATGAGGATTCTGTTGGTGTTCTGAGGATTTCTTTAAAATAAATAACAACAATAACTAAGACAAGAACTCTACAGTATTAAACCATCCAATTCTGAAAATTCGCACAAAAATAAATAAATTAAATAATTAAATAGTAATAAAATATTTTTCGTGCTTGTTGAAGAGAAAATAAATGCACTTTTCGATTTCAATCAATTAAAGCGCCTCTATAAAAGAAGACGAAGAACTTTTTCAATTTCATCCTTAAATTTTTATCTTTATTTCGTTTGATCAAGTGTCGGAAAAACACATTGTCTCACTTAAAACAAATTATAAAATGAAGCTAGATCTTGATGTTTTGGGCAGACGGTGCTTGGTGGTAGTACATTTCAGTAAAATGAATCCACCCGACATTCATGCTGAAGTGCTGTAGTTGAAGAAAATTTTCCTTCACATTTTCTGATTCAGGTTTGTTTCGATCAACTCAACCCGTTAGCCATGTGCAGATGATGAGGCGTCAGATTCATTATCAAAAGGCCCCGGATTTTATTATGTTATCCACTTGAAAAATTCCACCAGGGTCGCAGATTTGACGGGACTGGTTGACTAGAACAGTTTTATTTATTTTTCTTTAACCTTTCCTTCACACGATATTTACGACGTTAATATTTTACAGTCCTGATTAGAAAATTAGTATCTAAATGTTGCTACATTGCTTTAATTGAATTTATATCTTTTTTTTAATTTTCTTAAACTGTTTTACCTTTACACCCAGGCATATCAATAGATACAACTTTATTAAGTAAATACTCATATTTACCCCCCTTTTTATATATTAAGTGTCCAGTTGTAGTATAATAATTCAAATGAAAGTTTTTTTATTTATAGAATTACTAGCTGACCCACCCGTCGACTTTCGACTAAGCCCAGAAATTTTATTTTTACTTATTACATGAGTAAAATGTGATTTACGACATTAAAACTTAATTAAATTTAGCTAATAATTTATTGGATTATGTAATAGTTATCGTTGATTCGGTGAAGTTTGATAGGTCATAAGTTTGAAATCAAAACAATTCCTCTATTAATTGATTTACTTTTTGAAAAATCCAAGAGACAGTGGTGTAGTAGAAAATACAACACAAGTGATGTATGTTTGCTTATTGTATACATTGTTTAAATAATAGACCATATTTATTATGGTAAGATTATATGAATCTTCACAAGTTTTGTACAAGAAAAATCTCAAAAAAAAGAATTATTTTGTTACTTTCATTTGAATGATTGACGTGCCCGAGTGCCTGGAATGGTATAATGTGGTAAACAAAACTTTTGTACCGAATCAGTCCTTGTCTTGCAAGGGTGCGTTTACACCAAACAAACATAAAGCCAGAGCTAGACCGAGCATTCTTTCTTGATCATTCACATTGACACCAAGAAACAACAACGAGCAAGAGATAACACCGTGAACATATAGTTAATGGGCGATGACAGATTTCATAAGTCAAAGTTCTATTTTGCTCGTTGATGTTTACTTGGTGTCAATATATCGATTAAGAAAGAATGATCTATTTATAGCTCTGGCATACAAATAAATAAACCCTTTTCTATACACAGGTGTCTGTATAGCCGGCGGAACTTATTGCCTGAGGCAATTTTTTCCAGTCGATAGTTCAATAGTTATACCACAGTTTCTCTATTACTTAAGTGTTTTAAACGTAGGGTTCTACTTTTACACAGATAGAAAGACAATGTGATACTTTAAGGTATTTATCATGTGGTCGGAGCCCAGCAGTATCACCCATACACCTTGCGTAACACCCAGTAATTATTATTACCAACCAAGTTATCCTGTTAATTGACCTTGAAAAGAAATAAAGATTCGCGAGTGGTCCATGGGCAGCGCACTTCCTCGCACTCACACAAGCGCGGCAGACTCGGAGGTCCACGTGCGCGTGTGTGTGTGCGTGTGTTGGTAATATATGACAAACAACAAACAAACATTATTTAGTTTATTCTGTGGAGCTGTTGCTTTGTGCGTTGGTTCGACTTGCGCTTCTTCGTTTAACACTTTTTCGATTGTAAGTACAATGGAAATGCATAAATTACTAATTCTCCGTTACTTTTTCTTCTTTTAATGCCAGGTAAGGTCAATCAGATTTGATACCAATCAATTGTATGACCTGAGTGGCTTCTTGGAATTGAGGAAGTTATATTTGCTGCAAATTCTGAAATTTATTTATAAGAAGCCAGAGATATTTGTAAGCTCATCGAATAGAAGAACGAGTAGCAGATTAGGGAATGTATTTACATTACCTAATTGTAGAACACGGCAGAGGCTAAGACACCCAGCGTATGTGGCACCAAAACTATTTAACACAGTACCCGAAGATATCAGGAAAAGTGGAAGTATAGCGGCTTTCTCAAGATGTGTCAAGCTTTGGCTGCCTGGTGTGGATGCTTCCTCTTTCCTTCTGTAGCTCCCCGCATTCGTAATGAGATTTTACTTCACTGTGGAGTACAGAGTTTAGATTGTGTTGTAGTGATGTTGATGGGTTTGTCGAGTGATAGTTTTCAACTACTGGGGTGTTTTATCGTTTGGAATGGGTGTTTCATATGTGGCATGTTTGTGAGTTGTGTGCCGCATGATATGTTTGCCTGTCTTTGAATGAAAGGGGTATCAATGGGTATATAGCTTATTATTCATTTATCTTATTATCTACTATTTATCTTACTCTTATCCAACTTGATTTGCTGTATACTTAGTTTGCTTCTGTCTTTTATCTTATTTACTATTTTATCCTCTATATAATTAACAATTCTGATTTGAAGTGTGTATTAATGTAAATTATTGCAATGTTAATCATTAGTACCCGTATGCTCTACCTATTTAACTATCTTTTTCAATTTATTTGTTTTATTTTAATTTTATTTTTTCTATATTTGTATTATAAATCTTATTATTTATTTATTAGCAGTTTTATTCAGTTCTATTTTTCTTTTAATTTTTTGTTATTATTATTTATGTATTCTTATGTGTTTTATTCTTATTTTCATTTTCTCCTTTTAAAGGATTATTTTATTGCTAATATTATATATTACTTTCTACATGCTATAACCTCAAACTCACTATTATCATTTACTACCTATTCATGATGTATTTATCTAATTCACTTTTTTTTATGTAAAATGCGTATGGTGTAAGTATGAAGTATATGCTGGATCTGTTTTACTATCTATTTAATTATTATTTGTTTTATTATCTGTGTAATATTTATTGTTGTTTTTACTATTGATTATATATTGGTCCTTTTTTATCAATTTCGTACTTTTTATTCTGTATTTTTGTTGTATGTGTTTTATTGTTTTTGTTTTCCTTTTCTTATTCTAATGAATTATTTTATTGCTAATGTTGAATATTTATGGATACCTTCAAATTCTCTAGTATTATTGATATTTACTATTAATTAGATTTGAATTTATCTAATTGACTATTTATCCTTTATGTAATCTTATTCTTTTTGTAAAACATGTAAACTATTTATTTCATTTGAAATGTGTATTAATTTTATTTATTTATTTATTTATTTATTTATTTATTTATTTATTTATTTATATACATTAACGGCAAAAGCCCAAAAGCAAAAGCAAAAATGGGAAATCTGTCCAACTATGCTGGATATACTCTACTATCATTTTTATCATTATTATTTTCCATATTTTATTATTGTTTTTACTAATTGTATATTGTTTTTACTAAGTACTTTTATTGTTTTGATTTTTTATTTTATTTTATTTTATTCACACTGACTTTTATGGCTTATTTTAATGTATACCCCCACACACAGGCACTGCCTTGTGGGATTTTCGATTAATTGTTTTAAATACTTGTATTTGCTTTTTGTTTTACTTGTATGCTTGTTTTTTTATACTGAATTTTTATATATCGAAAATAAATCTGATTTATTATTATTATTATTATTATTTATATTAAGGTCATAATATCGACGTCAACTACTGTGACGTGAGCTCCTCTGTTCTGTGATCTCCTATTACAATAATTATATGCGTATGGTGTCAACGGTAAATAAAAAAGGAATTTAAAAAAAAACTTTAAACATTCAAAATCACAAAATTGAATTAAAATACCGAAGCCAATCCTTGGCATCGGTCGTCTGAATGTTAAAAAGTTCATCCAATGTTCCATCGAACCTGTGTATTGGACACTCATGCAGTGATTATGGGTCAGATATATAGCCCCATTTGTGGAGTTCTATAATAATTATTGTTCTCTATCTGAAGAAAAATAAGAACTATTCCATCTGTACACAAAACATTCGTGTTTGTCGGTTCACTATTCTTACAGTTTTCTGTTGCCATTTTACCGTTTAATAAAGCGTGTAAAGGTTAGTCTTCTCCGTAACATGTTGACTAAAAAGTGTTGGTTTCATACATACAAATCGCGCGGTCCCTAATAGTTCAATAACTGTTCCAGTTGCAGCCTACCTCTTGAGATGTTTATTGTTTTTTCCCCTTTTGTTCCATGACCAGAACGGCGTTTGATACGATTTTGTTATTCCAACCGTTCCTATAATATGGTGTCTATTTATATAGAATTTCACTCAACTCAACAGCGGTGCATTTTAATTCTCGTTATAAGTAGTTCAATTACTCATAATCAGCATTTTTTTTTACAAATTGCCCCCACAGCTTCTAATTGCGTGTCTGACAATTGTTGCCGAGTCACTATATTTTGTTTTTTCTCCCGCGCTATTTCATTTCTTTTTTTTTCAACCCATACCGCTCTACTCTTTTCTACGTTTCTCATAAAACCTTTCCTATTCCTTTTGCTTCTAACCTGGCCTTCCTTGAGGATGGGATTTGTGTATTATACGATCCACATCATTCTCGGTTGACCACGCCTTGCACCATTTCTTTCAGCCTTACATAAATGCACTTTATTATTCTATTTTTATCCACTCTTTCAACATGCCTAAACCATCTCAACTTATTCAAGTACTTTCATCCTTGTAAATATTAACTTCTTTACCTCATTCATTTCCGTCTTTTACAGTTTTTTTTCAGATATTCTTCTAAGTGCTCACATCTCTACTGCATTTTTATACTACATTCTTCTTTTTTGTTCATATCCACGTTTCACAGCCATAAATCATTGATGGAAACAGAATTGCGTTATATACTAGCACACAGTATGTACTTACTTTTTGAATTTGGTGGGTGTTTTAAGATTTTGAGAACAATTTTTAGTCCGATATTTTATTAAGCTTCGATATAGCTATCAGAATTAAGGAGTAAAAAAAGAAAGTGACTAGAATAGAGGGTTGAAGAAGCCGAATAGGTTCGAAACCTGAAGACCCAGAATGGTGGAGTGTCTGGAATGGCTGGTGTACCAGGTGGAGGGACGACCACGTAAAACACGTTGGGGCCAGTTGGGTTCAAAGAGCTCAAGATAGAGCGGCGTGGAGAAAGACGGAGGAGGTCTTTGTTCAGGATTAGAAGGATGTGAACAAGAGAGAAGACTAGAATGACTGGATATTGAAAGGGCAATATTATTATGGTGTATTCGATCCAGTGGGAGCGCAGAGCGAGTAACCACACCTCCAACCGGCGATTGTAGGGAGTCGTGTGTTTTGTTGTCTCACTGTTTAGTTTATTATTATTATTATTTATTTATATGTATAATATTGTTTATTTTATACCAAATGTACCGACATTATATTATTACCCGCAACAACACACACCTAAATACCCGCACATGTGTGTGTGCTTGTGTTTGTTGAACCCCTCGTCCTTCCCCAGCCCTCCCGCCAACACACACATGCGGCAAACTAAAAAAATGTAGTGAGTATTCGCTCAGTTTTAAAAAACTCCGTTGTAACATAGGCGGGTGTTGGGAAAGCAAGATTCATTACTGCAAAATAATAGAGACAGAGGCCTCCTTTACGTGTGGTCACCTCTTCATAATATGCCGGCGGGACTATTCTAAAATAATCAGTTGGCGCGTGTTCATTCAAGTTTCAAAACTCGGTTAGATTGCGCGCGTTTTCCATTTGTTTTGAAATTCGAATGTCATCTTGGTGATTACAAATTTGGAACACTCTCGCCGGCCGGTCTTTTGTTTTTGTTGGGCAGGAACTGTCATCCGTGTTGTGTGTTGCTGCCAGTTGTTAGTTTCTTGCATCCTCAATGTTGTTCATTGCTGATATTGTGATGTGATTTATCTCATTTTGGCGGTGTCAGTGCTTGTTGTCATATGAGAAGAGATTCTAACAAGTTGTGTGTAGGTACCTACCTGTTGCTCAATGCTTATCCTTGTGACAGTGAAAAAGGTTATGTGTGTGACGTATGTACCTACTAAATAAGTTGTTATGTCAGTGATAAACAATACCTAGTACCTACCGAAGGATAAGGGTACTAATTGATTACTGTTTTGCAATTGACAGTTGCATTTTAGTGGATATTCTTGAAGGTGAGTTTATAACATTAATAGCTATTATTGAATTAATTTAAACTAAAACATAATTGAGGTATTATGATAAGATATTTTAGAATGTATTGGTTGGCTACCACCTTTTTTTTCAAATTATCAATGACTAGCAGCAAAACCTGTCGGCAACTGGCATAGAAGTGTCATTAATTGTTTGATAAATAAGTAATAAGTACCTACTACCCCTTAATGTCTGAGAACTGCGGATAATTGGTAATTACTTTCCTTAAGAAGAACTGTATTTAATATTTATAAATAAAAGTCTTCACTGGTCTTCAACTTGTTCTGACAGCCCCTCTCCTCAGATGGACAAAGACCAAAATTTATGCGTGAAAGTGATTTTTATCCATAGTTTTACATGATTTTTTGTATAAGGTTAGGTACCTACCTATGTGTTTCATTGAAAATAATATCTTGTTGCGGACGAACTTCCCAGCTCCCAGCGGAGATTTGACATTAAAAATACATGCATGGTGTTTTGGTGTTAGGGAGCCTATAGGTGTAAATTCATTATTGGTTGATGCTCACTTTATCATTATTTTTAATTCTTAGGTAGGTACCCTTGGAACACCCAAAGTCGAATCGAAAAGTATGAAAAAAAATTGCTCCCAAAATCATATATTATGAATGTCAGAGTACGGGTTCCGGACCCTAGGTGTGTGTAGCGGTGTTGCAAATGAATGACTCTCCCATATGACCGTCCACTCACTAGACCTGCCTGAACCATGAATGGGACGTGATAAGGAGGCAGTAGCGTACCTACTCGTATGTCATCTGTTCCATTCGGTCCTTCAATTTAAATATGTTAATTCTTCAATTATGTAGATCCAACTAATTCAATTTACTCATTCAAAAATCCTTAAGTGTTTGATTTTTTCATGGATAGGTAGGTAAGTTTCAGGTTCATGATCATCTTCTAGTGCTGTATTGAACACGTGATATTGTGAGACAAAAATATTGTTAACAAGTTAATTAGGTTGTCAATTTCGTTTTTAAATCCCCAAAATGTCAAATTATGGGAATCTTAAGTTTACATTACGAACACAGCGTTCAAATATTAACGAATTTGCGTAGTTTTCCAAGACTAGATAAATAAACTAATTAATTATTAACACTTTTCTATATAAAGGTGTCAGTATAGCCGGCGGAACTTATTGCCTGAGGCATTTTTTACAGTCGACCGGTCCTGCAGCCCGATTCACGGAAAAGTTTAAGTCTAAGTTTAGTTCGAAGTTCGAACGAAGTTCGATTCAAACTTTTGTGAATAGGGCTGCTGGTAATAATAATAATTGTAGGCGGCGACTATCTACAGTCTATGTACCTATTCACGGAGGGTTTGAATCGAACTTCGTTCGAACTTCGAACTAAACTTAGACTTAAACTTTTCCGTGAATCGGGCTGCTGACCAAGTCCAAGCTGTGACAGGCTAACCTTGGGTAGAATTTTTAAATAAAAAAAAACTATGAAAAACTCTGAGCCGACCGGGAATCGATGAAAAAGCGAAACATTTTTGGAAAACTTCTTCTGTTATAATACCTACCTATTATGTAGGAGCACTTTTTTGAAATTGTAATATTTATACCTATAGGTACTCTGTGTTTTTATTTATATTTTCTTCAAGTATGTTTAGTTTTTATTGCTTCATTTAAAAATTAATATGACAAAAATACAAAAATCAATTCCGCACTAGGCAGGTCTGTCCTAGGGTTTTTTTTATTACAGCGAGAATATTAACCCTCCAAGGACGAGAACAAATATTTTATTGGAAATTTATTCCTAATGCTATTTTTAATGACTTTTTATACTTGTGACTCAGAAAAATGTGAATAGTTTTTCCGAGGGAAACTCATATGGCCATGTAAGGTGCGTATTTTCTTCAAATTCGTTTAAAAAAGACAGAAAAGACTTCCAGGTAGACACCTGTCTAAATAAATAATTACCTAAAAGTGACGAAATCAACCGGCAAATTAGTCAATAATCTTTGACTGAAAATTTCTGAAATCAAATGATTATTTTTCTGTTTTTGGTCCATATCCTTAAAATGAGGTGATTTGAGGTAAACTTTTTTGTAAGTTTTACTAAATTTTTCATAGTTTTACTTCATTTTTCATATCCTACAAATTACCAATCCAAAATAATTTTGGATCTATCTTTTACCGAAATACCTATTTACCGCCAAATTTTATTTGTATTTATTTATTTCGAAGTTTACCCAAAGGTATTTTTTTTTAATATTTGCAATTTTGTTTTAGTCTTTCATGTGAATAAATATTATTTGTATTCATTGTTGTACTGTTGCTGACACCCCAAGTGCGTGGAGTGGAGTGCCTATGGTTGGAGAAGTAAATAAAAATTAATACCTAAATAAATTTCAGCTGTGAGTTGAAGGACTCAAAGGCCTAATTTTACGCTCTCATAGCCTCTGTCGGCCGCCACGCATTTTAATACCTATACAAATTGCATGGTGTTTAAATATGAATATTTACCTATATTTTTACTAAAACATACCTACTTTTTAAATCGGAATAAATCTATGTTGTATGTATTTACTTTATTTTTTCACAGCTAGGTAAAAATCATTGTAGTAATAATGGTGGTGTGTCGAAATATTATGTAGGTACCTACTTACCTATGTTCCTATATATCTCTAAAGTATGTCCAACACCACCTGTTGGTTCGAAGGAGCGGATCACGGTATGAGAGTGTTCTTCGTCTTCTTTTTATAAGTATACAGTACTATTAGTAGGTATGTTTTCAATGGAGAGTTCAAATCATTTAACTCCCAAATAGTCCCAAAGCTTCCAAGAATGTAACAGTTGGGATTGTGTAATTTTCTTCTTCACTTTTTGTTTCAAAAGTAAATGGATTTTTTTCGAAATTCTTTCGATGATCGCTTACATGGAACATCGAAATCTTATACTAGAGGTACTTACTGGGCTCACCCAAAGTGAACACAAATACACTTTGAAATGGTGGTCGCCGGCGGGATTCGAACCCATGCACGACCTTGTACATACGAAAGCCGTCGACTGATACCGTTACGCTACGTGTCAATCAATACCCATAAGTACCTACATACCTATGTTAGCTAAGTGTATTCACACTATTATGGAAGGGATGAACAATACAGGGTGGGTAAAATGCAGATAGGGGTTAAGTAAAGTTTACCATTCCTCAGTCAATCGGAACACTCAATAATAGGATTAGCGTTTGTCACCCGTTTGCTTGTTCTAAAATAAAGGGGAAATTCTATGAATATACCTGTATAGTGTACACAACTAGCTGACCCGTTGAACTTAGTCCCGCCCCTGTATATATATTTTTTTCAGTTGAATATACCTAATATGTTCACTCAAACAAGTTGGAAAGTCGGTGGAACCGCAAGGCTATACTAACCACTTCAAATTGACTTATGAATTTGTACTTATTCGTAAAATTCTGTATAAGCTGAATTAAATTGTAGCTTTAATCAAATACAAAAATAATATTACTAATCAGATTAGTTTTAGAGATTATTGCGATGATATTATGGTAGGTAATATGGAACTTTTTTATTGCAAACTTGAATCTTGGTGCATGTAATTTTATTATGAAGTAGGTATTCCCAAAAATTTTCATTGAGATGGATCATGATTTGAATCGGCTTAAGATAAGAACACAATGACATTTCAATATAAATGTCGTTTTTTGTAGATTTACGCAGGAAAACAATGTTAAATTAAATTATTCTTCCACTTCTTTTCGATACTTTTTACTGTCGAAAATACCCAAAGCTTATATCAATATTTCTAAACCAAAATTATCTAAATCTGTTCAGCCGTTCTTGAGTTTTGGCTAGACCTACGCACACCTAATCGTTATAGGTATTATAAGAGATGGCATATTATTATAGTATAATATTTACGATTATTAATTTGTTCTATAGGGGCTGATATCCTGTTACAGGTTTGACATCGCTGGTTCACTGGCAGAGGTTGTACAAACCGATCAGTTCCTTGCTCAAAACATATTTACAAATTCTCCTGGTGGACGAGGTACATTTCAATAGCGTTCAGAGTTTATGTTTCGGTCAGGAAATTTGTTGATTGTTTATTTAGGCTTATGGTTGAATGCTCAAGGTACCATTCGCTACACGTCCGAGTGAAACATTTTGAATAATTATAAACAAGCATTATGAATGTAAAGTTTTAAACAAAAATCACGTAAAATTGATTTTACATCATTTGACTGGGTAAACGTCTTATTAACCCTACTTATTATACATTTCCGGGCACAAAAGAAAACTGATCCTTTATTTTATTGAATTGTTATTATAATTAATTGTTAGAGTCATTATTTTACATCAGTACCTAATGAACGGTTAGAGTCATTAGTTGTTACATATTCGTTATGATCCTTTATTGTCATGAAACATCGGAAAAAGTGTTATTTTTTTCGCAATTTTCCCATATTTTCACAGTTTTTTAGTACCCTGAGTTGATACGAATGCTTTAAAAGCAAAATTAGCCAAATCGGTCTAGTATTTCTCGAATTTGAGCGAGACGCACGCAGAGCTAATTATTTTTATAACTAAGATTAGATTACCTCAAGGGCGCCTCACATGAAAAAAAAAAGAGTAGTAATCACCAATTAGGTTCGCTAAAACATAATAAAATAACAAAAATGGAAATAATAATCTCAGAAGATTCGTCATGTTGTAAAATAGTAAAATTTGTGAAATCATAGATATACAAATCTTACATACATATAAAAATGGAGAGCTATTTCCTGATGTCATCGCATCACGCCTAAACGGCTGGACTGATTTCGCTAATTCTTTTTTTGTCGTGTAGGCTTTTATCAGGAGAATGTCCTTTTAGAAGAAAAAAAAATAAGAAAAATGCATGGAAAATTATAAAATTAAAGAAAACTCTACGTAGACAACCTTATTAGTACTTTTCGCCTTATAACTTTTATTCCAATTTTGAAATTTTGACAGAAATTGTCAATTAGTGTGGTTGACAGAATGCGGATGGAATATACATGGTTTAAAACAGACACATCGTTCGGAATCACATTGGTCAAATGATAATTAATTCATCACCATACAAATTCGAATTCAATATTCATTGTTTGGAACAAAGGACAACGTCTGTCGGGAAAGCTAGTACTTAATATAAAACATCAGTAAGACATCCGAAAAAATGGGTCTTTAAGAGTTTCTTAAACTTGTCAACTGTTTCGGCTTGCCTTAAGCTCAGAGGGAGAGCATTCCATAGTTTGGGCCCCACCACGCACAAAGCGCGATCAGCGTAACGCGTAGGGTTTCGTCTGCGGACCTCCTCCAGTTCAAAGAAGAGGCTCTGGACCTCTAAGTTGCGCGCCTTTCTGTTATCATTTTGGGAGCAAACATCTCCTCCAAATATGAAGGAGAGATATTATGCTTTGTAAACCAGCACACATACTCTGAAATCAACCCTTGCCCACATCGGAAGCCAATGCAACCCTCTGAGCAATGATGTTATTACATCCTGCCTATTGGCAGTATTTAGTTTGATTTGTTATTAGCCTGGCCGAGGCATTCAGAACAGATTGCAGTCTATTTATATGAACATCTGGCATATTTGCATAAACTGATGTACTACAATAGTCCAGCCTGGACACCACAAATGAATTCACTAATGTCTTGTGGAGCTATCCAAGTTCAGGGTCCTCCTGCCTCCTCGTCTCTAGGAGCAGAGGACAAGACAGGACAGGAGGGTACTACAGATGATGGAGTTCGCTAATTGTTATTACATAACGCGTTATATTATTATGTGCGATCTATGTGTATATATGAAGAGTGTGCGTATATGAGTGTTGGTGCGGTGTTGTTTATACAAAAATATTATACCTACCTACCATACACAATACCTACTGTAATACTTCACCTACATACCTACCTTCTATCTGTGCCTACTCTGATATATTTTATTGTAGTCTACATCACTAGTGGGCAGGAACACAACTCGACTTTATACAAAAGCCTGATGTACAATTTACTTCCTAATAGCGACCGTTATAAACGAGTAAAGTGATCCAACATTCTTCATGCGCCTGATTGAAGCGGCTATTTAAGAAAAAGAAAAAAATATAAAAAAAATTGTATCAAGTAAAACTAATACTGTATCCCTTTTCCGAATATTACTCACTAACGTAAGTGCAAAAAACTCACGAGAATTTCGTATGGGCTGTGGAGCTTTCTAAAATATGCTTTAGGGGCGCTAAACATGTTTCTATACAAACTTTAGTTTCTTCAAGCCAGCGTAAATATCACGGAAGCTTAGAATAGGGGTAATGTAATTAATATATTTTGTAACATGTGACACATCTCGATGGAGGACAACTTAGTTTAAGGCCATAAATTTATATTGTTTCTACTTTTAATGTAGAGTTAATTGTCCTCTGTATTGTGTTTTGTCAAAATAAATAAATAAAAATATTATGTAAATTCCATACCTAAATATACAAACCTAAGGCACACCGCACACTGCTAATCAGGTTGGAGGAGATTAATCCACAGCAAACATGATTTGTATGAAACCAACTTTTTAGTCCGATCTCTTAAGTGTGCGCGATCCCATACATTTTTATGAAAATCAAGTTTGTAACGGATCAAACTCCTGTGGGTAGGCTAAAAATGTATGACCTTACTAACTCAACCGCCTTTAGTGACCGCACTTTGCAGGTCATAGGGAGGCAAAACGCACTTTCCGCTGCGCTGAATCGCCCGACGTCCTCCCTCACGTCATTCGTGATGCGGTTGTCCTACCTGGTGCCCAATTTTTTTTTTTTAATGAATCTGTGCTCACTCAAACTGAACACAAATACACTCTTTGACTCTTTCACAGTGAGCTACTTAAAGCTTGTGTCGTGAAAGAGGAAGATGGTCGGCACCACATTTTACTTTTGTTTCCAATCCTTTTTGTGCAATACTTACTTTTTTTTACCTACCCATCACGCCGTCTCAAGGGGTAGGCAGGGAGAACGGACCTCCACTCTTTTCTATCCAAGCACACTTCTTTCGCTTCTTCCACCGATATACCATTTCTCATATTACAACTTCTCCTATTTTGCGTACTTCTTATCTGGCATTCCTTGAGGACGGAATCAATATGTTCAATCCACGTCATTCTCGGTCAGGCACGCTTTCTTACACCTTTCATTTCAGCCTTGTAAATTTTCTGTGTCATTCTGTTTAAATCCATTGTTTCCACTTGTCCAAACCACCCCATTCTTATTTTGTGCAGAATATGTAACAACTAATGACTCTTAACAATTCATTACTAATGTTCGATTTTTAAATGGAACAAACCACTACGGGCTTACGACCGTCTTCTACTGTTATTTCGAAGGCTGGCTTAGTGTGATCACTTTACGTCAACAAAGTTCGCCAATAGGTGGTAATGTTTAAGTCTCCAAAACTCCTTATCATGAAAATTCTTAACATGTCGATAAATCCCATGTATACAACAAGTAGATATTTAATAATCAATGAAATATAGAGATAAAAATTGTAAATTATTGAAAAAAAGAGAGCAAGAGTGCAAGTATTTTGTGCAATAAAATACTTAATAAGTAACAAACACATACTAAGTGTGATGTGATAGACGTATAAAGGCTTAATGAAACTGTTAAGTCTGATTCGGTAAGGAAATAGATATATAAAAATAAATTAAACAGTATAATAGTAAGTGACTTATAAAGTCCTTCAGTATGGGCAGAATATTGCGAGAAGACGAATTGCCGACAGCCGCAGTGGTTGTGTATTGAAATACATAAAGTAAACAACGCCAGTATAAAACTGTTCATAAATAAACAATAAACACATTCAACACACACACAGACACCAGACGACCAGCAGCGCTAGAGTGTGAGTGCGTGTGCACATGTGTGCCGTCGCCAGGGGAGGCTCGTCATATCCAATTATGCATTAAAAATAAAAACCAATTATCTCTATGGAAATAATTTTATTAATATATTTTTTTTGTCATTCTCTCCAGAAACTGAGGAACCTATTTTGGGATGTGTTAATATTGTAGGTATACCTATATAGAATATGTCAATTCCTAAAAACAAACACATTCTTTAATTTGGACAAACTCTCAAACAACTGACGGTTTCTGTAAAACGCCTATTTAATTTCAAAGTTAGAATAAAAATTATATTGTAAAAAGTACTAAAAAGATTAGATTTTTCTTTAATTTTCTAATTTTCCACGCAACTTTCTGATTTTTTTCTTTCATAAGAACCTTCTCCTGATAAAAGCCAACACGACAAAAAAATAATTTGCGAAATCGGTCCAGCCGTTTAGGCGTGATGCGATGACCATGCAAAATCGGTCTCCAATTTTTTAATATAGAATCCAATAAACCAAGCATCATTAAAACCCGTTTAGCCGATCTCGAGTTATTAGTTTTCGCACTAACCCGACTTTCTCTTATATCATTAGATATCGCTCAAATAGCAATTTTTAACAATATATATTTTTCGGGTTTACCTTACTGATGAAGATCGTGGCAGCCAACAGTTTGTTTGGTTTATCGCACTTTATCGTGGTTTGTCACTTTTTGCGAACTTGGTGTGTGCTCCTCCACGAGCCGCCTCGGGCCCGCAACGAGCGATTGCGCTCACTCCGCGCATGTTTGTACTAAAATGTTTATTTTATTTTTTCCGTTCTTATTCTCTGTTTATTTTATATTTATTTATTTATGGAATTTTTAATGGTTTATTTATTGTATTCGTCACACGCCGCGAACTGTCCGCCCGTCATATCACTCCTCCACAATTTGTCCTTCTCCAGCATTATCTATCTATCTATCTGTAGCCCTATATAGTATAAGTTTTCGATGATCGAATATCGAAACGATCATCGAAATAGTTTCGAAAAATTTCCATACTAAAATGATCGAATGATTCGATCGTTTGATTTAAGAGCACTAATTCCACGCTAATAAGCGCTTATTTGCGTGCAATTAGATTTCGATAAAACTCGTACTAGCCCCACAGGAATAGTTCTTCTTCAAGCGTTGGTTGCCCACCGTCATTTTGAACACTTCCTGATTCTGAAGTCTCCTCGCCCGCCATTTTTATTTTCTTCGACCAACAGTGAAAGCAGTGCATATATATTATATTAATTTTCTGCCAAAGAATTCAGCCTTTGGTAGCTGTTAATGAGCTTTATCTCTATATTTCGTTAATTATTGAATATCTCCTTGTTGTACCGACCTCGGTAGCCTAGTTGTACTAGTGTGGACTTCAGATCCGGGGTCCCGGGTTCGATTCCCGGTCGGGTCAGAGTTTTTCTAAGTGTTTTTTCACTTGAAATTTCTACCCGGGGTTGGCCTGTCTCAGATTGGACGGGACCGGTTGACTGGAAAAAATTGCCTCAGGAAATAAGTTCCGCCGGCTATACTGACACCTTTGTATAGAAAAGTGTTATATTATTATTATTATACATGGATTTTTCGACATGTTGAACATGTTGAAAATTCTCATGATTAGGAGTTTTGGAGACCTAAACATTACCACCTAATGGCGAACGTTGTTAACGTAAAGTGATCACACTAAGCCAGCCTTCGAAATAACAGTAGAATACGGTCGTAAGCCCGTAGTAGTTTGTTCCGTTTAAAAATGGAACATCATCAGTAATGAATTATTGTTAGAGTCATTAGTTGTTACATATTTTGTTAATGAGCTCGGTTTAACATGATGAACCTAACGGAGTCCATAAAGTATGTGTTATTTCGACACTTGATCAAACGAATTTTGCGAATAATATACAAAAATTTATTGATGTAAATGTGAAAGTTTTTGAGAAATTCTATTAGTCTTCTTCTTTTATAGGGGCTTAAACTTTTTGATATTTAAAAATTCATACATTGTTTTTTTATTTAATTTCTCATCAAGGAAGGCGGCACATTTTCTGTTGTTTTATGTTAGAAAGTAAATTTTCAGGGGAAACTAACTTGAAATGGACTCCTATACCTAGTCGTTACATGTTTTCTTAGTTTTATCGGAAGGTGGTCACGGACGTAAAGTGAGTAGGTATCACACGATACATTTTGTACAGAAAACGTGGATAGCGCCAACACGAGGATATTTCTAGAAACAAAAAAGATTCTCGCATTCGATACGTATACACGTTTTCCATACAAAATATATCGTGTTATAGGTACTCACTTTAATTCCGTGACTACCTTCCGATATAACTTAGAATACGGGTCAGTTCAAGTCAAAACACAAATTCACATGCAGCACAATGCGTAAACCTGCCGTGGTGTAAAAGTGTCACCGCGATATGGGGTGCCTCGGGGCCTTCGCGTACTAGCTGGGAAAATTTTAAATCTAATCAAAACATACCTGCAATATTCCCTTCTAGACTCCACTTGGGGGCATAAGGAGGCAACAAGAGCCCTCCATCAGTTAAACATATAACCCAAGTCGGACATCTTTCGGACTGTGATATTCAGCAACTCTCTATCATCCCTCTATCCCTTTGCAGGACTCTTGTGTTACTGACGACCATGCCTATCCATTGTATGCGAAGCATTCTCCAATGTACCTGAATCTTAAGCTCTTCCAATCGGTTCATTGCAGTCACTTTGAGAGTCCAAGATTCAACTCCGTATAAGAGAACAGACCACACATAGCACTTGACCAATCTCTGGCGGAGTAGGTAATTACATATATTCTTGTGGACTGTATTATATGGAACCAACTGAGTGTAAATGTTTGTTGTTTATTGCAGAGTGGTCCAGGTCCAGGCTGGTGTGCAGGCACAGAGGCAAGATGAGACCGCAGAGAGGCTGGCCGGCCACAGGACGCGTCCGGTGATCTTGTAAGTTACATTATACAGAACTACTCTTATATTTACCGAATATTTACCGAACTCTACAATAGTAAGTATCTATCTGTATCTATTTTAAGTTAACCCATCTAGATTATGAACTGGATGACTCGGTAAACCTCGTATATCGCCTGACATAATAAATATCACATCCTATAAGCCTATCTAATTCAGTCACTCACAACCAAAAAATAACGGAAATGAAGAAATTTCATTCGTAAGTATATTGTGCCAAAAAGTTTTACTACTGTTCTCTACACGGCTAAGATAAACATAAACCCCTGCGAAATTATTTTTATGCTACGGCCTTGGTACTGCTCAGGAGGCCAAGTCGAAATATTAACGACAGCCTCCAACGTTAACAATTTGTTGTTATTTCCATAGAGATAACGTAAAAACTGTTGATCAACGTGCGTTAAACAATGTTGTTCCAAATTCCGAGTCGAAAAAATAATCTGACAGTTGTTCAAAATTAACGTTAAACGTTACCTCGAAATCTATGGAAACATTACGATCCTGCTGTTATATCGAAGACGAAACACTTTTTTTTTGTTTGGAAACCATTTTCAATTTGGTTAACGTTTGGAACGTTAATAGTTTTCACGTTTAACGTTTAATTCGACTTAGCTCCCAGAACAGACTCTTTCTAGTGAGGCAGTGTTCATTAGTTCATTTTATCATCTAAAAGTAGATTTATATACACCTATTTCATAATTTGGAATTGCATATTATATTAATTTTATTTTATGCTAAGAAAATTTTCCCCTCTCTTGGTTAACGACTATAGACATTGCAAAAAGATGATCCTGTGTGAGGCCGTCACATTCTTGATCCTAACAAATTTCTCTTTCCATTTAGTTAAGCCATTCTTGGATGGCGCCAAATCTAACCAACTTGCAGTTTGCTTTGCTTGTTTTAAACTAGTTTTTTTTTCACACAATTGTATTTTGCGAATAGATTTCGATGAGTGCAAATAATAATGCGACTGATTAATGATTATTAGTTGTGGTGTTATAATATCTGAAATTGGCGCGTCCTTGGCTGCCACCGTTATCTCATGCGGCCGATATAGATCTAGACTAGATAGAGATATATACAATGTAGCTAGCTATCAGCCAACAGCACCTCAATAATCCTTGCCAACAATGTTGCGTGGATCAGCGACCAAAAACATCGATAACTCTTGTCAATAATATTTCGATAGACTCTCATATTCTTAATATTACTCACTAACGTAAGTGAGAAACTCACGAGAATTTTGAATGAGCTGCGGAGCTTTCTGAAGTATTCTGTAGGGGCGCTATACCTACACGTTTTCATACAAAATTTTGTTATTTCATGCCAGCGTAAATGTTACGGAAATTTAGAATAGGAGTACGTAGTACCTACCTATATAGTAAAGTTCACAAATATTTTAGGACACCATACTATACTGGACTTTAAGAAAACTAATTTGATGCAATCATTATAATAATAATATTTTTTTTACAATAATTTTTACAAGTATTTGAATCCACCTAACTGAGCAAAGCCCGTACCAAGGTAGACCTGTAGCAACTATTTTTATTTAGTTGCTAATAAAATTTGGTTGCTGATGCCTTTAGCACTTTCCAACCGATTTCCTGTTTAGTTTGCCTCTGACCTGACCTTCCTTGAGGACGAAATCGATGTTTTCTATCTACGTCATTCATGTACTTGATCCTATTGTCGTACATTCTTTCAGCATGCCCAAAACATCTCAACTCTCTTCTTAGTTTTATTAAAAAAAAAAAACGAAACAATGCTCTCTCAAAGTGAACACACAAATACACTCTTTGACTCTTTCACAGTAAGCTACTTAAAGCTTGTGTCGTGAAAGAGGAAGATGGTAGGCACCCGGGATCGAACTAACGACCTCCGCACGAAACAGTACGAAAGCCGGCGTCGTAACCGCTAGACTACCAACCTATATCGCTTTTTTGCCCATTAATCTATCCACGTTTCACAACCAAATATCATTGATAGTAACGAATGCGTTATGCACTAGTTTTTTAAATAACTTATTGAATCACCTGAAGTTTCAACTGTCTGACAAGCCATAGTCAAAAGTAAGATAAGAATTGATTGCAAGACATGTAGGGTACCTACCGGTCAAACAAACGTTCACTATGTTTGCACTAGGTGGCGTCTCTGCATTAACACCGGATAAGGTCCCAGCTGTCTGTCTGTCTCAAGTCTCGCACATACATACCAGACTCATCAAGGAATTTCCAGCATCGAGTGACGTGTTTGACAGATGACAGTAGGTATCTTCTAGAGATTTTGAATTTCCCGCCGTCACTGAACTGTCAGCGTGACAAAATCAATAATGTGGGAAGGTGGTAAAACAGGAGACTTCGACGTGTCAGCCGCGATGCAAACCTACAAGCTGGCGGAGGTGACGTTTTTATTCGACAGATGGCTCTAACGCTGGCTGCATAACAATACAAAAACGTTTGTGTAATTTAAAGTTTCTTCTCGTAACAACAGTCATATGTATGAAAAGAGGGATTCATCATCATCATCATTCTCCCTTTCTCAATCTCACGGTCCCGATCGGATCTTTCGACTTTCCGCCTCTTACAGGATGCTCGAAAAACCAGCAAAAAGAGCAGATGTGCTATGCTTAGCCGGCAACCCCACGGCTAGAAAAGAAAATGAAAAGAGGGATTAGAGTGTTTCAATGAAAATATTGAATTACGATCTATCTTAACCAATTATAGGTATACCTAATATTATCATTTTTACTTGAAACTCTGCGCTGACAGCGCCAAGGCGTCATCATCATGTATAGATGATTCTCAAGTTTTTAAGCAACTGATAGGTGTATGTATTTGAGAGTACCTAGCTGCCTATCTATGATGAAAATGAATCGAAGGTTCCTCAGAGTAAACTCTCTCTCTCTCTCTCTCTCTCTCTCTCTCTCTCTCTCTCTCTCTCTCTCTCTCTCTCTCTCTCTCTCTCTCTCTCTCTCTCTCTCTCTCTCTCTCTCCAATGGCGCTACAGCCCATATCGAGCCTTGGCCTCCCGTAACATTCGCCTCCAACAAGTCCTGTCCTCTGCCGCTGTCCTCCAACTCGCCACCTGGATGATTTCCGCTGCATCCCTTCTCACTTCATCTTCCCACCTAAGCCGAGGTCTGCCGACTCGTCTCCTTCCTCCTGGATGTACACTTAGGATTCTTTTCGGGACGCGTGAATCGGGCATTCGCTGTACGTGTCCAGTCCATCTCAACCTAAGGAGTTTATGTGCGTCGAGATATTTGGGACCTGATATATATTGTACAGCTCTGCATTGGTTCTAATTCGCCATTGATCGCCCTCTCTCACCGATCCACATATTCGACGCAGAACCTTCCTTTCAAAGATGTCCAGCATATCTGCCATTCTCACTGTTAGTGTTAGTGCCTCGCACCCATAGGTCAACACAATACGTATGACTGTTTTGTAAATGATTATTTTTGTTTTCCTGTGGACGCTACGCGATTTGAACACTGGCAGCAAGGAGAAGTAAGTTTTGTTGGCCGCTGTGATTCTCTTTCGAATTTCTGTTTGGTCTTCATTATTCTGAGTGAGACAAGATCCTAAATAGGTGAACTGGCCCCGTAGACAAATTCAAACTGGCGTTCGACTACAAACGAAGATTTCGCCAATGTATAGTGCGAAAAAATTACCTGTCCACTGGAACATGTAAACAATTATTTAAACCAAGCAATGACACTTATAATATAAAAATATAAAAAGTGGACAGCTAATTTTCTTCCTACTCTACATTGTCGAAGAATTCGTTTGAAGTCGATCGCCAACTGTATTTTGTCTAGGCCCACTGTTCTACCACATTGAAGGAGTAATTATCCTTATTGTATTGGACACTGCCTCTTGGTCTGTGCGATGGATTTCTGCTTTGTGTCATCATTTTGGTTTTATCCACATTAATTTGCAGTCCCACATCTCGTGCGGCTGTTTCCAATGGGTCGAAAACCTCTTTAATGGCTGCTATTGATCTGCCAACAATATTGATGTCATCCGCGTATCCCACAATCTGGCTACTTTTATAGCATATATTTGAGCGGGTATCTACCGTGGTTCTTCTTATGACATGTTCAAGTACAATATTGAAGAGAGTAGGAGCCAGTCCATCTCCCTGTTTCAGGCCTTGTGTCACCGGGAACTCTTCTGTCAGCTCTCCGTCTACTTTGACTTGACATCGTGAATTTATCATGGTTGATTTGACAAGTCTTACTAGTTTTGGGGGGATCTGGAATTGCAAAAGTATATCATATAGACATTCCCGGTCTATGCTATCATATGCTTGCTTAAAATCTATAAAAAGTTGGTGTATGTCTATATCGAATTCCCAGCACTTTGCCAAAATCTGTCTTACGGTGAATAACTGATCTGTTGTTGATTTGCCAGTTAGGAATCCTGCCTGATATTCTCCTAGAATGTTTTCCGCGTATCCATCAACTCTTTGTTTTAATATGGATGTGAATGTTTTATATGCCGTGCATAGAAGTGATATATGCCTCTATGATTTTCGCATTTTAATTTATCACCTTTTTTATATATTGGGCATATCACACTTATTTGCCATTCCTCTGGGCCTCAGAGTAAACTACCACCTAATTAGATGTAGTTGTGTGGGTGTAGCCGCTCCGTGGGCAGTAGGTAAGTAGTAATCTACCCCCTTTCTTCCTCTTTCAGAAGGACAACTTCCTCAACCCTGTCCAGGGCCCAAGGATTTAACCTTAAATAACAGGAACCCTTACCTGCCTTGATCCTCTTGATTCATTCACCGAGATTAGGGGGTAAATATAATTTAGGTACACAAGAAATTTATTTTGAGGATTAAATAATTTTGCTGCTCTGGAAAGCTTACACAATACACATATTTAAAAATATCCATATTATGTACCGAATGAGTTATGAAAATGCTCTACAACCTACATAATATTGTTTATTTCTAACCATAATCTATACTTTTCGAGGGTACGGATACCTACATAAATACTCCCTTTAGACCCCACTTAGGGGCATAGGGAGGCAACATAAAATAACGCAATGGAGACATTGCGCTCAATCTTTCGCAACGTTTATGACCTCCTTCAAGGGTAACTACTTCTATTTTCACACCGACAAAGCCATTTAGGGAGGGAAAAAAAAAGCAAAATATGGTTTCTTCTTTGCCGTCTTCCAGTTCGTACGGAGTCAACTCCCCAGTACGCCGTCTCCACCTTTTTCTGACATAGGTAATTTGTCATCTCACTGGTCAGCTAGTCCTCTAAGTCAGGTTAGCAAAGACCCACCAAGGGCTGTGACGCTTAGAGTGAGGATGAGGATGGAATGTGTAAAGTGAGAAAAACTAGTTTATTGGTAAATCTTCATATCCAAGCATGCACAGCTTGCAGAAAGTTATTATTATGTATACACTTATGAGGATCATGAGAAACGGGAAAATGTCAGCAAGAGATGGACTCTTTATATCGCTGATGCCGTTGGTGGAATCGGCAGCCAGCATGGTGGAATGGAAGAAGTCCGAAGAGACCACTGGTAGATTGGCAGACTGATGGGACCTGACGGTTGACTAGTAGACTCCTCACACCAGGAGGTGTTGATGTATAGCAGTACATGGCCTCATATTCCACGCCCAGCAAAACACCAGCTCCACGCAGTACACGTCTCTTGATCCGCACCATCTCCATGGAGTTGCCTCGATAGTATTTTTGGTTTGACTTACAATTTCAAAATTCTAATTTAAACATTTAATAAGCGTTGATATTTTTATGTAACTTCTAAAGTCGTACGCTTTGTCTAAAAACAATATGAAAAAACTACTTTTGGTAGCTTGGTAGGTAGGTACTTGAAATAAATAAAATATGAAGAGGTGAAATTTTAACATGCACAAAATGGTCGAATATGGTCAGCCAGAAAAGGGATATTTTGATATTCCGCAAATCTATTATCCTAGTTATGGCTGGGCGATTTAACGATACTATACTTAACTACTAAAAAATAAATAAAAAATGATCTCTGCTTGGATGAGATAGCGTATCATGGACCCCCATTTTCCATTCATAATCCCTCGATCTTTATTTTCGAACTCATGGTCCTCTTGTAGATTCTTGTAGAGCCCTGAGAGCCGAGATAGACCACTTTGGCCAATATTGGGCTATACTGAAGCGGATTTTTTTTTAAATATTTTTTATTTGTTGAATTGGCTTTAATGAGAAAGGTGCCACAAGAGTGCCGGCTCTGCGCCCAGATAACCAGACTCCAGCGTGCCTGATGTATAAATGTTCCTCTCCAAAGTATCAATCATCTCTTCTCCCGAGTCCTGACAGCAGCCCTCATCCCCCTGTCCCCGCACCCCACCAGCCCTGCTCGACACAGATTCTCACTGCAGGCTTTCCCTATACCTTGTTCACTTCCCACGCCGCATGGTGTCCCAGGGAGTAGGCACCCATCATGACGGCAGCTCTCTTTCCTCCATACCTACTCTCCTACTATTCCTGTCAGCACATCTTGTGACCACACATGATAAGATGAGAAGAATGTTCTTCTCGAGTACATAGTGTCTGCAAATTGCAACATTTCATAGAAGATGGAGTATTGCCGTAAACAGTATCTCTTTACAAAGTGAAACCAAACGTCGTTAACGTAAAGTGATCACACTAAGCCAGCCTTCGAAATAACAGTAGAATAAGACGGTCGTAAGCCCGTAGTGGTTTGTTCCATTTAAAAATCGAACATTAGTAATGAATTGTTAGTCATTAGTTGTTATTTTTTCTGAAACCATTTTGATTTTTTTTCGGAGTCGTATTTTCAGTGCATACTTTCGAAATTGCGACTGAAATCTTTCTTCTATAGGAGTTGACCAATTACACGGGTATTTTATCTATCTATCTTGAAGACACCATCAGAGGCATAGGGAGGAAACAGGACCCCTTCACTGCACACGTTCTTACTTCATTTCAAAGAGCTTCTCTATGCGATGTGTGAATTCCTGCCTGTGACTGATGTGGAAAACTTGTACAGAGCTTCCAATATATCGTGGAGACTTGCCCCCTGAGAGCGTTCCCTGGTACATATTATAATGAAGTACACAATGCCACTCCTACAATGAAGTACACATTGCCTTGCAATGGCTTAATGACTTATTGGACATTGTAGATATTCAGATTGATGTGTGTCTGAAATCGACGAAGATGCTTCCGTTCCAGGGGAAATTCCAACACTCGCTAACAAAAACTAACTTATTGGACCTTCTGAGAACACGAGTGTGGGACGAGGATCCCGGCCATTCTAACTATAGAATTTATTCCACAGTAAACTATTATTGGAGTGATCCACTGCACGTATTAAGTGTGCCTTGAACTATATAGCTTTTGATTAATTGAGGTGTTATTGTAGGTATGTGTTATGTACCTACATATTTTTATGTACCTCTTAAATGTGTGTCCGGTATATACATAAGCTTGTACATATTTTAGTTTATAGTCTAGGACATTATGTGTGAACCTCAAAAATTGGTGTCTATGCGACAATTAATATCCTGTTAGTTTTTTATACCCATCACGCCGTTTCTCGAAGGGGGTAGGCAGAGAGTACGGACTTCCATTCTTTCCTATCCAATCAAATGGTCAGAGTTTGACAAAAAAATATAGCCTAAAACTATAAAAATTGCTTAACACATATTGAGGTATTTGTAGAAGAGCCCTTAAGGTGTTCTATCTCAGGACGTCTGCTTAGTCGTACTTTCTGGGACACCCTGTAGCAAAGTTGCGCTGATTTTAAAAATATTAATTTTACTGTTTATTTATTTTTTAATGATACATTAAATTAATTATTATATTATGTACCTATTGTTCGATTCTAAGAAGTAAATTTTATACAAATTTGAACCACTACGGGCTTATGACAGTCTTATTCTTACTGCTGTTTCGAAGGCTATCTTAGTGTGATATTCAATTTCTTGACATAATTTCTGTAACTGTTCTTTCATAATTACATGAGTTGTTATTTTATAACCTTGCATGGTATAATGTCCAGTAGACACATCAAGGTTGTTATATTGTAATAATGATAATTTAAAAATAATTCCAAAAGGTTAGGAAGGCTGTGAGGCCGCAGGCTCGCGAAAACAATATTTTATGGTAAACACGTCGGTGTTCTGAGAGCGAAAAACACTTTTTATTCCCCCACCTCCTCTTCCCTACCTCCTTTTCTTCCCAAACCCACCCCCAACCCCGTACTGGTCTTGTATAATACAATAGGTACTCACGTCATAAAGATGTTATTATTTCGAATACATTTTATTAAATTAAAACAAATATCGAATTGAATGTGCCTATTTCTGATGGATTTTTTTTTCCGACTAATTACGTAGGACACGTGCTTATTTAATTTAAATTACCCAAAATTTACGATCATGGGGTTTGTAGACATGTTCAACATCGACAGGACTCGAACCCGTATCCATATCTACTACTGTCTGATGTCAACACCTTCGAAAATACGCATTTCCTTTAGTAAGTTAAATATAGTGAATGATGAATGGGATCCATCGGGAGGATTATTCAAGACCAAATTTGAGCAAGTGATAATATCTATTATAGTCCTAGTCTTAAATTCCAAAACGCTTCCTGGATATTATGTTCGCTAATGAAACTTCTGGAAAATCTTTAAGTATTTTTGAACCATGTAAGTACGCGTAGAAGTATAAAAATATTTATTAAAACGTCATCTTTCATGTCAGCGTTATTTCACAGAAATTCAGAATAGGGGTAGGCACCTTCAGTATTGTTGAAAGAGTGAAGGGTGGTATTATCATGTACCTGAGCAGATGAGGTAGGTACCTACCTATGTACGTCGCAGCTATTTTCATTATTTAAAAGAGATCTGCCGACTCTATTCGAAGTAAAAAGTCTAGTAAAAAGACTTCTTTGGGCACGCTCGTATTTTTAATAAAAAAATAAATAAAAAAATTGAATTATATTTTCTGGTAATGAATTAAAAAACAGGATTAGAATGGATTCAAAAGGTGGACAACCTTTGTTAGGAAGCAGTCCATGAAGAAGAAGAAAACATATATGTGAATCTTGAACTTTGAAAATCGTTATTTAGATTTAGCTGTCCCGTGACCCGCACACATATTCAGCATGTGCAGGTAGGTGTACATGTACATACCTAGGTTTTATCTCCAGCTAGTAACAAAAACAACCTCTTTAATTACAAGCAACGACTTGGGAGTTGGTTTTTTAGTTCCTCCAGCGCTCACTTGTGGAGCACCTGGCGGGACGTGGTGCGACGAGGACGGCAGACAGCCTGTCTCCCTCGCGCACGTCTACGGAAAACGTATTTTTCACCCCGTGTACGTGCACCCCTCTCCCCTCACCTTCCCACGGAACGTGTTTCGCCTCAGTTTCCAAGGAAGGCTCGTGGTGGACAGAAAAGTAGTTTCTTAAAAGGCTATTTTGTGAGTTCTTCTAGCAAATATAGCTCATTTGACGTACAATCAATACTTTTTTTAAGACCCCACTTAGGAACATAGGTAGGCATCAAGAACTCTCCACTGCGCTCGATCCTGCGCAGTTGCGTTGACCTCCTCCCACACCGTGTCCAAATCCCTCAGCTCTGCTTCCAAGGAACAAATCGCGGTATGAGAGTCTTCCTCGTCTTCGAGGCCCTGATGGGAGAAAGAGCAGCGCTCTCCTCGGCTGTGGTTGCCTTTCTTGACCTGTTTATTTTGAGGACGACTGGTGGTCCACCTTACGACCCCGAAATAATTTCCTGCCTCTTACAAGATGCTCGAAAAACCAGCAAAACGAGAAGAGGTGCTATTATTAGCTGAAATCCCCACATCAGCGAGCGATTGTTGTACAGGAATTACAAATGACTCATACCTTTTCACAAGTTATGTTGTTATTTTGTTACCAAAGAAAACAAAACTAACACAAATGTAACCTTCTTGGAGGCTGGCTGCACATCCCAGGTAACGCTTTCCCTAAAATAGTAGAGCCCAGACATCTAGAATACCGTGCAACGCCTTTTACGTTGTATTGATTTTACGTGATGTGGAATGTACGTGTACGTCCCTGGGCGCTGCGGGGTGGCGGGGCTGGGGCAGGAGAGGGGGCGTGCCACTCCCAGGATCCTCCCAGGACTCCCCACCACGCCCACAGATCAATGTTTATAATATTATTATTATTTTGACATCCCAAGTCCTGCTGCGAGCAGAGATGCCGGAGTCCAATCTGGGAGACTTCACACTAAAAGAGAGACCATCCTACTGGAAGATAATACTCCGCCTGGACCCTTCTGTACGGAGCCTCCTGCATCCAGGGCTGCTTCCAGCTTCAGGGAAACCTCCCGACCTCTGCCTCCTTCTTCGTTCCTCCTATTATTTTCACAACAAAACATAATAACAATAGCCGATATTATTATTGTTGTAGTTGTGCGATCCCCATTGGCCCCCATAGCCCCCCGGGAGAGGGGGGAGGGTTCCTGTCTTCGGTGTGAGAACAAAGGGAGAGTAAAGGATATTCTAGGATACAAAGGATGCTTCTATTCATATAGTGTGTGAGTAAGACAAACCAAGATACCTGCTGAAGTTCTCAGAAGAAGCCTATTGGCTAGGACACATTTAGTTTCTCTGTAACCTTTTGTATTAAATGGAAAAGTGTCGATTCTAAATTTATCTACTACAATTAATTACAGTTGTATCAACCAATTTTAAAGAACATATTTTACTGAGGAGTGGAAAATTGAAGTGAAAGATATTACTGTACCTGGTTTATGCTCATCTATCTTATTGTGTCTTGCTGTTATCTACATATGAGTCTTTTAGCCTCGTGCCTCCTAATCCTTGAAAGACGGTGTGGAGGCTGTTCGTGGTGGATGTACTCCTGAAGGGAGAGCGACGCTGATGGGCGGGTGCCGCTGTTGAGCGCCGCCTCTCGGAGCGACGCTGCACCTATAACTACACCCTTACGTGACAGATATTATGTCTGAAAATAAAGATAGCCAGCCTCTTATTAAAAATAATAAACTATTGTTTAGGATTGTTTTTATGGAAAGTAAAGGAGCTATAGGAATCAAGCTCTGAAGATATGTCTCTTTCTACAAAGAAAGTTCTCACACATAACCAACTGATATATTAATATGGGTCATCAGAATTGAAGATTTCGATATTTCGTACAAGACACAGTTTATTCAACAAGCTACACTTCGACACCATGTCAGGAAGTGTCCGTAGATTTATTAAACCTAAAAAGATACACCTTACACAACCAAGTACCTATTTCTCTTTCCAGGATTAAACCAGTTTTGCATAATCATTTAAAAAATATCTTTGTATATTGACCGATATAGTAAGCGAAACCGAAGTTCTTGAAAGATTCGGTGGTGACAGACTTTTTTGACGAAATCAAAATCCGAAAAGTGTTTTTGTGGGTCAAGTGATTTAAGGAGAAAATTACCTAAGTACCGTTTTCTCATTTTGATGGTCAAGGGGCGGTAAGCATGAAAGGTCGTAAAGATATTGGCGGTAGACCACTATTTTGGCATCGCGACATAGGAACGTACCTATAGATTCGTGATTGCTTGGAAATGGTAGAAGTTGAAGAACTGTTTCAAGCTGAACAAGGCATCGAATATTTCTCACAAGAGTTCATAATCCTTGTGGTTGGGGAAATCTAGCTCGACGCCTTAAAATGAAGAATACTCTCGCATCAGCCCTCAATTTGTTTTTCATTAATTTGTCTTGAAAATTTAGATATATTCAGGAGATTCGATGTGGTTGATAGTGGCTTAGCAGTCCAGTCGCTGCCCTTCGTTCTGAAGTTCGTAGGTTCAATACCCCTTCTCGACCATCTTCCTCTTTCACGACACAAGGCTTTGTTTAGTGTGAAAGACGTTGAAAGTGTACTTGTATTCACTTAGGGAGAGACCAGATTTTTTTCGTATTAAAAAAAATATCTTCACTTAATAAGTCTAGGGATTTCATTAACCGTTATTTGATTTTTTTGTGAGAAGTAATGAGTAGCTACGTGTGTAGGCTAATGTAACCCGCTCTCTCACGTAGCACGTAGAGGCGCTACGGGGCGGGCCGACGCTCATGAGAGGCCGCCCCGCAGCGCGCGCCGCTCATGAGCGCCCGACTCGGGCTGAACAGGCCTCCCGCCTCCCTCATCAGGCCGCACAGCCTCCACACTACTGCCCAGGATTTGTATTTAGGCCTATACTCAATTTCCGTTCAGACAGCAATACCTAAAGTTTCTTTGGTTTGATCAGACTCTGTGGGAAAGAAATAGAAAGGAGAAATGTAGTATGGAAGTTAGTGTTGTGTCAAAGATGAAAAAAATAATAAAAAAAATATAAAGCTGAAAGAAAAAGTGTAAGAATGATGTGGACCGGACACATCTAGTCCGTCCTCAAGGAAGGCCAGGTCAGAAGGAAAAGGAATAGGAGAGGGTGTATGAGAAATGGTGCACCCAGTGCACGTCCATGACTTCTTTGATTATGGAAAGGAATTGGACGTGGTTGGGACATGTGTTAAGATGCCGAGTAATGTTTGGCCGAAAAGAGCGCTATTCTACCTCCCGTCAGCGTTCCGAAGACGAATAAAACCCTCTCATACCTTGTTTAGTTTTTTCGAAGCAGAGTTGAGAAATTAGAACATGCACATTGCATAGAGTCCAGCGCAGTGGATAGCTCTTGTTGAAGTCGGTCGGCCTCAAGAGTAGTATTGATTTATTGCATGAGGAAAGGTATGTATGTCGATGAAAGAAGCGAAAAAGAGTAATTTTCTAGAGTGATTCTTGAAGTAGTACTCTTGAGTAGCCCTCCCAGGATCCGTAGCCAAGTAGGTATTATATTGCGATTAAAAATGCGACCGTTTTTTTATTTTCAGTTTTTTTTTGAAAAAGAGTGACGCAACACATCAAAAAACTCCTGTGATCAGGATGACAAAACCCTTTGAAAAAAGTATTCATCAACGTACCAGCACACTTCCTTTTGGTTATTTAAATTATAAAAAAAACAGTTGCAAATATTAATTTCGAAATAGCGTGATCGACAATAATAATTTTTGTAACTCTCAAAATTCTATTTTATATATAAAAATGGAGAGCTATTTCCCGATGTCATCGCAACACGCCTAAACGGCTGGACCGATTTCGCTAATTCTTTTTTTGTCATATAAGCTTTTATCAGGAGAATGTCCTTTTAGAAGAAAAAAACTAGAAAAAATGCATGGAAAATTTGAAAATTAAATAAAACTCTACGTAGACAACCTTATTAGTACTTTTTACCTTATAATTTTTATTCCAATTTTGAAATTTTGACAGAAATTGTCAATTGGTACGATTGACAGGATGCGGATGGAATATAGATGGTTTAAAACAGACGCATCGTTGGGAATCACATTGGTCAAAAATGATAATTAATTCATCACCACACAAATTCGAATTCGAAATTCATATTTAGGAACACAGGACAACGTCTGTCGGGAAAGCTTGTCAGAAATAAAAACATCAGAATACAATATTTAATTCAGCACATTGGTTGGTTGGTTTATATGTATAGTGATAGTGTATACAGGTCACGACGCCGGCTTTCGTATTATTTCGTACTGGAGCTCGTGGGTTCGATCCCAGGTGCCGACCATCTTCCTCTTACACGACACAAGCTTTAAGAAGCTTACTGTGAAAGAGTCAAAGGGTGTTAGTGTGTTCACTTTGAGTGAGGCCAGGTTCATTTTTAATGATAAAAAAAAAATGTTGTGATATTGTATGTAAAGTAAATCATGTGACCTAGTGTTATGTACGAATCAGTTTATACAGGGTTACAGGAGAAGTCGTACTGGTTATTAATGGACGTTGTTATTCAGGTCATTTCTGATGGATTTGGGCCTATAATATGGTGTCCGAAACTTAACCGTTATGGAGATAAGATAGTAGGTACCTAAGATAGTAAGCTTAACTGTTATTTGGTCAATGTTTTGTCTATTTAATAGCCAGTGTTACACCTTTTTGAATAGCTAATGAGACGTAGAAGTTTTTAAAATTATTTGCAGAACAAGTTCCATATTTTTTTTAAAAAAGAGTGATTAAATACACTTAGTGAAAATTCTAATCCTAACCGTTGTCGAGCTGTCTTTTTAAGCTGTTAGTAGTAGGTTCAGTTTTTGTTAATCATTTTTATTCATTGACATTTCCTCTCACTAGATAGGTACATAAAAAACTGGACCCAAGGACCTCTAATCCGAAAAAATCGCTAAAAGGGCAAATAAGAAAAGATTTTTTTTCAAAATCTTTAACGTTCAATATCTCCATAACGGTTAAGTTTCGGACACCATATTATGAATCAAATCTGTTAGAAATGATCTAAATAATCACATCTTTTAATATTCCGTACGACTTTTCCTGTAACCCTGTATACATAGACGTACATACCTACTCATCTATATAGTAGCTCACCACCAGATTTTGAAAATAGGTATACATAAAAATTGGGAAGTCGCTCCGAAACTTGGTTTGGCCATCTTGCCTCGTGCTGTTAACTTGACAGATTGACACTAAGCAGCTATGTGCAGTCTTGCCCTTGACACTTCAAGTGGAAAATATGAACCTCGCTGAAGTAATCTTAATGAAGCACCATGGCAATTCGACAGATGCCTCTTTTCCTACTGTCTTAATTTAGTTAATGTAGGATTAATGGGTAAGGTATAAAACAAAAATCCCCCATCCCGATATGTGATCTATGGCGTCATATACAACGGTGTTAGATCTTAAAACCAAGGTCTCCAGCGTTTGCGATGATTTAGGGTACAATGGTCATTGATTCAATGCCAATCAATTAAGCTGATGGACTGTATAATTTTTTTAAGCCATTGAAACTATCATAGGTGCAAACGATTTTAGCGCTTGACACAAAGTTCCTGGTAATGAATTGTCCAGAACATCGGATCAGAAGAAATCCCAGAAGTCATAAGAAATGAAGACCGAGCAGCTATAGATCAGACATTAAGATGGAGTACACTAATTCTTGAGATTCGCCGATGACATTATCCTCATTGGCGTGAGTGCTGGCCGACCCTCTCAAATGCTTGAAGAGCTTCTAAGAAGGTTAAATTTTGTATGAACCTCATAAAACAAGAGTTATGGTACCTACTACCGAAAACATATCCATAAATAACACACCCATTGAGACAGGAGAATTATATCTCGGTCACAAAATTGTTTTGGGTAAAGAAAATCAAACGGCAGAAATAACTCACAGAATAGGCTTGGGAGGGGCAGCCTTTGATAAATGAAGTCACATACTCAAAATTCCGGATCCACATCAATTCAAAGCGGAAGGTTTATGGTGTCTGCGTGTAACTTTATCTCACTTATGGGTTTGAGCCAATTATTACGTTAACAGTAAAAAGTGCATAATAATTGAGGGTTGTTCAGAGAGAAATAGAACGTGCCATGCTGGGGATCAGTCTCAGAGATTGAGTACTGAATGAGGATATTAGAGCCAGAACAGGAGTGCCGAATATTATCGAACGAGTTTCCACACTAAAATGGACGAAGACGAAGCGCCTTATATGTGCAGGTGCCCTAGAAAATCCCAGAGAAATGTCATCATCGATGGAGAGGTTTTGCGGGCGGGGCATGGATGCAGAAGGCGCCAGATAGACCGGAGTGGATAAACATAGAGGAGGCCTACGTTCAGGGATCGAAGGTGCAAAGTTGAGAATAAGAAGAATAGATTGTAGGAAAAAATGAACTATCGCACTTGACATTATGATGTCTGTGGGCCTAGACAAAATCGCATTTGGCGATCGACTACAAACGAACTTTACGCCAATGGGTCAATTTGGTAGACAAAACCACATAATGACAGTTCATTAGAAACGATATTTCGATTTCGCTTCCATGACGTCACGATTTCTTTCGACGCTCGACGACGCCATACATTTTGTACGTTCTTCGTAGACAAACACATTTATTTTGACACTTTGGCGAAATCTTCGACAAATCGCCGCCATCTTTGCGACGATAAGAATTATTTGTAGAAAAATAATATGTTGTTTTTTCAGCATTCGAGACATATTTATTAAATTATTTTAAATTGAAAATATGTAATAATATATAATTTATATTTTATACTTCCATTTATCGACGCTTTATTAAAAAAAATAACGTCAGTTTGTATTTTTTTGGCATTTACTATATACTTAGTAGTTTTAATCCACAACTAGCTGACCCATCGAACTTCATTCTGGCTTATAATCATGAAATGAATTTCAAAGAACTCGTCGTGAATCATCAATAACATATTGTTGGATAAAATCAGGGTTATCAGGTTTTTTTCCCAAAAAATAGCGAACCAATGTTCCCACTTGGTATCTGAAAAGAATGAAAGTTCACCATAAAAAAGTGATTCTCAAGATTTGGTATCTCCAGAAAGATGAAAATTCAGTAAAAAAAGAAAAACGTTATTCCGAAAATTTCGGAAAGGACTGGTTGGAAAATTACTTGGAAAAATATACCGTAAAATTTTCTTCATACCGAACGCCGAACATGGTTCTAAAATATCGAAAAAATTCGGTAAAATGCCGAACACCTGGCAACCCTGATTAAGAGATGAAAGATGTCAACGGTGTACTTATTTATATTCACTTAATTTTAATTTTTATAAATATAACATTCCTGACATAATTTGCACCATTGTCGAGAGTCACCATAGATTTTTATATATAAATACTATCATTTCGCATAGAATTTGTTTATCAGCGAACGCTTTGTTTCCTTGACAATATTAGAAAACGAGTAAATTATTATCGCCACGACGAAATCTTCGAAAACGAAGTACAGTTTCGTAGACAAACAGACTTCGTTATCTACTTTCGAATTTTTCTCTTTGGCGATGCATCGGCAGCGTCAATTCGACACATTACGTCAGACAGCGTCGTTTTTCTGAATGTTTTTTTGATTCTTACGTTGGTACCACTCGCGTTGCCGAGCTACTATTTGTTTGTTTACAAAATTTTGTATGAAATGTCATCTTCATACAAAACAAACGTAGATTCAATATTTTTTTTATAATTGAAGTATAAACTTATCAGTGATTTATATGTAATCTTACAATGAACCATTTTTTCAGAAGTAAGACGGTTAGTGTTTGGATTTTTATTTAAATTGATATTGTTGAAAATTCCGTTCAATATGAAAAATAATTTCGATATGACGAAAACAACCAGAAAAATTATGTATTTTTACAAAAACAATGTCACTACTGCTAAAAAATCGTTAAAAATAAAATGTATTATTTTTTTAGAATTTTTTACGTGGTGCATTAAAATGCTAAATGGAACAATCAATAAAATCGGGACATCCAAAGACAACGGATAAATTGGAATTTATTAAACATTTCCACTTCCAATGTCCGTCAGAATTGAGCCAGATCAAGGTTGTAAGCATTTTCTGTACAATAATATTTTCTTCTTATTTTGCAGATCAGTCAATACCACATCCATGTGCTCTTCTGTGATCATTTTATTTATTTCAAATTCAATATGTACAATATTAGTAAACACAACACAATAATAAAGCTATAGAACATTATCTAATTGTTTTATTTATTTATTGATTCTTTACTGTACATTAATAAGCATAAGAAACAATATATCTGTGCATCCAAGAGGTTTTCGAAGAAGGTCTAGAAGCTTTTCAGATTTTGATAGGGCTAACAACAAGTTTGCGACAGTGGAAAACCGTAGCTTGCAATTATAATAAGGTAGGAATAGAAGGGAATATGAATGGAAAATGGCGCACCTGGATATTTAGCGAAAACAACTATAGACATTTACGCAATTTAATACACACATAGGTATGCTATCAACATCTTTCAAGAAAATAACAGATGTTCTTGTGAAACAAAATAGAGAACAGCATCATAAATGGATAAGTTGTTGCTAGTTCATTTATTAATCATTTTACAACTGTTTTGATTTTCAAGAACATTAATTATTATCTCTTAAGTGTCGCTTTTAAAAGAATTAGTAAAGTGTTCATTGTTCCTCCTAAATGTTCTGTTTGTGAACTTCTATCTTTAGCTCTTTGGAATAGAACAGGGTTCCACCTATAAAGAGTCGATGGACCGTGGCGAAAGCAATCAGACGGCTTCCGTTATTATGTATTACCCCATGACGCCTGGTCCATACTGGGGGTCGTCAGGACCGTCAGTGTTTCGCCTGTCATCTTGAAGGACGCACTCATCAGGCGGTCAGAAACAGGTTCCCAATCAAGAAGGCGAGTGAAGGCATATTTACTTAAAAGTAGAGCGACACCGTGCAGTTCGGTGACCATAGTGCAGCATGACAAAGTTGCCAGCGTCTCTCTGCCCCGCCCTAGGTTGCATGCCTAGCTCAGCCCCAGGATACCCAGTCCATAGTCTCCCACCAACTTGGCAGCAACAAGCTCCCCGGCCGCCCTAAAGTGCGGAGTGCGGATATTCAGGGCTCCGATCATTACGCCCTTGTTCTTTAAACGATCCGGGGTCATTTCTGGGGGAAACGAGCTACCTGAACCCCCCCCCTGGTGGGGTCCAGGCAATGGGGTGGGATTTCTGAACAATGGGGTGTATAATGTATTACCTTTATTTTATTGTAAAACATAAGTAAAATGTTAGTAAATATTTTATTTTATAAAATTTCCTTTCAAAGTGTCGAATTTTTAACAAACGAATTATTTTTCTTCGTTATCTACAAAGATTTCTTATCGTCAAAAAGATGGCGGCGAAGTCGAAAAATTCGACAAATATTGACGAAGAATTCGCCGATCTGTCAAAATTAAATGGGTTTGTCTACGCATTACATATATGATTTCATCATTTATATGGCGTCGGCGCGCGTCGAAAAATATGGGTAGGCATGAGATATCGTTTCTAACGAATTGATTAGTCTATGATTCGTGATAAGTAGGGCCAGGATTAATATGTAAATACATCTTATTATTTTTTCCATATTTCATGGTTAAGTCCATATTTCACAAAAATATCACAACCGTCCATATTTAATGAATTTTTTCACAATCTCACAAGATAAAAACACTAGAAAATCCTTCAACATCGGTAAATGAAAACCTGAAGATTATATTGCTAGTGCGGTGGTACCGAAGACCTAAATCATTTATTTATTTGAATATCCAATAATAATTCCTGACAGGTTCCCATCATTGTTTTTTTTCGAATCCGATCTATACTTTGCCACAACAGTAAGCAGCGACAGTCATCGCCTTGTCGTTTGCCAGGACAAAGTATTGCAGGCAACAACTTCCCCCATCAATGGGCCCATTATTGAATGATCTAAGATGCCGCGTAGAATTCCGATCTAATATTTATATTCTTCTATCAACCGACAATATACAATCCTTCTTAAAATTTTATTATCATGCATTAAAGCCAATATTAAAATAAATAGTTATGCATCTTATTCTATATGTATTTTTCTAAATCTAACTTTAATAAAATATAAACACAGCAATTACTATAAACAAAGATATTGATATTATTTGTCATAATTAATATACAAGAGATCATGGCATGAACACCCTATTTTTTAGGAGTAATAGGCTAAATTAAAGAAGAAGAAGAAGAATATAATGACATATCGACCATAGATCAACGACAATAAATGAAATGGCTGCCAACGTAACAATTAAAAATCATAGAAAAAAACGACGCTGTCTGACGTCATGTGTCGAATCGACGCTTTGCGTCTTATCGCCACGGCGATATAGAAACGAAGTGTGTTTGTCTACGAAACCGTTCTTCGTTATCGAAGAATTCGCCTTGTCGATTCGAATTAACGATTCGCTTTCTAATGTGTTTTGTCTAGGCCCACTGTCTGTAACAACGCTTCAAAAGGCTTAGGACAGTGACATAATCATAAGCATAGCATCATGGTGGAATATTACAACGAAAAGGATGTGGACAAGGCTTAGAGATGTGTTAAGAATACTGAATCACGCTGAATTCTTGAATGCTGTTTTTTTCTCATCTCAGTTTTTGAAGATCCTCACTAAAATAGGTACCTACGATGTACGCACACATGCTGTGAACCTTTTGAAACATAATATTTTAGGGAAGTTTTTACGAAATTTGGAATAATATGACGTAATAATTTTTCTGAATATTTTCAAAACTGATTTGAAAATTAACTTTTTATTAAGAGTTTTTTGTACTTTGATGGGTCATAACTTTTTTAACGACACTACATTATGGAATTAATCTAGTCGTCGGCCCATATTGCGAGTGCGAGCTGGATCTGGAGAACTTGGACCATGTGTTCTTTCAGAGACAGATACGAACTGTAAAATACAATGAATATTCAACTCCCTTTCAATATGACCCATCTCTTGTCCACCCTTCGAATAGCATATACAATCATATTTTGGTGTATATAGAGAACTATATGGTTTTGTTATAGATAGCTAATTTTTTATTTAGGAATTATTTTTTTCTTTCTCTAACTATGTAGGTACATTTTCCGTCTGTGAGTAAGTCTCACTTTGCTGCCAGTTGGCACAAATCGTATACATTTGAGATAGAGACAAAAATTGGTTCTGGAATCTGATTGATTAAAAAATAAACAACTTATAGATGTCAACAGGTAATATTTGGGAATACCCCAAAAATTATTTAATTAAAAAAATGGGATTATCTTATATAAATGAAATTTTGAGTAGCCACAATATGTATCTTCCAAATGATCTCCTCTATCTGCCATACCAGTTTTTGTCTAACGTTCTATGAAACAACCTGTCTATAGATTATACTAGCTTTCCCGACAGACGTTGTCCTGTAGTTCTTACTGTAAATATTGATTTAAAATATGTGATTAATACATAAATACGTAAAATTATTTCTAAAAGCTCGAAAGAAATTATTTCAATAATATTCGTACCGATGTCGATGCCGCGATGTTTTGAAACTCAATGGTTGTCAGGTCAATATTTTTTTTTTATTTGATATACTGTTATCCGGAGCGGGGAAGAATCCAATCCAATAAATCAAACATCGAAAGAAATCTGTTCAGCCGATCTCGAGTTATAAGTGTTCGCACTAACCCGACTTTAATTTATATTAGAGATAAGTATTTTAATAATAATATACGGTCAATTGTGCTTCGACACAGGTACAAGCCTAGTAAGGCAATATTTAAGGTAAGGATTTCGTTTGTTGTCTCTCATTATATAATGAAAACATCAGGAAGGAATGTGGTATGGAAGTAAGTGTTGTGACAAAGATGAAAGTTTATAAGTTGAGATGGTTTGGGCATGTGGAAAGAATGGATGCAAACAGAATGATAAAGAGAATTCATAAGGCTGAAAGGAAAGGTGTAAGAAAGCGTGGCCGACCCAGAATGACGTGGATCGAACATATCGATTCCGTTACAAGGAAGGCCAGGTAAGAAGTACGCAAAATAGGAGAGGTTGTATGAGAAATGTTATGTCGGTGGAAGAAGCGAAAGATGTGTGCTTGGATAGTTTTCTATGTGTAGATCCGTTTTCTCTGGCTAGCCCTTACGGGACACAACGTGATGGGTAAAAAAAAATGCGGAGGTCCAACACTTCTACCATTAGGTATGGAGAGGAGATGGAATTGGCTAGGCCATCTTTTAAGGATACGGAATGATAGTTGGCCGAGGAGAGTGCTGCTCTTCCTCCCATCAGGGGGAGAATCGTAATTCATGTTGTCATTGAAAACGTTACGCGGCATAGGAAACACTCCACACAAGTGTAGCTAAACCTATCAATGAGAGACTGCATCAACTTGCCATAAGGAAACACTCCACACAAGTGTAGCTAAACCTATCAATGAGAGACTGCATCAACTTGCCATAAGGAAACACTCCACACAAGTGTAGCTAAACCTATCAATGAGAGACTGCATCAACTTGCCATAAGGAAACACTCCACACAAGTGTAGCTAAAGCTATCAATGAGAGACTGCATCAACTTGCCATAAGGAAACACTCCACACAAGTGTAGCTAAAGCTATCAATGAGAGACTGCATCAACTTGCCATAAGGAAACACTCCACACAAGTGTAGCTAAAGCTATCAATGAGAGACTGCATCAACTTGCCATAAGGAATAACTTCAAATATGTAATATACAGTATCCAACTAAATAGTTGTGGGTAGCTTATGACTCATATGGTCTAAACTGATTGATGTTGGCCATTTCGTTTTATCACATTTCTGAAAAATAATGCATTTAAATTGTCTTGACATATTGCATTTCATAAATTAGGCAACTTTAGTTGAAAATAAATATATTTAATTACATTTACAAATTACATAATTTAAAGCGATTTTGATGAGTATTTGTTATTTCCTAATACAATTTAGTATGTGGGATATTCACGTCGCTTGTGTTTGTGGCTTGTGGGTTGGCGCGGGACGTTGAAGTTTCCCGCTTATAAGTGACGCCGCACCCCTTTTCAGCGTCGGTCCATCCCTCCTTCATATTGTGTTGTGTATCAGGTGTGTACTATGATCAACTGATAGTACCCTGAGGTCATAAGCTCCTAGTCGAGTGTTTGTTTTATTTCGGAACTTTTATATATGGAGTTTTTTTACTCGTTTGAAATAATAAATAAATAAATACGATCCTACTCGCAATGGGCTATTCATACTTTCAACTCATCTGGGGAGTCTAGATGAAAATGGTAGGGCTATAGAGGTTGCATACCCACAGTCCAGTGATGCAGTCAATGTGGTAAAGTGTTTGTTGTAAGACTGTTTTCAGACCCAGTCCCAGTGGTCTTACGAATCAACAGCCCCCTTCTTTCTGTGGCAACTTCTTCCAGCCCTAACGTGGGCGTGATGAGCGTCCTCCGCGTCGCTCATGTCCTCCAGCGTACAGCCTCCGGAGATGCCGCACCAGAGGTGTGTACAGAAACAATAATAATAATAAAGCCCTCCCTGTGAGGATGGCAGGGGGCTCCTTCTTCTCCGGAGGAGCGCTGGTGTACACAGCAGCTAATGGGCCCGTGTATCTGCATCCAGCCGGGGGGTGGTGGGGGGCTGTTATTATTGTAGCGGAGAGAATGAGAAATAAAACAGGGAGACGTGGCACAGCAACATCCACGGCCCGCGGGGCGGTGAGGCGGCGCTCTCAGCTGCACAACCAACGACCCGCGTGCCGTCGTAAGAGTTTCGAAAAATTTTCATACTAAAATGATCGAATGATTAGATCGTTAGATTTAAGAACACTATTGGCACGCTAATAAGCGGTTATTTGCGTGCAATTAGCTTTCGATAAAACTCGTACTAGCCCCACTGTTTTTATAACAGTAGAGTTGGATATTGTAACGTATGAGCAGGCCGTGTTCTGCAGCATCATGGTGGCCCTGACGGAACAGTTGTTAGGTCCAGACCATTATCATCTTCAGTGTGAAGACGCTTGACGGGTGTAAGTTGCCCCTCTGAAGCTTGTCCATCCCTCTCTGGCTGCCATGCTGCCCCAGAGCCCAACGGTCTGCGACAACGCCTCCAGCCATCGTAGCTTTAGAATCTACTGGAATTGAAGATGCAGAAGGGAAAGTGGGGAGTGTTGAGCACTCCTGCAGATGCTGCGAGTGTTGTACTGGCGGGCGCCCGCTCCCATACCCGCGCTACCAGCCCCCTGGCTCGGGCGCAGATCCTCAGTGCGCGCGCCTCGGCCGTCTCCCTCTAGCGCAGCGCCCCGTCCCTGTCACCGCGCGCACACCGCCATCTCCCGGCCATTATGTTTATATTATTTGTATTCCAGCTGTGTATCATGTAAACTAAAGTACCGCCATTGCTTCGTGTTGGTTAAATATTGCTTGCTTATTTCTGCAATGTTGTTTTGCTTTGGCTCGCAACACGGCCGGTGTTTTGCTCGCGTCCCGCCGCCTCTGCAGCTCGCGCTCCTCAACTCAACTCTCCGTGCGACAACCATCTCTTTTATTGCTTCTTTTATTTAGACAACATGTTTATTTGTTTGTTTGTTTATTTATTTATTTTTTGTTGATTTAATACTCCAACGTTGAAGTAATGTGGCTGAGGCCGCGCGACGCTCATAAGCTCCTCGGGGCCTCCGCCTTATTTATGTTGTGAATTTATATTTTACTGTTGTTGTTAATAATTATTGACGTCTGAGTAATAAATAAACAAGAACAATAAATAAACATAAACAACTGCCATAAATAACCGCCCGAACAACCGGAAGAGACAACTTTCCAGGAGTTTCCCGTCCCACCGCGGTGTTTCGCTGATTTTCCCCGTTTTTTCGAAGTTTCGTCTTCCCGCCAAGTGACGCTCATGAGCGCGCAGCCTCGCCGCTGCACTAACTCGTCCTGCCCAGAGATTTCCACGAATGACTCAATTTGTAAGTAGAATTTCCAATATTTTCTCATGTTGATTTGCACCCGATAATATCCCTTATGGTTTAACAGAAACGTGTTCCTTCAAAATTCTATAAGCTTGTTGACATACGGTGTACGAAGTCAATTCTTGCTTTAAAAGTGCTGTGAACTGAATAGATAGAAAAATAACTTATTCAGAAGTTACTCTTACAATTTTTTTGTTTCAGAGGTCTTCACAATTTTTAGCAATCATATATGTAGTAAAAATAGCTTATTTAAAATGAGTTTAAGGTAAAACAGTTACACTTTCTCAAATATAACAAAATTTAGTATCGTGTTAAAGTCTACGTGAGTTAAACAAAAGCCCTTGAGATTCCATTGAAGTTTTTGAAAGTGCCACTGTATTAATCAAATTAATTTATAGTTCTAAAGTAACATTTAAAACGGAAAATTATTGAAACAAATTTTCTTGATTGAGATATTTGTTCTTTTTATGTAAAATGGGTCATTCCACTGAATCTTCTTCATTGATGAATCCACATCGAAACCTCAAAATGAGCCACATACCTATGAGCTACATTCCCTGTATAGGAATATCTTTGATGGACTAGCAACCTGAGAAAAATATCAAAGCCTTTAAATAAGATAGTTTTTAGGGGTTCTCAGTAAATCTATGCTTCCTCCCCTCCCCCAAAACGTTGCATACCATGTTTGTAAGTTGACCATACGATAGTAACAGGGAATCCCTATATACTTTTTTGGTTTTACATTGGCTTAACCCCGATTAAATATAATTTTAACATAAAATAAATTGAATGTTATAGATGTAAGTTTCCATAGGTGATGTTAAAATACAGTTCAATTATAATTTTCTAAAATCAATAATGAGTTTTTTTTTCGATAAACTTTGAAGCAACATAATATTATGCTTTTAGAATGATCTGTTGAATAATGCAAGTGGCTGCAAGATCAGATATTCTTTCTTAGCTGGTGGGTGCTAAAATTATTGTCTAAATATTACAGTCTCTACACTCCTCCTCTGCGCTGTAAAGGGGATGTCTGGTGAAAATTTCACTTATAATATCCTAAATTTCTGGCTATTAACGTGGATATAGAATTTCGCATTGATTAGGCATATTATTTGCGTAGAATATGTACTTAACAACTAATCACTCTAACAATTCATTACGGATGTTCGATTTTTAAATGGAACAAACCACTACGGGCTTACGACCGTCTTCTACTGTTATTTCGAAGGCTGGCTTAGTGTGATCACTTTACGTTAACAACGTTCGCCATTAGGTGGTAATGTTTAAGTCTTCGAAACTCCTAATCATGAATATTCTCGACATGTTCAAATGTCGTTCATATTTGCGTAGGTTGAAAGGAATCCCTTCCTTCCTTCATCCCGCTGCTGGGTCTGTTCCACACACATTCTTTCTTCAATTTGTTACTCCTTTGGCATTCAGGTTTACCCGTCTGAATATCTCTTAAGGGCTTTTTCAACAAGTCATTCCTTTGGTTAGGCTATTTTAGGTGACTCGTGGCCTAAACTTTTTAACCAGCTTGTCGGTCACATCTTTCCAACGACTTCTTTTTGTCCTCTTGTCTTGTTATTAGTAAATAAATATTAATGAAGCTCATATATTCGAATTTTAAAAGTATCACACTCTCAAATTAAATTTATAAACAGAAAGAACAATTTCTAAGGAAAACTCCTAATGAAAATTACAGGTTATGTTGTTTTCAATTTTGAAGACAATCAATCTATCACATCTTTTTGTAACAATTCAGAAGAAGAGTCAACATTGCAGATATTTAAAAAAGTTCACAATCAGCTTCTTAAGTTGATTTCAAAGACTATTTGTACTTTAACTTGATATTCCCGATCATCTTGGTGTACAACGTGCGTTTGAGGTGGTCTACTAGCCTCACTCTCTCGTAGCTTTGAGATTAAAATGAATAAGGCCAATAATTATAAACTGTACTGTAGAGAGGTGCTTTTTCAATATCAGCCTGACCATTCTTTGAGTGGTGACCAGGCACACGTAAACCCGAAAATGTCAAAAATTATCTTGTTTGTCCTGTTTAGGATGGTCATGGTGCCCCTTCCCAGGCGTTTTTGGCTTTGAAATCTCCAACTAATCTAAAAGGAGTGAGTCGTATATCTGTATGACCAATTGGAAAAACGCTCGGAACTACTAGTACTATAAATGCAGGGCTGCGCAGTTGGTAAATGTAACTGATCTGCGCATTACATCTAAAAAGATCCCTTTAGTGATGAAACTCATTTTGTTTTTGGTTCTATCACTTACGTACATTAAGAGCTGATGTAATACTTACTTATTGCCAGAATCGCTGATCCGAAAAGTCAAATAGCTCTACATATATTATTATGTTGTAGATGTTTCCTCTGCCTACTCTTACTATGCAGTGAATCACTTTCTTGGGTTTTGAGACGCTTTGACTCAAATATTCTTCACCAGTTCTTTCTCTAACAGACTCTCCATCTTGATCTATGACTGTCTGCACTTTACTTTTGACACTCTGCTACAATGCCATCCAACCATCGTAGCGTTGATCTTCCAACACTTCTACCGACTACATAGATCATTATACAACACGCTTTTTGGGAGCTCCAGACCCTCCTTAAGGACGAATGACCCAGTTTAATAATCATAATGAGACCTTTTTTTTTTATATGAGGGGGAAATCCTCATGGACACCCTTATGGTAGTGCCGGACTCCTACCGGCTAAAACCCCCTCCTTCACTGCTACCACGTTCCTGCCTTTAAGGCCTACCGTGGTCACAGACTGTCTTTAATTAAATTATTGATCTTGCTGAATGAACCTGACTACGCTGATATCCCGGTAGAGATCATAGAGCTCCGTGTTGTATCTCTTATGCCGCGATAGGTCCGTATGTTTACGTGAGATTTTCTTTTAAACGTCGTCAATTCTAAGTGTTTTCAAACTAGAGATTCTATCAGATTCTTGCCAATTTAGATAGCAGGCGCCACTTTAGATACCACTATTACCGTATCCCCTATTTCTGTAGTGAATGTGTGGGTGTGTGACGGGTGACACGGGGACAAGAGCCAGAGATGTTCTTTAACAATAATACAGCGGCTGTTGACAAAACATCGCCGTTATTTACTCAGCTTCGGGATTTCTCTCTTACAGATCACCAGCGCCCCTTCAAGGCTGCTCCTGACATCAGTTACTGCAGCTATCCGTATCTTGTGTGGTAACCAGCGAGGTGGCATCTACCTATTGCATTTTCACTCCTTTGTCTCATTTTTTACACGCAGTCAACGTTTTATCTTTTTCTAGATTTCTTGGAGAGAATAAAAAATTGCATGTTAGATTTTCAGTCTGCGCAAATTTTAATTTGTTTCTTTTTTTTATGTCGATATTTTTCAGATGTCACTGTCGAAATTCAAAAATGCAGTTTCTGGTTATCTTACAGGGTTCTGGTCAATTTGCTACCTTAATACGAAGAATCTAGTATTTGATCCTTATTGATATTCGCTCTTATCTTCGATTTAATATTATACGACCCCCCCCCCCCCCCCATTTTTATTCTTTTTCTCTCTCTCGCATATTTAGAAGCGAGACTATCAATTAAAATCAAAATGCGTTGGTTTTTCTTTGTTCAGTTACGTTAGGTTAAAATAAAAGCGTTGACGATATATTTTCTGTATAAAAATTTGCAAACTTCAGTGGTTTATAAAAATAAATAAGTTATATATTCATATTGAAGACGACATTCATACTGAAGGTTGTGGATTCGATCTCCGGTGACCCTTTTTCTTTTCCCACGGAACAGGCTTTGTTTAGAGTGAACGATCTGAAGATTGGTTGAGTACAGATTAAATTTTCGAAAAAAAATAATTCGAAGTGATTGGGATGCTTCATTTTGGAGGTTTGGTGTATGGGACCCGGTTTATTCTTGCAGATGAGCCTCTGTACCGCACAAGAGACAAACGTCTTGCCAGTTACGTAATCCTTAAATCATCCGAGTTTTAGTTATGTGTGCGTGCGTGTGTGTGTGTGTGTATGAGAGATAACAGACTAATTATTTGTACGAGTGCGTTGATAGCGGGGCACTTCAAAACTGAACCACGAGATTTAATCAAATCTTTGTGTGAAATAACCATCCGTATGTATGTGCAGATTCTTTGCCGTCGAACTCCTCCTTCAAAACTGGACGGATCTTAAAGAGAATCTCACTGGTTATTCGAGGATGGGTTTGAAGCGAAATCAAATGTAATCACAGCAAAGAAATGCAAAAAACAATGTGTAATATTTTCAATTATTTCATATCGTGGCAGTATAAAAAAATACAATGTTTACAAGCAAGGTTTTGTTTGAATATAAGGGTACCTATATATTATCAGGAGGTTTTTGGGTTATTAACAAATAAAGCCATCGCATAATAATGGCTGGAGACCGGGAGGGATGGAGGGAGTTGGTGAGAATGGATGGAAGAGGTACTAAAAGATGTCCTTACCGGGTCTAAACACGCGATATCACAAGACAACGTCTGTCAGAAAAGCCAGTTTTTCTATAGAAATTCAAGTTGTTATGCATGAGTCAATGTATAGATAGATCAATTAATGATTCACAAGATGTAGGTACTATAACTTATAGATTACTTTCTCATTTTTTTGAAAATAAATCCGTCAAAAAAACGAATAAAATGACAGCTACAGCAATGCGTAACACCCGGGTAATGGGTATAGATACTTCAATTTATTATTGTTTCTTCCTCTCTTCTTTCCTTCTAAGAGAGAGAGAGAGACGGCAACACTGTGAGTTAAAGTGACTCCTGGATAACCGGAGGTATGAATGTCAGTTAAAGTCGTTGACAACATTTTACTAAATATGACTTACGAATGTTTATAATTCCGAAAAACGATTAGATGTATCAATTTTTGCATCAGTTTATGGTAACTTAAACTAAAGTATTCATATGTTCTTGGCCCTTAGTCATAACTGGGAAATGTGCCATCATCTAGCTAGAGCCTTGGAGATGAGGGGGACTCTATCGGTCTTTGGGTCACCATGAGCCTCTCTTTTGTAAGCAATTTGGGCACTGTGGGGTGACCCAATAGCGCCAGCAGATGAGTCGAGAAGGTTTGGGCTGGCTGTACGTACATACATAATATACCTACACACGTATGTAGTAATAAGACTGTCTTGCGGCTGGGAGTGTTGGTGTGTTTGTATAAATACGAATAAACAAATAATGAGAATAAAAGATAAACAAAAAAATGTTTATGTAAATAAGGCCGCGAGCACAATCACGCGGCCAGACACACTGCCCCAACTCGAACGGACACAACTCCACTTGGTCGACGATGACACCTTCTGAATCTTTCACTGGCTCTAAAATATACGCATCTAATGAGTCAATAAACATGGTATTTAACCAACAGTTTGATAGAGTAGTAGGATTCCATTGTGGATTATTCAAAAGCTTTTGACACTATTGATCATAAAGTTCAAGAGCGATTAACCGCTTTCCGCATGGAGTGCCAAATAACTGACTAACCGATGCTCGTCTTCTTGTTTTCCATCTTCAAAAAATATGACATCCTCTTTAAATTTAAAAATTTAAAATTTAAAAATTTAAAATTTAAAAATTTAAAATTTAAACTAAAATTAAAAATTAAAATTTCAGTATGAATAATGAGGATCGTATCATTTTAAAATTGATTAAACTCTTTAAAGAAGTATTCGAGAAAATGAAAAATTTGGTATCAAACATTACTACAATAATTATAATTGATTGCAAGGTTAAGTGATGATTAAAATCGAACGTAAAGTCTGTCTAAGAAAATAAAATAAATACACAACTGAATTATTTTGTAGATTTGACACATTTCTCTGAAGGCAATACTAAAATATTCATAATCTTTGCGACTTGATCTACACAATCTTTATCTTCTTTTACGTTTCTTGTCTTGAAAAAATGAAAAGATTGAATGCGTTTTTGAACATAAATTTATTTGGTATGAATCTCTTTGGAAAATTCCTATAGTTTTTTGTTAAATAATATTCTTATTAAATATGAACAATGAACAAATTATATTATCTAACGTTGTATGCATCCAGCACAAAAATCGACGCTCAAAAAAGTTTAGGGATCTCTGCTCTAAAAAAATGAACATTCGACGAATGTTATTATTATTAAATCACTGAATGAATGCCGAACACGGCAAAATGATTTTTATCATAGTTTAGATTTTTTATTATTAAAAAAGAGATAAGTAGGTACCTACTTAAATTAAATTTCAAAAATTTATTTTTCGTTGTATGTAACTCTCTTTTACAAAATATACCTATATGTATCTAAGTAACAAAACAACGTTGTAAAAGTTGGGTCGATTGGCCCAGTGGCTAGCCTCTCTGCCTGCGAGACGGTTAGGGATGCGGGTTCGAGTCCCGCGGGTGACATGGGAAACATGTTGAACATGTGACAGTTTCCCGATTTGGAATTTCGACGAATTTGAACACCTAAATGTCGTAAACGTAAAGTGATTACACTGAACTAATATTTAAAAAAAAAATCTTTTGAAAACGAACGATACTTATTGATGTAATCATTTGATCGAAATCTAAAAGATATTGCAATTTTTTTTATTCGTAACATAAACATTAAAGGTATGCACATTGCCCACGTTGTGGAATTGTTAACAATATAAACCTTTTTTTACAAAATATTTCTTATATTGTGCACATAAATCGTTTTTACAAAACTTAAAATCTACCTCTAAATGACGTCCAAAAAAGTAGACACAAATTTAATACAGGTAGTATTATGAAGTTGAGAAAAAAACACTATATTTCGAAGCTACCTTTAAAAACAATCCATGAGAGATTATGTGACGAGCCCATGATTTATTGATCAACGTGATGAGCGGCGCCGCGGACGCTCATGAGTTGGCGGAGCCAGTGCTCTTCAAGGTCTCCTGTCCATCATGAGCACGAACAGTTCTTGGTGACCAGCGTGAACCCTGAACGCCAGAACACTGTCCTTGTGTAAAATGTTTCGCATTTGTTGGATGTTTACACTAAACATTAAATAATAATGTTGTTTTAATTGTGTCGTTGTGTGAAGTAATAACACTGAGTTATAGGTATTCTGCCAGCACCAACAATGTTTATTCCATCAAATAATAAAAAACAATATCGGCACAGGCTGGCATCAAATGGTTCCAGGCAGATTGTCTCCACGCCCGGGCCTTAGGCAACCTCTGAGACTAAAAAGTCTGCTTGGAATATACTTTTGCCTTCTACCTTTTAATTTACACTAAAGCTTTCTTCGCACACACGGTCGAGTAATTTAGAAGCTAAATTACTCTCTAGTGACCAAAAATCGTTCACATTATACTATACCCCGGTGTCTAGTGACTAGTGAGGGATTCGATTCCCAATCGGGTCAGAACTTTTATTTAACTAGGTATTTGATGTTATAGAATTACTCTTGTTAACTCCCTATATGCTCCTAATTGGGGTTTAAATTAAACATCAAAAAAGAAAATACAATAATTGAAAAAGGGATGTTTTCCAAAAACAAATCACTTACCTAAGCGAGGATAACGCTCCATGGGTACATGCTATGCATGCATGAAATGACAAGAACGTTAATGTGTGTTTTTCTTTTGAAGTTTCTTCTCGGGGTTGGAATCCTGCCTAAGATTGAACGGGATCAGTTGACTGGTAGAGAATGCGTCAAGAATGAAGTTCTGATGCCTTCTGTGCTGACTCCTATTTATAGAAGAGTGTTATTTATTTATATTTGTGAGAAGGTTTTTTTAGCCCACAACATAATATAGTTTATTAAAATAGGTACAATATTTTGCTAAACCAGTGCCATCTGGTGAGAGACGATGCTTGCCCTCTAAATATATAACAAACTGCCGACTTATCTACTCGACTAATTTTTGGGTGCTCAGACACGTTTATTTTCTTAATTTATGGCTACACTTTCAGTCAAGCCTCTTTCACGCCAATTTTCAGTCCCTCTTTCTGTTGATTTGTAGAAACACGTTATTACTATTTTCTTCTGTAAGAGTATCGACTTAGTAGTTAATCCTGGTCAACTTTGTGTATGATAATGTTTGGGTTCTGTTTTATACTGCACCACTTAGAACGCCAGCGACTTTCACGCGTAACTGCGCCCCCTCCATTGTGCATTGACCAAACTGTATCTATAATACAATGATGTATATCTAGCATCACCTCACATCCTGTAGCTATCTATTATACTCCCTTCGTGACCCCACTTAGGGCCATAGGGAGACAACAAGAGAGCTCTCAATTTCGTTCGACACAAAGTCGAGGAACACCTTCCCTCACCGTGCATGTTACATTCTTTCCAAGCTAATCTGAAGGATTTTGACTTAGTGTTTGAGGAGTTTTTTGACACTGCATCGTATTTTAATCTATAATATAAAAGAGAGTCGGGTTTGTGCGAACACTTATAACTCGAGATCGGCTGAACAGATTCTTCCGATGTTTCTATATTGGATTCTTCCCCGCTCCGGATAACAGAATAACTATTAAAAAAAGTTGAAAATGCATAAAAAATAATACAAAATTAAATTTAGTATAGAACGGTTTTTCTGCGACACCAAACATTCTATAACAAAATCATTGTTTACCTCAGCATTGACATATTGGTTCTTACGCAGATTTTTGATGGATATTTTAGAGATATTAGGTTTCAGAAATATATTTTTTTAAATTTCAAACATTATTATTTTAAACGTATTATTTTTAAGTTCTTTGGTGCATTCTGGTTAGTGGAAATGATCAAAATTTCCGAGAAAATTACGATATTTCGGAGAAAAAAATCCAAACTGTGACTTTATAGCAAACATATTGAGGTTTTCTTTAGCTTTTTTATTGATGCTTCTGCTTTAGTTTTGGAAATTTCGTACTGCTTTAATTCCTCCCCGGATTTCGGACAGTGACCTATCTTTACAGACATGTTGGAAAAATTCCGGACGTATGTCAACATTGTCAACCCCATCTTGGTCTTGTCTCTACACGTTTCTGTTAACCTATTTCTTACAAAACTGTTGTATTCGTCTGAAAAGACCGCATGAATTGCAGCATCTCTTCACTGCGTACCTGATACGCTCCCACAACGGCGCTCATGAGCAGGAACAATCAGAACACCGCCCCCATTCTTGTTAAAAAACACAGCAATAAAATTGTATTTCACTGTTTCAGTAAAGTTTTTTTTCTCGACACTTTATCAAACGAATATATCGATGAATTTGCAAAAATTTTCGGGAAAATTACTTCTTTGTCTTTTATAAGGGCACTTAAGTTTTTTCGAACTGAAAAATTCACACTTAGTGTTTTTATTTGAATTAAGTATGAAAAAATTAAGTTTAAATTAAAGATAAAAAAAATTTTATTCATTTTCAACCATTTTTTTTCTTTTGTTCTCTCATTTAGTTTGATTAAGTGTCGAGATAGAAATCCTATATAATTGCTTGACATAACGATCGGGATCGTTTTATTTTTAATTTCGTCTTCCTGAAAAGTTTTACGTCCAGTGAAACTACGTGCTAAAATTTCTTTTATTCGCAGAATCCTAGATGTTTATAGTTAACTGAGAAATAATTATTGCGGCATGACTTCAGAAAGCAAATGTTGCGTTAGGGTTAATAAACCCGTCGCGTGATTGTATTCTTAAAGCGCAAGTCGAATCAGTGAGTGATTAGTGCGAGTGGTTAGTGAGCAGAAGACAAGACAGCTCGAGGGGCAGCAGTGAGAGACAGGACAGGGACACCATTACCGTGCTCCGGGACATGCTGTACGCCATCAGACAGGTGAGTCCTCATCTTTCCTAACGCATTTTCTCCACAGCAACCGCACGGAGGTGCAGGACTTCATCGTCCTGAGACGAGTCTCGGCGCGGGCAACACAATAGAAATGCCTGAAATATCTGGTTCTCGGAACAATAACAGAGCGCGGCCCGACTAAAACACAATGCTATTTGGGATTCCTCGCCAGCGGATAGAATTCAAAACAAATCGGTGGTTGAGCGACGCACGCTGGCTCTTATGAGAGATCATCTGACCGGCGCGGCGACGCCTCACTCTGATCTAACCGTGCACTCGAACATTGATTTGCTTTCATTCACTCCATACTTTGAATTCATTCCACTCATGACCAGTTATAATTTGATGCACTGTTCTAGCACTTGCTGACAAGTAGCTCACTGTAAAAGAGTCAAAGAGTGGATTTGTGTTCACTTTGAGTGAGCAAAAATGACAATTATAACAAATTGTTACTTCTTTTTAGTGTGGTTTATTTTTTGTTTTTGTGATTTTTCACTTTAGGTGAACCATAAGTTGTGCCTAATTATGTTTATACTTCGACGACTTCAAGTGCTCGAATGAATTTTAGGGACGAGAATAAATAAATAAAAATAAATGCATTCATCAAAATATGATGAGGCCATCCTTAAGGAAGAAGCAAAAGAAATAGGAGAGGTTGTATGTGGAAGAAATGAAAGAAGTAATACATATTTCACGTTATCATTGAATCAATACTGTTCTATTAATTTTTAAGTGGTATTTTTTTTTGAAATTTGGACAAACATGGGCTTGCGACACTCCTCAATTATTATTTTATCAGCATTGCACTTGTTTTCGAGTTATTTGGCCATAAAAAATTGTGACGAAGATAAAAATCAATAAGTTGAGATGGTTTGGGTATGTGGAAAGCATGGATGCAAACAGAATGACAAAGAGAAAGAAAGCGTGGCCGACCGAGATTGACGTGGATCAAACACATCGATTCCGTCTGTAAGGAAGGCCAGGTCAGAAATAAGAGAAATAGGATAGTCTGTATAAAAAATGGTATCCCAATGGAAGAGCAAAAGAAGCGTGTTGGCATAGAAAAGAATGAAGGTCCGTTCTCTTCTTTGCTTCCCCAATAATGGTTTAATGAATGTATTTTCTTAATCGTAAAAGCCGTCACATTTATAGAAATCATGCAGAGAACGTCCTAATACAGGAGAGATGGATCTCCGGTGTAACACTGCTTAGAGAGTGAATGAGATGAGGCAATAAACTAGCTAAGGATCAACTGCGGACTCTGGCAATCACACTAAAGAGCATAAAAATGCATAACTACATCCCCACTGACTCATTCATTGAAAAAAAGAATCGAAGATTTAACAAAAGACTCGTTGCTTTCACTCCTATCAGGTGTCTCGCAAAGCTTCTTGTGTCATTCTCTGGTGACGAGTGTTGAGCGACCTCGGGATATGAAGAGGCAGCAACAGGTAGCTGATGAGTGACACGGGGGTCCGTGTTGAGCGACCAGCCGCTCCGTGAATGAGCACCCCTGCGTGCATCAGGGCTGCCCCCACCTTCCTTTTCCCCACAACTCCCAACAACTATGAGGAAGAAAATAAAACATTAGGATATTAAAAGTGGTCTAATGGATAGGATGACGAACTTCGTATCACACATGCACTGGAAGATTTAGGTTCAATCGCTGAATCTTTCTCTATCATTCATTCATTCTCTCTTAAAGACCTCCCGCACACCGCAAGTCAGCCCGGATTAGACCAATCTGCAGCAAACCCGACACGCATGAAACCGATCTCCTAGCTCGATCGAAGCAATCAAACCAAAAAGTCGGCCACACACAAATCAAGCCCGTCGCGGATCCCCCCAAACCAACCCACAATGCGGAGGGCTAAGCCTCACTCAGGAGCATAGGGAGGCATCAAGAGCTCTCCATTGCGCTCGAAGGCGTCCGAGGCTCACTGTGCCTTTTCTGACCGATTGAGGTTTAAGGACGTCTCCATCACGACAAAATTTTCAAAAATTTAGAATGTGTAGTTTTTTTTACTATTTTTATGTAATAGTTTTTTAAGTATTGTCGATATTACGTATTATGTTTCATAATACAGCATTCTTACATAATGATAATAATGTTATTTAATTTATTTTGTATTTACAAACAGTGCTGATGTAACAAAATATTATATTTAATGTATAGACAGCATAAACACCGGTAAATTATATACGCTGACATTGTAGTGTAGACTATTGTAACGAGAGGTTAAAGATGAACGAACGAAGAATCGAATGAAACAACTAGGTAATAGCATATTGTAAGCTCAGCTGGGGTAGAGGCATGAAAGCTAAGGATGAGGGGCAGGAACATGGGGACAAGGAAAGAGAAAGGGGATAGAGGAATCTACCGCTGTGACGTCGTGTGTATTTTTACTTTTTACCTAAACGCAATAAAAGAATTGCTGATAGATTACTTCTATTTATTTATTTTTCACCGAAGACCAACCTGGGCACTTGGGTAGGTACGTCAACCAACGTCAACCATTTTTACATACAAATATAGGGAAATATACGACTATATACAAATCTTTTGGATGTAAATAGACACAGCACTCTGGGCACAGAGGTAAGTCTGGCTATGGCGATTTCATAATCCATTCTAAAAATCTGCTCCTTTGTAAGATTATGCAATCGCAGTGGCAGCCCTGTCACGGAACAGGGTGTCAGCGATCAACGACATTATTTGTTTAGGCAACCATGCGTTCTGGGGGCGACGAACGTAAGGCTCACAATGCCGTGCGCCGGGCTTAGTTTCTGGGGAGACGCGGAGTATTATTGTCTGCGAGGGATGCAAGCCAGGGGGTTGGGGAGGCTGCCACCCTCTGCACATTCCTATCCTAGTGGAACATCCTGAATGCTGTTTCATTCTTGACAATTGAAGTTAGAATTTTGTTCTCGTTTGCCATGGTGTGGTCATTTTATTGTCTTGCCAATCTCAATCCACCCTACTTTATTTACTTTTTTCATTTTTATTGATATTTAGGTAAAGAGTTTAAAAGAGAACTTGAGATTTTCACAAATAATATGAACATATAAAGTCGAAAATCTAGAAATAATATCTGTGGTCAGATGGCAAAAGACGATATGTCACATTTTTTGCGAAAATGAGTTATGCATACCGTTGAATTCGTCTCAGCGAGATCTAGAAGATGGCAAAAGTTGATATGTGTGAGTATTGTATGCTTTGAGAAAATCGCTGTGGCAATATGTGATATGTCAACTTTGTAGAAATTACAAGTTGGCAAAACACGATATGTCATATAACCTTGTTTGCCACATTCCATATCGAAACATTCAATAGACATGAAAGTAGACAAAACATGATATGTCACTGCGTAGTCATTTTTTGCCTACCTGTTAATTCCTGTTTGCCGGTTGTAGCCTGAAGATGGCAGAACACAGTATGTCCTATATAGTATCAAAATTATGCTGAGTGGTGTTGGCAAACGCGAATAAAAAAACTATTATTGGTATATTTTTAATTTTTAAAGTTTGGGGGTTCTATATTCTTGATCATTAAAAAGCATCATTTGAAAAATAAAGATTTTTTAATTAGAGATGCAACGGATATCCGATATTCTTATCCGGATGTTCAATCTCCTACGAAAAGCCAATAACTCATAACTGATTAAACTCAAGAGATCAATCCAGAGAACTTTGTTGCGCGCTTTACGTTTGCTGATAAGTCGCCTCGTCAGTTGCCCTTTATTTGAATATCAATCTATGTAAAATTAAAATAAATAATAATAATATTTGGACAACTTTTATGGCGCCGTTTAGTGAAACATCTTCACCTCAAAGGCAAAAATGAAAAATATATAATTATCTAAGTTGCCGAATAACGGATCGTTGGCCGATATCCGGTTATCCGGCTAATTTGCTATCCGTTTCATCTCTAGTTTTAATATTCCCCTGTCTCCCTAGCCGATAAAACCAGTATACTGGATTGCATAGGAATATAAGGTAATGTAAATGAGACCCAGTTCTTGAATCTCAAAAGTTAGAAATGATTAGTAGCCTAGTGTTTCAGTCGTCGACTTTCAAATCCGAAGGTCGTGGGTTTGATCCTCGCTGTTGACCGTCTTTCTCTTTTTCAACAAGCCTATGCTTAGTGAGAAAGATATCAAGTAGTGTATTTGTGTTCACTTCAGGTGAGCACAGATTCATTTCATTTGAAAAAAAATAAATACCTTTGTGGGTCATTGATTTTTTTTTTCATTTAACACATGTTTTTTTTAATTTCTTAACCAATAATTTAATTACACAAACATATGACAGTAAATAATAAAATGATAATAATCTGAAATACAACACCTGGATTTCACATTTTTAAATTCTTTTATCCGATTCAGGTTTGCAGATATAACTAGGTATGATTCCTATGGGATTTTTTGACATATCATGTTTCGCCATCTTCTAACAAACTGGCCAAATGTGATATGTCATGACAGCATGACAATATTTTCAAAAAAAACTGTTTATTTCTGTATAATACACAAGCAAATGTATTATGTACCTAAAAACAACTGTTTTTTACAGGTTTTAGCAAAATTTAGGGTTTATTGATTTAGATTCTGATTTGTTGAAGGAATTCAAACTTTGAAATTGCTCTCCTGTAAAATCTGTCAAAACTGACATATCAACTTTTGCCATCCTTCCACAGATATTATAATTAGAAAGTTAAGTACAGTGCAGGAATTAGGGTGTCCTAAACTAACGGTCCCTGTTCCTACCGTTTTTTCAACAATTCTCTAAGCCAATATGTTCCTGTAGAAAAAAATACAAATCAATAAAAAATAATTATGTAAATTAGCTTTTATAATAAGAATTAATTTATACCTAACTATTTTTTTCGTGAATTTCATTTTTTTTTAAACTCTAACAGCATACGTACATATATGAGATTTTTTTAATATTTAGGGAATTAGTCAAGTAGGTATATGCCCATTGTAATATGAACTTCTAAATCGTTGTCAAATCTTCATACATCATTTTTTTCTCCTTTATTTGACCAATTTTATTAGAAATACTTGTTATTTTTTTTTGGAAACAACAAGCTTTTTCCGAGCTTATTAAGTAAAGGTACCTACTCAATGCATGCATTCTTTACTATTATTATTTCAAATCTGTGTAGGTACACTTTGTCCGTTATTTCTTTTCTTTGTTGCTGTTACACTTCATTTTTTGTTCTCAAAGGCATTTGCCGTGTATTGTGGATAAATAAACAAATAATAATATCATTCAAAACTCAGGCGGGAACAACGCGAGAATATAATATGCGCGCGCAGACATTCTACCTCTATGTGCCAAATGTTGCCTTCTATGAAAATTGGAGTAAGTGGGATGGGCTGCTGTAAGAGCGAGAATGAGAGGGAACTACCATCATAATTTTGTTATGGCGTCGCAGGAAATCGGTTCCATATTTTTTTTTAAATGAATTTGTGGTCACTCAAAGTGAACACAAATACACTCCTTGACTCTTTCACAGTAAGCTACTTACAGCTTGTGTCGTGAAAGAGGAAGATGGTCGGCACCTGGGATCGAACCACGACGTACGCACCAAACAGTACGAAAGCCGGCGTTGTAACCGCTAGACTACCAACCACTTCGAATAATAACTTTAATATATTTATTTTATACTATCCATTATCCATTTTTCAAGTTTTTATTAGTTATTATGTTATCCGGAGCGGGGAAGAATCTAATAAATCACACATCGGAAGAATCTGTTAAAGTGTTCGCACTAACCCGACTTTAATTTATATTAGAGATACCTATAAAAAAAACAGTTTAGTGTGTTTGTCGTTTGACCGAAAGGCCTCTGAAGAGATTTTTTATTTAATTTATTTTATAAACTAGCTCATACCTTGTTCTTGTTCCGCATTCATTTTTTGTTATTCCTGCATGCATATTTTATTCCTTTATTTTTATTTAAAATAAATAAATCTTTATTGAATGAAAAAAAAATATAGTGTATAATGCAATTTTGAAAAACTTCCAAAAGGCGGACTTATTGCTGCAAGCAATGTCTTACAGCCAACCTCTTATTTATTTATTTTATTATATTTATTTATTTTATTATTATTTATTTTGTTATGTTAAATAAAAAATAGTTGCTATAGGTCTACCTTGGTACGGGCTTTGCCCAGTTAGGTGGATTTAAGTGCTTATAAAATTTTGTACATATTATCAATGAATAAAGAAGTTATTATTATTATTATTCAGAAACATGATTCAAAAGATGTCTCTTTCGCTGAAAAATTACTATGAAGATCCTATCATTTTAGAACTGTGTTGTGTGGTACTGTAGTAATGTGTGTGGATGTGTTGATTGTTGCAGGGCACCGCGCTGGAGCCTCCGCCCGACCTGCGGGGCTCCTCGGCCACTAGACAGCCCCCGAACCTAGACCTGGACCGCTGCATAGACAGGTACCACTACCACCCTTACCATCACCCCATAATGCCTTCGGTAAATCGAGCGTATGTAATATTCTTACTATTTAAATAACTTAACATACTTCATATGTTACTTATTTTCTACTACAACGCCATCTCTTGAAGAAAAAAAGTTACACAATAGTAGGGGAATCATTTTTATACCAAAGCTGATCCGTCGAACTTCGTCCTGTAACAGAATCAATTAATATCTACCTATAAAAGAAACAATATGTTTCTATGTTAGTCCGCGACTATACTTCTAGGCCACAAACCGATTTCAAAATCAGTATATTCTGGGCTGAGACTAAGCTCGACGAGTCAGCTATGGGAGTTATATTCTATTATACTTAGTGGTAAATATTGTGTGTGTATTTGTACAGGTGGTCCCCGGGCGAGCCCCGCAGTGGGCGCAGAAGGGCCCGGGACAGGCCCGACTCCAGGCAATCCCCTCCTCCGAGGCACCACTTGTCCGTGAGTATCTTGTCTTACTAGTACCTTCCCGTCTTACCTTACCACATACTCCACTCTATGACTGAAGCATGCTTGTTGTCTGCAGGTGTCCCCCGCGTCCCCCTCACATGGCTCGCCCCCGCGGCACTCGTCTCCCTCGCCCCCGGCCCCGCAGACCGCCCCGCCGGCCTCACCCCCCGCCCCGGTGACCCACCAGGCCAGCGGGCACTCCCCCCCTCCCGTGCCCACGGACCTCTTCGCCGTGCAGCAGCTGTTAGAGCAGCCCCTCCTGGCGCCCCAGCAGCTGCAGGCCCTCATGAAGCACAGGTTCCTCCAGCAGCAGCAGCACATGCACAAGCAGGTAAGACCCCATACTCTTAAAGACTTGTAGGGGCAGCCAGATGAACACGGCCTTGTGTTTAACATGTTGAAAAATCCCATGCCTCCTGCAATATTCGAACCCGCATCCCTAGCCATCTCAAGCAGAATCACTACCCACGTACTGGGCCAAGCGACCCGACGACAACATCAAGTGATCACACTTAGCCAGACATCGATACAACAGTAGAAGACGACAACATCAAGTGATCACACTTAGCCAGACCTCGAAACAACAGTAGAAGACGACAACATCAAGTGATCACACTTAGCCAGACATCGAAACAACAGTAGAAGACGACAACATCAAGTGATCACACTTAGCCAGACCTCGAAACAACAGTAGAAGACGACAACATCAAGTGATCACACTTAGCCAGACCTCGAAACAACAGTAGAAGACGACAACATCAAGTGATCACACTTATAGCCAGACCTCGAAACAACAGTAGAAGACGACAACATCAAGTGATCACACTTAGCCAGACCTCGAAACAACAGTAGAAGATGACAACATCAAGTGATCACACTTAGCCAGACCTCGAAACAACAGTAGAAGACGACAACATCAAGTGATCACATTTAGCCAGACCTCGAAACAACAGTAGAAGACGACAACATCAAGTGATCACACTTAGCCAGACCTCGAAACAACAGTAGAAGACGACAACATCAAGTGATCACATTTAGCCAGACCTCGAAACAACAGTAGAAGACGACAACATCAAGTGATCACACTTAGCCAGACCTCGAAACAACAGTAGAAGACGGTCTTAAGCCCGTAGTAGTTTATATAAAATTTACCCAACCAACTATTTTATTGAATAAAATAGTTGGTTCCTGACGTACCTAAGATCTAGCCTTGGTGTAAGAATCCATACATATTGGCGAGGTTGTGTCCGAATGATGTGGGTTTGTTTCCAGCTGTCGAGTGAGTTGAGCAAGCGGCAGATGGAGCAAGCTGCGCAACGTCTCCAGGACCAGCTGCAGCTCAGCCTACTCCAGGGACACGCCCTGCATGGGACTCCGGATGGTGCCGGTGAGTCTCCCACTGCTTAACCTCCTCCTAGTGTGCTGCTGGTAACTCAAACCTCCTCTCTCTCTTCCTGCAGGTTCTCTACAACAGCTAGGCGCTCAACAGCAACTCGTGCAACAGCTGCAGGCAGCCCAGAGACAGTACCTCCTGCACGGACTTCCTCGAGCCCCCGCGCACGGCCCTGCTCATGGTGACGTATTACATTGGATCCTAACACTATACACCCACACTCCCTTTGTGACCCACTCAAGGGCATAGAGAGACAACAAGAGCCCTCCACCACACTCGATCCTGCGCGGCTTCAATGATCTACTCCCACACTCATCCCTCAGATCTGCTTCGAAAGAATGGGTGGGAGGAAGAACAGCGCATAGGCATTCTAAACACTCCCATATAGTATAATCAGTACTCCATATCCTCAAGGTGTGCATCGTTTGTGATACGGTAGTACGTCGCTTCGGTGGTGTTAATGACTTTTCCAGGTAATCCACCTGATGTATCCACCTGGGTGACTTCTGATGACCATCGATGGTTGTGACAAACATTGATCGCCATGAGCTCCGTCTTACTGGCATTGACATGAAGGCCAAGAGGTCCTGTTGTATCCTAGCACACTCATCCACATTTAGGTTTTACCTCGAAGTATTATGTTCCGCAGGTTTGCTGTCCTCCATGGTGTTCGGGTCGGGCCCCGGTGACCTGCTGCCAGGCGGGGGCGTCGCGGACGACGAAGGGGCGCACCCCCTCTACGGACACGGCGTCTGCAAGTGGCCGGGGTGTGAGGCTCTGTGTGACGACTTCCAGGCATTCCTCAAGTGAGTACCACTCCACAGTCCTATACCTTACATGCCTCCTATAGAGTATCTCCTCCTATCTGTCCTGACAATGTTGTCTATAGATTGCAGATATCCAGTAATTTTTATTTATTGATATACCTAATATTATTAAATACAAATATTTGTTGCCAATCGGAAATATATGTGATAAACAATACGCGACCCTCGTATGAATACCTCTGACCTCCCATACAGGATGTGTTTTCCTCCCGTCATATTATTTTACAGTATAGTAGGTAGGTAAGTTTCATGAAAATCGACGTAAAATTTTGGTACTTCAATCTAGGTATAGGTATGCTCAGAACACTGACTGATTCATTGAATGACCGACTAACGCCGCCTCCTAGAGATTCCCGCGGGCCACACATAGACGCATCATTTTGTTTTTTTTTTATATATACACACACAGGCCATACGGGTGCCGCGTCAGTTGTCAATTTAGTGGCTGGCAATCACCCTAGTAACGAGAGGTGTTATAACAAAGCATGCCATATTCAACTATTACGCTCCGGTGGTAGAAAAGTGAACTAATGCTGGAAATTCGAATTAAGAGTTGTTGTTAACAATACATTCATTCTCAACATAATAAAGTGTAGACAGTCATTCATTATACCTACATCTCTACATAATATTTTAGTCCGTTTATATTTTTGAAGGCGCATCAATCGTAGAAAACAGACGTTAAGGTCAGATATTAATATGCCCAGAGCCGTACAAAATGGTGGAGAAGGTTCTTAAATACAATTTGCTGCATTAACTTTAATATATTTACAGCTATTTAAAAAACTCTATTTTTAGGATCTTCATACAAATTTCTCAAAAAACATAGCACAAATCACCCTCTATGGGTGGAATGCCTAATTAATTATCACACATTAGAGGGTGTACGGAATATAACTAAGATTCAAACCACAGAGCTCTCTCTATGAAAACTTGGAAATTATGTCGGTAGGTTCGTATATAATATTATGAGGTCGGTAAAACAAAAATTGTAAAAGTGTCATTCTTCTTTTTCTGTGCTTATGTCAGTTATAGAGGTCTGTTAAGCAATGGGAAGCTAGACTAGAACCTGTTTAATTACCTACCGATCAAGCCTGACAATCGGAATCAAAAACGTAAAGCATGACGGATATAAGCTAGTATTATAATACGCGTCGAATTGAAATTCAGCGTGAAAGCGGCAGACGAAATCCTTTACATGTTTCTCTGTCTAAAGTCTTTAACAAGATGTAAAAAAAATAGAGGTCAGGGGCCTAAGTTAATCGAATAAAATGACCTTCAACGTTATTGGTCGGTCGGCGTTCCCACGGTAACAACAACAACGTAAAAAGCTGTCGTTTGAACACGGAACGACCGATACGTTTGGCGGCCATTTTATTACTCTTGATTTAGGACCCTGTGGCCTTTTATGCCGTAGCTACAGGGGCGTTAAAGAATAGGGACTCCCGATATAACTAATATCCATATTGACAATCTCAAAGCCGTTAGCTCACGTAATTTTTATTGACACCATGTACCTACGCTGTTACTAAAAAAATCATATCTTGTTAAATAAGTGACTCAAAGTTTGGTAGCACCCTGTAGCGCAGGGCCCGGCGCTCGGGTTGGGAAGATATGAATTAATATAAGGAATATTGTGCTAAGAGGAATACAAAGGAGCGCTAATGTCGCCGAGTGTGAATACACGGCCGGGTCAGGTGGCGTCAACAATGGGCCCGCGGACCTTTGTGCTCTCCGGACCCACAACAATAAAATAACACAACAATTATTATTCCTAGCGAGACAATGTGTCGAGTGAACGAGAAATATACAAATACATAATATTATGTTACCAGCGTACAACATAATATGTATATGTCTTCTTGACCAGTTCCAACACTTATTCCAAAATTTCCCAAATTAATGTTGGTTTAAAACGATTAGAAAATTGGTTAAATTTCAAAAATATATATTTTAGCTGATACCGTTTTTGCTTTACGTTGATGATTCGGATAGTCAGACTTGAGAAATAGGTTATTAACCCTTAATGGGATGTTTTTTTTCCTTTTTGTGCCGCTAGGGGCGCCCTTGCTAATCCGGTCTATTGTCAAATTCAGTGTTGCCAACGGGGGCGATTTACTTCTTCTTCTTCTTATGGTCGCTCACAATCTAACCTCCAAAATATCATTCTAGTTTATTTCAAATTAAACAACTTATATATTATTATACATGATAACTTACAATAGGTTTAGAGTAATCATTGTACATTTTTTACATACTATTACAAATAAAATTGTTCATCTTTTTTTATATACCTACCTAAATACAAATTAAAAAATACAGAACAGCACCCCTGAGATTTATTCTCAAATTTATGCGTAACAAAATCAACAACTTCTCAGTAACTCAATCAACAACTTCTTAGCAACGCAATGGAAAACAAACTTCCCAACGTTGGCATCACTGAAAAAAACATCTCTACGTTGGCAGCACTGAATTTGACAATAGACCTGATTAGAAGTTCTGCCACCTAGTGTGTATTGTCGGAAGCTCCCCAGAAAACTTCCCATTACTCGCATGGGGTCAACGCACTTTTGTGTTTAAAAAAAAGTACTTCCTGTGTTCTGAGTTTCCCCGTGCCCCCGCTAGCTTCCTAACTCGTATCAAAGATTGCATTTTAGTAGCAATCAAGTCACGGGAGTGAAAGGAGGCCTCTCTGCTCTCTTGCGCAGTGACCCCATGCGAGTAGTTACGTAACTTCGGAAAAGCTATGGCAAAGTGGCAACAAGGTTTAAAAAATGCACAAATTTTGTGTGCAATGACCACTCACACATATATTGCAAACATTGTGATATATTTTATTTTTAGGGTTCCTAAATTAATTTAAATTTTTAATATTTATGTCTCCATGAGTACAAAATGATATTTTTTGCTAGTTAGTTTACTTCAGTTTGTTTTATCTCTAAATAAATAATAATAATAAATAATAAACTTTATTACAAACAAATATAGCACATGAAATACAAACAAAATCAAAATCATTTAAGATAAATAAACACATATATTAATTCATGTTGTTTCTTGAAAATATTATTATATAAATAAAGCATTTCAATAATAACATAGTTTTATTTACACATTAATTTAGTTTATATTAAAAAATAAATAATTCCTACAATTTGGGGTCACCTGAGATCCCATGCGAGTAATTATGTAATTTTCTTCATGCGAGTAATTAAGGGTTAAACAGCTTGTAAACGTTGAATGGAATCTTGGTATTACGGTATGAAAATGTAATAAAATAATTGTAGATTGATTTGTTATACATATAAATGTTATTCAAATCTTATTATTCTCAATTAATAAAGATTTAATGAAAAAATTTGCAGTTTGATTTTGAAGTTTGACAGGTACAAATTGAATAAACACATATTAGCATCGCCATCTGTTGAAAAGATAAATAAATGTGTTATGAATTGATATTGAGTGTTTTGGCGTTGGTTCCACAGATGGCGGTGGTGACTTGAATTTTTGGTATTATTGTTCTGTGCTTATGTCAGTTATAGAGGTCTGTTAAGCAATGGGAAGCTAGACTAGAACCTGTTTAATTACCTACCGATCAAGCCTGACAATCGGAATCAAAAACGTAAAGCAAAACGGGTATACAGAAATTTTGATTGTTTTGATATGGATTTTTTTGTTTTGTTATTATGGTAAACTGTATGTTCATAACTTCCCTCCTATAATATACTAGCTTATACCCGTCTTGCTTTACGTTTTTGATTCCGATTGTCAGGCTTGATCGGTAGGTAATTAAACAGATTCTAGTCTAGCATCCCATTGCTTAACATACCACTTTAACTGACATAAGCACAGAAAAAGAAGAATGACACTTTTACAATTTTTGTTTTACCGCCCTCATAATATTATACGAACCTATTCAAACCACAGAGCTCTCTCTATGAAAACTTGCAAATTATGTCCACAGATAATATAAATATACTGATTATGTCGGTAGGTTCGTATAATATTTTATTTTTTTTGGAGGTCTATTATAATAATAAAAAAAATATTATACGAACCTACCGACATAATTTGCAAGTTTTTTGCAAGTTTTCATAGAGAGAGCTCTGTGGTTTGAATCTTAGCTACATACATTGCCTGCTTTGATATTAATTGGCCAACCCACCCATAGAGGGTGATTTGTATCTGTCAAACTTCAAAATCATTTTGCAAATTTTTTCATTAAATCTTTATTTATTGAGAATAATAAGCTTTTAATAACATTTATATGTATAACAAATCAATCTACAATTATTTTATTACATTTTCATACCGTAATACCAAGATCCCATTCAACATTTACATGAGTAATTTTGTTTCCAAAAGTCTTTTTGAGAAATTTGTATGAAGATCCTAAAAAATACAGTTTTTTTAAATAGCTCTAAATATATTAAAGTTAATGCAGCAAATTGTATTTAAGAACCTTCTCCAGCATTTTATACTGCTCTGGGCATATTAATATCTATCTTAGCATTTGTATTTTGAGCGTGATGTTCACATATACGGTTAAAGTATTGTCAAAGGCAAATAAAAAAACAAACATTTCTAAAATATTATGTAGAAGATTTATAAGATTGTTATTTAGAATGATGAACCCAAGAGTCCTGTGAAGGACCTACGGGAGATATTGTAAATAAATAAATAAATAAAATACTAGATATAATAATTTAGAAATGTTTATTTATTTGCCTTTTGTCGTTGCTTTACCGTATATGTGATCATCACGCCTAAACGGCTGAACCGATTTCACTAATTCTTTTTTTGTCGTGTTGGCTTTTATCAGTAGAAGGTTCTTATGAAAGAAAAAATTAAGAAAGTTGCGTGGTAAATCTACATAATAATTCAGAAATGTTTTTTTATTAGCTTTTTACCTAATATCATCGCATCACGCCTAAACGGCTGAACCGATTTCACTAATTCTTTTTTTGTCGTGTTGGCTTTTATCAGTAGAAGGTTCTTATGACAGAAAAAAAAATAAGAAAGTTGCGTGGTAAATTGGGAAATTAAATAAAACTCGCATTGGCCCCTCCTTCTCTATCTACATAATAAAATAATTCAGTTTTTATTTGCTTTTTACCTTATATCATAGCATCACGCTCAAAATACAAATGTTACGTCAGATATGAATCTGCACAGAGCCGTGCAAAATGCCGGAGAAAGTTCTTTAATACAATTTGCTGCATTAACTTTAATATCTTTAGACCTATTTAAAAAACCCTCTTTTTAGGATCTTCATACAAAATTTTAATAAACATTAAAAGTGTCATTCTTCTTTTTCTGTGCTTATGTCAGTTATAGAGGTCTGTTAAGCAATGGGAAGCTAGACTAGAACCTGTTTAATTACCTACCGATCAAGCCTGACAATCGGAATCAAAAACGTAAAGCAAGACGGGTATAAGCTAGTTATAGATAAATTATTTATCTATCATGGTTTGAGTCTTAGCTACCTTAACACTCTCTATGGGTGGAACGCCTAATTAATTAATAAAGGTTACCGTTGTACCAGCCGGCTTTCAGGTAAAAATGTGTCAAATTTCGAAAATGGACTTCTTAATATTGTCAATTAAATTTTTATAAAATATGGATTGTAAGATTTGAATAAATTTACATACCTACATAATATATATATTGACAGGCGACATAGCGACATCTATCGAGGCGGCTAGTAACTTGTTTACGTCAGATAGTTTACGTATTAATTGATAGACACTTTAGATAGACATCACTTTTCCCAAAATTGTCGATTGATAAAGTTGTATTAATATCATATCATGTTGGTTTGCGACAGGCATTTATCAGGCGCGCATGCCCTGGATGACCGCAGCGCAGCGCAGGCGCGCGTGCAGCAGCAAGTCGTGGCGCAACTGGAGCTGCAACTCAGGCGCGAGAGGGACAGACTGCGTGCCATGACCCGACACTTACACGCTGCCAGACAGCACCAACCACCCCCCAACCCCCCGGGAGGGCAACAGGACGGAGCGCAGCCCCCCACTGGACAGGCCCCTGCAGCTTCTCCCGCTTCCAAGTCGCAACTATCAGGTGGGCTGCCTTGTTCTGTACCCAGTGTTAAGTTCCTTTTAACTGTTGGTTCCTCACTGCCCTTCTCAAGCACTGCTCTGTTTGTTGCAGGAGGAGTGGGTCTGGGTGGATCCGGCCGAGCTCCCTCGCCCTCCCCGTCCCCGGCTGGCCCCATCAGAAGGAGAGTCTCAGATAAGACTGGTGTATCACTCTCTGGAGGTCAGCCACACTCACTTAGTACGTCCATCACTACATTAGACTATTTACTTTCTTATTTATAAGCTCTGTTCTGCCTCATTGTCTCTTGTCTCCCCTTCTGACTTTTGACTATTAACAAAGCAGACCATCATCCACCAGTAACGGCAAACAACCTCACTAAAAAGTGAACGTTCTCCATTGATTCTAAGACGATGCTGGTCTATATCTAGAAGGCCATCCACCTACTGTCTGCAGTAAACCAAATATTCCACTTCTTGAAATCTTTAAAAAGTCCTACTTTTTAGATCCCCAATAATTGTTTGTTTTTCTAAAAATGAATTCCTGTAGCAAATTTGAACAATGTGAAGTGTGTGATCCACCAGGTCTGCCCTACATGCTGGAGAGGGCTGGACTGGATGTGCAGCAAGGTAATATCTCCATGTATCTTTATACTGTCCAAGTCATGTGTTATTTTTAAGCTAAACACTCATCAACATATGTACTGTGTCACTGTAACTCCCAAATAAGCCACAAGTGCTCTTATCCAATTACAAGGACTCGCCAATATTTAACAGTCATTTACATTTGCAGAAATCCAGAGGAATCGGGAGTTCTACAAGAATGCCGACGTGAGGCCTCCCTTCACTTACGCCTCCCTCATCCGCCAGGTAACTGCTGTGTGCTTAATTCTCTCCCAAACACCTGGAGTAGCAGACACTGGAGTCTAAAAGTGCTGTTTGATTTGCAGGCCATCATCGAGTCACCAGACAAGCAGCTAACCTTGAACGAAATCTACAATTGGTTCCAGAACACCTTCTGTTACTTCAGGAGAAACGCCGCCACTTGGAAGGTAAGCCTCGCATCCATCTCTCTCCACACTCCATTTGATAGCTCTCATCAGACCTACTTGTCCATCAGACCGACATGACAAGTGTCGCAATGCAGTCATCTCTGTTATGTGTTAGTGACTGCCAGTACCCATCTCCAGATTCTGTTTGCAATATGGTTAAAGCTTTGAGCTGTGTGATGTGAGAGTGACGTGGGCTGTAGAGCGCCACAGATCAAGGCGAGTGAGAGAGGGATGTGTGCTAGTCACTAGTGATAACAGCTCCTATAAATTACCTCCACGTTAAGGTGTTTGTTACAAGGATTCTTTTCTTTTGTTCTAGTCAAGAAAAGTAAGTATAACCATAGTAGAATTCAGCTTAGGAACTTCCACAAATGTGTCAATGCACAAGACCCAAATGTCCTTTTGCCTCATTAGGTATGTGGCAATGTCCAATTAGCCTGAACAGGTCCTATAATATACCAGATATAACCTAGAACATGCAGAAGTAGGCACTTGACCACTTGAGTCAGAATAAGTGTAGGAGCATCCATTATATTAGAATAAGTTTCAGCCTTTTAGAGTTAAGTACATAAATGTTTGAGTTGTGTGCCGCCATGTGTCTGAGTGAGGTGAGCCTGCCTAGCCCCGCCCCGCCAAGGAGCAGTGGTGAGAGGCCGTCCAACCTGGCGCAAGCTTGTCTATACTGTGTAAATAAATAAACATTCCTGAACTGTCAGAATGCTGTGCGACACAACTTGTCCCTGCACAAGTGCTTCATGCGAGTTGAGAATGTGAAGGGAGCCGTGTGGACCGTGGACGAGGTGGAGTTTTATAAGCGGAGACCCCAGCGGTGCACTACACAGTCTTCCTCAACAGCGGCGGGACAGATCACGGCTGCTTCGCTGCAGTCTCAGGGGTACGGGCACTATCATTGCATTCTTATCAATCTCTCCAGGGTGTTGGGGCCTTGTTACTCCTCTCACAAGCAGACCATAACTTGGTGGCTGACTCGCACACATTCACACCTAGTTGTCAATTGTTTTTGCTCCATACTTCTATTAGAGTGGATCAGTGCAGTCAGTCTGTTTGTCCCAACTGGACACTACCAACTTGTTGTCTGCTTAGAGGCTGTCTCCTTGTGTTCATCTCCTTGGGTTGCCCACTGTGTCACCTGACACTTGCTGTAAACTGTAATCATTAGACACTAGTATTTATGATTCCTCTTTAGAAATTTAAGGCAGTCAACTTGTTAAAAAGTTGACATCCTCTAAGGAAATGAACACAATGAAATGGTCTGAATTATTATAAACAAAACAAAAAAAAACAAACAAAATGATGTAAAAAATTTCAAAAAGTGCTATAAGATAAGGAGAGGTTGTAAAATTGTTTAACTTTACATGAGGTGTTATTCATTTTGATTGCTAAATAGAAAAGATGGACAAGTCTATTGACTGTGTGACCATCAAATAGATTAAAGACATTTCTCAAACACAGTCCGTGTAAAATAGTATGTTCCAACCTATAGCACTCATTGAGAGCAATACAAAATAGTATATTTATGGAATAAAAGAAACATTTTAACACATAACTCTCTCACACGACTACAATAAACTCAAACACAAAATAACACTAACACTAAAAAATAAAAATGAAAAAAAAAAATAATAAAACTGCAAAAAATGAAGCAGTGATCAGTACACAGACACCGACACATCCTCAGTCCACTTGACACTGCCACTGGACACTCACCAGTCTTGTGAAGAACAAGAAGAAAGCGAACATCCACACACACCTGCATGCTCCACTATGATCTACCTTCTTACCACATCATTACTGTTTTTATATAATATTCCGTAATGGATGAAATAACGACTAAGTCTGATTCTGTCTTCCCTTGCAGCAACTCTTATTTATTATTGTATGTTTGACTAATTCTGTCCACCCACTGTATGTATAATAACCTGGCGAGGGTCAGGGGGCCATCCACTCCAATAGGGGCCTGTGCCCCAACACGAGTGCTGCCTCCGATAGCCCCCTGACCCACACACTACTTACTGTAAATATTGTTATAATATGAATTGTATTGTATTCTGAAGAAGCCATGTGACTAATGATTGTACTGTCTCTTGTTCTATGCTGTGAGTCTCACTCCTGCACAATACTGGTGATGCACCATTTCCTGTTTCCTTTCAAAGTCCTCACACCTCCCATGGTCGACAACTATAACAATAACATTCCATACACTGTGGCACTTTCTAGATACACTGTGGAACTTTAATATCGTGTTCCTGCTATGATGAGGTCAATAACAAATTTGAAGAGTTTATTTTATTTGAAAGTTGAAGAAATTTTCTTTTTCCATCTCCTCCATTTGTCATTTTCTTTCTATGTTTTCTGTGTTCATGATGTCAATATTCAATTGTCAATTATTCATTTCAATATTAATTAAAATATTATCAATTGTTTGACAATATTTAATACAAAACGCAAATTGAACATATTGTACAGGGTAAAAATATCTATCTAAGTAGGTATATGAACAAACAAAAGATAAAAAATCAGAACATTTTGTTTGAACTTTAAAGCTAGAAGCATTTTTCTGGTAAATAATAAAACTCAAAAAAGCGTTACGCCCCAACTCAAGCGTCCATCTTATTGAGCATGCAGTGGGAAACTGAAATGCATCCACTTGATTCGTCCTAACTGTGACTACTAGCCGCTGCTACCTGGTCCCTAACATACTTTAAATCTAGGTAATAGTTGTCGACTTATGAACTCAGTCTAAAAGAAATAAAACAAAAGAGAAGAGTTATTATACTTTTGAAAGAAACTCATTCGATGTAGCACTTTCACTTTAATTACATATTTCATGTATGTTTGTGTTGAAAAGTAGAGCCCTTCTGTTTGGCTGAGTCCTGGCCCTCACCCCAGTATTGTGTGCAGTGTGATGTTGTGGGCCGCCAACTACCAGGTGGTGTGGCTTGGGTTGCATGAGGTGTGTGGTTGTGGTGTGTTAACTACTTTCTCTACATTAGATTTGCTCAAGGAATCCCCCCCAGTGTGTCCCTTTACAAGGACACAATCTTATTGTAATGTTTAAGTACTTCATTGTTGCTTCTACTGACATCCATTTATTTGACCACTTCTAAATGTTCATTATAACACACACCAACAATTAGGTAATTAATCTTACTAACTAAATGTATCGGTGTGTAGAATATTTGCTCAAATAAATGGATGACATTAGTCCACTTTTTTCAAAATTTTCTATTTGATTTTGACTTGTGTAAATAATAATGTTGAGTGTGTGACCGGGCTGCATGGTGGTGCAACAGGAGCCCGACTGATGCCATTCCGTCCTCTCACACTACTCTTGTATCAAACACTTCTCCACCACTATGTGTACATATGTATTTCAGGACTTTTAACAATTTTCCATCACCTCACTCGCTATTTCTAAGCACATTATTAATTTTAATCTCTTAGCATAAGTCAGATGTCCTACTTGTTTTACAGGAGGTCAAAGAGACAAATTATCAAATAATAAACTAAAAATATTGTATGCATCTCATATTTGTTGGCAAGATGTTGTGTATTGTAAGACGCAGGGAATAGAAGTGCCTCAGCAGATAGTCTGATGTGATCTAACTGAAGTAATGTTTGTATCAGAGAGCAACGCTGCAGGGAATACCTTTGTATTTGATTGGTGGCAGTGTACCAAAGTAGGCCACAGAACAGTTTGTACCTAGGAAGGCGCTGGTTAACATTTATGTGCCCGTAAGTTGGGGTCTCTTGTGATTGTTGCGCAGGTATATTTCATCCCGTCTGGGGGCCTGGCCTCCGTCTATTGGTAGGGCTCTAGGCTCTGGCCCTTCCTTGCTCTCTTAAGGTCCCTGTGCTGCAGACCGCACGACAGGTAATGAGTTGAGATTAGGTTAATGAATAGTTCTGTTACTTCCTAGTTGACATATATATGTTTATGTGGATCTTTCCAATATACTCTTTATAGCTTTAATTCCATCACCACAAGAGATGTTTGTACCAGATGCAGCCACCAGGTGGCACTTGCCAGGACTGTAAAAGTTCTTTGTTGAAATCATTGTTTGTGCTGAGAGGCGGCTGGCTCTGGTGGAGGCGTGTCTTAGTGGTGAGATGATTATAGCTTGTGTCACAATGCACTATCCTACTAGCCCCATCTGCCCACCCACGTGGACAAAACACATGAGTCCCTCAATGTGGTGGCAAGGAATCAGTGTTGGGGCCAGCTCCATGGTTCCTTGCTACCCCTCACCCCCTACCCCCCTGCCCTCTCCCTTCTTTAGACCTCACTGACTTTTTATCAAATGGTTTAAATAATATCAATAGAATGCAATCCGGACAAACCTATCATTGCACAAGTGTTTTGTGAGATATGAAGATGACTTTGGGTCGTTCTGGATGGTTGATGATGCGGAGTTTGTGAAGCGCAGACACCTGAGTCGCGGCAGGCCGAGGAAATATGAGCCGGGGCCCGCCTCCTCCCAACAGTAAGCGCTCACTCTGAACAAACTTGTAACTAAATGGACTTGTTGCTCGTCTGCTTGCAATCTGCTCTTAACTCCACCTCTTTCTCTTAATTGTCACACCTTCCAGCAAGATCACTTGTCTCTGGACTTGTTTTACACATTGAAGCTGTACGAAAGAAATTTGAAAAGTTGACAGTTGAAGGCAGATCCTAAAGCACTGACGACGCGACAAGCTAATGTCTTCTCTAGCACTATACCATATCCTCACAAATATGTTATAGTGTCCCTAGCACACCTGAGCTATATACATTAATACTACACATATATATTATTACTTTGTGTGGACCTGAGGGACAGGGAGGCCCGTCTGGCCCTCTCGTCCCTCTGTCCTCCTGACTTATAGTTGCAACTGATAGATACCTAGCCCTTACACAATGCTGGCCACCTTTGCATGCTGCGGTGTCAAATAACATAGCATCCTTGTCTTGGAGAGATGTTGTCTTTCTGATGAGTTTATTAGATCCAGCATTGTGCAATGGACACAAGTATTTATCACATTGTATGGCACATAGCATAACGAGCTGTATACCTACCTATAATACCTAATATATGTGACAAGTGGCTCTATAGTATGTTAGTGTAGTATTAATATATATACTTGGTTGTGACCTGATTAGCTCCGGTCACCAACTAAGAGAACACAGCCCAATGACCTCTCGGATTCTATTCTCAGCCTCTCCGCTGCCTCCCCACTCCCTGTCCACTCGCACCTCTCGCTTTTACAATATTTATATAATTTTGTTGGAAGTTATATCAATATGAAGCACCCATCCAATATTATGGATTACATTAGTAAGGAACATGGAGTCCTGTGGTGGGATCGGTGAGGCACGGAGAGGTTCCAAGAGACCAACTTTCTGTTTAATCTGCTTACTCGCTCCACACACCTCCCGTACCCCGTCCTGGCGTCCCCCAGTATGCTTTCCCCTCTGTATGTTTAGTCACTTAGTTGGTAAGAAGAGAGGCCCATGTCCGGGTGTGCACTACTTTGGTTCTTGTTGTCATGATGTCCCCAGCCAAGGACAGTCTCCGGACTGGTGGTGATATGACACACTATTAGCTGTACATTTTATGACCCCATGAATAGCGTTCCTCTTGTTATGTCCAACAGGAGCGTATGAACCTTATTAATATTAAATGCGCTCTATAAATGTTGCTTTTATGTAATTTTTTGGTATGGACACCTGCTCGCAGCCAGCATTAAAATATGAAAAAACACAATTTGATATTAGTTAGCCCAAGTTATATTCTGAGTTTAAAATATTGGATTTTGTTAATTATTTTTTCCATGTATCTGTTGTGTGCAGGTTAGCTGTTACCGTACTCTCCTGGTTCAAAATTAGACAGATTTTAATTTGAAAAAATTGGGTGTTATAAGGGTTATTCAAGGATGATTTAGAATCACTATCTGATCTTCTAGTTAGATCTAGACCCTATATTTATATTTTTAACTAAATTGAATTCAGCTGTTAAGTTAACGGAACGAATTTTGGTTCTGAGACTTTGATCTTGATGAGACAATCTAACCTAACCTGACAATTACATGGGGTCATTTGTGTATTCATATTTTATTGTTGGTCTACAAGATTGCAGTGGTAGTGTGTGTTAAAGTTTAATGTATGGTAGCATAAGGGTTTCTGCAGTCACATGGTTGTTCCGTTGAACCTATGGATGTCTGGTGGAGGTTTGCATGACTGGTGGGTTACCTCTAAAACAGTTGTGGATATTTATTCTATCACAGTCATCAGCGTATGGTAAGTATAAAAATAAATTCTTGTTAGTTTTACATATTTTGGCATGATTTTTTATATATCGTATGTTTTTTTTTATATTTTTTATAAATATTTCTATTTGACATTCTGCATGATTTTGACTTCTTTACTCGCATGATTTAACAATTCATATTTTTCTCTCTTACTTATTCTTATTCTATTTTTAATCTTTATCTCCTTTTATATATTTTTTATACTTAAATCTTTACCCACACACAACCTGACAATATACACACAACACACACAGATCTTATACGAAAAAAAATTGAATTTATAACACAATCACAGATGTTATCAAAAAAAAATAAACAAAATCAAATGGTATAAATTATTTCCAAGCTGCCTTTAGATTTTATAGATTCAAAATAATGTTTGGAAATAAATTGTATCATTCAGAGCACAAACTAGTTTTGTTATAACGTGGTCTGTGCTTAGGACTTAGGCTGTGACATATCAAGCTGCAACAAAATAGATATAAATTCAATGTAACAGAAGGCTAAAGACATTTCAATTAGAAAAATAGTAATGAAGTTATGTGGCGGAGAAGTAAAATTGTTTGTTTGCAGCTGCTCTGTCATAGCTGGTGGTCGTGCAGTGGGGCATGTGCGGGTCTACTGAAAACATTTAAAGAACATAAAGTTCAGAGAGTGGATTAAAATAAGTAGTAGGTACTTAAGTGGGTGGAGTCGCACATGGCCCAGAGATACACAACACAACACCCCGAACTCTCCTGCTTCATCAAACACCTCATCATGGTCTGGAGGCTGTGTTGCCACACCTCAGGAGTGTGTTGGTGTCTGATGAAGCACTTAGTGAACATGGTAGGTGTGTCTCCGAGGTCCAAATATAATAGTCCTAATAATGTGTGGTGTGCCCCCAGGTGTATGATGTCGGGCAGCCCCCCTCTGCTGCACAGCCCCCAGGGGTACAGTGAGGCCATCAAGAGGAACCTCCAGGTGAGTGTCGTCCCCCCCCCCCGTCCTCCTGCCACTGTGTGTCCCAATATATAATTTATATTAAATGTCCGAGTGTGTCCCGTAGGGTATGATGGAGGAGTGCAGTCTGCCCTACATGAGTGCAGAGGACCACATGCCGGGCCCTGATGACTATCCTTCCCTCCACGAAGATTACAGGTGAACATCCCCGCTATTAATTCCTGCCTGCTACCATGTCCGCATCATCTTTTAGTGGTGTCTAAGGGCTTATTTGTTTCCAGATCCAGTTTGCTAAACGGATACAGTCACCTAAGTCACCCCAATCCAGACATCAAACCTGAGAACCTGAGTTCATCTTCAGAAGGCGGCCATCCTAACCACCACTCTTCACATCCTCAACAAAGACAAACCTCCAACAGCCATCATGATTCCTCCATTGATATCAAACCCAACATCTTCAATGTTAAAAATGAATATAACTCTTTGCATCATCCTAAGCACTCGGACTATCACAACAATGTGTCGGACAATGCTTACGACAGTGATCCATATCATAGATCTTCTCACAATGACGACATGTTAGATCATCACACTAGTGAAGAGACGGGCAGTGTTAGGAATCACCACAGGAAGAGCTCCTTAGATCCGCAGGTGGTGGACATGATGGAGGATGATGAGGACATGGAGGAAGCTGAAAATTTGTCTCTGAACAACAACGGGTCGGCAGAGGACCACAAGATGAACAACAATAATAACAATAGCAGCAACTGATCCTCGGGAGGCAGCAGCTAATGTCAGCAGTGAGCACATCCTACCCTCATGCTCCAGTCCGCAGTCCTGGGAGAGAATAGGAATATGTGAAAGGAACTCTCCAGCAAGGGCCCAAACATTGTTGCCTCGACTGAGCTGAGCTGGTCGGGCCCATGCTCCGACACGTGGTGTGCGTCGTTGTTCTTGTTGATTAGTGTTTAGTTGGGTTGGTTTGGGGCAGCAGGAAGACAAGTAACTCACTGGAGGATGACTCTAAGTTAACCATTGTTAAATAAGTCATTTTGATAATTCCAAACCAATATTTCCTTTTGTTATGTACTTATAAGAGGTCCCACCAGATATGTGAACATTGCGTGCCATCCACTATGGGATTGTACCACATTTGAAGAATAGTTTACAGTCAGGACTCGCGCGGCCCGTCTTTAGAATCTCCGAATAAACAACCAAAGATGGATTTTCTGCTTTTCCATTTTGAATAATGTGATTGTACTCCATGAGACTTTGAACCCAGTGCCATAAGTGTATTCAAAAATGTCTGCCCTGCATTTGGGGGTATCTCACTGTTGGATTGTTTGTGTAATTATGTTATTTATGATTGTTTAGTATCTGTAAGGCTGTTCCAGTATGCAATAAGGAGGAGGCTGGAGGCGGCTCCTCGCTCCTTCCTTGCCTCCCACTCTGAAGGTCGACCATGAGAGGGCAATAACTAATATAATTGGTGGTATTCTATAAAGGTTGCATTGTTTGATTTGATCTGGTTTCCATGGTTTAGCTTGTTACCAAGTAGAGTTTAGTTCTAGTTAGTGTTACAAGTAGCCCAGGAGTACTCCGAGTATCGCCATGTTGCATATCTTACTTAATCTTGTGTAAATAGGAGGTTAAGTCTATACTAAGTGTAGCAATAAGAACCCACTACTCTATATTATACTGTGTAAATACTTTTGTAAACAAACTATTGGGGCCGATTATTTATTATTGTTACTCGGGGCATCACACGTTGGTCCCTACCACATTTGTGAATGGGTTCATGGAGACAGGAACTGTTCCAGTCTATTGCCAGGACCTCCCTGATACCAGCCCACCTCAGGGTGCTTTAAGCTTCTCTTGCGGGGCTCTGTGACTCTTATTTCCCTTGCTCTGGTTGAGAAGGTTGCACCTAGTACGGAGGTGGAGGACATACCTGATGGTCAAAGGGAACATACCCCAAGTCACATGATCAAAAGCAATTGTTGCAACTGGGAGATGGGAATCAAAAAGACAATTAAGGAAACTTCTGGAAAAGGAAATGATACTCTGCAAGAGGCCTCTGGAGACAAGGCACAATAAGAAGCAGTGCTCCAAGAAAAATTTGAAGAATGTCACAACAGACTAAATTTGGTCCCGGTGGCACAAAGTGCATAGGGTCCTTTGACCTTCACTGTGAAAAAGTAATTGAGGAGGACCACCAGGGGAGGACATTCACTTGACTCATTACTGCTGCTTCAGGCCCCTGGCAATGGACTGGGACAGTCAGGTGTCACTAGTGTGTGTTAGTATACGATTGTGTGTGCAGAGGGCCTGCTGAGAGCCAGTGGACCCACTGCACCACCACCTATGTATGTACGTCAGCCCTCAGTACCAGAGGAGCAGCGCACTGAGGGTCCCTTCATATCAGATCTTAGATTATACCTAGCTCTAGTCCTAACTTCTAGTGAGGCATGTACCCCACGCCCCCCCCTAATGCATCAGGGTGACACACTTAGATACTTAACCATATAAAATAAAAAATTGTGGAGCCCTTGACAGCAGGAGGGGGGGGGGGGTGCCCTATGATACACTCCCTGTATGACTATACTATATCTTAAATATATCTCTACTACTTAAGTAGACCATGATACTATTATACCAACCTATGTAAGTAAGAACCTAACTGTATGTATGTATGTGTGTTACACAAGTATAATATATATGATATATAACAGTGTATAGTGGTACGTATGTAGTCTCTTAATTCAATTATTTAAATACAATAAATAAATTATTATCCCAGTTGTGTTATTAGCTGAACTCTCTAACTGTACTTTTATTGCCGCATGACCTCCCCCCTCACTCCCCTGTGCCTCCCTGTGAGATTCTTTTCAGATTCATCATTTATGAGAAAGTAAAATTGTACCTCTATTTCCTTTGGACTGCTGAACCAATTTTGCTAATTATTATTTTTTCTGTATTCGCTATTGCCAGGAGAGGGTTCTTGTAAATGAGAAAATTGCCCTAAACATTAGAAAATTTAATAAACCATAGAATAAGCAACCTTTTGACAATAAGAACTTTCCTATTTTTTTAATTTAAATCGGCGTTTGACATAACTGTAAGTTGGTTGATAGTTGGCGCAATATACAGAATGTGTCGTGTGAACATGGTTTAAAACAGATACAGATTTTTATCCTTTTTTGTTTAATCTCTCAATATCTTAAACACCTTCTAATACATGTCACAGAACACGAACGTTCACTCCTAAATAGGATGGACGGACAAGAAACCTCTGGACTCAGGACTAGTCCACACCCTTCAAGCGGCGCCATTGGGCCACACAACACTTTCTATCCAGTCCAGGTAGGAATAGACCCTGGTGTAGACTGCGGGAGCCCCCGTGCCACAGCCTATTCCGTAGGAGGTGACCGCCACTAGGTTGAACCTACAGTTGGATGGTCGGTACAGCACCAGTGGCCCTCCACTGTCCCCCTGCAATATAACCAGCACCTGATTAAAGTACCTATACACAGATGCCACCTGGAGGGTATTCATACAATAATGGTCTAAATGCGACTGCATGGCACATTCCAACGCCATTTTCACATCAACTAAATCTGTTGCGAATCGCTTGGTGGTTCTGCACAAGTCAAGAGTATTTTTTTAAAAAGTACCTAACAAATTCTTCAAATAATAACTAAGCCAACAAATAGAAAAAAATGGATTGCTGTCAGATTCGACTAAAATCTGATTTCAGCCGCAGCTAGATTGTATTTAGACCATTTTGTTAATACCCCTCCTGATCCAAGAATTACAAGGCTGTGGAATTCACCTGACACGTGTCCTTCCCAGAATCTATGGTACATATCTGCGAATTCTTCACACCTTCGTTTAGCTTCTTGGAAACCCCCAGAGCCTTGGTACAATTATCTTGCTCCTCAAATGTTAAGAGAACTTCCATGAGAAGATCTGAGCCCGTGTGACCTGCAACATGAGCTCATCAGTGAGTTGGGAGAAGGCCAGAGAGGATCTATTAGCCGTGTGATGGTTCAGGACGTGTGGCTCACCATAGGAGAGGGCTCCCCATCCGGAAGCTGTGGGGAAGTTGTGGTTGGGCTCAAAACTTTGATACAGACAGGCTGGCTGGATGTAATCTGAAAACCTGAGGGAATCTTCACAGTTAGTCGCTACTCTCTAAAGCCTAGTTCATACTAGCTCGAGTAGCAATAAGTAATTTAGTAGCTAAACTACCAAAAATAGAGTAGGTACCTATACAGTTCATTGGTGAGGAGGGTTTCCAAATGAACAGTCCTCGACACAATGAAGGCCTGGATTCGTTCAAAGACATTGTGTTTAATATGCAAACGTAAATAATGTGTAAATGCAAACGGATCTGAATGGCATGTATACGTGGTGCGTCAACAATGGTTTAGATCTCAACGCATCCAAATGCCAGGTGATTAAGTTCCATAAGTCTAAGTCTGTCATCCAATGCGAATATAGTCTTGGTGGAGTCGCTCTGGAACAGGTCCAGAGTATACGAGACCTAGGCGTCACCTTTTGTGGAGATTGTTCTTCGCTTCAACATATTAGAGACAGGGCGGATGGAGCTGTTAGGAGGCTTGGCTTTTTACTTAGATTGTCTCGTGACTTGAATATAACATCTCTGAGAACACTATATGTTTCAATCGTTAGACCTCTAGTGGAGTACAATACGCCTATTTGGACACCACATTACATCACACATATTAATATTATTGAGAGAATTCAACGTAAGTTTCTCAGGTTTATCAATTATAAGAAGGGAATTCCTGTTAGGGATATTGATTACGGTGTTTTGATGAGGGAGCTGGGATTGCTGTCACTGAGTGATCGTCGAACTATCAATGACCTCTGTTTTTTGTATAAATTGGTGAATAGTGGAATCGATTGCCCTGATTTGATCCGACTTATCCAATATAGGGTTCCCCAACGCGATACAAGAGCGGATTCGGTTTTCCATGTCGTCGGCTCTAGAACTAACTATCATCAACAGTCTCTGATGCCCAGGATCCACCGCTTGGGGAATAATTATGGGTCCGTGGTGGACATTTTTTGCGACAGTGTGCACGCAATTAAGCAGAAGTTGTTCTCGTTTTTCGTTGAGCGTCAATAGGTTGTTTGTTTTTTGCCTAAGTTTTTGTTAATGCATAATGTGCTTTTTTTTTTTTTTCTTTCATTCAATACTTAGTGTATATTATCAATCAATCCCCAACTGTTCAGCCAATTTTTACTTTTTGTTGTTCTTATCGTTTTTAATTATGTTATCTTGTATTTTACTATTTTAAATCATTGTAACTCTGTCAAAGCATAATGTATAGTTTTCACTCAATTTCCTATTTCAGGTTTTTGCCTTGATTATTTTATTTATACGCCATTTTGCACATACATTTTATATCGTTTTCAATGTTTCTTGTTTGTGTTTTACTATCGTGAATTGTAATTCTGTCAATGGATAATGTGTACTCTCATTCAATTTCCATTGTCTATGCACATTTTACTTTTGATTTTTCTATTTATATGCCGTTTTGTACATACATTTTAAATCGTTTTCAATGTTTTTATTTGTGTTTTTCTATTTTAAATTGTAATTCAATTTTGAAAATGCATAATGTATACTTTCATTCAATTTCTTTATTCTACATTTCACTTTTATTTTATTTATATGCCATTTTGCACATATATTTTATATCGTTTTCAATGTTTTTTATTTGTATTTTACTATTGTATATTCTGTCAATGCATATTGTATACTCTCATTCAATTTCCAATTTCCATTATCTACACTTTACTTTTGATTTCGCCATTTATATGCCATTTTGTACATACATTTTATATAGTTTTCAATGTTTTTATTTGTGTTTTTCTATTTTAAAGTTGTAATTTGATTTTGACAATGCATAATGTATGCTTTCATTTAATTTCCAATTTCTACATTCTACATTTTAACTTTTATTTTATTTATGTGACGTTTTGTGGATGAATTTTGTTTTTAATTATTTCATTTTGCATGCCCTATCCATTTGTCATGTATCCATCACACCAAAGATTTGGAATTTGATTGGTATTATTTATGGTTTTTGTTGTGATTTATACTTTGATTTAAGTTTTGAGGAATATACTTGCATTTTATAAATTTTTAGGAGTTTACCAGTTTGTGTAGTGTGTTTGATTTGTTTTTTTAACATGTAATAGGCGTTTTTGTCGCCGTATATTGTATTAAATAAATAAATAAATAAATAAATAAATATACTTAGATCATTGTTTTGTGTTGATGTAATTTTTTTCCGACCTGTAGTGGTCTATTGTGCTTCCCCTACTTGCTCATGGTGTCTCCCAATTAGAGCTTCCCCACTAATCCCAGACGCTTCAGGAAGTCAAGAATTAGGAGGGGATCCAAGGCGGCGAAGTCCTCCACCTCTATACTGTGTTTACCTAAACTTCTTGCTCTCGCATAAACCACTGCATTGCAGTCTGAAAGTAGGTGGTGAGGCGTTTCTACTCCTTCGCAGAATCTACAGGTTCCATCATCTTCAGGTATTCCCTAAGTCTACGGTGACCCGTTAAGAAGCCTCTTAGGGCTTTAAGACCTATTTTACTTGGGCTCAAACATGTTTTGGTTCTTCTGGAGTTAAAACCACCAAAAAGTTCCTTGGATTGCCTAAGTCCGGGAAGGTTGTTCCACTGTTTTTCTCTTCCCTCCCTTCCCTTGCAGGGATAAAATCATCCACCCCAGGTGATTTGTAGGACGTGTGAAAGGATTTGATAGGCCATGCCAGGTCCAGCCGTCCTGGAGTGCAGATGATTAAACAATAAGTTTTCAACCTCTGCCTACTTGTGTGTGTAGGTACCTACCATAATTGCAATAGGTATTTCGTTTTAACTTCAGTTTTAGTCACCTGTGACCATGCAGGACCTGTGCCTGCGAAACTAGTCAGGGTATTAAATATTTTGTTGAATAACAAATTAATTGATTCATTTGAATTAGGTACCTACTCTAAAAAATAATACCTATAACAGCGAAATGCCATCTTTGTTGCAACTAATAAACTGGACTAAAATATAGGTTCCCCCACGTCTAGCCAGTGATGCACTGTGGGTAGGGGCGACTTGACTAAGCTACCTATCTCAACTAAATTTCAGGTAATATGTTTTTCCTAGGAATTGCTATTTAAGAAGCCATAATCAGTGGTAAATGACGGCAGTAGAACGTTGTCTATGTTATTACCGTAGTGACAAAAAACATTGTCGCAATTTTCAAAGAAGCCATTGAATTACTAAATCACTCGCCACTCGACCAATGTGAACTAGGCAAGACGGTTTGGGAATTGTTTTAAGATGAAAATACTCACTCCACTCTTCTGGCCATCTTCAACACGGCAATATCGTTGTAAACGTAATGTGATCTGTAGGAAGGATGCGCTGTTATGCTCTCGATGGGGATCTGCTGGAGACCTTCGGTGTCCTGGGACAAGGAGTTGGTGCCTATTCTTATCATGGTTGGGGGCCCCCTGCAAGTAAGAAATGACATTTTCTGAATCTGAATTATTTGCCATGCACCACCCATTCACATATCTGATGTACCTACTATAATGTAAAGAAAGCATTTTTACCCAAGAGATCTGGAGTTGGTACAGTGGGCCGCTGTAAGGAGGAACTGGTGGCTGATGAGGGTGGCTCCACACCGCCATTGGAAGCCAGCGGGGGTGGAGGGATCGGGGTAGCCCACGGCAGCCTGCAAGGCCAAAAAAATGAAATTTGACATAAATTCAACTTGAATGCTTTTTTGACCCTTTTAAATTTTATTGAAACACTTTTGAATGGTAGAAACCGAAGGAGCATAATCTTTGTACACCACCAGTATTCAATCGATTTTTTTTTTTTAGTTTTGCCTTATTTTGTCAGGAGATTAAAAACAGCGCGGTGTTCGATTTTGTTCAAAATTTTCCCATCAGACATTTTCTAACACTCGAAACAAGGTTGAGAAAAACAAATGAGAGTTGAGCGATGAAATTTTAAAATTGTCACATTAAAAATAATGCCAAAAGAGAACCATCGACAAAAAGTATGTACCTACTCATTATTAACGAAAAAGTCGTCACACGAAAACATTGAAACCCCTCGTCAGTTATATTTAGGTGAGATATTTCTACCCCGGAGAGGTCTGGCTAGGATTGGACGGAACCGGATGAGTAGAACAATAAATTCCACAACTTTTTTATAAAATCAATACTCCTAGAGTCCATTTTTTTTTAAATAATGTCCAATGTGAAGTAACTGGAAGCAACCATTACCACAACTGATGGTGACCTCGGAGCCGAACTCACGATATGCATGTATGGCAAGTGGCGCCTTTAACAACATGACCAAAATATGGAAAGCGTCAGCGTTTAGTGTCGAGATTAAATGTAAACTGTTCAATGCGTGTGTGTTGCCCATTCTCCTGTACGGGTGTGAGTCCTGGCACCTGACCAAAGCCCTGGCACAAAAAGTCTCAGTATGAAGTGCCTCAGGAGAATTTTGGGTGTAAGATGGTACCACCGCGTCACGAACGACGCTATACGCCGGCACAGCCAGCGTGAGCCCTTCACTTCTACCATTATGGAGAGTAAATGGATTGGCTGGGACACGTGTTAAGGATGCCGAATAACAGTTGGCCGAGGAGAGCGCTGTTCTTCTTCTCATCAGGGTCCCGAAGACGAGGAAGCCCTGTCATATTGTGTTCCGCTCCCTCGAACCAGAGCTGAGGATTCTGGACATGGTGTGGGAGGGGGTAATAACATTGTGCAACATCGAGCGCAATGGATAGATCTTGTTACCTCCCTATGGCGTTAAGGGAGTTTGGATTGGATTGGATGGAGTAATGTAGCTCACTCTAATACTCACCATGTGTGGGAACTTCTTCTCCGGGGACTCCACTCCGCCAATAATACCGACATAAGGGTCAGTTTTGTTGCACGTGTCATACTCCTGGCATTCTGCAACCAACAGACACAGACACTTTAGTTCACATGTGGAGGAGAGATGAGACCTTTACGAGGAAATGTGGAAAGACTCTGGGGACATGGAAAAGGAATGAGAACACAGTACAAGTATTAACGCGCCGTTATAACATTTCTCTCTACTCTCTATGTACAAATGACTTATTTTTTAACTTAGTTATAACTGATTAAGAATATTCCCAATTGAACGAGTCGCCGGAAATGTTGAATTTTTTTTATGAAATTGCTTAAAATATTGGAAAATTGCTTAAATGCTTAATAAAAGTAGGTCCTTTTTCATTTATCGTTTTCTAAATTTTTGTTACAACTGCGATGGCAAACCAACACAAGTCAATGTGTATTTTGCGAATCGAATTTTCGCAAATGTAGAGTGCGTAAAAAATGAACTGTCCGTTAGAATATAGGCATAAGTAATGTTTTAAACCAAACAAAGACACTTATATAAAAAGTTAATTATTTTCTTCCCACTCTACATTTGAGAAAATTCAAATTGACTAGGTACGGCCACTAACTATAAACAAAACTGATAGTGTAAAAATCCCACTTTTGAGGAAATTAGTCAATATGAGTGTGTGTACCAACTTTAAAACAAAAACAACGAGAACACTGATAACACCGACTTTTAAAACGAATACTGATAATGAAAATAAAATAAAATGGACGAATAGTGGAATAGAGGGAATCCCTGTGAGACAATCTAAAAGGTTTTCCAACTTGGAAGAATTGAATTCCCTAGTTTTTTATAATATAGAATATCGTGACATGTATCACATGTGATTTATTTACTACTGCACCGCCATCTGTTGGATTTTTTTTAAAGTTACACATCTATAGAGGAATTTATTATCTTTATTACAAACTAATGACCCGTCGAACTTTATCCCGCATCCGAATCAACAATAATCATTATTATAATGAAATAAATTATTAGCTAAATTTAATCCAGTTTTTATGTTTTAAACTGTAGGTATTTAATTCATGCAATGAGTCAAAATTATTTTATTATTCTGGATTATGTCGAAGTTCGACGGGCGGGTCATCTAGTATATAATAATATGCGCACAATTTTGTTGATTTTGTATGAAAATGATTTAAAACGCCCGAAACGGTGCAGGTGGAGTAGACAATAATTTTGTTAGATTTTTCATAGATGGCGTCGTAGGGCATCCATTTCATACTAACTTTAATGTCATATTTTATTTAATGTTTCATGCATTTTTTTCAACATTTTATTAGTTATTCTGTTATCCGGAGCGGAGAGGACTCAATAAATCAAACATCGAAAGAATCTGTTCAGCCGATCTCGAGTTATAAGTGTTTGCACTAAACCGACTTTCATTTATATTATAGATTTTACATAATATAAACGGCTTTCGCCTTTAAACACTAATTCATTTCAAATATACAAAAAATATCACTAAAATTTTTTTTTATGAAATCTGTCCTTGTTTTTCAAATTTCTTTTTACATATCTTTTCAAAGAGTTTTGATTTTTTTAAATGTTTTCTTGTGAGTTTTAGACTTTTAATTTCGACTTCTGGTATTGTTATTTGAAAGTAAATATGAATGGATTGTGTCAGCTTATTATTTATGTGAAATTTGTTTAAAGGTCGTGATTGGAAAGATTATTATCTCATTTTTATGTACATATATTATTTAAATTTTTGGTGACTAGTAGATATTATTGTTTGAAATGAAACTGTTTGATCCTCTATATTATAGAGGATCAAACAGTTTCATTTCAAACAATAATATCTACTAGTCACCAAAAATTTAAATAATATATGTACATAAAAATGAGATAATAATCTTTCCAATCACGACCTTTAAACAAATTTCACATAAATAATAAGCTGACACAATCCATTCATATTTACTTTCAAATAACAATACCAGAAGTCGAAATTAAAAGTCTAAAACTCACAAGAAAACATTTAAAAAAATCAAAACTCTTTGAAAAGATATGTAAAAAGAAATTTGAAAAACAAGGACAGATTTCATAAAAAAAAATTGGAAAGACCAATCACGACATACAAATAAATTTTACATCAATATTATAAGCTGATAAATCAATTCATAAACCAATAATTATTTAAAAAAATGCAGGAAGCAAGCCGATAAAATCCATTCATAAAATAATTCAAACAACAATACAAAATATCCTTAGAAAAATTAAACTCTGTAAAAACATATATATAAAAAAAAAAACAAGGACAGTCACAAAGAAATAAATTTAAATTTTTTCAAAAAATTTTTTTTATACTTTCTGTAAAGACATGCAAAAAAAATTAATTGTTATTTGAAAAACAAGTTGGCGCTGGTTCGTTAATTTCGTGGACTGTAAATAGGATTTAGGATTGCTCTGGTAGATTGCGATCGATTGGTGAATTGAATTTGTGTGTTCTGGCTTTCTCTCTCTCAATATGAAAAGAGTATGATACGCCTTAATGGCTTCGGTGTGGGATCACAAAGGAGGAGGAAAGTATAAATGGACTTACCCTTGTTTTTCTTGTTCTCCTCACACTAGTTTCAACACTTCTTTAGATTAATTAATTTAATTTTCTTGATTTATCGGGCACGAGCTCGCGTTATTTGGATTATGATTATTTAAGTTTATTTGTTTGATGCGATTGATAATATGATTCAATGATGATGCGTATGCGGTGAGTTATTCAGAGGAACTGAATATTGCTCCAATATTGTCACAAGGGTAATTAAGGATTGGAACAATAATCAGGTAGGAAGTTATGACTTGATGGAACTTAAGGAAGGTTCACACTAAGCCACATAAAGGCGCATCCAAGAAATAGCTAATTGTAACAAAAATGACTTAATAAAATAAAAATTGAGATGGTTAGGGCATATTGAAGGAATGGATGCAAATATAATGAAAAAAAGAATATAAGGCTGTAAGAAGGGGTGGTAGACTGAGAATGACGTGAAGTCAATGAAATAGGAGGGGTTTAATGAGAAGTGGAAGAAGCGTAAGAAGTGTTCTTGGATGGAAAAAAGTGGAGGTCCGTACTCACAGCCTACCACTGCGTGACGAGTAAATACATGTATATTTATAGAGCAAGCTGAATGTTGGTACTTAACTTAAGGTGTTATCTGGGGGTCATTAGCTAACCACGATTAGTTAACTGCCGTGTTGTGGCTCAAAGACAGAGACAAACTAATTTACTCATAATAGATTAGTACAGTAGACAGTGAGTGGTAAGTGATAATGAGCATGCAGAGTCACAGAAACATCACAAACTTACTTATGTCACTGATCCTGGGCGGCTTGACTCGTGACAGTGGGTCGATGATGTCCTCGGAGCAACAGAATATCAGCCTGTCTCCTGTGGACCAGACAACGTTCATTACTTTCTCTGATTGATCAAGTGCAATTGTTTAAATAAAAGGTATTCCTTTGTTTTTACATTGGTGGTGAACTGAGTCGGTCTGCTCATGCAGAGTAAAACACAGAGTTTCCAATGTTGTATAATTTACGTTAAGTTTCGAGTCAGAAATTGTATTTTTCACAAAATAGAAGTGTGTTATTTTCTTGTTAGGTAAATCACATCTAACAAGAAAATAACACACTTCTAAACTCAACTCTCATATAAACTTATGTCAGTTAGCCCTACGAGACATAGCGCACAAAACATTATCTACCAGTCAACCGATTCCGTCCAATCTGAGACAGATCACCGATGAATAGAAATTTCACGTGAAAGTTACTGACCCGACGTAAAATCTAGCCCGGGACCTGATCTGAAGTCAGCGTCTATGTCATTAGAATATGTACCAGTAAAAACACTGTGGCTAAAAATTTGTCATTAACACTTCAATCTCAAGAAACAAATAAGTATTGTATAAGTTGTGGAGTTTCGTGATATGAGAAGTCCTACTTGAAAATGTTCTTATCTGAAGAAATCCATTTGGATGTCATGCCAGGCGGTGACTAACCTTGGAGCTGGGGCAGAGCATCCACCGCGGCTAGCAGCACAGCGCACACCAAGATTCTGGGGAACATTTTGAGGGCAAAGAGTGCACCAAATAATATTGTCTCTGGTCACACCACGAATGACAGTTCACTACGACACGACGCAGTAGACAATATGTGGGGGCGCGTGACAAGACGGGGACGGCGCGACTGACGTTTTGGCTCTCCGGCTTAGGACTGCGGCTGCGGATCAGATTTTGGCAAGATCCTTCCCACTCACACTTTACACTGCCGCTGTCCAAGTGCACTCACATGCACTTACTCCTCAAGATCACGGCGCCAGCCACCTACGTAGCTACCACACTACTTACACTCTCTGATTACTTTATTAGACACACCATGGTTTTAGAAGAAACCTAGCTTATTTGATATTTTTGGATACCTATTTAAGTATTTATTATGGCTTTAGAAGACAATAGCTTGAAAATAAGTCGAACAAAGACAGAAAATATTATGCCGTGCTATTTCTCCAATAATCTATCAGACACAAACCAACGTAGTTACCTGCAGAACACGCCATTTTTCATTGCCCTAAAAATATTTTTTAAAAACAGTTTTTTTTTGCAGGAGGGGAAATCCTAATCGGAAACCCTCCTTTCTGGTCGGGTAGTGTCAGACTTCTACTGACTAAACCCCACCCCCTCTTCCTTTTCACCTTTGCAGAAGTGTTCCTATACCTTTAGATCTACCACTTGGCTGCTTTGGTCTTATTGTCTTCTCTGCCTTGTATGTATACTCGTTCTTGTGGTCCAAGGAAATGTTACGCGCAATAAAAGAGCATTTAATGCCTCTCAGCCACTGCATTTCAACTCGACTCTCACCTACAAGTGGAGGACCCTGTTACGTTGGCCCAGGCTGAAACGGCGCGGCGGTTACATTCGGTCCCTGTGGATGCTAGGGTCAACAAGCCGAAGAGAGTACGGGGTGCCTTGCATAGCTGTCCAACATGCAGGGCATTTCCTACACCTGATTCCTTTCCTCCTGCCTTCTATGAGCCCTCCCATCCATATTCACCTAGTCCTATCATTCCGGAAGGAGTAAACCTTTCTGCCCAAAAATCCCCAATCCAATTTCTGTGCCTTCTATTTTAAGCTTGTTGTTTGCTTCACACGTTGCCGAAGCCCTTTCAGCTAACGTGATCAGCAGGAAAGAGAAAAGTGGACTGTAAATGGATGCAATGCACTTACCCCAAATCCACGTTATCCAAATGTGTATGATCGATGTCCTTTGTCTTCTGGCAGCACTGCACTTTTGTTAAAACTATGTTAAAATAAATGTTTGGATGCACAAGATGTAATATGTAATTGATGAAAATTGATATGTCCCGATGTATATAACTTGTGAATTTGTAGCGGCAATAAAGAGCGGTTTATTCCGTGTGTGTGTTCCCGAGATGCGGTAAGTAACAACTAAAGTGCACTGCAGGGAAGGACACAAGGAAGGGAAAATAGGTAACAATACTTGCCCTGCAACGCGAACCACCGATTGCGACATTTGACCCACGTACTTATAGATAAATATGTAGGTACCCATATAATATAAACATGTTCAATTGATAATATTGAACACTTGTTGTTTGGCATTTTCTTTTATATCCAATTATTGAATATGAAGTTATGCCATCGTTTTTGTGGCGGAATTTCAAGGTTATGTCTCTTGATCCACAGATTTACTCCGTAAAGTGCGGAATTTGATATTGCCATTAGTTCTGCGGATGTTGATGTTGTTAGAGAAATAGCTTGGTCACCTGCGTAAATGTCAGCTCTACTCCCTCTGGGGGTTCTATTCTCATCACCTCATCATAGAGGACGTTCAACAGGGCTGGTCACGGAACCCTGTGGAACGCCTCCGCCTATTTTTCTGTAGGTGTTTCGCTCTATTGTCTCTTGTTGCCCCCCATATAAGTGGGGCGTAAAGGGAGCTTGGATTTGGTTTCGCTCTATTGTTGTTTGTATTTGACTGAGGCAGTCTGCAATTGTATTGATTATGTATATATTTACTTATTCTCACTTATTCCCTTTTTCCATTATTTTTTTCCACGGATTTTTTTAAATACCTGGGCAGCCAGATATCACCTCAATGCGACGCAGGTGAAGATTTCACCCCCCGCATTAACACGGGATGGTTAAAATGAAGGTCCCTCTCTGGGGTGTTTTACGATACAAAAAAGATAGTGAGAGTAAATAACAAGTATAGGTACAAGACCGCAGAAAGACCAGCAATGACATATGTATATGGCTCTGAATGATGGGCATTAAACCAAAAACACCAACAAAGCATACACACTGCAGAGATGAAGATGCTCAGATGGTCTAATTAATATAACTTGATTCGATAGAGCTAGAAATAAAATGGCTGGACCAATTTCGCTAGTTTGTGTTGACTATTGTCAGAAAAAAATTAAATTAAAAATCAAGAAAGTTGCGTAGAACCTTAGGAAATTTAAAAAAATAGTATTTTTATGTAACCTTTTTAGTGTTTTTTACACATTGTGTAAACGTTATATTTTTAATTTTAAATTGGCGTTTGACATAACTGCCAGTTGTTTGATGGAAGGTGCTCTGCAAACATCGTATAAAACAGATGCATCTGTCATGGGTTAAATAGGTAATTAATTTATGATAAATACAGGACAACGTCTGTCAGCAAAGCTAGCTTAGAACATCACTCGTGGTGCGTAGTTTAATGTGTGTAATGTAATACTAGAACCAACCAGACGAGGTGAGTCACTTTGGTTCCAAAAACAATCGTACCACGTGACCTGGTACTGGGGAACTCCGACCTTGTGTCCCGAGGCCACTATAAAATATCATAATAACACCACACCTACATAACACACACTGTGTCCTATCTCGACACTTGATCAAACGAAATTCACGAATAAAAACTAATATTTCTAACAATTTACTAATGATGTTCCATATTACGAACAAACCACTACTGGAAAAGCTGCATTGATTATTAAAATTTGTTCAGTGTGACACTGAGTCATGTCACTACTGGAAAAGCTGCATTGATTATTAAAATTTGTTCAGTGTGACACTGAGTCATGTCACCCAAATAGATAAGAATGCCAATTTTATGTGCATTTAAAAAAAATTGTTTGGTAAAAATTTTCTGGCTTTTGAAAATGAAATTAATTTAAAGAAAATATGCCGCTTCTTGAAGAGAATATGTACTCGTAATAAGAAAGTAGCTACACGCGTTTTTATTTCAAAAAATTAAAATGCCACTATAAAAGAGAAGATATAGTTTTTGCACTTGTATTGATAATTTTTTTGTCCATTATTCGTACATTTCGTTTGATCAAGTTTCGCGATAACACCTCGTATGTAGCATAACACCTCGTAATAGTGGAAGTTGTTGACGTTCGCCGTTACGTAGTGACGGTGTTGGTACAAAGCTTCATGTGTCTACCATCAGGTCCATAACAGGATTTGAACCTGTTTGCAGCTGCCCCGTAATCAAATGAGAGCCTTCTTATTGTCTTTTGCATAACTGGTATCCCAAGAGGTAGGGTTAAAATCAAAATAGGTACATAGCTCGACCACAGCACATATACCTATTTTGCATCCGAATTTTGCCAATAACCAAATAACTCGACAACGAGTGCAAAGGTTTAAAAAATCTGTCAATCTTACCAACTATCAAACAATTTTGTTTTTTTTTTCTTTGGAGGAGGGGAAAATCCTCATTGGACGTTGTGCCGGACTCCTGCACGCAGGCAGACCTACCGATTAAAAACCCCTCCTCTTCATCCCCACTGCACCGCTACTATCCGTGGATATTGCTTCGCGTACAGTGCTGGTCATTTATAAGCCTGTTCTTTTTCGGACCCTTTCATCCCTCTCTTTCTGGGTCATTATACTATTACTAACAAGTTGGCTTCCGCCTTCCCAACTCTCTCTTCCTTTCAGCATGACTTTAATAAGGTCATCTGTTCTGTTCATCGATTGCTACGCTGCGTTCCTTTCATATTCCCACCTATCACACTCAAAGATGGTGTGCTTGCAGTAGCAGCCTCTGACCGCAGTATACGCACTGTTCACTTTTATTCTTGGAAGCATACGTGCTCCGCTATTATCTGCATCAAGTGATATCCGTATTCACCAAAGACTCGCATCATCCATGGTTAGATGTCTGGAATGAGCATATGAACCCGTTTATCTTTACCGTCGAGCTCTATCTTGTTTATTCTTTGAGCTTGCCATTTTCCTCTCGTCTTTTCTTTGTTATCCTTTTTTAATCTCTGGATCTTTCCGCGTCATTTCCATTCTTTCACCGGTGTTAAACGTGCTAGTAGAATGCTATCCTCATACGAGACAGTCCGATATGCTCTGCAGATTCTGATAGCGAGTTTTCTGTAAGCTGATTGCAGGATGTTTAGATATTTTTTACAAGCTGACCCGCCGTCGAACTTCGACCTAATCCAGAACAAAAAAATAATAATTTTGACTTATTACATGAGTTAAATACAGTTTATGACATAAAAGCTGAATTCAATTTAGCTAATAATTTATTGCATTATGTTATAATTATTGTTGATTCGGAAGCGGGATGAAGTTCGACGGGTCATAAGTTTGTAATAATAACAATTTCTAAATAGTTATGTAACTTAAAAAAAATCCAAGAAATACCGGTATAGTAGGAAAATTGTGTGAAACACGTTACATGGATGTGTATGGTGTTGAAAGAATAGACTCCATTAAACGACTGGTCTTGTCTCGGTATCTCATAGTTTACATTAATAGTTATCTTGAGAATAGACACCAGTATGTCAGCTATCATGGTTGCATGTCTGACAAATATCAAACCCCGTCCGGCGTACCGCAGGGATCAAATTTGGGCCCTCTGCTCTTCTTGATTTTTGTGAATGACATAAAAGAGGTAATAAAATACTCTGAATGTCTGTTGTACGCTGATGACCTGAAAGTTTTTCGAAAAATAGAATCAAGAAATGACGCTGAAATGCTGCAAATGGATGTTGATTCACTGGTTGTATGTTCTAACGAGAACAAACTGGCCTTCAATGTTCCGAAATGCAGTATCATGATATAATATACCAGGTCACACAATCCCATTCGCCACCAATACACCATGAATACATTAGATTTAAATCGAATAACAGAGATGAAAGATTTGGGTGTGACATTTCAGGATGACATGACTTTTCGTAAGCACATTTTAGGAATAGAGAGTATAGAGCCAATAGAATGTTGGGATTTGTTTTGAGAAACGCGTCATTTTGGAAATGCGGGAAAACACTGAGGGTTCTCTACGAGGCCCTAGTGCGATCGATTCTTGAATCCGGATCTATTATATGGGGTCCTGATGATGTAACATATTCGCTTGTGTTAAAAAAGGTTCAGAAAAGGTTTCTGAGATATTTGTACAGGGTGGAGTATGGGTATTACCCCTAACTATATCCCTCATTGTTTGTCATGGGTTGTCTCAATTACTCTACCTACACTGAGGATGAGAAGAGCCGATTACATCTGCAGGCACTTCTATAAGCTAATTTATGGAATTGTGCACAATCCGTCTCTTCTTTCAGATATTAACTTGTTTGTGCCGGATAGCTACGGGCGTACACGATCCCATATTTTGTTCTACCCACCCAGAGTTCAAGCATTATTTACGTTTTGCCTGCGTCCATGGCTGTTCGATATTTCAACGTTCTGGCAACGCACCTTGACATTTTTAATGTAACTTACACCGGATTTACAGAGTGTGTTGGCTTGTTGGCACATTTGCTTGTTTAGGTGTTGTTTTATTGTTTCTGGCTTTTCTTTGTGTTTATTGTACTATTATTATGTGATTTTTTTTTTGTTTTTCGTTTGTTTGTGTCTGTACTCTGATTGGCGTAAAGGTAATTTGTATACTGTAATGGCAATTAGAGATATATTAATTAATAAAAATAGAAAAAAAAAACAAATTTTACCGAATTACTGTATTATGGTAAGATATGCAAGTCCTCTCGACCACACTGGCGTCACGTACGGTATTATGCTGGCCGCTACTGACCCAAGCACTCTTCGTTATGGTAAGATATGCAAGTCCTCTCGACCACACTGGCGTCACGTACGGTATTATGCTGGCCGCTACTGACCCAAGCACTCTTCGTTATGGTAAGATATGCAAGTCCTCTCGACCACACTGGCGCCACGTACGGTATTATGCTGGCCGCTACTGACCCAAGCACTCTTCGTTATGGTAAGATATGCAAGTCCTCTCGACCACACTGGCGCCACGTACGGTATTATGCTGGCCGCTACTGACCCAAGCACTCTTCGTTATGGTAAGATATGCAAGTCCTCTCGACCACACTGGCGCCACGTACGGTATTATGCTGGCCGCTACTGACCCAAGCACTCTTCGTTTGCTCTCGCTGGCTCCTCCTACTCGGGGCATCAGTCTTGCCAAAGCAGATGTTGTTCTTTATTCTTTACCTATTCTTCATATTCATTTATAGGCCCAAATTTGGGCACTTAAACATGTCAAAAACAAATACAGTAAGAGCAGTACTCACAATACAATAATATGAAACGTTACAAACGGTGAAACTATTAGCATAATAACAGCCGTGTGATACCAGATGTAAAGGGTCTAATATCACATTTTGTCATACATCAAATCTTGAGAAAAAAAAAACAAAAAAAAAAACAAAATCAAGAAACAAATTAACAATTGCAAAGTAGGTACATGTAATTATTAACATTAATATAATATTATACTCTTTCACGTGCAACCAGTAATATTTTTAATTTATATACTTATGTCATTGTATTATATTTTATATTTCTTGTTTTTTTTTTGTTATAATTTTATTTCTATATTCTTAGGTATATTCTTTTCATTTGTATATTTTTATGTAAAAGGCTTTTTTAGGCCGTTGATGAATTAATAAATAAATAAATAAATAAATGTATATGAGCTATCCATTCAGCATTTCGTCGATTGTATAATAAGATTTACTAATTAGGTACGATTTCACCCGTCCCCTAAAGATCTTTAAATTGTCGGATTTCAAATTTTCAGGCAATTTATTGTACATTCTAATGGACATACATACGAAGCTTTTGTCTACTTTAGTTAGCCTGTGTTTCATAGGTCTGATTATGTCTTTATAACGTGTATTATGGTCATGAATGTCTCTATTTAATGGTGTGTTTTTAATATTTTTATCTGCATACATGATACATTCAAATATAAAGAGGCTGGGCAAGGTTAATATTTTTTTTTTACAAATGCTTCTCTACATGAGTCACGAGGCTTTATTCTACAAAGTGCTCGGATTGCTCTCTTTTGTAATAAAAATATGCGGTTTGCGTCAGTAGCTCTTCCCCAGAACAGTATTCCGTACGACATAATTGAATGAAAGTAAGCGAAATACACAGTTCTCGCGCCACTCTCTCCGCATGTTTCATTATTTTTTTTTAATGCAAATATAGCAGAGTTTAATTTAGGTGCTACTTTATTAATGTGCGGACTCCACTGTAATTTCCTGTCAATCATCACTCCAAGGAATTTACAGTCATCCGTCACATTTATCTGACGTTCTATTAAGGCTTCAGTCACAAGGTGCCTTTGCACTGATCCCCTCAGGGAGAAGTGAATCGCACCAGTCTTGCTTACATTTAATACTAAATTATTACTACTGAACCACTCCCCTACCTCGTCCAGAACCTGAAGGGTTTTTTCTTTGGTTTCTATTTTATTATTCTTATCTCTAATCAAAAAAGATGTATCATCTGCGAATGTTACTATGTTTACATCCTGAGGCAAAGAGGAAGACAGATCATTTATATAAATGAGAAAGAGTATTGGACCGAGAATAGATCCTTGCGGAACCCCATAATTTATATCGGCAAGTGATGATTTCACATGACCCAGCTCTAATAGCTGTTTTCTTCCGCTTAAATATGATTAAAAAAAACATTTCTCTTTATTGTTAATACCATAATGCTCTAGTTTACGGATTAGGATTTTATGGTTGACACAGTCAAAAGCCTTTGACGACAAATCACAAAATATGCCATAGGTGTCATGTTTTTGTTCAATTGAATCTAAAATATTTTGTATTAAATAACTGATTCCATCACTTGTACTCTTGTGCTTTTGAAAGCCAAATTGTTGGGGATGTAATATATTATTCTGGACAAGATACTGTAGTCATGTGTAACTCAGATCTGATCCGAATCAACGATCCGGATCACTCTTAATTGATCTGTGTTCTACAGATCACTTGCGGATCCTACGGTTCAACAGATCAATCAGCTCAATGAATCAACAGATCAATCAGATTAATGAATCAACGGATCTGTGTGAGCTGTGATGATCTGTTTGAATTGCGGACCCGTTGGATATCTGTTGATCTACAATGGATAAGCTCAATAAGCAGACCAGAGAAAATAATCCAGGTTCTTATGTAGAGAAGAAAAAACACATCTATATTTGTTGATGTCTGATTTAATACCATTTTTACAATGTGAAAAAATAAGAAGAAATGAATACACATTTTCAAAATAAGAATAATAAAATAATTTCAAACCAGGTACCTAAATTTATTAACATTCGTGTTTATTCACCCTGGGGCGGGCCCAAATCTAAAATAAATACTAACCATTGAGCGGCCAACTAAATAATAAAAAATATATAAGGAAATACTAATTGAACTTAATAGCCCCAGTCAAAATGACTATAAAAAATTCATGCTATTAAGGAAAGCAGAGTATTGACTTCTGAATTTGCCAATTAATATGATAAAATATTATGGCAAGAAAAAAACTATCATTTACACAAAAAAATAATAAACTATTAAAATAGCAACTGATTTGTCCTCGGAAACCAAGGAACATTTTAAATAAAAAACAGAACCAAAAAAAATATATTTCATGAATCGATTTTCGTACAGACAATCATAATGTTAAATTGAAATTCAATACTTAAAAACTAAATGTAGAATTGCAAACAGGATCACAATGAGTTTTAAATAATTGAATTAAAAAAAAAAAAAAAAAAAACTATCATCTTGGTTACTGTAGCTTACTCCAGGTTTGACACAAATGCATGCTTCTCATGAATGGAAAGTTCAAATAGCTTGTTGCATTTTGAAAATTTACAAACATTTCTTCATGTCTTGATGTTTTAAATAATAATAATTATTATAAGAACTATAACAAATTCATTTATCTTGGATCTTGAGTGTGCTTCGAATCTTGCATAATTAAATATTTTTATTTTTATGTAAACAACAATTATTATGTGAGAATATTAAACCTTTTCATAACAATATTTTTATAACCTTTTTATGGCAATATTTTAGAACAAATCTTGAATGTTTTAATTAAATTATTTTTTCCTACTCCTCCTCCTTCCTCAATGGAGTGTCTCGGCACAAGGGTAGTGGAGCAATAGACATAATGTTTCGTTTGAGGTTCCCCAGCGACGTCCTGAGCATGACCGTTCTAGTGATTCCGTCCGGACCTGGAAACGTCTCCATCACTCTTCCTAATCGCCATTGACAAGGAGGCAGGTTGTCCTCTTTCACTAGGACAATGTCGCCTACACAGATGGTAACTTTCCCTCTCTCTCTCCACTTGGCTCTTTTTTGGAGTTGCTGCAGATATTCTTTGTTAAACCGCTCCCAAAAAGATAAAAATAAATTCATTAGTTTGCGATAATGATTCAGTTGGTTGGTGGGCAGCGTCAAGGAATTAGATGAAGTCGGAATTGTAGCTGTACTCTGGGAAATTAGAAAATGACTAGGAGTGATATGCTCCGCATCCAACGGAGAGGAAGAAAGGGGAACACAAAAAAGAGGTCTGCTATTGAGGACACTTTCAGCCTGGCATATTACTGTGGACAGGTCCTCATAAGTTAATGGGGTGGAAGCTATAGTCTTCCTAAGTAAAATTTTGGCCTGTCGAACCATTGTTTCGACAGCGCCTGAGGTGTGCGGTGCTCGAGGTATCGCGAAGACCCACTCAATACCATGTTCCGCTAACCCGTTAGTTATAGGATCCTTCCCTGGACCACCAAGAAAGTCATATAAAGCCTTTAGTTCCCGTGCAGCTCCCACAAAACAACCGGCCCCATCTGAAATCATTTTCTGAGGAATACCCCTCCTAGAATAAAACCTTTTAAATACATTAAGAAAAGCTTCAGTGGTTAACGATGTGACAAGATCTAAATGAGCTGCCCGGGTTGACATGCAAATAAATAAAACTAAATAAGATTTGATTTTACCCGAATTCCTAGTGTAACTGGATTTAATTAAAAAAGGTCCCGCATAGTCTACTATGGTGTTGTGAAATGGTCGGATAGCTTCCAAGCGGGTTCTAGGTAGATCACTCATTTTCTGCGGATAAAACTTTGGTTTAAACCTAAAACAGAGAGTACAATTTTGAAAAATCTTTCGAATGACAGTTCGTCCAGCAATCGGCCAATACTTCAAACGAACAATCCCCAGAAGAGTTTGTGGCCCACAGTGAAGGTGTTGATGGTGAAAATTCTTCACTAGCAACTCAGTAAAGACGTGCTTGGCTGGCAGAAGGATTGGATGCTTGCTCTCCCTCGCACACTCCGCCATCTTTAGTCGCCCACCGACCCGGACTATGCCAGCATCCAAGAATGGATTTAAATCCTTCAATTTACTGTCCTTTTTAATCTCCTTCTGGTTGGATAACCGCTTGACATCCTCTGAAAAAGACTCAAGCTGCACTCTTTTTATAAGGGTGAGGTTAGCTTCTTCCATTTCACTAACACTCAATGGACCTGAAAATTTATTGTTTTTGTTCCTACAATTATTTAAAAATCTGCGAATAAACGATATTACTCTTACCAATTTTCTGTATGAGGAAAATTTATAAAAAATATCCCACCTTCCCGAATCTACCGCTGCCACAAGACTCACGGTAGTTGGCTCCGGGAGGGTGTCCGCTAACTCCGATGAATTCCAATGGTCGCTATCCTGCATCAGCCACGGCGGGCCTCTCCACCATAAAGTAGACCTTGCCAATTTGTGAATGGTAGTACCCCTCGATATCAAATCAGCGGGATTCTCTGCTGAAGCCACATGTCCCCACCTACATCCTTGCGTCAGTTGCTGTATTTCCTTGACCCTACGGGTCACAAAAGGGTCACATCTGACTGAGTGATTAGCTATCCAAGCTAAAACAATGGTTGAGTCCGACCACAAATATGTCGGTATGTGTGGAGCGCCCATCGCCTCCCTGACCTTCCTCAATAAACGGGCAAGTAGTAGTGCAGCGGATAATTCCAGTTTTGGAATGGTAAGGCGTTGCCTTAGTGGTGCAACGCGGGACTTGCTGCAAATAATTTTCACATGAATATTACCTTGGTCATCGGGTGACCGGCAGTAGACCACTGCCCCATAAGCAGTTTCCGAGGCATCGGCAAAACCAACCATAATATCCTGCGCGGAGCCAGAGGTCGTTAATCTGCGGGGTACTTGAATGTTCACGCCCTCCCGCAGATCACGTTTGTAATCCTCCCAGGTCCTCAGGATTGCCTCCGATGGCCTCATGTCCCAATCCAACTTTTCCTGCCATATTTGCTGCATTAAAACTTTACTACGAATGACGAGGGGAGATAAAAAACCTAAAGGGTCAAATACTTTAGATATATCTGATAATATGGCTCTTTTTGTACTACTACTATTGAAGGATTGGTTAAGCTTATATGTGAAAATATCTTGTTCATTATTCCACTTCAGTCCTAGAATTTTATGTTCACACTCACCATTCTCGGAAAACAACCTTTCTGAAATCCCTGATTCAGATTCAGTCTCGAAGGGAATATTTGCCTTCCATTTGGTTAAGTGCATACCCGCGGCTTTTAATATACTTCTAACATTTTTCCTTAATTCAAAAAAATCGTGTATATTATCAGCTCCGCTCAAGAAATCGTCGACATAAAAATGGTTTCTGATGGCTTCGGATGCTGCAGGTTGTGTTTTATACTGTTCATTACTAACCTGAATTAAAACACGAGTTGCTAAAAATTGGCTGGGTTTCAGTCCATACGTGACAGTCTTCAAGCGAAAATGCTTAAGTTCTTCCTGTCGGTTATTTCTCCATACAATGCGTTGAAACTCTCGATCCGCTTCATCGACCCAAACTGTTCGGTACATGTGCTGTATATCTGCAGTCCATACATAACAATACTTTCTGAAATTCAATAAAATGGAAACCAAATCATTCTGATTCTTACCCCCCACATGCAGATACGAATTAAGTGATCGACCCCCCGACCTAGCACTGCCGTCGAAGACCGTCCTAAACTTCCCCCCTTTCCACACATTGTGATGGGGTATATAAAAATGCTGTTGGCCCTCGGCAGGGGGCGTTACCTCCTCCATATGGCCTAGCCTTAAGTATTCCTGCATGAAATTAGCATACTGGTCCCTCAATGACTCACTGGTTTCAAGTTTTTGCTCCAACCTGTCAAAGCGTTTCAGGGCCACCTGGAGGGAATTATTTTTACCCGGTTTCTCCTTCCAGGGTAGGCATACAACAAATGCCCCATTACTATCCCTCCTATGAGTGGAAAGAAAATGGTCCTCACAAATTTCCTCCTCTGGTGAGGGAGTAAGCGGAGGGTTAACTACCTCCTCTGCCTCCCAAAAATTTTGCAAACTTTTATCCAATTCAACCAAAGACATATGACAATTTGATTGGCTTACCCCGCTGGCCCGAGTCTGGACGGGTCCAGCAATCATCCACCCAAACAGTGTTTGTTGTAGAACAGCTCCCTCTATATTAAATATATCCTTAGGCTTTCACGGCCGGCGTTTGAATATGGAGAAATTGGTTCTTCCGGGCTATTAGGCCGTGGTCGGCTCTATATTGATCTGGATCTTTTTGCTCTGGAGCACCTCCCAAAAGATGCCGGCTCCCAGAAGCAGATCGATTTCCCCCGGTGTATCGAACTGTGGGTCGCTTAATTTGACCCCAGGGGGGATCCTAAGAGCAGAGCGATCAACTGAAAATTGTGGCAATTTATTAACAATTTTATTTACGATTAAACATTCCACAGATCGACTGTACGCAGCCGATTTGAGGGCTGCCACACAAATTTTAGCATACCCACTCACCTGCATGGGCTTGTTGCTAATTCCAACTACGGGCACGTTGGCCCTGTGTATGTCCAGGGCCAACCTCCTCTGCAATTGGACACTCATAAAATTAGACTGGCTGCCTGAGTCTAGTAGAGCCCGTGCCTGCTGCACAGACCCGTTCGGTAATACAATGCCTACCAAGACAGTAGACAACAAAACTTGCTCACCACTCGCCCCAGAAGAAAAAGAAACCACAGATGGCTCCGGGGGCACCTCCTGCCCCAAAGGTTCCTCCTGATGAAGCAAGTTATGATGTTTCCTATCGCATTGACCGCAACCAGGCTTGACTGCACAGTTCGAAACGAAATGGTTTCGTCCTAAGCAGTTTATACATAATTTGAGCTGCCGGACTTGTTTCCATCGATTTTGGACGCTAAATCCTTTGAATTTAAAACATTTTTCTAATTTGTGCATTTTCATACACAATGCACAATCCCCATTACTCCGGGAATCAACAGCCACATTCACCCTATAAGCCACCGACCTATTGGATGATGTATTTTTCACCGAAGTGGTTTCAAGGACCCGAGCCCTGTCATTCAGAAACGCTGTCAATTCCGCCAGAGTTGAGAACACTTACGGGTCCTACGGTTCAACAGATCAATGAATCAATCAGATCAATGAATCAACGGATCTGTGTGAGCTGTAATGATCTGTTTGAATCGCGGACTCGTTGGATCTATGTTGAAATGAGGACCCAAAGATCTGTTTGAGTTAGGTTTCTGGTTTAGACACAAAATATTTATTTTTTAATAAAAGAAGTTTAATCTGTTTTAAATAAAAACCAAATTTATAAAAAAATTAAAACTATTCTTTTTATATTTTTTTATATTAAGTAGGTATACAATAAAAAAAAAAATTTAGGTACTTAAGTATTGATAAAACAATGTAAAACTTAAACATCGATTCAGAGTGTTATCTTGAATTCCCTAATGCCAACATAAATAAATAAATAAATAACACTCTTTTATACACAGGTGTCAGTATAGCCGGCGGAACTTAATGCTTGAAACATTATCTACCAGTCAACCGGTCCCGTCCAATCTGAGACAGGATTCCAACCCCGAGTAGAAATTTCAAGTGAAAAAACACATTGATATTTCTGACCCGACCGGGAATCGAACCCGGGACCCCTTGATCTGAAGTCGGAGTCTTTGCCACTAGGCTACCGAGATCGGTGAGGCTACCGAGGTCGGTTATAATACAACATACTTATATCTATGATATTTATAGCAACATCCTATAGGCAGGGGACGGGGTTCGTGACGCATGTTCATCATACTGTCCTAAAATATTGGACTTCCCCGTGTGGAGGTAATAATAATATAGCCCAACAACTTTACTGGCATATCGAGAAATGTCTATTGTCTACGCTCATAACATGTAGGTAGGTACTTAACGATTGAGGTCGGATAGTTTCGTTTTCTCACACATGTACATAATATGTTTTATATTTTATCTCTTTCTAGAGTTAACAGGAATGTTTATTTTTTACAATAATTATGCGCAGGACTTCCCTGGTTAAAGGTAAAAATACATTCCGACCAAACCAAGCGTGTATAAATATTATATATTTTTTTACGGATTACGAACAATAGAACCGTAGTTTTATCATCAACTTATGAATGAACGTTTCGACTACATTATTCTTATAAATATTGAGTATCTACTCCGTCCAGATATTACCTAAGTGTAAAAATCTCTGTACTGTATGAAGGATACAGTCGATCATAGAGAATGATCTATGTATCTACACCGGAAACAGATCTGATCCGAAGATACAGACAGGTACATAATATGCCGCAACCGGAAAGAGCCGTGAGCCGTGTATGTATCATATCTGGGCTAGGTCGCAACCAGATAGATCCGTGACACGGATCACTGATCTGATCTGTTCGATCAGATCAGATCATCGTAGTGATCTGATACGAACAGATCAGATCACTCCAAAGTGATCTGTTACCCATGACTACAAGATAGTCTACAAGCTGATAAGCAACAATCCTTTCAAATATTTTGCTCAGCACAGGGAGTATTGAAACCGGTCTATAGTTTCCAGGACCAGTTTTATCACCTTTTTTGTAAATAGGTATAATCCTAGCAAGTTTTAAGGAATTTGGGAAAACTCCCTGAGTTAAAGACATATTAATAATATCTGTTAAGTGGGGTGCTAAACTATTAATAATCAGTTTCAGTGTTTTTGTTGACATGTTCCACAAATCAACTGACTCTTTTGCTTCGATTTTTTGCAAGTATTTATGATGTCAAATCTGGATACAAATTTAAATTTAAAAGAACTGAATTTATTTAAAAGAATTTATTTGAGTCATGAAGGTATTTCTCAGCTTTTTCTACCGAAGCTTGTAAATTTTTAGTCATGGATTCAGCCACATTTATATAAAAATCATTGAAGTAATTGGCAGTTTCATATTTGGTTTCAATTTCATATTCATCGTCGTTTTTGTTAATCGACCTACCCGTTTCATTTTTAATTATGTTCCAAGTAGTTTTTATGATGTTCTTGGATTGTTTTATCTTATTTTCAAGGAACCTGCTCTTTGCTTCACTACAGACCAGTTTAAACACCTTGCTGTACCTAGATATATATTTATTCTCTTGCGAGTCGTCATGTTTTCTCAAGTCATACAGCGTGAACAATCTCCTACGTGACACAAGTATACCGGGAGTTATCCAACATTTCTTTGGCTTATTAGTACTATTCTAAAGACTTTATGGGCAAATAAACATTTAAATTTGATATGAAATGCTGAAAAAAGTTCTCAAACACAATATCCGCTCTCTCACTTTCCATACAAGTAACCTCCCTCATGGCTTCTACAAACTGACCCAAACAACCCTCATCAATTTGCCTCCTATATATATATATATATATTTATTTCCGTTTTTCGCACATTAAGTGAACCAATTCTATCATTTGTTATCTTTCGTGATTTCCAGTTTCTCTTTCTAACTTCAATTGCAACTTGAATCTTTTTATTACGGATTTTTTTTTAAATAAATCTTGGCTCACTGAAAGTGAAAGTCGGCACCTGGATTGGAACCCACAACCTCCAGTACTTTATGCGTACTAAAGCTGTCGACCGGTACCACTGGGCCCCTATAATAATTAGTTAAATGTTCATTTTTATATTTTTAAGAAACTGAAATCGCTGCAATGAGCTTAGGATAACTGTATCCAACTTTCCATTGAGTAAATTCCTAATAGATTATGAAAAGAAATCAGTTGTCCACGGGTTTTGCGGGAAGAATACAGAAAGCGGGAAGCACATAGAAATATTCTAGCTTTATTTGGAGAATCAAGTGTTGGTCAGACGGAAAAGTTCTTGTTGGGCCACACAACCCTCTTGATTCAGTCCAAGTAGGGCCGCGCCGCGGCGCCTTGGCAGTGTACACCTGTCCCCTGTGGAGCACCAAGCATGCCTTGTATTAGATGGAGATCCAGTCTTGTTTCTCCGGGAATTATTACTGTCAGTCATCACCATCGTGAACACAAATTACCTACACTTTTGACATCTTCACACTAAGCAAGGTTGTATTGTGAAAGTGGGCGCACCGAGCATAGATGATAGAACCCACGAACTTCACTGCCAAAGGCACTGACTGAACCACCAAGACTACCACCACTTCATTATTTACATATCGTAACATTTAATTTAAGTGCTGAAGTTAGTTTATATAAAAAGAAAGAACAGTTTAAAATATAATATGAGTGACGTGATATATCTGGGTGGTTGGTGAATGCCACATATATTTGATTTCTTCTTCTTTCTAAATGTGGCACTCCCTCGAAAGTGATTTATGTACCTACATATCTTTGATTTCAAGCCTGCCTTTTAGGTACAGTGATATCCACGGGATATTGTATTATTCCGTTCCTAAGATCAACCAATACAATGTCCGAATGATTTGCGAATCTTATATTATTATGTAGGTATCTCGCGGCTGCTAGTGAATGCATTTAGCAGATGACTAAATGGAATAAGTTTTAACTGCTTTGAGGAAATGAGAGATACATTGAGAGTCTCACCATCAGTGTCAGGCCGGCCGCTCAGGTGCCACAGCAGCAGGACGCACCAGAGGACCCTGGGGCAGAAGGTTGGGGGCATCTTGGACCTACTCCGGCGCGACCCTGCTCTCAACTGACAGACATATTGTGCAGCTCTGACGAGGTGAGCACTTATCAGTAGAGTGCCTCCTTATCGGAGACGAGGGCACTCGGGTCAAGTTGTATGCTGACCTGGAGGGGTACTCTTGAAATCAAATCCCGATTTAAATATTTTTAAGTAATTTATTTCATTATTTAAGTGAAAAATTGTTATGAATAGTTTTGGGTCTATCCATATGAATAATTGTCGAAGTTGACGAGATCAAGAAGTAGTGTCGAGATTACACATTGTGTCTCTTATGTCTTTAACAGGGCCGCATGGCGAGGACTTGTGGAGTCCATAATGCTCCAACTAGGGAGTGGACGTAGAGGAAGAAGATGAACTCTGATTCTGTTCTCCTTAATGAAGGAATTAATCGTATCAAATCCTCTTATATATAAAACGGGAGCTGGCAACCCTAACCCCAACGACATTTCGCATAGGTATACCTATCTAATTATTCATTAAAAAAATTACCTTTTTCGTGTATAAAATTCGCATTAATATTAACAAAATAATATAGCACGAGTATATACTCATTTTCGGGAGGTATCTTGTTTAAGTATATTTTAGTTGTTAATCATTATCTGTAAGCATGTTATTTTTATATTTGTATATTTTATCAATAAAGGCTTTATATTATTATTATTTCAAATCATTTATTCATTAAATCACAATATATCATATGAAGTATACATCATTGTAAAAAAAAATTAATAAAAATAAATTAAAATTAAATACAATGCTATATACTAAATATAAAAATATCGGTATTATCTCTCATGATACATCACGATGTAATGTAATCATGAGAGATCTTCGAACTACAGAGAAAGGAACCTTCTTAACATCCTACATGAGGACAACAGAACTGCCTTTTGGATGGCATATCTGAGACCACAACAGATGCCAAGTTTCCCTAGATTGTCTTTAAGAGACTTAGGAATAACTCCATTCGTCGATATCACTATAGGTATTATGTGGGTGGTTGGTGTATGCCACATATCCTTGATTTCGTGAGCAAGATCAAGATATTTAATTATCTTGTCTTGCTCGGCTTTTTTCAAATTTTCGTCATACGGTACAGTGATATCCACGAGATAGGTTATCCCGTTCCTACGATCAACCAATACAATGTCCGGACGATTTGCGTTAATCGTTCGGTCAGTCTGTATTGGTATATCCCAATATAATTTTGTATTATTGTTTTGCATTACCGAAATTGGGGTGTACCTATAAGGTACTTCAAAATCGAGTAAACCATATTTCAAGGCAAGTTTTTGATGAACTATTTTAGCCACATCGTTATGTCTGTGCAGGCAGATACTCAGAACCACACAGGAGAGAACACCCAGACAAAATATGTCTGAGTGTTTCTCCCGTTTGGCCACATGCACGACATTTATCAATAGTGTCAGGTGTTTTAATAATATATTTTTTATAATTATTGGTTACGATGACTTGGTCTTGTATTGCACAGACAAAACCTTCTGTTTCGCTAAATAGTTCACCAAACCTCAACCATCCAGTCGAATCTTCAAGACTTATATGTGATGAATTTAAAGTTTCGAAGAATCGACCGTGGAGAGACTTGCCTTTCCATAATTATTATTATTATAATATCTTCTCTATTAAGAGAAAGTATTCACAATTCTTCAATCTAATTCTTCAATCTAGTAGCTGCACTAGCAGCGTCGCTCATATCCTCACAAGAAACCGAAATAAAGCAACTCCAGAATAGATTAACTGACCAAAGGAAGAGCGATTGCAATAGTGGACCAATCCAAAGATCGATAGATACTTGTGAAGCCCTATCAGAACTTACAGAAAGAAACACCAGAACAAAAAACGTCATTTTCATTGGCATCCCCGAAGTGAACGACTCTGTACCACAAAGGGATCACAACTCCGAGGACTTAAAACAGATAACTGAAATGGTAGATAAGGTCGACGAAGAAGCTGCCACAAAAATAACAAGATGCTACCGTCTGGGTCTGCGAAGGGCAAACAATTCCAGACCTATCAAAGTTATTTTCCAAGACGCAGAGTACTCAAACAATGTGCTATACGGAAGGCAAAGGTTTCCACAAAATATTAAAGTACGCCATGACCTTACTAACATACAGAGAGACCACCTGAAAATCCTATGGTCCGAAATAGACGAACGTAAGAGTAAGGGGGAAACAAATCTCACAATTAAGTACATAAACAGCACACCCAAAATAGTCACCGACCGTAAAAAAAACTTCCCTCGGGTACAACACTAGCATACTACCAAAACGTCCGTGGCTTGAAAACAAAACTAACTGACATAAGGCAAAGTATCGCGACACACCACAGTGACATATATATTCTTACAGAGACATGGCTAGATGGCACAGTGGGAGACGGCGAATTGGGTCTACAAAACTTTAACATCTATAGAAAGGACAGAAATCAGCAAACCAGTAAAAAGAAAAGGGGAGGCGGAGTTATGATCGCAGTAAAGAAAAACATTACATCTTCTAGATTAACCGTGAAAAATAAAAACATCGAACAAATATACGTACTTTTACAGATCGGCAAAAATAAGGTCATCATGGGTAATGTGTACTTTCCTCCACAATCGGACCAAAGTTTATACCTAAATTACTGTGAAGATATCGAAATAATAACAACAAAGCATCCAACAGCGATCCTCATCTTGCTCGGCGACTACAATCTTCCAAATATAAACTGGGTGAAGGGAAACGATCCACAAATGAGAGAAAATCGCGATGGCTGCCGCGAACTCCTGCATACTATAAACTTTTTGAACCTCAACCAACATAATTTCATCTACAATCATAATGACAGAGTCCTGGATCTTGTCTTCTCAAATCACGACAGCTTGACCGTAATCAAATCTAACGAAGAACTCATACCCATAGACGATCATCATCCTCCGCTAGACATAACATTCCGCTGCCGTGGCCCAGAACCCAAAGAAAACAATCTCGTACATTACTACAACTACAAAAAATGCAACTATCAGGCCGCGACAGACTACCTATTCCAAACAGACTGGACATTCATTCAGGGCAAAAACATAGACAACATCGTGAGTAACCTATACGACATTCTACACAAAACAATCGAACTGCACTTCCCACAAGCATCGTTCTATCCGTCCACATACCCAATATGGTTTTCACCTGAACTAAAGCAACTCGTACGGAATAAAAAACACATGCACTTCAAGTTCAAACACACAGGCAGCCACGAAGATTACGAAAAGTTCCGAAAGCTAAGACAACAATGCTCCAACCTAAGATCCAAATGTTACAAACGTTACGTTCAAGAAGCTGAAGACATTACCACCGACTCAAAAAAGCTATGGAAATTCAAGAACTCACTGACGGGGGATGGGTGCAACTTACCTAAAACCATGCACTTAAATAACAAGATTGTACACACCAAGAAAGAAATTGCAGACCTCTTTGCTGATTTTTTTGGTTCAGTTTACGATGATGGTAATCAAACTTCGAGCACTAATTTTATCCACGAAGACAGGTATGTCAATTTACAGCACTGTACCCTCCAACTCAAAGATATTTCCAAAGCACTTTCACAACTGAAAACCGAAAAATCTACTGGACCAGATCAAATCCCTCCACTATTCATCAAAGGTTGCGCCAACGCACTCATCGTCCCTCTCACATATATTTTTAACAAGTCACTGCAGCTTGGCATATTCCCAAGCATGTGGAAGTCGGGTGTTATCACACCGATCCACAAAAAAGATGACAAAACAAACATACTTAATTACAGACCAATATGCTTACTTTCCGTGCTTGCAAAACTATTTGAATCACTGGTCCTCGAACGTATATTTCCGTTAATTCAACACCTGTTCATACCCGAACAGTATGGTTTCCTACCAAACAAATCGACCGTAACAAATCTAGCGGTATATGAAAGCCACATCGTGGAGGGCCTTGCTGGAGGCTCCCAGGTGGACAGTATTTATACGGACTTCAGCAAGGCCTTTGACAAAGTATCCCACTATATATTGCTGAATAAGCTCTCTGCTCTGGGATTCGGTGGTTGCTTGCTGGATTGGTTCGCAAGTTACCTCACTGGTCGTACCCTATCTGTAAAGGTTGACAACACCAGGTCCAAACAATTCACTGCAGACAGTGGATTGCCGCAGGGGAGCCATTTCGGTCCAATTTTGTTTTTAATCTTTATCAACGACATAGGGAGAGCTTTTAAGGACGTCAAATTTCTGCTTTTCGCAGACGACCTTAAATTGTATAAAGTGATAAGAAATATCGAGGATTGTAAAGTTCTCCAACACAATTTGGACCAACTCACTCAGTGGTGTGAAAACAATGAACTTTTTCTTAACATCGATAAATGCCACTATCTTAGATTTTCAAGAAACAAAAAAATTATTAAATTCAATTCGAAAACAAATTGTTGAAATACGCAGACGAAACTAGGGACCTGGGCATCATTTTCGATAATCGTCTATCATTTGTCAACCACATAAACGAAACTACCAACAAAGCCATGCGCACTCTTGGTTTTATTCTTCGAACAACAACCGGGTTTAATAATATACGCACCTTAACTCTACTGTACACATCTATGGTGCGCAGCATCCTCGAATACAGCTCACCCATATGGTCTCCCATGTACAGTACCCATACCAACAGTATTGAAAGCGTGCAGAGAAAATTCCTCCGTCACATCAATTATAAACTGGGTATCCCAAGTAGAGACGTGGACTACGATTTCCTCCTCAATAAAACCGGACTCATGAAGTTGTCAGAGAGAAGAATCGTAACAGATTTAATTTTCTTATTTAAAATCCTAAAAGGTTTGATTGACAGCCCTGCGCTAGTGAATAGTATTGAGTTCCGAGTACCGAACAGGCAAACTAGACAAAGGGATCTCTTTCACTGCGACAATACTTACCGTACCAACTATCTAAAGAACTCAATCATACCTAGGTGTCACAGCCTGGGCAACCTATACTTAAGCAATGTTGATGTTTTTAACATCGACTCGATTTATGCATTTAAAGCTAGGTTAGATTCTATTTTTTCAAACTCAAACAATGACAATCATCTGCCGTCTTTTCAAGCGCCAATATAAACTTAAACATTTTTTGCTAGTTTTATGACGAGGCTTCGATCTTTCAAGGACTTGTTTTTTATAACAATTATTCCATATTTATGTTTAAATTGTCTTTTAACTTCCATTGTATTTTGATTTCCATAATATAAGTATTTTAATGTTGTCAATGTGCGTCCATTTAGTATAACGGCGATATTGTGCTGGTTAAATAAAAAGAAAAAAAAACTGTTTTGAGAATATTGTTCCATTATTGTATCTATCACGGTGACTATTTCTGTCTAATCTCAGAATTTAACTATGTTTGCTTTTGACCAGAGCCTTTGAAATTTGAAAGTATCATTATTGCGTATTGTTTTTAATTTGTGTCACCTATTTTGATGAAACTATAAGTACTATTTACTTGACAAATTTTGTACATATTATGTTGAATATTTTCGTGCACTTATATTTGCCTTGCTTTTTATTGTTATACCTAGTATGTATTTTTATCTTTGACAAATTTTATTCTTCTTAACAAATACTGGGTATTAATTTTTATTGTATATAGGTAATAATATGTGACTGAACTGATTGTATATTTATCTTTGACAAATTTGATTTTTTTTAACAGGATAATAGGGTAAAGTTTTTTTATTGTATGTAGCGAACATGTGATTTGAATATGTGACATTTTGAACTTTTAAATTTTTGTAAACTGTTGTACCTAACTTATTTTGTAATCACTATATGTATAATATAACTTGTAATTTTTTAATTAGTTAAAGGCACGTCGTGCCGTAAATAAATAAATAAATAAATAAAAAAAAATCTAATTTTTGCACCTTTATTAATAAAATAATCTTTTTGCAAAGTTCTCGTAATTGACTAACCTAGTCCACACGGGGTTTGACCTTGTCCAGTTGTCCACGTGTCCACACATTTAGTACGCCGGGCTACACGGTGTACTTTGTCGCGTCTCGTACACTATGCCTCGCTGCCGTGGACAATCAATCAATTCTCCCTTTTACAACCCACTCAGGGGCATAGGGAGGCAACAAGAGCTCTCCATTGCGCTCTATCTTGCGCAATGTTTATGACCGCCTCCCACACCATGTCCATGTCCCTCAGCTCTGCTTCGAAGGAGCGGAACACAGTGTGAGAGGGTCTTCCTCACGTGGACAGTAGGCCTTTATTCTATCTACTCGTATTATTAAACGTTTGATGCAAAACAAAAAAAATATATATTAAGCTATATCTCCCCTTAAACTGAATCTTTGACAAAACAATGAAACAGCTACATTTTTATTTTATAGGTAGAATCTATATATTAATTTACAGCTTTCTAACTTTATTTATTTAATTTTCGATAAAAACCACCACGCACCCTAAATATTTTTTACTTTTAAAAACGGAATAATACAATTTGTCTCTTTCTGAAGATTTTTTTTTTTTGAAATATATATAATAATAGACATATTAAATTATGTATTTAAATATAAACCAGTTTTAAACATATTAGGGGCCACTTAAAAATCATCCCTTTTTATATGTGCCTATTTTCATCCCTTTAAGTGAAAATTTGGAAAAATTGTCCAAGAAACCTACTATTCATTTCTATAGGAGAATTCATATACCAAATCTCAATTTCGCACCATGTCTAGTTTCCGAGATATTCGTATACATTTTAAAACATTCAACACTATTTTTCACCCCCTTAGGTATGGAATTTTCAAAAATCCTTTCTTATTGGAAGGTTTTGTTTTAAAACCTACCTGATTTCTAAATTTCACTTCTCTACGATTTGCCGTTTGGGCTGTGCGTTGATAAGTGAATATGTCAGTCAATCAGTCAGACACTTTCGTTTATTATTATAGACTAGAGGTCCGCCCCAGCTTCGCTCGGGTAGATAGATACTTTAAAATAATTTAGTTTTCATACAGATCCCTAACTTTTTCAAAATATTTTATAGCATAATATGTTAATCTGGAATAATCGCATTGCAATGTATCGTGTCACGTCACTTTACCACCGTGACTACTTTGCGCGATATTTCTACTAAACTTGACATGACTCCCCTCAGTGCCCTCCCCGGCTCCCGTACGCACTCTGCATCGGATAAGTTGAGATGATAAGAGACTATGTTTTCCAATACTCACATTTTTAAACTCGTGATAACTTTCGAATGGAATGTCCGAATTGAATAATTCAAAAAGTTATACAAACATATTGAAGCAGACTTGAATATGAACTAATTTATTTTAATAAGGAGTAATACCAAGATACCAATAAAGAGCCTTTTCTAGAGGTGACATTTTATTGATTTTTTAAAAATAAAAAAACACTTATTGTGGCATAACTATAATAGTTAGACATATGCTGTCGATACTTTTTGTAAATAATGATGTCTTCTACAAAATTGTAGTACATTGTTTTATTCTATCATCATTAGTTTTCACAGCGTTCGCGATAAAAAGAATATTTTAGGTAAATTTTTTACACCTTGGGTTACATTATTGAAGTTTTCGTAGGTTACCCATTTTTTTTTAAATTAAATATAGCCTATGTTCACCGCCGATATTGTAGCTTCCCAAAAGTGAAAGAATTTTTCAAATCGGTTCAGTAGTTTCGGAGCCTATTCGATGCAAACAAACAAACAAACAAACAAACAAAAAATCAAATCTTTCCTCTTTATATATTAGTATAGATGTAGTATGTAGTCTCTTAATTATACCAACCTATGTAAGTAAGTACCTAACTGTATGTATGTATGTGTGTTACACAAGTATAATATCAGAGATCGTGCCCGAAATGCTCAGAAGATCACCAAGAGAGGGATTGCCAAGCAAATGAACCAATTTGCATTAATTGCAAAACGATGAACAAACACCTAAACTTGAATCTGGATATAAAACATACAGCGCTTGACAAAAACTGTCAGGTGTATTTGAGAAAGATGGAAGCACAGAAAAAGAAAATTGATTTTTTAGAATAGACAAATTTAGTGACGTCATATATAATATGAATGTATCGAGCATCGTAGCTCACTATGACGAAGTAGAAATCGAACTAAATAAACTAAAACCAAAACTAGTGTTATTGTGTGAGACGTGTGTTACCGAAGATATAGCTGAGAGTGAGGTTACTTTCTCAGGTTACACGACAGTTAGATGCGACTCTATCAGCAGACATACCGGGGGAGTGATGATTCTCGTACAAAATGACGTTACATATAAAATTATCAGTAAAGACGTATTGGATGAAAGGAATACTTGGATCCTAACAATTAAGGTCAGTAAAGGGTTTAGATCAGGAATATATTCTGTTTTATATCATTCACCAAATCAAAACCATACCAAATTTTTAGATTTTTTTGAAAGATATATAGAAAAAATCATAAAATATGATAGCCTATTTTACATATTTGGAGAGTTCAATATTGATTTTCGATCTAGTTCAGCATACAACACTCGGTTAAAAAACATTATTCATAGCCTTGGTTTAAAACAACTTGTAAATGAATATACGAGAATAAGTGAAACTTCAAAAACCCTAATTGACTTGGTAATATCGAATGATTTTAATTTAAATGTGAATGTGTCCGAATATTTTAAAATATCAGATCACGAAACAATAAGAGTGGAAATTAAGGACAATAAAAAAGAACGCCTACACAAAACCTTTACTTGCCGGAACACTAAAGTGTATAGCAAAGAGATATTGTGTAATAACTTAGAAACTATGAATTGGTGTCATGAAGGAGATATAAATAAAGATGGTGAAAAGTTTATATCAAACTTTCAAAAATGTGTCGATATTATAATGCCGTTGAAAACACATACTTATAGAAGTACATCATGTAAATGGTTCAACCCTGATCTAAACACACTCCGCATAAAACGTGATAATCTGTATAAAGCATTTCAAATATCTCAGGATAATGCCATATGGCAACAACACAAACAAATTAGAAACATATATAACAAACAATTAAAAACTGAAAAGAGAAAATATATAATGAAATCAATAGAAACAAATAAAGATGACCCGAGAAAAATGTGGAGTGCAATAAAAAATGTAATTCAAACAAATGAAAAAGCCAACATAAGAACAGTTGAATTTCCCAACAGTGTTGAAGAGAATGAGCTGAATATTGCTCGGAAATTCAATCAAAATTTCTTATCTAGTGTGGAAGATATTCACAATAGCATAATTATTAATCAAAACATGAGCCTAAGCATTGAACAACACACGACTGTATTTAAATTCAAATTAATCAACCTGGAATACCTGAAGAAAATAATCAATAAAATTAGAAACTAACCATCACACGATGGTATTACTGTTAAAATCATAAACGATTCGTTAGAAATAACCGGTGAATTTTTAGTTAGTCTAATCAATAACTCCCTGAGACAACGTCTACAATCGTCCCGATACCAAAAATCACAGACGCCAAAAGGTTTGATGAATTTCGACCAATAAACTGCTTGCCAAAATATGAGCAAATCCTTGAATGTATTGTAAGAGACCAATTATGCGATTATGTGGAAAAAAATAAAATATTAACGACAGAACAATCTGGATTTAGGAATAATTTTTCGTGTGAAACAGCTCTAAATAGTATTATTGACATCTGGAAAAAATATATTGATAAGAAGAAAGTAATAATTGCTGTGTTCCTAGACTTAAAAAGAGCATTCGAGACAATAGATCGATCTCTTTTAATAACAAAATTACGCAAATACGGAATTAAAGAAAATGAAGAAAAATGGTTCACACAATATCTGAGTGCAAGAACACAAAAAACTAAGGTGGGAAATACAATGTCTGATGAACTAGAAGTTTCATTAGGAGTTCCACAAGGCTCAGTACTGGGACCATTACTTTTTATAATATATATGAATGATATAGTGAAGTGTTTACAAATGTGTGGAATCAAACTATTCGCAGATGATACTTTGATTTATGTGATAAGCGATAACGTTAGTGACGGTTTACGTACAATCCAACGTGAGCTTAATATCGTGGCTGAGTGGTTTAATAATAATAAACTTAAATTAAATACATGTAAGACAAAAGCGATGATAATAGGTAAATATGCAGAGGACACGGTAGTGGCACTAAGTATACATGGAAAAGAAATTGAATTCGTTAATGAAATGAAGTACCTAGGTGTTATTATAGACAATAAATTGGATTTTAAGTCAAATGTTGAACATGTTATAAAAAAAATTAGTAAAAAAACTAGTTTCTTCCTGAGAATAAGAAAAAAATTAGATTTAAGTACCAGAAAACTTGTTGTAAACACTATCATATTGCCTCATATAAATTATTGTTCTACATTGCTGTTTTTAAATAATGAAGCTCATTTAAATAGATTACAAGTAATTTTGAATAGATCGATGCGCGGAATTTTAGGTTATAATAGATATGTAAGGATTAAATTTATGCTAGAAAAATTAAACTTTATGACAGCTAAACAAAAAATATATCTTAATACATTAATTTTTATATATAAAATTGTAAAGGGTATTCTTCCAAGGAACCTGGGACAGAATCTAGCGTATAATCACGAGTATCACAGATACCCTACGAGAAGGGGAGGAGATATCAGAGTACCAAAAGTAAGGTTGACGGGAACGTCGAATAGTTTATTCTATAAAGGAATCAAACTCTATAACGATCTTCCTGTAAACCTGAAGGAAGCTCGAACACTATCCTCTTTTCGTAGGCTTTGTGTGATATATGTAAAAGCTAATTTTTAAATTCTTCAAACTTTGTAATACTTGTAACTTTGTAAGACTTCGTCATTAATTTTTAAATCTTTGAAGTGTAAATAAGTTGTATTAGATAGTAATTATATACCTAGAATTAGTTATAAAAAGTAAGTAAATTAGTTATAAGTTAGTATTATGAAATTCAGATGATATTTATGTTAAATTAAATATTTGATTATTGTAAAAAGTAAAATTAAGTTATAGAATAAAAATTAATTTTATAACTTTATAAAATATATAAAATAAAATAAAAAATAAATAATATATATGATATATAACAGTGTATAGTGGTACGTATGTAGTCTCTTAATTCAATTATTTAAATACAATAAATAAATTATTATCCCAGTTGTGTTATTAGCTGAACTCTCTTACTGTACTTTTATTGCCACATGACCTCCCCCCTCACCCCCTGTGCCTCCCTGCCCCTCCTGTGAGGTTCCTTTCAGATTCATCATTTATGAGAATGTAAAATTGTAGCTCTTTGGACTGCTGAACCAATTTTGCTATTGCCAGGAGAGGGTTCTTGTAAATGACAAAATTGAGAAAAATGTCCGAAACATTAGAAAATTTAATAAACCATAGAATAACCAACCTTTTGACAGTAAGAACTTTCCTATTTTTTAAATTTAAATCGGCGTTTGACATAACTGTAAGTTGGTTGATAGTTGGCGCAATATACAGAATGTGCCCTGTGAACATGGTTTCAAACAGATGCATCAGTCGGAACGGAATTATATTGATGAAAGGAAATCTGTCGGGGAAGTTAGTTCTTTATAGGACTTCAATGATTACGCATTAACTTTTAGTTTATCCTTTTTTGTTTAATCTCTCAATATCTTAAGCACCCCCTCAAATACATGTTAAGGAACATGAACGTTCACTCCTCAATAGGATTGGAAGAAACCTCTGGACTCAGGACTAGTCCACACCCTTCAAGCGGCGCCATTGGGCCACACAATACTCTCGATCCAGTCCAGGTAGGAGTAGACCCTGGTGTAGACTGCGGGGGCCCCCGTGCCACAGCCTATTCCGTAGGAGGTGACCCCCACTAGGTTGAACCTACAGTTGGATGGTCGGTACAGCACCAGTGGCCCTCCACTGTCCCCCTGCAACCAACACCTGATTAAAATATACACAGATACCACCTGGAGGGTATTCATAAAATAATGGTCTAAATGCGACTACTTAGTTCAAATCTTAGCACACTCCAACATTATCTTCACTTCAACTAAATATGTTGTGAATCTCTTGATGGTTATGCACAAGCCAGAGTACTCTTTAAAAAGTACCAAATTCTTCAAAACTATACTTAAAGAACGTCCAGCGTTTTGCTAATAGGACTACGCGTCCTACCGGTAGGACTCGATGTTTTTGGTTATTGTAGGTTTTCTAAGCCTGCTAACAGGATGGAATAAAATCAAACATAATAGTGCATCTCTTTTTCTTAGCTGTCTTTTTTAATTATGTTTCTACGATTAGTTGGGCCAAAATGGCTGTGAGTTTAAGACGTAGAGCCTCTTTCGACAGGACATGGGCTTGAACGTTCTATCATTAAAATAATCACTAAGCAAACAACTAGAATAAAAAAATGGATAGCTGTCAGATTCGACTAAAATTTGATTTAAGCAGCTAGATTGTATTTAGACCATTTTGTGAATACCCATCTCTCCTGCTCCAAGAATGACATGGCTGTGGAATTCACCTGACACGTGTCCTTCCCAGAATCTATGGTACATATCTGCGAATTCTTCACACCTTCGTTTAGTTTCTTGGAAACCCCCAGAGCCTTGGTACAATTGTCTTGCTCGTCAAATGTTAAGAGAACTTCCATGAGAAGATCTGAGCCCGTGCTACCTGCAACATGAGTTCATTAGTGAGTTGGGAGAAGGCCAGAGAGGATCTATTAGCCGTGTGATGGTTCAGGACGTGTGGCTCACCATAGGAGAGGGCTCCCCATCCGGAAGCTGTGGGGAAGTTGTGGTTGGGCTCAAAACTTTGGTACAGACAGGCTGGCTGGATGTAATCTGAAAACCTGAGGGAATCTTCACAGTTAGTCGCTACTCTCTAAAGCCTAGATCACACAAGGTCGAGAAGCAAGTAATTTAGTAGCTAAAATACCAAAAATAGAGTACAGTTCATTGGTGAAGAGGAACAGTCCTCAACACAATGAAGGGGCTCGTCTCATACCTCGATACGGGTGCAAACCCAGTGAGGTATTTTTAGGTTTTTACAAAAGAACAAAAATAGTGTAATTATTATTATATTATGTACTTCAAACTGTTATGTCTCAATAAATTTATTATTATTATTAAAAGACAGTGTATTACATATAGGTACTTAGATCATTGTTTTGTGCTGATGTATTTTTTTCCGACCTGTAGTGGTCTATTGTGCTTCCCCTGCTTGCTCATGATCTCTCCCAATAAGATCTCTCCCACTTTTCCCAGACGCTTCAGGAAGTCCAGCATTAGGAGGGGATCCAAGGCGGCAAAGTCCTCCACCTGTACCAAAACATCTTGATCTCGCATAAACTACTGCATCGCGGTCTGCAGTGAGGAAAGTAAGCGGAGGCGTGCCGCAGGGCTCTGTCTTGGGCCCAACTCTGTGGAATGTCTTATACGACGATATAATGGATATGAAGGTATGCAAAGGTGTTGCTTTGATCCGCTATGCCGACGATCTTGCAGTATCTGTAACGGCTGGCTGATGACGGCAGAAGTACACAACTTCCGGCTGGCAAACTGTACTTTAAATTTGCATCTCTCGCACAAGAAAAGAATCAAAGGATAATATTATAGGAAAGGAAAAGAAAAGAATTGAAGAAAATGCTCAGTAACAAATCCAAAAACAGTCCTTCTCAGGACTTTATGACGAGGGATGATACCAGATTCTTACAACTTAATATAGAAGGAATTAGCTTAGCCAAGGCCGAGGTATATATATGACAAAGATGATGTCAGGTGGATACAACCGTCAATATAATGGTATCCAATATCTACAAACCACCAAATGCTGCCTGGCCTGAACCTCCACTACCAAATGTGACCCACCTAGCACTTGTAATGGGTGACTTTAACAGCCACCATACATCATGGGGTTATAATGAGGCTGATGAAAATGGAGAAGATCTGAGTCAATGGGCTGAACTTAATAACCTATATCTGGTACACGATGCCAAGCAGAAAGGAACTTTCCATTCAGCACGCTTGAGCAGGGATTACAACCCTGATCTATGCTTTATTACGAGGAATGGAAAAGGAAAACCTGTCCCAGCCATAAGAAGAGTGCTCGGAAATTTCCCCCACAGTCAACATCGATCAGTCCTCTTTTCTATTGGACTACACATACATAAAATCAAATCAATTCCGATAGACAGGTGGAATTTCAGCGAGGCAAATTGGGACGGCTTCTCAAAAGTAGTGGATGACTCTGTACGGTGGATTCCAGCTTCCCCTGAAAACTATGATCGCTTTGTTGGGCTTATGATTGGAGCTGTCAAGAAAAATATCCCTAGAGGACATCGTAAGATATACATACTAGGATGGAGTGATGAATGCGAGAAGCTCTATGCAAGCTACCAGCTATAAGCCCTAAGACCATAGCAAATTGTATTGTCGAAACATCTAGAGCTCCAGCAGACAGAATCTTAATAATAATATAACACTTTTCTACACAAAGGTGTCAGTATAGCCGGCGGAACTTATTGCCTGAGGCAATTTTTACCAGTCAACCGGTCCCGTCCAATCTGAGACAGGCCAACCCCGGGTAGAAATTTCAAGTGAAAAAACACTCAGATAAACTCTGACCCGACCGGGAATCGAACCCGGGACCTCGGATCTGAAGTCCACTCTAGTACAACTAGGCTACCGAGGTCGGTTATCTATATATAATCTTCAGCAAGCTTATCAAGAATAAGTACCGACTTGCAAAGAGAGGAGCGGCTGACCGCAGTCCACATGCTGCCCCCTTCACAATAACTGAGTTGAATGCGGCAATATCTAAGATAAAAACTGGAAAGGCGGCAGGGGTGGACGGAATATTTCCAGAGTTTATAAAACATAGCGGAGGCCGCACAAGGGAGTGGCTATGCAAAATGTTCAATTGCATATTGGAAACTGGAAAGATCCCAAATATATTCAAAAAATAAAAAATAATCGCTATGGGCCTGGGAAACCAGATGATAAACTTGAAAGTTACAGACCTATATCGCTGTTATGTGTATGCTTCAAACTTCTGGAAAGACTCATTTATGAACGAATGGGTCCCTTAATAGAGGAGATAACACCAGTGGAACAGGCAGGTTTTCGTCCTCGGAGGAATTGTGTATATCAGGTGACAGCCCTGACGACATATATTGAGAACGGCTTCCAGAGGAAAATGAAGACTGTTACGGCCTTCATCGACCTCTCAGCTGCGTATGACACCGTCTGGCGAGAGGGCCTTCTGTCAAAGTTTGTGTAAGTAGTACCATGCAAGACCTTAACCCACTTAATGAATGAAATGCTGAACAACCATTTTTTTTACTATCCACCTCAATGACTCTCGTAGCTCACAGCGACAATTACATAATGGTCTCCCTCAGGGCTCGGTGCTGTCACCTTTGCTCTTTAATTTATACACCACCGATCTTCCTGATACTTCTTGCCGAAATTTTTTCACGCTACGGCCTTCCACTTGGCGGAGACTGGTTTCAGTGGCTTCTCTCAGTGGGAGGAGGAGTGGAGCAGTTTTGGTAGAGATTCTCGGGGTTTGGTGCAAGAGGTGGGTTCTCAGATGCCCGGTTTCAACCTGCCGAGAAGTCAGTGGGTTCAGCTTAACCGTATTCGAACCATATTCGAACCGATCATGTACGCTGCGCCCAAATGCTTTATAGATGGCAAATTCGTGTGTCTCCCGCATGCGACTGTGGAGAGCCAATACAGACTATCGCACATATTGAGGAGGTATGACCTCGAAGAGCTTTTAATGGCTCATTTATGGACATTCACAATGCTACCCCATAGGCTCTGCAATGGCTCAACGAATTGGATATTGTTTTGTGACCTCCTGGAGCAGTAATGTGAACCTTTTTAAACTTTTTTTATCCTTTTTATATCTTGACTCAAATTACTTTTTTTTTTTTTTAATGAATCTGTGCTCACTCAAAGTGAACACAAATACACTCCTTGACTCTTTCACAGTAAGCTACTTAAAGCTTGTGTCGTGAAAGAGGAAGATGGTCGGCACCTGGGATCGAACCACGACGTCCGCAGTACGAAAGCCGGCGTTGTAACCGCTGGGTCACCAACCACTTCAAATTATTGTTTTTAACATTTTTATCCTTTGATGACGCTGCTGACTGGCAGCTAATTTTCGATGCCATACGGCGAATACAAAAAGAGAGCTCATTTCAAAATCCAACTCAGCTCTTCAAATTGTTGATCTGTGAATGAAAATAAATCACTTGCAAGTTGCCCCTGAGAAGACCGAAGCAGTTGTACTTAACAGAAGGAATATGGAAGGTGTCCAGTTTTATATTGAAGAAACAATTGTAAAACCGACGAATAGCGTGACATACCTCGGAGTCACCATAGACAGAGGACTCACAATGAGAGGTCATATTATAGACAGAGTATGTGAAAAAGCTCAAAGAGCCCTTTGCGCAATACTACCTAATATAAGAGGTCCAAACTCATGCAAAAGGAAGATACTGGCAATGGCCACGCAGTCTATTGTGACATACGCCGCACCAATCTGGGCTCATGCCATGGAAACTGCGAAATACATACAGATTGTTCGTAGCACGCAGAGAACTATGGCGTTGCGAGTGTTTAGCGCATACAGGACCCCTATTCTGTAGCAAGGGTAGGGTAGTCACTTGAAAAAAGTGACTATTAGGCTATACATTTTGTATGAAAAACGTCTGTATGCGATTCTCGCATTCGATACGTATAGACGTTTTTCATACAAAATGTATAGCCTAATAGTCACTTTTTTCAAGTAACTACCCTACACTTGCTACAGAATAGGGGTACAGGACAGTGTCGGCAGAGGCGACGCTAGTGATTGCCAGTCTGTGCCCATCGACCTGGTGGCGATAGAGAGAAAAACTCTGTATTACCAAAGAGGAGCCACAGAAGATACGGAGATCTCAGAGAGAGAGATGGCAAGAGCTCTGGGAGGACTCAGCGAAGGGAAGATGGACCTACAGACTGATACAGCAAATTAAGCCCTGGCTTGAAAGACGAAACGGACTTGTGACCTTCCGCATCACTCAGTGCTTGAGCGTTTTTTACAAATACCTAAACAGCATCAATAAGTCAGAGTCTCCAGACTGCATAGTGCATATACTGCAATGACCCGTCGGATACTGCAGAGAATACCGTGTTCTCCTGCCCGAGGTGGAAGAATGAACGCAGAGATGTGGAACAAAGACTGAAGATCCTGAGACTGACACCGGAAAATATGGTCTCACAAATGCTGAAAGATCAGAGAAAGTGGTCAATAATTGGTGACTTCATGGAAGATATCATAAGGACCAAAGAAATTGAACAAATTAATATGAAAGCCTAGGGCGGGTACTCAGTTGTCAGGAGGAAAGGGGGGATTTTAGCCGGTAGGAGTCCGGCACTACCCCAGAGGTGTTCATGAAGGATTCCCCCCCCCCCCACACACAAAAAAAAGTCTGTGATGAGGCTTTTCTACCCCTTCTTCGCAGACTCTACAGCAGGGATGCACAAACTGTGGCCGCATGCGGCCCGCCGTCTATTTTTCTGCGGCCCGCCAACGAAAAATCAAAAGAATAGGTACCTGAGTAGATAATTTGAAGACGCCAGAGTCTGTCATGTGTTTTTGGATTGTTTGTGATTTTAATTGATGTTGTGTGCGACATTTGGAATTATTTAACTATCCATTATAAGTGTAGGTATTGTATGTAAAAATGTTTCCACAAGATTTCTATGTTATGTGTTGTGACAATGATATTTTTATTTTCCTAAACTATGTTGTTTTATGTTGTTTTTCTCAATCATCAAAATTCATAGTTTATTGCTTTTCCAAAAGTATTAATATGTAGGTAATTTGTAACATGCCTTTGATTGTCGTTTCTTTTTTTTGTAAAATTTGGTATTTATGACACATCTACTAATACTGTGAAAATAAATAAAAAAATATGATAACAGTGTTTGATCACCATTAGTATCATAATTTGTACAAATTAAAAAAATATTAGTATAAAATATGAGGAGTTGCGGAGCTAACCCAAGACAGAGCTCAGTGTCGGAGTAAAATACTAAAGGCAGACCCCACCAGCATGTGGGAATAAAGTTTCCAAGGAGAAGAAGAAGAAAAAGTGTTAATTTTCCTTCTTGCGGCCCGTCCTGGCTCATAAACTTCCCCAGTGGCCCCTGTTAGCTATAAGTCTGTGCACCCCTGCTCTACAGGTTCCATCATTCTCGAGTCCCGCAGGTGTTCCCTAAGTCGACAGTGACATTGCCGCAACTTTTGCAGACGGCTCCCCAGGAACCCATTGCGGGACTAAATCACTCGCTACCCGACCAATGTGAACAAAGCGAGAAGGTTTGGTAATTGTTTTAGGATAAAAATACTTACTCTACTCTTCTGGCCATCTTCAACACGGCAATATCGTTGTAAACGTAATGTGATCTGTAAGAAGGATGCACTGTTATCCTCTCGATGGGGATCTGCTGGAGACCTTCGGAGTCCTGAGACAAAGAGTTGGTGCCAATTCTTATCATGGTCGGGGCTCCCCTGCAAGCAAGAAAGTAATTAAGTACTTGCCACCATCCATTCACACACATCTAATGTACTGCAATGTAAAGAAAGCATGTTTACCCAATAGATCTGGAGTAGGTGCAGTGAGCCGCTGTGAGGAGGAACTGGTGGCTGATGAGGGTGGCTCCACACAGCCACTGGAAGCCAGCGGGGGTGGAGGGGTCGGGGAAACCCACGGCAGCCTGCAAGGACAAAAAAGTTGACATCAATCAAATCAATCAAATCTCCCTTTGAACTCCACTTAGGAGCATAGGGAGGCAATAAGAGCTCTCCATTGCGCTCGATCTTGCGCAATGCTTATGACCTCCTCCCACACCAAGTCCATTTCCCTCAGCTCTGCCTCGAAGTAACGGAACACGGTATGAGAGGGTCTTCCACGTCTTCGAGACCCTGGTGGGAGGAAAAACAGCGTTCTCCTCGGCCTGACATAATAATATTCAAATCCAACGCTTCTTTGATCCTTTTAAATTTTATTGAAACACTTTGGAATGGTAAAAACCGAAGCAGCACAATCTTTGCAAACCATCAGTATCTTAATTTAATCGCTGGGTTTTTTGAGTTTTGCCTAATTTTGGCAGAAATTTGAAAACAGCGCGGTGTGGGAGAAAACAAATGGTAGTTGAGCGATGAATCTTTAAAAAGGTCACATTAAATAATGCCAAAAGAGAACCATAGACCAAAAGTATGTACCTACTGATTATTAACGAAAATGTCGTCAGACCGAGAATACATGGAAACCCCCTCGTCAGTTATACCTATTATGTGAGATATTTCTACCCCGGAGAGGTCTCTCCTAATCGTAATTGGACGGACCGAATGAGTAGAACAATAAATTCCACAACTTTTTTATAAAAAATAATACTCCTAGAGTCATTTTTAAATAATGTCCAATATGAAGTACTGGGAGCAACCATTACCACCACTGGTGATCTCGGAGCCGAGCTCCCGATCCGAGTCGACGTTTGATACGTGTGTTGCCCATTCTCCTGTACGGGTGTGAGTCCTGGCACCTGACCAAAGCCCAGGCACAAATAGTCTCAGCTTTCGAAATGAAGTGCCACAGGAGATTTTTGGGTGTAAGGTGGTACCACCGCAACACGAACGACGCTATACGTCGGCGCACCCAACTGCCATGGAGAGGATGTGCATTGGCTGGGACACGTGTTAAGGATACCAAATGACAGATGGCCGATGAGAGCGCTGTTCTTCCCATTAGTGTCCCGAAGACGAGGAAGCTCTCTCTCGCTCGAGGCAGAACTGAGGAATCTGGATATGGTGTGGGAGGAGGTCATAAACATTGATGCGCAGTTTCGAGCGCAATGGAGAGCTCTTGTTGCCTCCCTATGCCCCTGAGTGGGGCGTAAAGGGAGTTTGGATTGGATTGGGCGGAGTAATGTAGCTCACTCTAATACTCACCATGTGTGGGAACTTCCCTTCCGGGGCCTCCACTCCGCCAACAACGCCAGTCCAGTCAGTTCTGTTGCACTTGTCATACTCCTGGCATTCTGCAACCAACAAACACAGAAACACTTTACTTCACATGTGGAAGAGAGATGAGAACGCTACGAGGAATATGTGGAAAGACTCTGGAGATATGGAAAAGGATTGAGAACACGAGGACCTCATTGATCCCGAGGGTCTTTGACTATTTTTTAACTCACTTAAGAATGCTACCACGGCGCAATCCGTTCCCAATTGAACGAGTCGCCGGAAATCTCGAAAACAAAATTGCTTTAAGTACCTTTATTGCCTTTGATTTTGTTTTAATATTCTTTGCGAGAGGTACGTAATAGGTAATTTTTCATTTTCTAAATTATTTGTATTAATTTTGGCACAATTGCGATGGCACACCAACATCAGTCAATGTGAATTTCGCGAATCGAATTTTCGCAAATGTAGAGTGCGTAAAATATGAACTGTCCATTGGAACATTTATTTAAACAATTATTTTAACCAAACAAAAACCCTTGTATAAAAATATAAAAAGTGACATTAAATTTTTGTCATCCGTAATAATCCCACTTTTGAGGAAATTAGTCAATATGAGTTTGTGTACCAACTTTAATACAAAAACTCTGATAGCTCCCACTTTTAAAACGAATAGGTACCTACTGATAATAAAAATAAAATAAACATGACGAATAGTGGAATCGAGGGATTCCCTGTAAAACTTAATCCAAAAGGTTTTCCAACTTGGAAGAATTAAATTCCCATATTTTTTCATTTATTAGTAACACATTGTTCGAATCCCATCAAATTGCGTTACGTAATACTTGAACGCCCTCTTAATGAATCGAGATAGTTAAGGAATGGGTGCAAATAGAAAAACAAAAAGAAAATAAGGCTAAGAAAAGGTGTAAGAAGGGATGGTAAACTGAGAATGACGCGAAGTCCAAGAAATAGAGATAACAGAATAAATTTTATGAGAAGTGGAAAGAGCGAAAGAATTGTTCTTGGATGGAAAAAATGGAGGTCCTTTCTCACAGCATACCACTGCGTGACGACTTACGAGTGAATATAATCTTCTACATAATAATTCAACTGAATAAATAAATAAATATACATAGGTACCTAACTAGGTAAGTAGTTAGGTATATGTATATTTATCTATATAATATTTGTCTTGAACACTGACTCACTGACTGCCTGACTGACTGACTGACTGATGTCATTAACGCCGCTAGATGGCGCGCCACTCGCAACTAAAGGCAAATAATAATATTGTTCTTCTAATACAATATGGCTGACAGCAGTGACAACTGACAGTAACATAATGATATTATGCCTGGTGGCTGAGCACTTTTTTTTAAAGGTCTTGACGTAGAGAAAAACATTTTTTTGGGTTATTAAAAAACTCACGTGCGAAGTCAGCGATAAGAAAGCAAAGTGTACCAAATTAGGAAACTTTTACGCACAGCGGGACTTCATAGTGAAGAAAAGCCTTACTAATGCCATGAGTGCAATAAAAAGTTTGCGGTTTCAAGTAATTTAAAGAGTGACATGCGAACTCATAGCGGAGAAAAGCCATACGAATGCAATAATTGCAATAAAAAGTTCAATCAATCAAATAATTTAAACAACCAATGACATGCTAAAAGCTATTTGAATGGTAAGTTTGCAATAAAAAGTTTAATTTCATTTTTAAGTTTGCATAAATAGTTCAATCAACCGTGTGCTGTAAAGTATCACTTGCGAATTCGGCCAAAAAAATTGACAAATCAGGAAACTTTTACGCACAGCCGGACTTCGCTTTACTAATGCAATGTGTGCAATAAAAAGTTTGTGAACTCATAGCGGAGAAAAGCCATACGAATGCAACCATTGCGATAAAAAGTTTAATCAATCAAATGATAAAATCATGATAAAAGCCATTTAAATGCATATTTTGTTAGAAAAAGTTCAAAATTTGTTTAAAGTCTGACATATTATGAATTCGGCCAAAAGAAAGCATAGTTTGTATGAAAGTTTACCAAATCAGATCTTTAAATCACAGACGCGATTTCATTGCCAAGAAAACTCTTACTAATACAATGTGTGTAATAAAAAGTTTTTTTTTGCATTTTTATAAATAGTTATAGTATCATGAATAGTTATAATCTATCATCGAGTGCTTTACAGTCACACAAATGAATTCGGCCATAAGAAAACAAAGTTTCCATTAAAAAGTTTACCAAATCACGAATCTTTAATCCACACACACGAGATCATACCGGAGAAAAACCATACGAATGCCATGTTTTCAATAAAAAGTTTACACACCTAGAGTAATTTTTTAAAGATTTTCATGTGAATTCATAACGTTGAAAAGCCAAACATATGTAAAGTTTGTTATAAAAAGTTCACGTTGTTTTTTGAGTTTTCATGAAGAATTCAATTAATCAAGTGTTTTAAAGTCTCATATAAGAATTCGGCAATACGAATGCAAAGTTTACATGAAAAAGTTTAATCAATCAAATCGGTAAATACCCACATGCCAAAAGCTATTTGAATGTACAGTTTGTAATTAAAAGTTTAAGTTGTAGGTATTTGAGTTTTCATAAAGAGTTGAATCAACCAAGTATTTTGAAGTCTCACATGTGAATGCTCACAGCTATGCTATGAGAAAGTAAAGTTTGCATAAAAAAGGCCATAGGTGGGCGCCACGGGCGCCTTTAAAAAACTAGTTTATTTATATTTTCGTATGTTGGCACATCACGCTTAAACTGCAAACTCTGCGTTGGATTTTTTTCTTCGCAGTTTATCACAAATAGATGTGTGTTAATCTTAAATACAAATATTTCCATTTCATCAAATATATTTTAAGTTATTATTAAAATTTTGAAATCTTCATAGCAAAATCTCCTTAAACACAGATAGGTAGTCATCGTTTGAAAACAAAATTGCTCATGTAAAAATGTTCCATGGAACCGAAGTGTGACTGAATTTTTATTCATTACGTATTTAAATGATTCAAGATTGATTTTATTTATTTTATAAACATTTAAATGAAAATGCGAGAAGTACATTTTCGGATTACGTTTCGATTGACATTTGTGGTCGGTAAAACAGCTGCCGTTATCATGATTAGGCAATTCACATAAAATTTGTACCATTCCACGCATTGAGGGCGCTAATGTATTGTATAGTTCATTTTTTTTAAAGATACAGTACTAGAAAATTCGGCATACTTCCATTTCATTCTTTACATACATAAGAAAGAGACAAAATACTTCTATAAGATTTATGACATCGCCGAGAGGCGGTACAGAACCTATTGTTACGCAGGTAGTTGTTTTTATGGGTTGCTATACACACTGCACGAGTTTTATGAAATGCAGTCAGTTTATCGTATTTTACTTCTCATTTTTATCGAATCTGGGTGGCTATTCTTGTAATCAATCAGTATCAGTTTAAGTTTAAAAACTGCAGTCACGGACCTAAATGCGTTCGAATTTCAAAAAAATTGTATGAATACAAACTAATTTAAGAACGCGGTCTAGTCCAATCCGTCATTTTAAGAACAAATTTCAGTCAAGTTCGAATTAAGAACGCTACGAGAATACCCCAGCTGATGCATATGTTGCATTTTTTATCCTGGTGTAGGTATATTTTATATCATTTTTGTTTCTTCAACAGGTTATATTATTAAAAATACATACGTTTATATATTTCATAAAGTATAAATTGTTATATAATATTGTACACAGATTAAAAAATGCGCTATGAAGACATAAAAAAGTGCAATAGGCTCAAAATAAAAAAAAACATACAGATAAAAAGCATTAGGTAAAATAATTATACACTTTAATTAATACTTTAATATGCAAATATGAAAAAATGCAATAGCAGAATTTAATAAACTTTTCTCTGATTTATCGAGATGTTAGCGAAGACAACCGCACTTCTCGAGTTCAAAATATTTATGAGTGTGCTACCTGGTTAAGGGTGGCTACTGTTACCGCCTCTCAATAAAACAATAAATCTTATAGAAGTGTTGTGTCTCTTTCTAATGTATGAAAAGAATGAAATGGGAATATGCCGAAATTTTTCTGGCACTGTATATTTAAAAAAAATGAACTATAGTTAAAACTCAAACCATGTGAAAGTAAAATAGTTACAAAATTGCATAATAATGTAGGTCCAATCCAAATCCAAACTCCCTTTAGACCCCACTTAGGGGCATAGGGAGGCAACAAGAGCTCTCCATTGCGCTCGATCTTGCGCAACGTCAATGACCTCCTCCCACACCATGTCCAGATTCCTCAGCTCTGCTTCGAAGGAGCGGAACACAGTATGAGAGGGTCTTCCTCGTCTCCGGGAACCTGATGGGAGGAAGAACAGCGCTCTCCTCGGCCAACGGTCATTCGGCATCCTTAACACATGTCCCAGCCAAGTCCATCTCCTCCACATAATAGTAGAGGTGATGGGCTCACGCTGGGTGCGCCGGCGTATAGCGTCGTTCGTGATGCGGTGGTACCATCTTATACCCAAAATTCTCCTGAGGCACTTCGTTCCGAATGCAGATACTTTTTGTGCCTGGGCCAAAGTCAGGTGCCAGGACTCACACCCATACAGGAGAATGGTCAACACACACGCATCAAACAGTAATGTAGGTAGGTACATACGTGTAATATTAGTATTTGTTTACCCTTCGATTGAACAGTGAAATTGAATCAAGTGTGAGATGTAACATAATATTATGATAGATGCAGTTTTTTCCATGTAAGTGGCAGACTATAATTTTTCTTTTTTATAAACATAAAAAGTGTCATTCTTCTCTCTTTTATGATTTGTGAAAGTGTTATTCTTCTTTTCCTGCGCTTATGTCAGTTATAGAGGTCTGTTAAGCAATGGGAAGCTAGACTAGAACCTGTTTAATTACCTACCGATCAAATCTGACAATCGGAATCAAAAAATTAAAGCAAGACGGGTATTAGCTATAGTATATCTACTATATAAATGAAAGTCGGGTTAGTGCGAAAACTTATAACTCGAGATCGGCCGAACAGATTCTTCCGACGATTCATTTATTGGATTCTTCTCCGCTCCGGATAACAGAATAACTAATAAAAAGTTGAATAAATGAATAAGAAATATAATATGCAATATACATTTAAAAGTAGTATGGAAAGGATTTTCAGACCGTACTGCCACCGCCATCTATTGGTGAAATTAGCGAGATGTCTGATAGAAATAGTACAGTGATATTTTGGTAGAAAGATTCAATAGATCTATGTTTCGACAGATGGAGGTAATGGTTTATTTTTTAATCGACATTACAAGTTTTTATTTTAAACTTTTATTTTAAAGCACGAAAATATTGACATCCAACGTTGCCATCATGTGTTTCTTTTACACCCATAATTATTGTCCTTTCAAGCTAATGAGCTTTCTCTAATATAAATGAAACTTGGGTTAGCGCGAACACTTATAAATCCAGATCTGCTCAACAGATTCTTCCGATGTTTGATTTATTGGATTCTTCTCTTCTCCGAATAAAGGAATAACTGATAAAAAGTTGAAAAAAAATGGACCAGAAGGATATAGACACAATATAGGTAATATTTAAGTTAGTATGGAACGGTTTTTTTACGTGTCTAGTTATATATAGAGCAAGCTGTATGTTGGTACTTAACTAAGGTGTTATCTGGGGGTCATTAGCTAACCACGATTAGTTAACTGCCGTGTTGTGGCTCAAAGACAGAGACAAACTAATTTACTCATAATAGATTAGTACAGTAGACAGTGAGTGAGTGATAAGTGATAATGAGCGTGCAGAGTCACGGAAACATCACCAACTTACTTATGTCACTGATCCTGGGCGGCTTGACTCGTGACAGTGGGTCGATGATGTCCTCGGAGCAACAGAATATCAGCCTGTCTCCTGTGGACCAGACAACGTTCATTAATTTATTACATCATTTATTTTCTCTACCTCCAAGAAACAAAGTTCCGCTGTCGGAGACAGCACATAATAAATTATACATAGTACGGTACATGATGATACATAGAAAATAAACTTAAGTCTTACGCACTTACACTTAAGTACATACATACTTAGAAACTATTTTAAGCTACGACAACATGAAGATAATAATGAAATAAAAAAATAAAACAAGCATACGAAAAAACAAAAGAAAAAAGAACAGAAAGAAAGAAAACGATAAGTCATTAATATTATGTTGATTCTGTGTTATCTACTAATGTACAGTAAAGTATACATAAATAAAATAAAATATTAAATTAGACAATGTGGGATAGGGCAAATCAATTTAAAACTTAGAATATGAACAAAACACCAAAATACAAAATTAAATCACAAAATAAGATGATCCTATGCTATGTACATTATCTGATTGATCAAGTGCAATAAAAGGAATTTCCTTGTTGTTTTATATTTTTCATATTGGTGAACCGAGTCGGTCTATATGAAGGACGTATGGGGATCTTAACTTGTAGGTAGGTTGGTGAGAGTCACCATCACCAATACACTTTCCAGCGTTGTTTAAAGAAACGGTTCGCAGTGCCTATTTGATAAGAAGAGGGAGATGGGTGGGCAAACCACATCTAATAAGAAAACACACTTCTATATAAACTTAATAATATGTCAGTTGACCCTACGAGACAAAATAGCGCACGAAACATTCTCTACCAGTATTGAATGAGTTGTGGAGTTTCGTGCTATGAGAAATCCTACTTGAAACTGTTCTTATCTGAAGAAATCCATTTGGATGTCATGACAGGCGGTGACTAACCTTGGAGCTGGGGCAGAGCGTCCACCACGGCTAGCAGCACCGCGCACGCCAGGATTCTGGGGAACATGTTGAGGGCAAATAGTACACCAAATATTGTCTCTGGTCACACCACGAATGACAGTTCACTACGACACGACGCAGTAGAGAATATGTGGGGGTGCGTGACGAGACGGGTACGGCGCGACTGATGTTGGGGCTCTCCGGCTGAGGACTGCGGCTGCGGCTGCGGATCAGGTTTTTGCAAGACCCTTCCCACTCACACTCACTCCTCAAGAGCACGGCGCCAGCCACCTACGTAGCTACCACACTACTTACACTCTCCGATTACTTTATTAGACACACCATGGTTTTAGATACACCACACTATGTTTGGTCCACACTACTATACGGTGTTGAAACTTGGACCCTTAAAGTCAATATGATGAACCGTATAGAGGCATTTGAAATGTGGCTCCACCGCAGAATGCTCCGTATTCCGTGGACCGATATGGTGACTAACACGGAGGTGTTGCGAAGAGCTGGTCTTGAGAGGGAATTGTTAGCCAGCGTCAAGAAAAGAAAAATGTCCTACCTGGGACACATACTTCGCAACACCAAGTACAAGCTGCTTCACCTAATAATGAAGGGGAAAATAGATGGAAGTCGAGGTGTGGGTAGACGGCAGATGTCCTGGCTGAGAAATATCAGACAGTGGACCGGAATCCAGCGAGTGGAGGATCTGTTCCGGTTAGCCCAGGACAGAGAAGCCTACGCCATAGTGGTAGCCGACGTCGGGGGGACCTGACATGGCACTTGAAGAAGAAGAAGATGGTTTTAGAAGAAACGTAGCTAATTTGATATTTTTGGATACCTATAGTTGAGAATTAAATATGGCTTTAGAAGACAATAGCTTGAGGATAGGTCCCCCTTCCTTTTCACCTTTGCGGAAGTGTTCCGCGGCCTTTCGGTCTACCGCTTGCCTGCTTATGTCTTCTATGCCTTATATACTCATCCTTCTTCTTTTGCATAATATTTTCCATGTATTTTCTAATGTCGTTCCAGCTTAATACATTTTTGTGCAGATAGTGCACGAGATTTTCAGCGACGATACAAACTGGTAAGTCCCGTCCCGTATGAATGTTCAAATTCAGGCTTCCACCGTAGATTTGATCACCGTCGCCGATCTTTACGAATCACAATCAACGAAGTGGTTGGTAGACTGGCGGTTACAACGCCGGCTTTCGTACTGTTTGGTGCGTACGTCGTGGTTCGATCCCAGGTGCCGACCATCTTCCTCTTTCACGACACAAGCTTTAAGTAGCTTACTGTGAAAGAATCGAGGAGTGTATTTGTGTTCACTTTGAGTGAGCACAGATTCATTTTTATTAAAAAAAAAATCACTCTGTAAGTTTTTCTTAGCTGAACGAGAGAACTATAAGTATTTCGAAGAAAAGGCGATGGAATTAAGCGTATCGAAGCAATACATAACAGATATCGGAAAAAGACAACCGAAAAGAAAAAAATAGATTCGACGGAGAAGACCCGATGAAGAAATTAGAATGACTGCGAGCGAAACTTTCAGGATGAACATGTTCCTCGTCCTCGTAGCTAGACTCGTGGATGAAGAAATTAGACTGACTGCGAGTGAAACTTTCAGGATGAACACGTTCCTCGTCCTCGTAGATAGACTCGTGTGCGAGTTAGAAATATGACAGGAGGTCTACAATAGATTTAACGAGAAGTAGTCATTTCTAACTAAAATAGGTGAGTTGTCAACATCGACACTAACGGAAAAAAGCAAATTTGTTGGAAAAATGTATCCTAATAATTTAGAAACTGACCTAGTTCAGGAATGCGTACGCTTTCAAGGTCATCTTTCTTCTGAAAGAATATTGATTAAACCAGATTCTGGATCATTAAAAGTCTATCAGCGTTTCTGCGAAATCAGAATTTGGAAAACCTTTATCCAAACTTGGATATAGTAGTTCGCGTGGCTCTGTGCACACCAGCGACAAATTGTTCGGGTGAGAGAAGCTTTTCTTTGCTTAAAGCGGGTGAAAAACTATCTACGATCTAGATTATGTCAAGAAAAGCTAAATGCCTTAGCTCTTTTGTGCATAGAGTCAGAACTAATGAACAACATTTCATACGACGATATAATTATAGACGATTTTGCGGATATGAAATCGCGCAAAAAAGGTCGTTTCGTGTAAAACTTAATTATTGATTTCATTGTTTGTTTTAGTTGTTTGATTTTATTGTTTGTTTTAAGAAAGGTATTTCAAGGCACTGATTGATCCATTCTACCATAGTTTGAGGGTTGAGGGCGGGGGGTGGAGTGATTTAAAATTTGATTTTTTTGCCAACCATATATCAAAATTAGTCAAGTATTCTTATATAGTTTATTGAAATGTTTCCTGTATAATTGTAAGATTTTTATTTTGTTAAGGACAAAAAAAAAAAAAGGAAAAAAATGTATTGTGCTTGTAGCTTAGTTCTGATTATTGTTCATTTTTCATGCATTTTAATTGTTATAATTTATTGTCTTAATTTGATATTATTTTATTTATCTGTGATTCTTTGGATGTGAGTTTAAAGTTTGTTTTATGTGCTTTTATTGTGTCTGTCATATTGTATTTTATATACCTGTATAATTGATAAACATGTAAATGGCCTTGCCTTATGTAAATAAATAAATAAATATTTAACGAAAATATTTAACGACATAACTGCCAGTTGTTTGATAGCCGGTGAGATTGATGGAAGGTGCTCTGCAAACATCGTATAAAACAGATGCATCAGTCGAAATTATATTGTTTGAATAGGCAATTAATTTATCGTTATACAAACTGGAATTCGATGTTCATAGTAAAGATAGGACAACGTCTGTAAGCAAATTTAGTTTAGAACATCACTCGTGGTGCGTTGTTTAATGTGTGCGGTAGTGTACCAGCCGAGGTGAGTCACTTTGGTTCCAAAAATAATGGTACCACGTGACCTGGTACTGGGGAACTCCGACCTTGTGTCCCGAGGCCACTACAAAATATCATAATAACATCACACCTAAATAACACACAATGTGTCCTATCTCGACACTTGATCAAAGGAAATTCATGAATATAAACTATGTAGTTGCATGTAAACATGAGATCCAACTGTCGATGGCCTGAGTCGGTATGTTTCTTGTATGAAACGATGTCGTCAATAAATTAAATTCTTACAAAAATTGTTAAGAAAAGTTTGAGATGTACTTCTATAATGTAGATATTTTTTTATAGAAAATTAAATTATATAGTTGATGTGTTTCGGCGTTTTTCGATATTTTTATAATATTCTGAAATATATGCATTGAAACTAGTAAATTTGTCATAAAAAAATATTTTTCTTTATAAAAAAAGTTTGAGAAACCCTGGTACTTTTTCATTGAATATGATTTGAGATATTGTATTTTTCTATATATATACACATTTTTAGAGATCTAGCATTTATAGTTTTCGAGATACCTATATGAAAAAATTAAGAAAAAGGTTGATTACCCCTGACTGAAAGAAAATTTCAAAATTCTGAGTATATACGTTTTGTAGGCTTAAAGTATTTAATATTTTCTGAAATTTTAGGATCCGTGCATCAAGCGAATCAAAAGTTATAAGGGGACACACACACACACACACACCAAATAATGTTCTCCTCCGAATCCTGAGTGGCTTGATACTGCCGATCTGTCTCAAGAAATAATTTCTCTTCAACAAATCGACAGTTGTACTACTGCTCGTATTTCTAACAATAGTGTTCCATATTACGAACAAACCACTACTGGAAAAGCTGCGTTGATTCACGTTACCCAAATAGATAGAATCCCAATCCCAAATGGGGATCAGGGGTGTCACTAACGATTGGTTTAGAAGCTATCTGAAGGGCAGAGGACAGGTATTGAGATATGGTAAGCGGTACAGCGATCCCTGTGATATTGTCTACGGGGTACCCCAGGGCAGTGTCCTGGGGCCCGTATTGTTTTTGTTTTTCATAAATGACCTGTGTGATTTTTCTTTAACCGACGGAAGGATTATAATATTTGCGGATGATAGTGTTCTCTTGTTCAGGGGGGATGGCTGGAAGGAGGTATTTGAAAGGTGTCAAGAGGGTTTCAATGGGGTAACTGACTGGTTGAATGATAGTCTACTTACGCTTAATGTATCAAAAACAAAATATATATGTTTCTCTATACGTGAAGGTGGCTATTTGGGACGTGATCGTGACATCCTCGGTCATTCGTGTGGTTGTACTCGAGGGAGTGATAATGCCGTGGAATGTGGATGTCCCATTATTGAGAGGGTGGAATGTGTCAGATATTTTGGAGTGACTATAGATGAGCATTTAAATTGGAAGGAACATGTGAGCAGACTGACAGGACGCGTGGGAAAATTTGCCTTTGTTTTTGGGGAGCTCAGGAACATTCTTTCCGAGTCTTACCTCAGAACAGTATATTATGCGCTGTGCCATTCGATCTTGAGCTACTGTATTTTGGCCTGGGGTGGAGCAGCTAAAACCATTCTAGATCCCTTGTACAAGGCTCAGAAACTGATACTAAAGGTGATGTTTGGACTGGGTTACAGGTTTCCAACTGTTGAACTATTTAAGACTACAAGTATTTTTGAGTGTTCGTCAGATTTACATGTGCGGATTGATGAAGATATACGGCAGAAGGCGTATGGCCGCATCAATGACGCGACACAGTGACAGGTTGTCTCGGCAGTTGGGCGATTTATGACAAGGACATTATTCTTACAGAGGTTTTATGTGGTTCTGGGACCAAGATTGTTTAATTCCTTGAGGAAGAAGGTTGACATGGGAAGCTTGTCTAATGTCATCCGATATCTGCTTGAGATAGGGGTCGACGAGTCGGAGAGACTCCTGAACCACATAATGGTTTAGGCATGATGCATATATGTACACGGATTAAGTGAGTAAATTGTGTGGAGGATGGCTCGGAGTGTGTAGTAGTGATTTTTATTTTTTTCAGGGACTGATTGAGTGTTGGGTTTGTTTGTGATGTAAACCCTGTGTCCTGTCCAAATGCGCGCGAGTTTTTGTTTTGTTTGGTTTGGTTTTCTTGTTTGGTTTTCTTTTCTCTATTTGTTTTTGCTTTAATTCATTGACTTATACGTTTCTTTTGTTTTACGTTGTTTTATTTTCTTTTTTTATATTCTTATCTTATATTATCTTTTGTTTTACTGTTTTTAATTTTGTTATCAGTTCTCTCTATTTCCCTTTTTTTTTCTCTAAGACTTTTATAGTCTCTTTTTTTTATATTTTTTTGTTTTATTTTTATTTTTGTAGTTATTTTATTTTATTTTATTTTATTTTATTTTATTGTTATATCATGTAAGCCTCAACACAGACTAGTTTGTCTAGTGGGGCTGCAGCTTTTGTTAAAAAAAATGCATGTAAAAATATGAAATAAAGATTATTATTATTATTAATTGTATGTGCCACTACTAAAATTGTTTGGTATCGTTACCTTTATAATAAGCCGGCGGAACTTACTGCCTAAGGCAATTTTTTCCAGTCAACCGATCCAGTCCAATCTGAGACAGGTAAGCCCCGAGAAGAAATTTCAAGTGACTGAGCCGACCGGGAATCGAACCCGGGACCTCGGATCAGACCACGCCAGTACAACTGGGCTACCGAGGTCGGAATTTTATTTATTTTTTTATGGCTTTTGAAAATGAAATTTATTCGAAGAAAATAATAATATGCCGCTTATTGAAGAGAATGTAATAGATGTACCTACCTGTATTAAGAAAGTCTTATCTAGGTATATTTTTATTTCTAAAAACATAACTAAATTGCCACTATAAAAGAAGAATATTTAGTTTTTCATTTGTATTGATAATTCTTTGTCCATTATTCGTACATTTCGTTTGATCATGTTTCGAAATAACACCTTGTGTTTTATAGTGTTATAATTATTATTCTTAAGAAGTTGTTGACGTTCGCCGTTACGTAGTGACGGTGTTGGTACACGTACACAGCTTCGTGTGCTCACTACCACGACCCATCACGTCCGTAACAGGATTTGAACCTGTTTGCAGTTGCCCGTAATCAAGTGAGAGCCTTCTTGCCTTTATACTGCATAACTGCCAACTGGTATCCCAAGAGGTAGGGTTAAAATCAAAACAGATAGCTCGCCCACAGCACATATATTTTGCAACCGAATTTTGCCAATAACCAAACCATTCGACAACGAGTGCAAAGGTTTAAAAAAATCTGCCAATACCTCCAACTATCAGAAGACATTGTTTTTTCTTTATAGGAGGGGAAAATCCTCATTGGACGTTGTGCCGGACTCCTGCACGCAGCAGGCCTACCGAGTACCGACTGAAATTCCCTCCTCTTCATCCCCACTGCAGCGGTACACTCTCCCTGGATATTGCTTCGCGTACAATGCTTCTTCTTCTTCTTCTTTTTTACGAAGTGGCAATTCACTCTCGAGAGAGTGATCTATGCCAATATCCACGATTCTATAGGTATACCCTCCAGCAAAAATTCCGCTGTGCATGTTACAAAATAAACGACTATAAGAATTTAAAAAATATATATACATAAAGAATAAAGGTTGCAACAATAATAAGCGAACAAAAAGAAACGGCCCTAGAATTATGAGACGCGGACAAGCTATATTATAATGTTAAGACAGGTAAGTATATAATAATTCCGCATGTTGGAAGCTATAGATGTAGTGAGTAGGTACCCATCGTTTCTGAACTCACCCAACAAAACAAATACACGCGGGTATCTGACTTCAGTACACTTAATAATTTAACCAAATTATTTGTGTGGGGAACTTTGAAAAAAAAAAAAAAAAATTATAAATTAATGATTTTTTCTTCTTGTATAATTCAACATTTGAGATGGTCAATTAAGATGTGGGTATAACTGGGAAATAAAAATTTAGTACTGAATAGAGAAACAGATTAGAATCTTCTACCATTCTCTGCCACTGCACCAAGAATAGTGGAGTTCACATCGTCTCGGTGAAGGGCTAGCAGAGACTGGATACTTTGAGGAAACTGTATGCCAAGGTTATTCAAACTAATAGCAAAATTTTCATTATTGAATCTATTGCAGTTAAAAAACACATGATTGATGGTCTCTGGTTCCTCGCCACATTCGCAAACCGGGGATGGGACCACGCCTATTTTATGGAGATGTGAGGCTATGCAGCAATGGCCCAATCTCAAACGAAAAAGAGTTGATAAGGATGGTTTGGAGAGTTTAGATTTATGGAACCAAGGTTTCGTAGGTATAGAACTTTGAATTGATTTATAATGCAAGCCGTAGTTGTTGTAGTTGCTCTCCAAGAATCCATCCAGTCTTCGTGGAGATTCTTAAGGATGCTCTGTACTAGGTCCGATGGGGGAAAAGGAAATTCATCAAGAAAGCTTCCTGTTTTAGTGGCGTCTTTGGCTAATATATCAGCCCTCTCATTACCCGAAATACCACTATGAGATGGGATCCAAACAGTAATGACTTCCAACTTCTTACAGTCTGCTTCATATAACAGTTCAAAGATCAGACAAATTAACTTATTATTGGAAGAATTACAAAGTGGGGATTGAAGTTTTTTCACCAAGCTAAGGGAATCTGTAAATATTAAGGCTCTACTGAGCTTCTGGTCCAAAACAGTTGTGACAGCCTCCTTGAAGGCGATACATTCCGCGGTGAAAATCGAGCAGAATGTTGGAAGCTTAACTTCCAACTCTATATTAAGAGAAGGAACACACATTCCTGATCCACAGGATCCATCTTCAAGTTTAGACCCGTCCGTGAAAATCCTAGTAAATACAGGCCATTTATCGGTGACAATTCTATTAAATTCGCGGTTAAGGGCAGCAGGGTTAAGTGGATTGTTCTTATTCAGACCAATAGATTCAACTATGGTGGGTCTGAAAGATAAAGAGTTAAATGGGAGGCCAAAAATGGGAAGTGAAGGTTCCGGTGAAAACTTAAAGTTAGTTCTAAGGAATGAAGCGTACAATGCTGGACATTTATAATTCTGTTCTTTTTCCGGCCCTTTCATCCCTCTCTTTTTGTTCATTACATTACTACAATAAGTTGGCTTCCGGCTTCTCAGCTCTCACTACCTTCCAAAATGACTTTAATAAGCTCGTCTGGTTGAACTTGTCTGTTCATCGACGCCACAAAAGAGGACCCAGTGCGGATCCCTGAGGTACACCGCAGATGATGGTTGTCATTTTTCATATTCTTCCTCTAAACATCTATCTATGAAATAACTAGTATTTGGATACATTCCTTGTTTGGATTTCGTCCACTAGGTTGCTAAGAGTGCATTTTTAATGTATATCGTGATAATGGCGCAGAACTGTATTTTTTAACAATTTTTGTCTCTTCTCTTTTGCAATCAACTCTCACCACTCTTTCGATGGCTTACATTAATTATATCCAATCCAAATCCCAGCTCCCTTTAGATCCCACTTAGGGGCATAGGGAGGCAACAAGAGCTCTCCATTGCGCTCGATCTTGCGCAACGTTAATGACCTCCTCCCACACCATGTCCAGATTCCTCAGCTCTGCTTCGAAGGAGCGGAACACAGTATGAGAGGGTCTTCCTCGTCTCCGAATTATATAATATTTAAAAATAGGTATAAAAGTTATTATTTCCACATAAACTAAGAAGGTTAGGTACCTACGTACCTCCGTTAATTTTCTAATGAAATTTTCTTATTTTTCCATTCATAAGAACCTTCTCCTGACCTAATAGCAAACACAGCTTGACATTTATTACAGACTCTTCTGATGAGGCACATTAAGTGCACCAATTCTATCATATTTTGTTTTCATCTGTCAATTCCAGTTTGTCTTTCTCTTCCAGTTAACATTATTTTTGTACCATCCTTTTGAGTATACACAAGTTAGGCGAGAAATGAAATGGTTTGGCTGGTTCTATCTTTAAAAATTGTAACGTTGACTGTTACTTGATAAGAGTGCTCGACCCTCCCTTGCTCCCTCTTAAGCAAGGAAAATCTGCCTCCATTAGCATCAGAAAAGACAGAAACAAATATCTATTGTTCTCATACAACCAACTATGCCACGGACTTTGAGACCCTACAGGGAGTGAGTTGTAGCGACTATGATCATAAAGAAAAAATAACAACTAATGACTCTAACAATTCATTACTAATGTTCGATTTTTAAATGGAACAAACCACTACGGGCTTACGACCGTCTTCTACTGTTATTTCGAAGGCTGGCTTATGCGTTGGGTTCCTAGGGAGCGGCCGTCATCTGACAAGACGGCGTCTTTCAAAATTATATGACAATGTTTTTCGTTACTATGGAAACCATATTGGCAATGTTCTCAACTGACATATCCACCGCCGTTTATTGTAGCGGCGTATCCGTAGGAACCCAGACCATTAGTGTGATCACTTTACGTTAACAACGTTCGCCATTAGGTGGTAATGTTTGTCGTCCTGAAAAGTGGTGGGTATTTTACAATTATAGATCATGGGTTTCATATAAAAAATCTCAATTTATTCATTTAATCAATAAACATATTAGACTACATAAAGTCTATAACAAAAAAATATTTAAATCTTTACAAAATCTGCACACAATAAATTGCAAGAATATTTTACTTTATGATCTTCAAAAAAAACTACTGTAGAAATAATGTCATTGCTCTGACTTATTAAACATTTCTTTCCCTTAGATTCTATTATCACTTTATATGACGGGATTTTTTTTAACAACTATTAAACTTTATATAAAATTTCAAACTACTGTCTTGTATTTGAGCATACCATGATTAAATAAAAATTAAGAAAAGATTACTCAGCTGTGTTTTATTCCTAAAGGTGAGGGACTCGACCTGACCCTCCAACCTCTCTCCGTCCTTTACTGATTCCAGAAGATCCACTTTGATCTCACTCTGTTCCCCCTACAGCCGACCTACCTACGGGTGAGCTGCACTTCAACCGTGTAGTAAATATGAAAATAATCTGTCCTTGATACTGGATGTGAATTTTATAACCTAGGAGCTCTTGTTCTTCCCATCTAAGTGTCTAGGCGTGTATCTAGGTCTTGGATGTTGCCGCAAAATAGATAGGTCCTCCCAACCAACTTGTTAAAATTTATTCACCTCGGTCATCCGAAGATTATCTACTCAAAAACTAGGTAGTTTACACCCCAAGACTAGAACGCATATCTGAAAATTAGTATTCAGACATACTTAATATTTAAAATTGACTTTACTACGCTTTCTGTCTACCAATGTCACAATTCATAAATTTGAAAGTAAATTTATCGAAAAGATTCGTACCTTTTTCGTTGCGGATTTCATCATTGGTTTTGCACTAACTTTAAACAATTTATCAACAGAATAAAATTTAAAACAGCCCTCTGTATGTAGGGATTACATTTTATAGTTAAACTGTTACAATTATTTTCGTGCTAGAGACATGCTAAGCACTCGTCTCTTACAAGGCGTGCGTCGTACAACCTATGTACATTGCCGGCCAAACTCTGAAGCAATCAAATTTCTGTTCCCGTTGCGTCGATTCACGCGCGATATTTCTTTCTCACTCGTACTTGTGCGGTCGTCATAGTGTACCCCTTCTAACTAACACACTCAGTGTAAAATATCTCGCTACAAAATAATAATAATATAACACTTTTCTATACAAAGGTGCCGTCATATAGCCGGCGGAACTTATTGCCTGAGGCAATTTTTTTTGTTTTTCCAACAAATGAGTATTAATAAAAAAGCAAAACTTCAATTTCAACTTGTAATCTAATTATTACGGTTTTTTTTTTAAATAAATTTTGGCTCACTGAAAATTCAGCACCTGGATTCGAACCTAGAACCTCTGCCTCTACGCTCTGCGTACGAAAGCTGTTGACCGGCACCACTGGGCTACCAACCACCCCTATAATAATTAAATGTTATTTTTTATATTGAAGTAACTGAAATCGCTGCAATGAGCTTAAATCCTAAGGTCATTGCAGCGATTTCATCTATCTTTTCTTTATCCAACTTTCCATTTCATACATTCCTAAAAGATTATGAAAAGAAATCAGTTGTCCACGTGTCCACTTTTATTTAACTTCTATGGATTATGTTCTGAGACCCTATGTACATGCTTGTTTTGCTTTCTTACATTTCATTATTGTTATTATTGTTTGCATTTTACTGTATTTTTATGTTTTTGACTATTCTGAGTGCCCGTAAGGGCCTATGGAAATATTTTAAGAATAAAGAATAAATTAAGTTCTGCGGGAAGCAAATAGAAATATGCTATTATTTGGGGAATTAAGTGTTAGTCAGACGGAAGAGTTCTTGCTGGGCCACACAACCCCCTCGATCCAGTCCAAGTAGGGCTGCACCCTGGTGTACACTGCCGGGGCGCCGGTGCCGCACTGGACGCCGTACGAGGTTATTCCGATCAACTCAAAACCGCACCCGGTTTTAACCCCCAGAGGTCCTCCGCTGTCTCCCTGCAATCAAAAACATCGCAGTTACCACGGGGGATATCCCGGGATAAGCCTAAAGGCTTAGTAAACTTAAAAGGGGATATCCCGGGATAAGCCTAAAGCCTTACTAAACTTAAAAGTGGGAGTAAAGAGCCTTACCTGACAGGTGTCCTTCATAGCCCCTCTTGTACAAATCTGTGATCTCTGGATTCCCTTGTTGAGTCTCCTAGTGACGTTCAAGGTGTTTGCACAAACATCCAGATCTTCCAGCGGCAATAGAACTTCCATCAAAACATCGGACCTCTCACCTCCTGTAACAGGTCACAACATAATAATTAACAAGAGTTCCGCAGAATTTAGGTACTCGTATAGAATAATCATAATCAATAAATTTTATATCATAATACACTCATTGATCTTCCCAAGACAGACTTGACGTAGTGGGAATATTCATAGATGAATGCATTAAATAAATAATATTCCATGCGTTGTTTTGAAACTAAAAAGTTGCAAATGACCATAATGGAGAGTCCCCCATCCCGATGCTATGGCGCTGCTGGCTTTCGGCTGGAAGCTTTGGTGCAGACAGACAGGTCTTATGTAACTTGAAAATCTGAAAGAAGCAACTAAGTATATGTCGGAAAACCATGGTCAATAATCACACCATCTGAGGGGAAATGGGAGGTACTCACTGCACCGGCGTGGACAACTGCAGGAGGGCGATGTCATGGTAGACGTAGGGGGGTCTGAAGGCGGGATGCACCAAGATGGCGGCCAGAGACGCCTGCTGCAGCCCCCCGGAGTCGCGGGACAAGGAGATGCTGCCCAGGCGTACCACCCTCGGGGCGCTGCGATAAACACAAGTCATTGTTCATTAATTTTAGCAACTTATACCGACATTGACAATGGTAAATACTAGTATCTGGCTCACCCGAACTCTCTGGAAGTCGTGCAGTGAGCCGCGGTCAGGAGGAAGCGATCACTGATAAGCGTTGCGCCACACAGCCACTGGTAACTGTCCGGCGAGGAGGAGTTGGAGAAGCCCACAGCTGCCTGCAAAGGGACGGCACAAACTTATAGCAACGTTGATCTACATGGAGGCTGGAGCCTAGTTGCCCCGCGCATATAAGCATACTTAAAGTAGTTGTAAAATACAGGTGGCCAGCCACTCACCATGTGAGGGAACCTCTTCTCTTCAGCCACTTTTCCTCCCATGACGATAATGAATGATGGTCCTCGGTCCTCCTTACACAACTCGTACTCCCTGCACTCTGAGCAAAAAGGAGCATAAAGTTGTCAGTTGAGCAACACAGCAGTGTGGGAGCTAATGTGGGGTGATGGAACAAAATAACTTACTCTCTTCACTTATCCTCGGAGGGCTGCGCGGTGGGGCCTCGGAGCAGCAGAACAGAAACCTGTCCCCTGTGGAGCACCAAGCATGCCTTGTATTAGATGGAGATCCAGTCTTGTTTCTCCGGGAATTATTACTGTCAGTCATCACCATCGTGACCACAAATTACACTTTTGACATGTTCACTGTTCAGTGTTCACACTAAGCAAAGCGTATATTGTGAAAGAGGTCGCACCGAGGATATGATAGAACCCACGAACTTCACTGCCAAAGTCACTGTCTGAACCACCAAGGCTGCCTCCACTTCATTTTTCATATATTGTAACATTCAATTTAAGTGCTGAAGTTAGTTTATATTGAAGAAAGCATAGTATAAAACTATATTAATAAATTTATTATTATTATTAATATTTATTATTATATAATATGAGTGATGAGAAAATATTGTATTGAAACAGCCTTGTATTTTAAAGAATATATCTAACAACTAATGACTCTAAAAATTCATTACTGATGTTCGATATTTGAATGGAACAAACCTTAGTGTGATCACTTTACGTTAACAACGTTCGCCATTAGGTGGTAATGTTTGAGTTTGAATGGAACAAGCCCGTGGTGGTTTGTTCCATTCAAAAATCGAACATCAGTAATGAATTTTTAGAGTCATTAGTTGTTAGATAATTCTTTAGATCATAGAATGGAATAACTCCATTCGTAGATATATCTGGGTGGTTGGTGTATGCCACATATCTTTGATTTCTTCTTCTTTCTAATGTGGCACTCCCTCGAAAGTGATTTATGTATCTTTGATTTCAAGATCAAGATATTTTATTACCTTGTCTGCCATTTTCAAATTTTCATCAAGGAACAGTGATATCCTCGGGATATTGTATTTTTCTGTTCCTAAGATCAATCAATACAATGTCCGAATGATTTGCGAATCTTATATTATTATGTACATAGGTATCTCGCGGCTGCTAGTGAATGCATTTAGCAGATGACTAAATGGAATAAGTTTTAACTGCTTTGGGGAAATGAGAGATACATTGAGAGTCTCACCATCAGTGTCAGGCCGGCCGCTCACTTGCCACAGCAGCAGAACGCACCAGAGGACCCTGGGGCAGAAGGTTGGGGGCATCGTGGTCCTACTCCGGCGCGGCCCTGCTCTCAACTGACAGACGTATTGTGCAGCAGGTAGCTACGAGATGAGCACTTATCAGTAGAGTGCCTCCTTATCGGAGATGAGGGCACTCGGGTCAAGTTGTATGCTGACCTGCCTGGAGAGGTTTTGGCATTTCATCCATTAATAAATTGTGTTGTGTGCTCATGTATTAGGTAAAATATTTATTTTTATTTAATCATTGTCACATCAAATTCAAAAATACTATACAGTTTAAAACAAGAATACACACCAGATACAAATAAAAAAAGAAAAATTTGCCGCCTCACTAGGTGTGAACCTGTGCAGAACGGTATATTATGCGCTGTGCCATTCGATCTTGAGCTATTGTATTTTGGCCTGGGGTGGAGCAGCTGTAACCATTCTAGATCTCTTGTACAAGGCTCAGAAGCTGATACCAAAGGTGATGTTTGGACTGGGTTACAGGTTTCCAACTGTTGAACTATTTAAAACTACAGGTATTTTGAGTGTTCGTCAGATTTACATGTGCGGATTGATTAGATATACGGCAGAAGGCGTATGGCCGCATCAATGACGCGACACAGTGTCAGGCTGTCTCAGCAGTTGGGCGATTTATGTGTTCCTCAGACAAGGACATTATTCTTACAGAGGTTTCATGTGGTTCTGGGACCAAGATTGTTTAATTCCTTGAGGAAGAAGTCTAATGTCACATAGGGGTCGACGAGTCGGAGAGACTCCTGAACCACATAATGGTTTAGGCATGATGCAGATATGTACTCGGACTAAGTAAGTAAATTTTGTGGAGGATGGAGTGTCGGGGTTGTGGGTCTGTCTGTGATGTACCCTGTGTCCTTCTATATCTATAGTGTCTGTCCAATTGCGCGCGAGTTTTTGTTTGCTATTCTTTATGTACATATTTGTTTTGCTTTATTTCAGTTACTACTTCTTTTGTTTTACATTATTTTATTTTATTTATTTATTTTTTTTATTTTTTATTTAATTTTATTTCCAAAAAATAATACAAATAAATATGAATTACATGAGAATAAAATTATTGGAATTTATCACCCCACTAGGCAAGAGCCCGTGCTGAGGTGATATTTGATTAATTTACTGCGCTTTTTTTTTTTTTTTTTTTTTTTTTTTTTAAACGAGTAAACGGTGCACAACAAAAAACACGAAAACAAAAACAGAAAACAAAACAAGGCCACAAGACAATGTACCTCAACGAGTTACCTACCTTCCGCACCCTCAACGCAATATATGTGTTAATGTCCTCTCCGATGCATCTCTACCCTTTTCCATCAGCCAAGCAACAATATGTTTGACCATGTTTGAGCGCTCCGCATTTAGTAAGGCTGAAATTTCGGGTACAATTGTATTGTACAACCTGGGACCCAGGAAAGCAAAGTGCCGTATTTTATTAAACAAATATACAAAAAGTGATTTTATAACAAACAATTACACAAATAGTATGGACAATAAACACCAGTAAAGTATATACGTAGACATTAACAGCGAGCGGGTTAAAATTAAGACAAACAACAGAAAATAGGAAAAAGAAAAACTAATGTAACAATATGTGCAGGCTCAGCTGGGAGTAATGGGAAGAAGGAAAAGAGTGAGGGATAGGAATTATGGACATGGAATAAAGCAGGAAGATAAAGAAGTCATTGCTCTGACGTCAAGTGTGTTCTCACGTTTTGTCTGAAAATCGTAAGAGAAGAGTTATTCAGGTCTATATTGTTAAAAATGAATTGTAAGTGCCCGTAGAACGGTTTAAGAATGAGTTCTGTGCATAATTAGTTCCGCATCTTTGTTTTATATTCTGATCTTATAAGATCAGAATATAGATACATATAAAAGATAATATGACATATATGTCATATTATATATGACATATATGACTATATAGAGGAAAACAGCAGCTTTGCTGGTCTTCGTAAGTAAGGGAAGTTTAATAAAACAACGTTTCGTCATATATCATCCTGGCTGAAGATGCAGATAGTTTCCGCGATTTTTGGAACAATAACGTTCCGGCAACGGAGTCAGTCCAATTGGTATATACCGCCTACGTAAGCGTAATTCATGCGTTGTACCCATGGTAATTTACGCACTGGCCGGGCTCTAGTAAGGACTTCTTTAGCATTCTACGAATTTTATAAATTTTTGAAAATAAAAACACCGATATTTTAAGGGGAGCGCTTTTCTTCCTCCCGCAAGGGTTCCGAAGACAAAGAAGATCTTCTCATACCGAGAGGGTCTTCCTCGTGTTCTGCTCCTTCGAAGCAGAGCTGAGGGATCTGGAAATGGTGTGTGAGGAGGTCATAATATCCGGCTAACTGCTATCCCTTTCGTCTCTATTTTTTATACGTTCCAGTGGACAGTTAATTTTTTCGCACTATACAGTGACGAAATGATATGGTCATTGACTTGCCAGTGTTTTCAAAACAATTATTTACGATCTATCCTAAAATGATGTGAGGATTTTGTAGATAATTTTAAAATTTAATATTTTGCACTTTTACTATATTTGATATAAAATAATTTACCTATTGACTTCATAATACTATTTACCTTTTTTCAACATAATATTATATCAACTTGCTATTCATGGTTTACGCAATAAATTCAAAGCAAGATTACTCACATAGTTTTTTTTTTTGCTAGTGTTTTTATGAAATGGCTTCAAATATTTTGACAGATCAAGACATAAAGAATTGCAATACAATCCAGATTCTTTTCGTGAACTTACCGTAAATTATTTTAGTAGAGATAATAAATTACTAAAATAGGTAGGTACCTACATAATGATTTTAATGTCGATCGTAAAAAAAAACAATTCAGAATCGCTGTACAGGATACATGGTACGAAAAATATATTGAAGTAGGTAGGTACGTAAAGTGTTTGTCTGAATTCACGGAAAGTGTATTATCTCTTATATAAAAATGGAACGCTAATTTGCGCGGTCATCGTATGGGTAAGAACACGTTGAAAGCCGATTACGATCCGCGCCGACCAGCTCAAAGATTGTTGTCTATGGTTTCCATGCATTTAAATGGGCATGTCGGAAAGCGGGTTCCTGCTTTTTCTGTGGGCTTCCCCATTTAAATGCATAGTAACATTCTTTGCGCCGGTTGGCGCTAGTCAGAATCGGCATTCTACGTGTTTCTTACCCTATGAGAACAGCTGAACTTATATCGCCCATTTTTTTGTCGTGTTTGCTTTTGTCTGAAGGGTCTTATGAAAGAAAAAAGTTGCACGGAATAAAAATAAAACTTCCATATTATTATTACATTTTTTCTAATTTTGAAATTAAATCAGGCGTTTGACAGGAATCAGTTGTTTGATGAATGATACGATTCACGGAATGCTGATAGTAAATAATATAATGATATGTTTTATAACAGATGCAGCGGTTACAGTAGTTAAAAAGGTAATAAGAATGTATCATTATACTAATTCAAATTCAATAATATAAGGACCACGTCGTCGTCTGTGTTAAATAACTTTAAACTGAAATCATCTTAAAGTTATACATAAAATCTCGAACATATTATTTATATTCCAAGGCGGGACGAAGTTTGACGGGTCGGCTAGTTCAAAACTATATTATTATTATAGATTACGCAATAGTTTCGACACGTGTATTGGAGAAAGTAGGTTGGGTTGGGTAGGTACCTACCTACGTATATGAATAAACATACATACACCGCGAGCTGGTCCGGTGCAGCGTGTATGAATATACACGCTGCACCGGACCAGCTCGCGGTGTATGTATGTTTATTGTATGAAACGATGTCGTCAATAAATTAAATTTTTAAAAAAGTTGTTAGGAAAAGTTCGAGATGTACTGCTATGATGTATGTATTTTTTATAGAAAAATAAATTATCTAGTTGTAGCGTTTCGGCGTTTATCGATATTTTTATAAAATTCTGAAATATAGGCACTGAAACTCGTAAATTTGTCATAAAAAAAATATTTTTCTTTATAAAAAAAGTTTGAGAAATGCTGGAACTTTTTCATTAAACTATATTTTAGATATTATATTTTTCTATATACATACACATTTTTAGGGTTCTAGATTTCATGGTTTTCGAGATATATGAAAAAATTAAATAAAAATTCAAAGGTTGATTACCCCTGACTGAAAAAAAAATTCAACATTCTGAGTATACAAATTTTGTATGCTTAAAGTATTCAATATTTTCTGAAATTTTAGGATCTGTGTATCAAGCGAATCAAAAGTTATAAAGAGGGGACGGATACACACACATACACGTTGGAAAAGTGCCCCTCACCCCCTCCCCTCTAATTACTGATATCTTTTGAAAACGAAATAGTATAATTTAACTCTTTCTGAAGAAATCATTTTTTTTAAATTTTGATAAAACCAGTTTTTACTTTTTAGGAGGCACTTAAAAATCATCCCTTTTTATATGTGCCCTTTTTCGTCCCTTTTAGTTAAATTTTGGAAAAATTGCCGAATATGCTAACACTCATTTCTATAGAAGAATTCATATGCCAAATCTCAAGTTCGTACCATGTCTAGTTTCCGAGATATTCGCATACTTTGAAAAACATTCAACCCTATTTTTCACCCCTTAAGGGTGGAATTTCCAAAAATCCTTTCTTAGTGGAAGGTTTTGTATTGAGACCTACCTGATTTCCAAATTTCACTTCTCTACGATTAGCCGTTTGGGCTGTGCGTTGATGAGTCAGTCAGTCAGTCAGTCAGGCACTTTCCTTTATTATTATAGATTTCAAGCATGTATACCTAATGATACTCTGTATGCCTCAACAAAGACTAATTTGTGTAGTGGGGCTGCAGCTTTTGTTTATAAAAAGCATTGTAAAAAATGTGAAATAAATGTTATTATTATAAATGAGGGTCAAACTTGGCGCAGAAGATACAACACGAAGCTCTATGATCTCTACCAGGATATCGGCGTGGTCAGGTTCAGATTAACAGACTGCGCCGGCTGGATCATTTACACGTAACGCTGAAGACGACGATGGTGATAGGACCTGTCAATAGAAAACCTTATTGAGATGACGAAATCTGAAAAATAAAGCGGTGAAGACAAGGGTGATCAATTTGAGAGGCTAACATCTGGACACCCTCCACAGACATTCATTCGGTTTACCGGCTCAATAAGTAGCGTGGAAATTTATCCTTGTCCTCTGTAGCTACATGTGTTGATTTTATATGCTTTTTTTTTTTAAATAAAACGCTGTTATTTTACATATTATTTTTAATTGGCATTAAAAGAACATAAGAGGACAAAATGTAAATATGTGTCACATGCGATATTCTTCGTGTAGCAAATTGGCATTAAAAGAACATAAGAGGACAAAATGTAAATATGTGTCACATGCGATATTCTTCGTGTAGCAAATTGGCATTAAAAGAACATAAGAGGACAAAATGTAAATATGTGTCACATGCGATATTCTTCGTATTCAGGTAGCAAATTGGCATTAAAAGAACATAAGAGGACAAAATGTAAATATGTGTCACATGCGATATTCTTCGTATTCAGGTAGCAAATTGACCAGAATCCTGCAGAGAACAACATATTCAATTTTTTAATTTTGAATGTCACAGCTGAAAATCTGTTTTGTTTGTCGTTATTATAATTTTTTCCCGCCAATCCTGAAGAGACTGTGGTTCCCTCGGGGAGTGTGCTTCTTCACTGCAGCTCCAAATCGCAAAAGATCTCTACACGTATCCTCACTGTTTGTACAATGGCAGCCAAGAGGAAATGTCGGAATTAATATACATACATGATAGTGTTGAGAGTTCTTTTTGAAAATGCTCTATAGGTATGTTTCGTCTGTATTTATGGCAAGACTTCCCCAGGGCTGTAGGGGGAGGGCTGTTGCGGCCAGACCACACCCTCTATCCAGTCCAGATAGGAGCCGATGTTGGAGTACACCACGGGCACACCCCTACCGCAGGCCGCGCCGAAGGACAGGATACCAGCAGCCTGCACCTTGCACTCACCCGCGCTCACCACCAAGGGGACTCCACTGTTTGACTGCAACAATCAATACCACACACACATATTATATTGTAACGTAATCATAATAAGTATATTTTTTTAATCCAATTTTTAGTAATAATGAAATTGTTTATTCATCAAAATAAATAAAAAACATAGAGATTATAACGACATTACATTCAAGCATTACCTATTTTAAAATTCAAGCTATCATCCCCATTATTTTCTCTCGAAATGAAATAACTAAGTAAGTACCTACCTATACCTACTTATTGGAAAAAATACATAGTGGAAACGACGGAGGAACTGTGCTTTCGAACAATTCTTTTTCGAATAATTTTCCTGTCATCCATAAGTAAATTAGGTAGGTATACATATTTTATGTTTTTCGAATAATTTTCCTGTCATCCATAAGTAAATTAGGTAGGTATACATATTTTATGTTTTTCGAATAATTTTCCTGTCATCCATAAGTAAATTAGGTAGGTATACATATTTTATGTTTTTCGAATAATTTTCCTGTCATCCATAAGTAAATTAGGTAGGTATACATATTTTATGTTTTTCGAATAATTTTCCTGTCATCCATAAGTAAATTAGGTAGGTATACATATTTTATGTTTTTCGAATAATTTTCCTGTCATCCATAAGTAAATTAGGTAGGTATACATATTTTATGTTTTTCGAATAATTTTCCTGTCATCCATAAGTAAATTAGGTAGGTATACATATTTTATGTTTTTCGAATAATTTTCCTGTCATCCATAAGTAAATTAGGTAGGTATACATATTTTATGTTTTTCGAATAATTTTCCTGTCATCCATAAGTAAATTAGGTAGGTATACATATTTTATGTTTTTCGAATAATTTTCCTGTCATCCATAAGTAAATTAGGTAGGTATACATATTTTATGTTTTTCGAATAATTTTCCTGTCATCCATAAGTAAATTAGGTAGGTATACATATTTTATGTTTTTCGAATAATTTTCCTGTCATCCATAAGTAAATTAGGTAGGTATACATATTTTATGTTTTTCGAATAATTTTCCTGTCATCCATAAGTAAATTAGGTAGGTATACATATTTTATGTTTTTCGAATAATTTTCCTGTCATCCATAAGTAAATTAGGTAGGTATACATATTTTATGTTTTTCGAATAATTTTCCTGTCATCCATAAGTAAATTAGGTAGGTATACATATTTTATGTTTTTCGAATAATTTTCCTGTCATCCATAAGTAAATTAGGTAGGTATACATATTTTATGTTTTTCGAATAATTTTCCTGTCATCCATAAGTAAATTAGGTAGGTATACATATTTTATGTTTTTCGAATAATTTTCCTGTCATCCATAAGTAAATTAGGTAGGTATACATATTTTATGTTTTTCGAATAATTTTCCTGTCATCCATAAGTAAATTAGGTAGGTATACATATTTTATGTTTTTCGAATAATTTTCCTGTCATCCATAAGTAAATTAGGTAGGTATACATATTTTATGTTTTTCGAATAATTTTCCTGTCATCCATAAGTAAATTAGGTAGGTATACATATTTTATGTTTTTCGAATAATTTTCCTGTCATCCATAAGTAAATTAGGTAGGTATACATATTTTATGTTTTTCGAATAATTTTCCTGTCATCCATAAGTAAATTAGGTAGGTATACATATTTTATGTTTTTCGAATAATTTTCCTGTCATCCATAAGTAAATTAGGTAGGTATACATATTTTATGTTTTTCGAATAATTTTCCTGTCATCCATAAGTAAATTAGGTAGGTATACATATTTTATGTTTTTCGAATAATTTTCCTGTCATCCATAAGTAAATTAGGTAGGTATACATATTTTATGTTTTTCGAATAATTTTCCTGTCATCCATAAGTAAATTAGGTAGGTATACATATTTTATGTTTTTCGAATAATTTTCCTGTCATCCATAAGTAAATTAGGTAGGTATACATATTTTATGTTTTTCGAATAATTTTCCTGTCATCCATAAGTAAATTAGGTAGGTATACATATTTTATGTTTTTAAGAACACTGCCATACGTTTTACATGACTCTACGCAGAATAAATTATATGTGACAACATAAGAAAATGCGTACATGTCTACTTAATCATTAGTAGATAAGCAGTAAAAATAAAAAGGACCATACCACACACTCTGAGTTTACATCCTCATATCTGGCGCAGATCATGGAGTCACTAATCCCCTGCGTCAGCCGCCTGGAACTATTGTAGATTTCTGTGCAGATCTCCTTCTTCTCGAGTAATATCTTGGCCTCCTTCATTATGCCATGCTCTGCCCAAAGACAATACAACCACGCATTATTTCAGATCCGCAAAGGATCATGTAACTGAGTTAAGATAAAGAATGAGGTCGCACCTTCTGGCTTTATGATCCAGGCTGGCTCTGTGCCGGTCGTCGCCGTCAAGGTCTGGCTCTGGTGCAGGCACACTGGCCTCACGTAATCTGTAATTCTACAAACAAGGTCACGGCTTATTTAAGAGACATATCCAGATGTAGGTACATATTTTTTGGCATTTCATCCACATTTGGATTATTTTATGCCACTAACAAGTCATCAATATTCTGTCAGTACGCATTTCATTTCAACTGACTCACCGATATGTATTATGTTATTAATAAGTAGAGTTGGGACAGTCAAAATTTAAGTTGGATCTACTTAATAATCACGATGTTCTTTACAATATGGTTGCTGCATGGTAATTCATTGAAAGGGGTTATAATAGAGAAAATTCGAAACAATTTTGTTCCCATTAACCAGGGGTCAAATTCCAGTAATTTTCGAGTTATTTAACTTTTTAGAGTTTTTTTCAAATTTCCACTTTTGACCTAAAACTGAAAATTGTGAACATAGTACTCCATTTTGGAAACTAAAAATACATTTTTCTAATAGCTAAGGAATAAAGGAATGGTTGAAGTAAGAAATAAAGAAGAAACTTTCAAAAACCTCAGAAATACAAAGTTTTAAAATCACAAGTCAGTTTTTTTTTTTCATTTTTTATTTCGAATTTGGAGTGCAGGGAGTTACTCCAAAAAAATATAATACACTTGACGTATAAATATGATATGAAAAACTTTCCCAATTAATGATCTTTCCAAAACGTATAAATGTTTTCTATTTTACTACAGTTTTGGAAAATAATCCTTACTAAACGATCAGATGGTGCTATGAAGGTACAAGTCAAGTACACCGAACATGGAGCAAAAATACCGAACACCTGGCAACCCTGCATCAGAGACTTCATCTTCAGCCCATCGTCGTATTACAGATTTAATCTGCAGTGAGGAGACAAGGGTGTTAGCCAATGGCCCGCTCATCATGAAATACATACTTCGTCTCATGAAACGTGCGCTATTGCGAGATATTTTCAGAACCTTAACTGTCTGTTAGGGCAGGTATTTCACCTACTCTAACTAACGAAACGAAATATTTCGAAATATATTTTGTTGTGTTTGCATTAGTTTGCAAGGAGAAGGTCCTTATAAATTAAAAAAAAATAAAGTTACGAGGAACATTAGAATTTTATGAAAACTTACATAAAGTACAGATGCATCGATCGGAATGACATTGGTTAAAAAGCAATGCATTGATCATTATACAAATTCTTATTCAATTGTCATAATAATAATATAACACTTTATTGGTAAAATATAAAAGAATAATGAACCAAAATTGGCGGGCTTATTGCCTGGGGCAATTTCTTCCAACCAACCTATTGTATATAACATTTTAACTGTTGCATTTTTATATATAAAAAAACCAATACACATACATAGACAAAAACATACATAATAGGATTAAATACATACACACACACAAATATTATATATACATAAAAAATAATAATAATAAAGTAAACCATATAAAATGTACCCAATACAAAGTCAAGCATAGCGAGGAAGGAAGGATCAGGAGACAGGAGCAGTAGTAGTGGAAAGGAAATGACGTTTCAATCTGTTTTTGAAAAAGAATAACGTTGGAGCGAGTCTGATGTCATCAGGTAGTTGGTTCCATAACCTGGCCGCTTGTGCAGTGAAAGATGAAGTGAAAAATGTAGAACGATGTGTTGGGATTTGCAGGATGCCACGTGCAGCAGACCGTAGAGGAAGGCCATGAGATGCTAATGGAGTGAATAGAGACCTCAGATAGTTAGGAGCGTTGGGGTTAGAGAGTACCGAGAAAAGTAATGTGAGAATGTGTGAGTCTCGTCGTTGTGACATAGTTAACCATTTGAGTTCCGCTCTGAATTGAGATACTCTGTCAAATTTTCTGAGGCCAAAGATGAAACGAATACAAACGTTTTGCAGACGTTCCAACCTTTGTAGTTGCTCTAATATCCAAGTAAACAACGTCAGCATAGTCCAATATTGGATGTAAGAGAGATTGACATAAAAGAATTTTAGTGGAAATGGGTAAAAGGTTTTGATGCTTCCTCAAAACGTGAAATTGGTAGAATAGTTTGCGGCTGACTTCACTAATCTGTGGGTGCCAAGCAAGGTGTTTATCCAACACGATGCCGAGATTTTTTACTTGGGAACTTAGTTTGACTTCTGATCCATTTAGACGCAAAGTAGGGAGAGTGGATGGCTCTATTTTGGATAGTAAACGTGAACTGCCAATTAAAATTGCTTTTGTTTTACTAGGATTAAGCATCAGTCCATTCTGCTGAGCCCATTGTGATATGCGATCCAGCTCAGAATTCATGTGACAAATAGCACTCGCTGCCTGCTGATAGTTAAAATGCGAATAAATTTGTAAATCATCAGCATAATAAAGGTGATGTGGAACATTAAGACAGTGAACCACTGGGTTGATGAATACCGAAAAGAGGAGTGGGGAAAGAATTCCACCCTGAGGGACTCCCGCCCTTAGTGGTAACCAATCCGAAGTATTGCATTTAACCTTAACACACTGTGTTCGATCTCTGAGATATGATTCGAAGCAGTACTGGACAGATTAAGATATTTGAGCCTTGCTAACAATATATCAAAATCTACTGTATTGAAGGCGCTACTGAAATCTAATAGTACGAGGAGAGTGATTTTTCTATCCTCCATTGCATTTCGAATGTCTTCAGTGATTTTTACCAAAGCTGTTGTTGTGCTATGGCCTGAACGAAAACCAGATTGGTATTGAGAGAGAATATTATGATTTTCCAAGAAACTAGAAAGCTGAGAGTGTACCACCTTCTCAATTATTTTTTAAAGTACTGGGAGAATAGAAATTGGTCGGTAGTCGCTCTCAGCCATCGGGCTCGGTTTCTTTGGGAGAGGGATGACATATGCATTCTTCCAAATGGAGGGAAAAGATCCTGAGGTTAGTGAATAATTGACTAAGTGAGTAATTGATGGAATTGTGTATTCTGTAATTAATTTTATGAAAGATAGATTGATATTGTCTGCTCCAACAGAAGTTGATTTGATGGATTTTATTAGATTTAACACAGCGGTTTCAGTAACAGGGACAAAATTTAGAACAGGAAAACCTGAAAAAAAAAAAAAGGCGGCTGATCGTTAATACGAACTAGGGCTGAGCTTCTCACAGACTCAGTCATTTCAAAGGGTGGCGTAGCAAAATGTGGGTTCAACTTATCAAGTTCAGGCATCATGAGTGCATCGTGACTGTCATCGCGTGATCGAAAATCCATTGCATTAAGGCTCTTCCAGATGTCTGCTGAAGAACGATTTGTAAATATGCGTCTGAAATGTGCACGTTTGGCATCCCTGCACATGCGGTTACACTTATTACGGAGGGACCGATAAGCCTCCCGATTGGAGTCCGTGGCAAGTCTCATGAACTTAACCCTAGCGCGGTCGCGTTTCTTCATCAGCGATCGGATCTCCCGAGATAACCATTCAACCGGAGGCCGTCTGACTCTAATTATTTTGACTGGCACGTGCTTATCAAACAGACTTTCAATAAAGGAATTAAAACAAATCACCTTGCTGTCCATGTTTGGCGCCTCGAGCACATCCGTCCATCTGAGTCGTCCAGCGTCAGCGAGAAGGTCCATGATAATGCCTCGGAAGCTTCGCAATGGGATTAGCTTAGTTTTGAATTTGGGACACTTAACCTTATAGGAGGTGTAAATGAGATCATGATGTGAGAAAGAGGGAGCTGGAAATTGTCCACTTTGTATAATTTTGTTGAGGTTAGAAGTTAAAATGAGATCCAGTAGTGAGGACGTATCACCAGAGTGATGGGTAGGCTGTAGTGGGAGGTAGGAGATATTCAACGAATGTAATGTGGAGCAGCGGGTATCATTTTTTAAGAGACATGTATTGAAATCACCCATAATGATAACATCCTGAAAATCTGGGAGCAGAGTTTGTAACACGCACTCAAACTTGTCAAAGTAGTTGATGGTCGGTGGGCAGTAGGTATATCACCCCAAGAAGAAGAGAAATATTCTTTATCAGGATTTTTAAGAAAATGTACTCAGGATCACCTGCGTGATTGGATAAAGATTTTTCCAGAAGTTGAAATTTAATGTCATCACGCAGGTATATACAAACTCCACCACCCCTCCTTTCGGTTCTGTCATTTCTGATCAACCGAAAACCAGGTAAAGAATAGTGTGAGGACGGTAAGGAGGGTTTGAGCCAAGATTCACTGATCAGGAGTGCGTGTAGATTAGTGTCAGTAAAGTGTAAACAAAGGTCGTCATAATGCGCAGGAATACTCTGCGCATTTATATGACACACGTTAAGAGATTGGTGTGGCTTGTTTACAAATACCGACTTAAGATTTTCCGAAAGATTTGGACAATCTCTGAAATTAGAAACATCAGATTCTATCGAAGATAATGATAAATTGAATGAAACGTCAGGACAGTCGGGGGAGGAAGGAAAAGAGTAGAAGGATTCTGTGACAGAGGAAGACATGTTCGCTATGCTTTGAATGCAATAAAAAAAATATATATAAATATAATAAAGTAAATGAAGTGGTTGGTGGCCCAGCGGTTACAACGCCGGCTTTCGTACTGCGGACGTCGTGGTTCGATCCCAGGTGCCGACCATCTTCCTCTTTCACGACACAAGCTTTCAGTAGCTTACTGTGAAAGAGTCAAGGAGTGTATTTGTGTTCACTTTGAGTGAGCACAGATTCATTTAAAAAAAAAAAAAAAAAAAAAATATGTAAAAGTAAAGACCAAAGGGCAATGTCATAGTAAAGACCAAAGGGCAATGTCTGTCGGGAAAGCTAGTACTATACCTATAGTCTGTCGGGAGAGCTAGTACTATACCTATAGTCTGTCGGGAGAGCTAGTACTATACCTAGTCTGTCGGGAAAGCTAGTACTATACCTATAGTCTGTCGGAAGAGCTAGTACTATACCTAGTCTGTCGGGAGAGCTAGTACTATACCTATAGTCTGTCGGGAGAGCTAGTACTATACCTAGTCTGTCGGGAAAGCTAGTACTATACCTATAGTCTGTCGGGAGAGCTAGTACTATACCTATAATCTGTCGGCAGGACTAGTATATCTGTCGGGAGAGCTAGTAATATACCTTTAGTCTGTCGGGAGAGCTAGTTTAATATAAAATAATAAGAGAGGAAGATGTGGTACTCACGTGACTGGAGAGGCCAACTCTATGAGGGCGATGTCATTGTAGACGGCGCCGGCGCGGAAGGAGTACTGCGGGTGTACTAGCAACCTCTGCACCCCCCGCTCCTGCAAGCCCCCCGCCACCGAAGGCTTCCCCATCTTCACGCTCACGATCATTTTCCTAAATCATATTATTTTTACTGAAAATAAATAAATTATTCTAGGTACCTACATAATAATTCAGGCATGTACATATGTAGATATGTATTTATATATATTTATTTTCTTATGTTAGCACTGTTGGCAGTGTTAGCACATCAAGCATTATATCGCACACTCGATGTTTGATTTTAATCATATTGTATACATTATATCATTTGATAATAATAAGTGGTTGGTAGACTGGCGGCTACTGCGCCGGCTTTCGTACAATTTCGTGCGGAGGTCGCGACCGGTCGTGGGTTCGACCCCAGGCGCCGACCATCTTCCTCTTTCACGACACAAGCTTTAAGTAGCTTACTGTGAAAGTGTCAAAGAGTGTATTTGTGTTCACTTTGAATGAGCACAGATTAATTATACTAAACAAATAATAATAATAAAAAAATCGTCGATGATCCTTGCAGGTATATACTTATGCTAATGATAGATACAATTTTTTCAATTACATTTGATTTACTACTTTCTAAAATTTAATTTTAAATACAAAAATTATTAGTTCAAGTATTATGATTCTTTTTATAAAGATTTTCGCAGAATAATGTGAAAACATAACGTAAGCCATGAAAGGTGGGTAAAACAGCGCTCGCTTGGACCATGCCATAGAAACGCAGTGACTCTTAATTTTTCCTTTTCTACTCTTTTTTTATAATTTATTAATTGAAATGTCAATTTTCGAATATTTTTCCGTGCGCAACCAGCGTCCATCACCTCAACATAATATTATGTTCGGTCTTGATTTGAGGAATACCTACTGTTGGTGGTTCCCGGCGCAGTGCGCTGGCGTCAGCACGTAGCGCTCACTGATGAGGGTTCCTGCACAGCCCCATTTCTGATTCGAAGAGTTAGACAGCGCGCCCAACTTGACAGCCACCTGAAAGCGGAGACAATCATCAGCACACTACATAATAATATATTGTCTGTTATTACGGTATTGGTATACGTCTTGATGGCGCGTCACATAGATATAGATGACCTGTGCGGGTCGTATGGCGGCTATCTCAATAACCAAGATACGCCCCTCCACTTTACGGATCTAATTACCACGTAGGGGTGCTTCTTGTAGAGGTCTTCCGTGTCCGGGCACCAGTTGTCCGTGTACTCGGCGCATTCTGTAAGCACAACAAGAGGGAGGGTGAGAATTACCTGCTAGATAAGTATAGAGCGTTAACTCTCTGTACTAGGGAGATGACCATGAGGACGGGGACTTACTGTGCGCGCTGATCCTAGTGGCTGCACCGCCTCCTGGAAAATACATCAGCAGTTAGTCTCACACACTAAATGTCTTTTCATACGTCCCGTTCGCCGGAACTTCCGTAACTTTACATGTGACACAATTACACATTTCACCCGGGAACCTGGAATTCACCGACCAGGCGATCATTGGACCCACCATGCACTATAAGCCCAATATTCTCACAGTTATGTATGGAACACGCAACGAGCTTTCATACGCACCGGCGCGCGGTGCATGTAATATGCGTAGTCGCTATTTTTCCATCGAATAGTTAACTGGCGAACAGGCCAATCAGGCGAATCATTTTTTTTATAACTTTACGATCCTCACAAGTAGGCATAGTCCAGTGAAATAAACTCATTATACAACATAACGACGGTGAGCTGACAATACCTGCTAAGTCCACTTTAGCAAATTTTTCAGGAGAGACAAAAAACTTCCTGGAATACGCATTTCTCAACTTTTCGAAAATGTAATGATGCAAATATTCTTAAATTAGTGTACTTGAACATCTGAATATGCTATTTTGTAATAAATATTACTGTAAATACTGGATACTGCACATAGCTGATATTGCTTTCTGAAAAATGGTCACTTAGCAGCTATTGTTATTAATAATCCTATATAAAACTTCAATTTTCTATCAATTCAACTCTCTTAAATCACATTACTTTTTAAATACATCGATTTTATGCATAAAAGCAGAATTAAAAAATGCATTTGTCATTACATTATTCAATGAGTTGTACAATCATTTGAATTTAAATATAAAGGAAGGTTTTTTTTGCAATATAATAGTGCTCCGGGTAATCGATCAAGCTGGACACAATTGTAGACCTTGTGACAAGAGTCAGTTTCTTTAATCCTAACACTTACTTCGGACGAGTTGTCTTTCTATTACATGTCTGATATTTATAACACAAAAAGAGCAATTCGAGCAATGGCAAATTTAAGTCAAAGAGACTTTTTCAGAGAGTCCTTCAGCACATTGAAAACCATTACATTAACCAGTAAATATGTTTGGGAAATCCTGAAATTTGCTTCTATATTTACAATACCTATCCCATTTTATTTTGATTTTTTTTAAAAAGAATACATAATATGCACGTGCATAAGACACGACAAGGCGAAGAAGAATTCTGACTCTCACAACTATAGGTATAGGCAATATGAGAAACGCTCAAAGAGTTAGGTCAACAAATTACAGTTTGCTAAAAGACTCCAAAAGTGAACTGTGTATAAGAGCCTATTAAATATATTCAATAACCTAACTAAGGAAGTGAGGTAGTTTATTGCATGATCTCACATTTCTGATGAAGATACGAGGGTAGGTATTTCGTTGGAATGTCCTCTTACTCCGTTGACCACATGCTGAATAACAGAAACTCATTACTTCATCTTGTTCAAAACTCATATGTGACATTCGTTTACCTTTTTTATGGCACCTGCGATTGTACCCACGCCCACGACCTCTAATGGTACAGTAAGAAAGTTGGCCCCGGAAGCTCTAGGCTACCAATCGTTTCAGTTAGTTTAAATGAAGTTGAATATTGTTTTATACAAATATATTTCTGTCAAGAATTATTGTTTCTTGTTTTATATTCTTCTTTCGTAATAATAAATACAATTTCAATTCACATATTTAATTATTGTGGACGAAATTTTTGTGGCATTCGATGTTGGTGTCGACTAATCAGCTTGTAAATCCATTAAAAATGAATTGATGATTATAATTATAATTCTCTAGTTTTATGTTGTGTCCAGATCAACTGGAATATTGTATCCTATGTGTCATAATCAAAAATCATCGTTTGCGTTATTATTTTCATACTTGACTTACAAAATAATTATCAGTAATTTTTCAGTGAAAATATTTTCATACGGTATTCATGAAATACGTCAATGAACTTTTATCATAGACAGTTTTTTATGTTTTCCTTGTAAACATCGATATTCAATATATCCAATTCCTTTATTATAGTGACCTGATGCTTCATTTAATGCCTAAAATTAAATGAATGAAAAATGAGCGCCTTTTTCCCTATATATTTGCAAGGAAAACTGACAGATAGCAGGTATTGTCATGCTTTTTATTAGCTGCCCATATGGCAGCTATTGTTTTTATTAAAAAACACTAGGTTATAATAATTTTTTCACTTATCTGATAGTGCCAGAATGTGCGGAATTCGATTTAGAATCGAATGGAACCAAAAAACGCATTTCCCAAAAATTGTCAGATAGCAGGTATTGTCAGCTCACCATCGAAACTTCACTTGAGGGATCCTCACCCCGTTCGCGGCTATTTTGACGGCAGAATACGCGCCTGTACTCGTGTGGACTAAAGAACGCTTCTGGATACAAAATCGGCTTGTGTGAAAGCAAGAAAGAATGTGGGAACTGCAAGGTTGACACCGGCAACTGGGACGTGTGGAAAAGCACTTACGCTATCTTACGGCTCATGTCTCATGCTACAATTACACGCTTGCCATGGCTTAGCAAGCCACCACAAGCTCCAAGCCTTCACAAACGCTTGGACGCCATTTACACGTTGGCGTCGGTATTTTCATACATTTGCCTCAAATTATTTTGATCTATGTCAAAAACCGACACTTGTTGCAAGCGTTGGCAAGCTCACACAAGCCAAGGCAAACACCCGTTTACACGTTGGTGTTTGTGATGGTTTGCCAAACCATGGCAAGCGTGTGAATGCAGTATCAGGCACTTACCGGCCGCCGAGGCGCTGGAAGCGGCCGCACACACAAACCACAACACTAAATACACAAATGGCGGTAGCGACATCCTCTCTCGACTGGACGCCAGAGCTCGCTACGTCGCCTTATATAGCCACATAATATCACGATACACTCTGATGCCTAGGCACATGAATGCAGATGAGCTATGAATTCTTTATTCTTTATTCTTCATATTCATTTCTAGGCCCAAATTTGGGCACTTAAACATGTCAAAAACAAATACAGTAAGAGCAGTACTCACACTACAATAATATGAAACGTTACAAACGGTGAAACAATTAGCATAATAACAGCCGTGTGATACCAGATGTAAAGGGTCTAATATCACATTTTGTCATACATCAAATCTTGAGAAAAAACAACAAAAAAAAAATAAAATCAAGAAACAAATGAACAATTGCAAAGTAGGTACATGTATATGAGCTATCCATTCAGCATTTCGTCGATTGTATAATAAGATTTACTAATTAGGTACGATTTCACCCGTCCCCTAAAGATCTTTAAATTGTCGGATTTCAAATTTTCAGGCAATTTATTGTACATTCTAATGGACATACATACGAAGCTTTTGTCTACTTTAGTTAGCCTGTGTTTCATAGGTCTGATTATGTCTTTATAGCGTGTATTATGGTCATGGATGTCTCTATTTAATGGTGTGTTTTTAATATTTTTATGTGCATACATGATACATTCAAATATAAAGAGGCTGGGCAAGGTTAATATTTTTTGTTTTACAAATGCTTCTCTACATGAGTCACGAGGCTTTATTCTACAAAGTGCTCGGATTGCTCTCTTTTGTATGCGGTTTGCGTCAGTAGCTCTTCCCCAGAACAGTATTCCGTACGACATAATTGAATGAAAGTAAGCGAAATACACAGTTCTCGCGCTACTCTCTCCGCATGTTTCATTAATTTTTTTTAAAAACGTACTTATCCAAATGGCAGATTTTTTATTCTTTTTTAGGTGACACTATCGCCAAAAATTTCCGTAAATGTTGGTAATTTCCGTAAATACCACGCGTGTATTGCAATTATTTGGAATCGGTCGGCAAAGCTACACAACTATGAAGAATTCCTTTTCTTAAAACTTTTGGTATTTTGGTCTATTGAAATGAGAAGTATGGAGGGGTAACCCTCAATTTACTGTGTAGCATGTTTGTAAGTTCTCCTATTCAGCGTCAGCGCTGAGAAGTTACTCTTTCCTGCACGTACACGTACCGATAACACGCGCGGTAACGTGGCATGCAACGAATCAACCTTACCCTTACCCTTCGAAGTTAGAAGGCTCATAATAAAATGTAGATATCTAGTATCTACCTATCTACTAAGCGGCCAACCGATGCGATTTATTTTGTGTTTAACTTAACAATAGGTACATAGATACGTTACAATGTTCTGAACAAATGTTAGGTACTTCTTTTCCGGTGAATCGCGCTTGTGAGAAAACATTCATTAGACGTTATTATTAAATCGGCAGCATGGCTAACGTGAACACTAGATCATTGTCTGGTGGACATGCATGGGCACGAGATCTAGAGATAATCTTAATATAACGTATAGTAGTAAAGAAGAATAATCCTGAGGATAGTTACTAAAGTGGCAAGATATGGAGGCTGATGCTGGACCAATCGCTGGTTTATAATAAAAAGATTTATAAGTATGTAGGGTAAGGAGTACAATAACTGGCCATTAACAGTAACTGGCCACCTCGATCATTTTTCTTGAAAAATAAGACATGGGTGAGAATATCTTTTCCGTAACTTCGATAGGCTGATAGCTCGTTTATTTCTACATGCACTTTTCAAATTTCATTGAAATCGGACATTCATTTGTGTCAGTTTTGTGCGATTTTTTCATGAGGTAGCTACTTTTCTATAAAATATCATTAATTCGTTGTCCATTTATTAAGGAGAAGTGGTATACATCAAATGTGTTTACTGTAAATTTTTGGTAGTTTTTTGATGATATTATTATTTTAGGAGCTGGTTTATAATTAAGATAATTTAGGAGCTGGTTTATAATTAAGACCATGATCCGACCGGTACTCACATACTCCGCGGAAACCTGGCCGCTGAGTAAACGTGACGAGCAAAGGCTTGACATCTTTGAACGGAAAATACTACGAAGAATCTACGGACCAATCAGAGATGGAGAACACTGGCGCATTCGTTATAACCGCGAACTTTATGAAATATATGATGATGTGAACGCCGCAAAATTCATAAAGCTTAGCCGACTTCGCTGGTTGGGCCATGTTCAAAGATCGAGCGAACCGTCCGTCCTCAAGGAAGTTTTCTGTGGGAGACCTGCTGGAAGGAGGAGCATTGGGAGACCCAGACTGAGATGGCTGGACGGAGCAGAGAGAGACCTCGGACTACTAGGGGTGGACGATTGGCGGAGCATGGCGGAGGACAGGGTGGCATGGAGGTGTCTTCTGGAGGAGGCCAAGACCCACACAGGGTTGTAGCGCCACGGATGTTATGTTATGTTATTATTATTTTATTTGGTAAAGAAGGCTTGCTTCTACAATATTCACAGAAATTAGGGATGAAATAATGGATTTTTAAAATAATACCGAGGGGTGGCCAGTAACAGAATTAAGAATTTGATGACTGGTCAAGGGTGCCAGTTACTATGTTTTTTAATCACGTTCGAAATTATGCAATTTTAAACAATATTCGTAGTATTCATAGTATTTATTTTCGTTATTTAAAACCCCCATTTCAATAGAAGCATCCGTTATAGTAACTGGCATGGGTGGCCAGTTACTAAATTTGGGTGGCCAGTTACTATAATAATTATTGTGTTTTTTTTTATTTTGAAAGGCTGCATCTTAGTTCCTTATATTTATTTATTTATTTATTTATGAGATCAACGGCCAAAGGCCTTTACAGAAATATGTATAAATATTGTTAACAATTAGTATCAGGTTCACAATAAAAACAATTAGGTATTAACATCCATCCTTCAAATAATAATAATAAACAAATGGATTTCAAAATAGTTACATAACAGTTGGGAAATAAAACCATAAAAATTATAAGTACAATAGGCATCACGATAAAAATGATAAAGAAAAAATATCCACAAAATAAAAAAATAGTATTTAGATTCAATTATTATTCTCTTAAGTATGGAAAAATTCCAGCACAGGTACATTATTTAATTACAGTGGACCAAAATTAACAAATAAGAAAACAACCAAACAAGATTCAACCATATTTTAAATGGAAGCATTATAATAGGTAGATAATTTCGTATGCAATCATTAAAATAAATAAAAATACTAATGGATAAATCAAAATTTACAATTGTTAGTGCATTTCATCCATCATAACACATTTAGTATAGAGTAAAAATAAATAAAACAAGCAATAAGATAGATTCTAAATTCTTAATATAGAAGCATACATAGGTACATAGTACATAACATTCGTCCTCTATTCATTATTCATTAAAATCAAATACCAGGTCACCAGGTAGGTTTATAATAAAAAAGAAACAAAAAACAAAGCAATCAATAGGTATTATGTAGATACTAGATACATTCATAAAAATATTTTTTCGGAAAACTTCTCAGTTAAAATTCATTACAACAGACATAGTATACAAAATATTAATTAGACAGATCAATTTCTCCCATATGCATCAGCCACAACTCAAACAATCAATTATTGATCTTATCACAAAAAATTAAATATTAAAAAAGGAAACCATTAAAATAACAATAATTCAATAATACCTATCACCTACCTACAATGGTATGTTAACATTGTGTTTTATACAACATAGTGACTAGGGAATCCAATCCCGCAAACCGCGGATCCCGCAAATGCGGGATCCCGCACCTTTTTTGCGGCATCAGAAATGCGGGATTTCTCATGCGGGATCCCGCACGTTTGCGGGACTGAGAAGGAAAAAATAATAAACAATAAGAATGGGCTCAGATGGAGTTCTGATTATTTATTACATCCTGTACAACCTAATTAATGAAAGATTTGTCAACTTTCGCTGGAAAAACGGGACTTTTCTTGGAAATTCTTGAAAATAACTATACTTTCAGTTTTTATGTTACAACTAAGTAAATTTTGAATTTATATTTTATGTTGTGTGAATCTTGTATCGGAACGGAACAAAATCAATGTCATTTGAATTACTCTATGGCTAGGGATTCTCCCACGTTAGGAGATTCAGTATCGAGCGTAGTAAATTGTCAAAGAAGGTTACTGCGTGATGCAATGTTAGTTAATGCAGAAACCAAATTGATCGACAAAATACTAGGATAAGCCAGGAACTTATAGTGTCGCTTTCTCGTCGGATAAAAGAACGCCGTACATCAATGGCCGTTATATGGTTGTGCAAATATGTACTGCAAGTGACCTTCTCGAAGCCCTAAACCAGAACCGCCATGAGAGATGGAGTGAAACCGTTGAAGATATAGACTTTCGACACTCCAGTCGAAAGGCTTGGTGTACGTTGCGAAAGCTGGGAGCTGCTCCACCTAAACTCCCGAGTCCAATGAATTTCACGTCCGTCACTGCAGAAGACATCCTCAGGCGTTTGATATCTGTCTCCAAGATGTCAGTCGACAAACAACGAGTTAGAGACGTTACATACAAACTGCATAGATCCAAGGCGGAGCTGTTGGAGAATCCCACCTTCTCACGAGATTTTTCCTTGGAAGAGCTAAAATTAGCACTACAAAACATTAAGTGTGGTAAGGCAGCTGGACTAGACGAACTATACCCTGAATTCATTAAAAACATGGGATTGGCTACAAAAACTTGGTTGTTAGAATTCATAAATGAAACTTTGAGAACAGGACGCTTGCCGAGAATATGGAAGCACTCCAAAATCGTGGCTATCATCAAGCCGGGCAAGGATGGATCGGATCCCAGTCACTACAGACCCATATCTCTGTTGTGCATCCCTTATAAACTTCTAGAAAGACTGCTCCTACAGCGCATCGCTACAAGTATAGACGCAGTGGTTCCCGTAGAACAAGCTGGCTTCCGCGCTGGCAGGGACTGCTGTGAGCAAGTTCTAGCTTTAACAACTACCATAGAGTCCGGCTTTCAGAGGGGATCAAAATTTTCGGCGGCTTTCGTTGATCTTTCGGCTGCCTACGATACCGTTTGGCGGCAGGGCCTCCTTCTGAAACTTTCCAAAGTTATCCCTTGTCGAAATTTTTTTAATATGATAGACACCATGTTATCAAGCCGTTACATCCGAGTGTCACTGGATGGAAAAACAAGCCGAAACAGGGTTCTTAACAATGGGTTACCGCAAGGATCAGTGCTGGCGCCAGTTTTATTCAATTTATATGTACAAGATCTACTATGTTCCAATATGCAGACGATGTTGCTCTCTTGGCGGAAGGAAAGGACCTGAATACAACAGCTGAAATATTGGAACAAGATTTGCAAAAGCTGTCAACCTATCTTAAAGACTGGAGATTAAAACCTAATCCAGCAAAAACTGAGGTTGCTACATTTCACCTATGTAACCGACAGTCCAAAGCAAAGATTAACGTACACTTTGAACAGGTTCTCCTACACCAAACCGAGCACCCTAAATACCTTGGAGTCACTTTGGACAGAACGCTCACGTACAAGAGGCAAATCGAGGTTCTCTGCGCAAAATTAAAATCAAGGAACAATATCGTCCAGAAACTGGCGGGATCCGGGTGGGGAGCACGTGCCGACACGCTGCGAACCACAGGACTATCCCTAGTATATTCTGCTGCTGAGTACTGCGCTCCAGTATGGGACGGCAGTGCACACGCCAAAAATGTCGACATCCAGCTCAGATCCACAATGAGGACCATAACCGGGGCTCTCAAACCCACCCAATGCCAGTGGCTGCCGGCCCTCGCCAACATAGCTCCCCCTCAACTTCGCAGAAACGCTTCAACGTTGAGAGAATGGAAAAAAGCAGGGGACAACAACTCTCTCCTGAACGTGGCCCTGAACAATATCCCACCGACAAGGCTCAGGTCAAGAAAACCCTTTTGGACCAGAGCAAAGACTCTAGAGAACGAAGAGTATACGGTTACTCAGGCATGGACGGAGGAGTGGAGGAGCGCAGACGTTAGAAACATGCACCTTGTTGTGGATCCATCTGAGCGAGTCGCCGGCTTTGAGCTTGACAGAAAACAATGGTCAACCCTAAACCGTCTGAGAACGGGATGCAGCAGGAGTGCGGCTGAACGCCACAGATGGGGTTACGTCGCCGACCCCCGATGCGACTGCGGAGCGCCCACTCAAACCATTCATCATGTCATTAATGAGTGCCCACTCCACAAGTTCGATGGTATAATGGAGGAGCTTTTTAATCCCGTGACGACCGAAGCCAAAAACTGGCTAAGGGATAAAAGTTTTGACGTGATATATTATAATCTTTGATATTTTTTTATGGTTTTATAGATTTTATTTTATTTATTTTTTGCGCCAAATACCATACGAATATATATATATATTCGTATGGTATTTGGTTGTGAATGTGAACGCCTCAACGTAGTCTCCGTACCAAATGGACAGCTGAGTCTAGACCTGTTGTGCCTGTATCCGTACCCATTCGAGATAATTCTCTTGATCTGATGTGGAGGGAATAGAGGAAAGCACTTGGATGTTGTAGGGGTGGGAATAACGGCTTAAATTCATAAACTTTATAGCAGTTTCATAAATTTTAAATAACGTTATTTTTAAAGGCTTAATAAAGCTTATTTATTTCATTAGTATCCGGAAAGACTTTCCTACAAAAAAAAATCATTCCGAAAATTTGATGTCCGTTGGCGGTAAGGTATAATTTCGCTAAAAAAGTCATTCAGAAAAGTCATAACTCTGATATATTTACAAATATCGTTTAATACGAATAACGAGAATAAGTTATTTTTATTTATCGAATATTTTTATCAGCTTTCGTTATAACGCTCACCTCTACTTGGAAACTGCTTACAATTATGTAAAGTTGATTCCGTCTACAACGTTTAGACACTTTATGATTTCTTCGGAAGTATTATCAGAAAAAATAACTAGTTTTTGTGCCTCTTAAATCAATAAATGTGTTCATTTGTCAATACGAATCACAATGCTAAAAGTTTAAACGTTCAAATGTTGTATGATATTGTTCCTTAAAAGAAGCGGTTTTTTTATACCTACCTCTAAAATATCATTATTTTCAATTGCTAACACTTCTAATAATTAAAAATATGCATACTTATTTTTATTTCATTGTTTTCTTAATAATAATAACCTAATTCAAACAAAGAAATGTCAATCCCGCTGATCCCGCAAATCCCGCGGGATTCGCGGGATTGAGGTCACCAATCCCTAATAGTGACATTTATACACGGTGTTAAGTTGGTAGTGGATAATCCGAAGCAGGGAGGTAGAAGACCTCAATACCTATCGATTTGACCCCCATGTATGTTCAGCGATATTGGGTGGTTCAAAAGTTATTAACGTTTTTGTGAAATTTGAATAAAAACTAGTAACTGTGGCTAAACTATTTAGATTACGATCATGATTTTTTTTCTGGAAATAGTCCGATAGTGACCCTTACGCAAGGTATTATTGCTATGAGTCAGCACCCGATATCTTTTGTTCAAAAAATATTTTTTCAAGATTTTTTTTCCAAGCACAAATTTTATAAAATCTTTCAAAGGCCCTAGACAAAAAATCACGGAACATTTTTTTTTAGAAACTATCTTAAATCTTCTACTATTCATGGAAAATTATTCTATAAACTTATTAAATTATAATACTATTATTAATAAATCAATCGAAAATAGTAAATATGTTTTCGACAGTGTCAGCTCATTGTTTTTATACAGTAAAACTTTCATACCCAATAATTAATCTTTATTTTTTTTTTCAGGTTTTAATATGTGCGTTCTATTAGGAGAATTGTAATAGAAGGGAATTCAAATCAATGCAAATTTACCACGCCAGGTAAACATAGAAAAGGGCGACCAAAAAAAGGATTGGATGATTTCGACCGCTGTGCTACGGCAATACCCAGTTTGAGAAGCTTGTTACAAGTTGTACGAAATTATTTGAATTTTGATGGGAGCTACGAACTTCTACGAAAAACTTTAATAAACATTGGGTTTTCGTACAAAAATGCAATTCAAATAGGAAAGTATTGATGTAGACACAAAATATTGCGGCTAAAAGAGAAAATTGTCTTAAAATAATCATGGACAGGATGTTGCCAAAAGAACTCCAAAAAATATAGTTTATATATGTAGATGAAAGCTTAAAAGAATATTACAGTTTGTCTATACTTTATTTAACTTCAATTAATTCATTAAACATCACTTTATTTTAATTATGGCTTTTTATTTTTCATATCCCGAAGTCCAAAATATGTAAAATTTTTGGCAAGTTATTTCAGAGAAAAAACCTGCTAAAGGAACAAAAAATAATTATTAAGGCTAGGGGGTACGCCAATGACCTTGAGGCAGTGGGCGTGTCTATGTCGTTTGTCCCCCTCTACTCCTGCACTTATCTCAATTTAACTCTCCCCACACTGAAAAGTGCGCGAAAGATTAAATTGAATTGTTTTTACGCATTTTACATCAAATTCTCTATTTATTTTTTCAATTAACATATTAACTGTTTCACTGTTTACCTTATACTTATTATTTTGTTCCAACCCTATATCTATTTAATTTAATTACTTAGTAACTTTTAATATAGTGTGAGAGGGAAAAGTGTTTTGCTACAAATTGAAATAGGTAATCTTATTTAAAAATAATCAGTATGTATATAGAAAAGAGTGTCTCTTGTTGACAATGACAACACAATTGTCGAAAACTTCCCAACCGTCACATTCTACTAAATATATTCATAAAAATAAAGAGACAGTCATTCATTCATTTTTATAAGCATTACAGATTTTTACCACGACCTATTCCATGAGATATCACAACTACTACCATTATTTAAACGTTTCGCAATTCGATTCAATGAATAATGCAAATGGAAGAAATTTACTATAAAATCTAATCAGTGGCTCTACAACCCAGGTCGGATCTTGGGCTCCTCAAGAGGTTGCCTCCACGCCTGACGACCCAGCACGGCACTCCGCCAGTTGGAGATTCCAATCTGTTGGGCGCCCCGCACTACACCATCCAGCCACCGAAGCTTCGGCCATCCTGGTCTTCGTCTTTCGCTCGCAAATATGAAAATTAATAGCTCAAAATTAGTAAAATATAATAAAAATATATTGTCCAAACACAAAACTCTCATTTATCTTTATTATTTATTTTTCAGTTTTCAAAAAATAATTACAATTTAAAACTTAATTATACTAAGTATTTGCACTAGATATTGAAAATCAGCTTCGATTAGAAAAGTAATTACATCTCTAGGTCTCGAAGTATATTCATAAATCTTCTTGAAAAGTCACGATAGAGACATTTTTAAAATATTTTTTTTCATTATAAATATTCAATATTTCCGTTACATGTGTTACCATGAGCGATAGCAGCGCCCTCAATTTTTTGCCAATTTCTTGACAGACTGCAAGTTTTCTTACTTTTTAGTGTGGGGAGAGTTAAATTGAGGTAAGTGCAGGAGAAGAGGGGGACAAAGGATATGGACACGCCCATTACCCCAAGGTCATTGGCGTACCCCCTAGCCTTAAGTAAAACTGTCGAAAACGGGTGTTTTGGGGCAAAGGCGCCTTAATACCTTTGTTTAAATAGGCTTATCTAACTTTACTTTTTACTGATTTTATTTCGGTTGAAACAGGTAAAATTTTAACAGTTAAGGACGATAACATGATTGAGAATTGTACTGGATAACAAGTACTGAAACAGTTAGTGGATATCAATTATCGATGGCGGTCTAGTAACATTATCTTTAACAGATAAAATTTTAACAGGTATCGGAGAATGCAATAACAGTTACGTAAACGAGTATGTGCTAAACTGATATTTGGCAACTGTTAAATTTTTACCTACACAACACTATTTTCAACACATTCTTAAAGTTGCCGACTGTGTGTAGGTGTCACCCCAAAGATAATCATAGAGTATAATAATACTTACTTAAAAAAGATAATAATATATATACTGTGGTGTCACCCTACAGCTGCAGCTGATCGTAATGTACAAAGTGACATTTGCGTTTGTCTAGCTCCAGTAGTTAAAAGTAATTATTATTATAATGATTTTGTTAAAATATTTTCCTCCTGAAGATCTGTGTGTAAGTGTAATATTGTGTTGTCAATATATTAATTAATCTACTGACATGCAATTATCATGCTCGAATATTTTTCATAATATGGATCAGTTTTGGTAACTTTGTTATTATTATCTAGAAAGTTGGAAAGTAGTGTTGATCCTGCTTTGGTGTTCAATTACCTATTGACAATATGATAAGTGACTAATTTATTGTTTTCTTATAGCGAATGTCAAGTAGACTCATTGACGTTTATCATGAATGTAATTCATACCTACCAAACTAACCTATTTTCAAAACTAAGTAATTGTTGTAATAATAAAGTAGGTTCTCCTCTAATGCTCTGCAACTGAACGATTTCGTGAAAACTTTTTTCGTCCAATGCTTTTAAAAGATTATTTTATCCAGTGGGCCAATAACTTTCCATCAAACCCAGCGTAGATTATGTATCTCTACCCATGAATATAATTATACTAATTGATTGTTTATTATGAGTGATACAGAGATGTATTATTTTGGGAAAAAAACTCATTTCATTTCAAAATTCTGAATGCACAACTACGGGCATAACATTGAATTTAAATCAAATCCATATTGAGGGTCCACAGCCATTTAACCAACTGGTTGATAACTTGAACTTTTTTTTTGCAGTTAACAAAACATGAATCATGAGAGGTTGAAGATATTGAAACATCAAAATGGGTGAAGCCCTGCCTCGGCCGTGTTGTGGACTGCAGGTGAGTGTCAAGGAGGAGCTAGTATCTGATGGTGAGGCGTGTCATGATTCTGAAAGACTGTTCAGTGGGGCTGGTGCCGCAATGACCAGCATGGAAGACTCATTCTTTGAGGTTCCCATCATCAACGACTACACATTGGAAACTTTTGATTCACGTTTATCACCATCTAAGTGCCTCGGTGCAGACAAAAAGGCCTCAAAAAGGAAAACTAAATTAAATAAATTGAAGGGCGCCAGAGAGGAAGAAGAACTATCAAGCACTAATGAGGAGGGAAGTGGGGATGTGGAGAGTCCCAGAAACAGTAAAGGTATCAAATCAAAAGTAGCCAAAGTGAAAATAAAAAATAGCGCAACCACAGGGCCCCGTCGGGACAAGCAAGAGATCCCTGGAATCAACCTGGACGGCCCCACCAAACTTTCTAGAGAAGAATTATGGACACTTTCTAAAACAATCCAAACAGATTCTAGAGACATTGCCAGCTTAAACGCCCAGCTCTCATATATATCTAGAATCAGCTTACAAGAAAATTCATCCAGTGAGACCAAACACTCTACCACCAGCGGCGAGTCAGCCACATCTCAGAAGAAAAAGAAATGTGAAGAAGTGTTTGCCTGTTCGGAATGCGACAAGACATACACCACTATCTATAATTTAAGGCACCACAAAACAGTCCACACGGGCCAAGAACCATTTCAATGCAATGTTTGTTTTAAAAAGTTTACGCAAAGGAAACATTACAACAAGCACATGGCAATTCATACGAGAATAATGAACTTCGAGTGCAAGATCTGTTCTAAGCAATTCTTGTTTTCAGGCCAGCTGAAGACTCACCTGCACAGTCACAGTGACGAGAAGAAGTTCCAGTGCGAGCTGTGTCTGAAGAGGTTCACTCTCTCCAGCAACCTCAAGGCGCACAAGAACAGACATGCCACCACCCAGAAGCAGTACAGGTGTGAGCTGTGCTTGAAAAGCTTCTCACGTCCCTATCATCTAAAAGACCACATGCTTCTGCATGGGGACAGACCCTTCAAGTGTGACATTTGTGATCGCACCTTCACCACCGAATATCACATGACCAAACACAGGCTGTATCACACGAGGGAACGAAACCTGCAGTGTACAATGTGCGTGAGGAAGTTTGGCAGGAAAGGGGACCTGGTGCGGCACCAACAAACCCACAGCGGAGTCAAACCATTTAGTTGTCACTTGTGCACCAAGAGATTCTCCTTATTGTTTAGTTTACAGAGACATTTACTAATACATCAAAGGAAATCCCTTCCAGTGGTGCCTGTAGAGCTGGAAATCCAAGTGAACCATCGTCTGCCAGACCCCAACACTTGTACTGATGAAGAAATATGCCAGAGAGACTTTCTGACGAAAGAAGATTTAAATATAAAGAAAGATCTATTTGTGCAAGGGGAGCAACACTGCCATTTAGATGAGTCAGAGGGTTCTGGAGCCTCGGGGCCTCTTGGGGTGCCAGGAGATCCACGGCATATTAAAAGAGAGAAGAATTCTGTTCAAGACTGAGGAAAGCACTGTCACCTTATTACTGAAATATTGTAGTATTGTCAGTCTCAGTGGGCTCCGGGGACAGCCGAGGGTGGGACTCCAGGTAGCCAAGTCTAGCATCAGAAGAAGTATTACACTGCAACTGCATATTCTGACAGCAGTGCATCAACTATCATGTGAATGATGCCAAAAAAAGGTGTTGTATTTTTGAAGTTTACAAAAATAATAATTTTTTCCCATACCTGTTATGAGATGGAATAATGTTAGATGAAAGCTACACTGCAACTGTGCAGCGAACCTGTTTCACACAAAGGTGGACTTGCAACAATTGCAGTCATTCACAATTACTAGTTTATCAATATGTCATTTATTTGTGTGGTAGGTCTGCCCTGTTGCGTCGGGAAGATATGCCTGTGTCCACTGTCCACTATGTGAAAGGAATAAAAAAAAATTCCTTGTAATAATTATACAAATTGAAATATTGATGAAGATGGTTTTCATTCTAATGAGGCATTTGTGATTTGTTGTAAGGTGAAGATAAGTGGTGTGCGGATTCCACCAGCCTGGCGGGCCCTGTACAGGCTGCCTCAAGGCTTACACCAAGTCATATTGTGTTGTCAACAAGCTAAGAATTAACCTAGTGAGCATTGTTGCATACATCTGTCTATTGCCAATTATTTCACAACATTTTGTATTGATATCTATATTTATATTCCTATTTATGTTCATTAACGGCTGGACCAATTGTGCACATTAATTTTTATTGTGTTTATTACTGTCAGATGGTTCTCATGAAATAAAAAATTCAGAAAATTTGAGAACTACTAATTTGTACTAGTACTTTTTTTCATTCAAATTTGACATTAGACATAAGTCAGTTTTGTTTGATAGTCGACGTAATGGACAGAATGCACACTGCAAATATTGTTAAAAACAGATGGATGGGTTGATATTCCAAGCATTACAGTTGTGTTAATAAAATAAGTCATAATTTATCATAAAACCAATGCAAATTCAACATTCATAGTTAAGACTGTACAAAGTGTGGCAGGCCCGCTACTTGTTGATAAATTTGTATTAGTGATAGAAATTTTAAAAAGTTTTAGCCTGTGGTGGTGAAAAGTCTTCCAGACAATCTGTACACCCGACCAATAGAAATGCTTGTACCTTCACTAAGTTAGGTACAAACATTGTATTTCCTATATTGTGTTATCTTGTTAACATAAAACATAACACCTTGTTTTACTTTATTATTATTCTTGGACACCAAAAGGTTGTGTCCCAGTCACCCAGTTGGAAGAATTGGGGCTCATAGTCCTATTTTGTGTTTTGAATATTCATTGACATGTTGGTGTTTTTGTTTAAGTTTATGTTAAATTTTGTTAACTAATTTTAGGTTCCTATAATAAAAAGATAAGTTATCTATAAAATTATCTGTGACTTATTTGAAACCCTTTCAGTAGCAACTATATTAGCCTAGTTGTACTGGCGTGAACTTCAGATCCGAGGTCCCGGGTTCGATTCTCAGTCGAGTCAGAGTTTTTCTAAATGTTTTTTCACTTGAAATTTCTACCTGGGGTTGGCCTGTCTCAGATTGGGCGGGACCGGTTGACTGGAAAAAATTGCCTCAGGCAATAAGTTCCGCCGGCTATACTGACACCTTTGTATAGAAAAATTTATTTATTTATATTAGGGCCAGCGAGTAAGTGCAAATACACAAATGGCCCCCTCTCGCCTTTGCCCTTATTGAAAGACTCGGCAGTGGCCTAGGGTCTTTAAAGTCCTTTTGCTGTATGTGTGAAAACACAAAGAACACCGATTCTGACCTGCACCGATCGGCGCGAAGAATGTTTCTATGCATTTGAATGGGCATTCTCACAGCAAAAGCAAGAACCTGCTTTCCAGCATGCCCATTTAAATGCATTGACAACATTTTTTGCACTGGTTAGAATCGGCGTTCTTTGTGTTTTCACACTGTGGCAGTATAAGTTTTATTAATTAAAATAAAAAATCACACTAGGTAGCCCTTACTCTGGTTTTGGTTCGAACTAAAATAAGAACGTACCAAATTTTAAGAATTAAGTTCACATGAATTAAAATTAGCTTATTTGAATAGAAGTCTAATAATAATTAGGAACGTTCTTAATTTTTAGAGAATACCAATGTGCACTAACTAAAATTGGAACATTCTTATTTTAGTTAGTGCATACTAAAATTTAAATAGATTCTGGCGTATTATAATATTATGGGGCACACTCATAGCTTGGCTCTACTAATATAATTTCACAATAGTCCTTGAAATAAATAAAGTGGTTGGAAGCCTATCAGTTCAGTGGCCAACATGATGGTCGTCTGTTCAATCCCCAGTGCCGTGATGGTCACATCACATATTATATTGAATATTATATAATATCCTTTTAACTGCTGCTGATGGGAATGGTAGGTGGTTGGTGGAGGGCAGATAAAGAGAATCACGTACTCTTTAAGTTTTTTGCGACTTTTTAGATCTGCCCTCTCCCCTGAAATGATGTGTACTTTTTGAGTACAAACATTATGTTTACATTTTGAAAATGCAAGGGCGGATCCAGTGGGGGGGGTCATGATTTTAAGTACAGTAGCTGGTACTTAGGTATCTACATTTAATACCTAATTTTTCATTATAATTTCTTGTGGGTCATGACCCCCCCCCTTCTGGATCAAAAGTTGAGATTCCAGATATCAAATTTAGGAAATGACTTTTTTTTTGGAAAAGTATAGTTTCCAGATACCAAATATGATCTTTTTTTTAAGTAAAAGCGTAGTTTCAAGATACCAAATTTTGGAAATGACCTTTTTAGCTATGTGACCCCCCCTGGCGCCAAAGCTGGATCCGCCCTTGTGAAAATGCAACTGTATTTACTTAAATAATTCATCATCAAAAGTAAACGCACGTGATTTTCTTCAATCCAATCTAGAATATTTTAATTAGGTATATTATGTAATTCTATGTTTAGTTGATTCTATATTCTTGGCCAATATGGCTTTTAGAATGTGTGGCGTGCCCAAGCAGCAAAAAAATGCAAGAAATCTAGGCCTAGGGCACCGACTTTAATTGGGGAAATTTTTCCTGTGGTTTGTACTAGAAATGAAACAGATATCCGGCGATACATAAATACAATCCGGCCGAATGCCGGATAACTAGCACCTATCCGGCCGGATAGTAAAACTCATACTGTGTACCGATCTTTCGAAGCTGAGCTGAGGAATCTTGACATTGCATGTGAGGAGTTCATAAACATTGCGCAAGATTGAGCGCAATGGAGTGGTCTTGTTGCCTCCCTATGAACCAAGTGGAGCTTTAAAGGAGTTTGGATTGGAATGGGAGCCGTAAACCTAAACAGATTGGGAGCCTCTGCACTAATGCTATCATCGACTACCGTCACGCAGTACCTACAACATTTTGTTTATCTATGCTTTAGTTGTTTGTGTTTGTCATTTTTGTGATATCTATTGTCTATGGACGTCTATGAAAACATTGATCTTATATTCTATGAAAACAATTTTTGACGTTTCACTAGACAGTATTGCAATAATAATAGTAATCACAACATTGTATACTTATTGTTCTTTTCCACTATTGTTTAGTGAAATTTGAAACTATAATTGGTTTTTTTGTGATGGTTTCTCGTACATGAAGGAACTTTTATGTTGTACCGTGTATAATTTCAGTTGATTATGGTATTATTCTATTTTGTTATAAAGTTTGAAGAAAACTTTAAATCAGTAAACTAGTAGGTCAGCTAGCATGATGAGTCACTGATTAAATCATTGTTGCATAATTTCATTAAATCTCCCTCGTTTAGAATGCCGCGGCATTAACTATTTTCTTGTTTTGTTGGAGATCAACTTCCTCCTTGTCTCCTTGCTATGCACTCTGGAAGAACACGCCACAACTTTTTATCAGATAATGGGCGTGACTTATATTGAATTACTTTATTATTTCAATGTGAAATTATTTTTTAAAAATGTTGGATAAGTGTGCTGCACAAAACCCCAATTGATTGGATAAATAATTAAGAAGGTATTTTGGGATGGCTGGCATAGGATCACTGGCATCTATTCTACTTTATCTGTACCCCCAAGTGCAGTCCAAAATCATGAACCTATGTTAATTTTATCTCCATCTACTTTTGTTTGTTTCCAGCTGGTATCATTTGAGAGATAATAGTAAGAGGGACAATTAAGATGGCTCGGCCACTGGCGACAGCAGGCAGTATCAACTATGACAACATCACCTCATCCTCTGACAACGTGGGATCAGCGCAGAGCACCTCGGGGTGCTTTGGTAGCATAGTGTCCTATTTCAAGTGTGAGAGGACTGGAGTTCAAAGGAATGATGGAGGTAAGAGTCATGTTTGCACTGAGATCATTATATGATATTGTATCCAGTCTATCAGTTAAAATCCTTCTTTAACGGCCGGTTTCAATAACCTATCCGCAGTAATCAGTTAAACGCTATCCGTCAATTAACCGCAGTAAATATTCTATCCTTATCCGCGTTTCAATAAACAAACAACAGATAGATAGTATTTATGTCAGTTACCATGGAAACTATCCGCGTTTGATCATAGAAATTGTCAATACTTCGTCCATGTCAATTTTCGAAAATACGTCAGAGTTTCAATATCAACAAGTCCGGTGCTGAATGTGAGGTAACTAACTACCGACCAATCTCTCTATTATCGCCCCTCTCCAAGATTTTCGAGTCGATAGTTAAAGACAGATTGACATTCTTTTTAAAACCTCGACTGTTGGACGAACAACATGGTTTCGCAATAGGCCGTTCAACCACTACCAACCTCCTAACATATTCCGAATATTTATTCCAAGCCATGGATCAGGGGATCCAGGTTGATGCAGTCTATACCGATTTCCAGAAGGCCTTCGATAAAGTCGACCACTCGATTCTCCTGTCGAAACTCGAATGTCTTGGAATTCATGGTGATCTCCTCCGGTGGCTGGAGTCCTACTTAACAAACAGACTCATGACAGTGGCATAAATCCAATGTGCAAAGAGTTGCATCAGGAGTGCCGCAGGGTTCTGTCTTGGGCCCTTTACTCTTCACTACCTTTATAAACGACATCTCCAAATGCTTCTTAAATTCCAAATTCCTACTGTTTGCTGATGATCTCAAAATCTACCGCCGCATAGAATCTCCAGCTGACTGTATCAAACTGGAGGAGGATCTCTCAAGATTGTGTGACTATTGTAAATGCAACAGTATAGAGTTGAATGTCAATAAATGCTTTAAAATTTCTTTTACCAAAAATCGGAATAAGGTCGGATATGATTATAGACTTTTTGACCAAACTCTCAAAGAAGTTGATACTGCTCAGGATTTGGGGGTGATTTTTGACTCAAAATTAAATTTTAACAACCACGTGGAACAAATAGCGACGCAGTGCTACCGAACCTTGGGCTTCATAACGCGAGCAACTAAAAAATTTAAAAGCATTAAATCTATAATGACACTATATAAGTCGCTTGTGAGATCAAGATTGGAATATTGTGCGCCTATATGGAATCCTTATTACGAAAAATACAAGACGCAACTCGAAAAGATCCAGAACACCTTTATACGTAGGACACGCAAACGTTTTGGTGGTGCGCCATGGTGTGGTTCTCTGCCCGCTCTTGAGCTCGGGCGTGAGCTGCAGGAGATTTGTACTCTGGGTAAAATATGCAGGTCGGAATTCGATACTCCAGAACTACTATCTATTCTCAGCTTCCGTGTTCCGACCTTAACCAGATCAACTAATATTTTTCGGTTGTCCACACCAAGGACAAACGTGGGCTTGAGGAGGCCTCTGTATCGAATGGCCGGAGGTTATGATTCCCTGCAGTGCTCTCTAGATATACTTGGCACTCCACATCATGTCTTCAAGAAACAGATCTCCAGAGCAATTTTAAGCAATTCTACTACTTCGCGATAGCTTGTTGATTATTCTTTTCCCACACCCCTTCCTCCCTTTTTTCCTTCCCTTCTTCTTGCACTCTCCATTTGTGTTTGCGTTTACCTCTAGCTATTTTCATATTTCACTTACACTAGTAGTACTTCTATTGATATTTTTTTTTCTCTCTGGAACATGTTGTACCTGTTTCACTCAACAATAAATAATGTAACATGTGACACATCTCGATGGAGGTCAACTTAGTTTAAGGTCATAAATTAATTCTGTTTCTACTTTTAATGTATAGTTGTCCTCTGTAATGTGTTCTGATAAAATAAATAAATAAATAAATATTATTATATTGTCTATGGACTATATACTAATATCTATGCGTCAGAGAGACGCAACATTCGCCCACCATTATTTTTCTCGTCTCGTCGTCGTATATTGTTTATAAGAAAATAATTTATAAAAAATAAAACATTTACGACGGTTTTGGTTAACCGAAACACTTGCCGTCAAAATCGGGGGATAGGAAAAACAAACCGCCGAAATCGGGGGTTTGGAAAACCATAGAAAAAACCGTAATCACAAATGTCACAAGCTACTAGAGATAGGTTATTGAAACGCTTTATCGCCGATTTCTATACAAATCATATAATGAAAGATAGATAGAAAGTTTAGATAGAAATTCTATCTATCCATTATTTATTGAAACACCAAAGTGTAAAGATAGATAGATTTTTAACCATAGATAGGAGATAGATGGGTTATTGAAACCGGCCGTTAGTCTACAATCCCTGGCCACCACTTTGTTGATGAACCTATTTTGAGTGTGTTTCAAAATTACACTTTTGACATCTTTCTCACTAAGCAAAGGCTTGTGTCATGAAAGCGGAAATGGTTGGCACCCATGACCCACAATACGCTGTACGTACCCTGGAAGTTTTGATTCAAAATGATTTGACAAGTGTTTTGTCTGAGTTGTATATAATTAAAATTTTGTTCATCCACAATGCCTGTCAATTCAAAAAGTTCTGCATTTTCTTATAATATATCATCTGTGTAATATTGAACCCGCCACCAGCCCCAAAAATATTTGTAAAAAATTGCTACAAAACTGTTTTATAGTAAATCCTCAAAGCATGACCGTACCCCTTCCGAATGGAAAAAGAAGAAATTATATTTCTTGTAAGTGACCAATGAGACTGTGCACTCGTTTGTGTTCTTCCACTGTTTCACTTCATGACTTACCCAACCCCCTCCAAAGTTATTTTCTGGATACAGCCTTGCCTTAAAGTTTTTCTTTCAGTTACAAGGCCGCACTAAAAGATTCTGGAATGAATAAGAAAAATACCATTATCCATCAAAAATTAATTTATTCTTTCTCAAAATATTCTCCCATTGCATAAATACATACAATTAACCCACTTGTTACGGATATAACTTTTATAGTAGTATCACTGTGATTTTTGATATACAGACTAATCAAGGCATTATTCAATCAGGAAAAATTGTTAAAAAATCTATCCGTTATGGAAAAGCGGGAAAATGGTGTTTGATATACGGAACGCTAGTAATAAGTACTACTGTTTGTTGGATGTTCATAGAACTTAGGCACTTCAAAAATAATTCACTAGTTTCTGAAAGTATGTATTTGTAACATAGTAAATCGATTTAAATGCTAGGAACAACCATACTTTTAATCAATCTGAAGCAGTATGGTATAGATAAAAGCAGTTTTTAGGATGAAGAGACATTTTACATTTTTTGCAATAAAACATAGCGGTTTTATAAAAAAATAAAACATACAGCACATAGTAGTTGTTCACTTCTGTACTTTATAATATGAACTACTCCATCGAAACGGGATGTTTTTTATGTGAACCCTGGTTTTCGCTCTACACCCTTACCATAGGTTTCCAACAATCTCGTTGGAACACTCCTTCGGATTTTTAGATGGTCATATTCTCCCTCATTGATTTTATAAAGTTGCCAGGCAAAATGCAAAGCCATATATTTTCTAGCTAGACAATTCAAAATAAGGCAGAAGTACCATTTCATTCCTTGAATACTTTTGCGATATATTTTGCGTTCTTGTCTAATCAGTCGACGCCTCCCATATTTTTGTTGTAAGCTTTGGTAGCAGCTGGTTGGTCAATTTGAATGTTTGGCTTAACTTGCTTGTTCCAGTCGTGGCCGCTTATCTAAATGAGCAAATGGAACGCTGCATTCTTCATCACCACTTGACAAAGAGTTTTCATCGTCAACTTCTGAGTGGTTCCGCAGTTGTGACCCAAGAAAGTTGTGTAGGGTCATTTCATTTTCATCACCAGAGTCGTCATCGGTTGTCAGCATTACAATTTTCCAGCGGGAAAATAATTATAATCGAGTCAGGAACAGGTCCAACTTCATTTGCCTCCAGCTCCTCGATAATTTCTTTGAGTGTCGAAAGATGTGATTTGAAAAAAAATGCGACATCCTTATTACTAGCGTTCTTTTTACGGAACACCAAATTAATAGTTGAATTATGAATAGATAATATTAGAAAGAAGATTAGATAAGTTTATAAACAGTATACTACATTCTTGCATATTTTGAAATGAAATACTGTTAATTAAAAATATATATTTCAGCACTCACCTTGAAACACTTTTTTTTTTTTTTTTTTTTTTTTTTTTTTTTTTTTTTTTACCCATCACGCCGTGTCCCGTAAGGGGTAGGCAGAGAGAACGGACCTCCACTCTTTTCTATCCAAGCATACTTCTTTCGCTTCATCCACCGACATAATATTTCTCATACACCCTCTCCTATTTCTCTTACTTCTTACATGGCCTTCCTTGAGGACGGAATCGATGTGTTCGATCCACGTCATTCTCGGTCGGCCACGCTTTCTTACACCTTTCCTTTCAGCCTTATGAATTCTCTTTGTCATTCTGTCTGCATCCATTCTTTCCACATGTCCAAACCATCTCAACTTATTAACTTTCATCTTTGTCACAACACTTACTTCCATACCACATTCCTTCCTAATATTTTCATTCCTTTCCATATCCCATAAAGTTTTTCCACATATTCTTCGTAGAGATTTCATCTCTACTGCATTTATACTACATTCTTCTTTTTTCGTCCATGTCCACGTTTCACAACCATACATCATCGATGGTAACAGGATTGCGTTATGCACTAGTTTCTTTGCTTGTAGTGAGACGTTGTTGTTTCTCATTATAGGTCTTAGTGCACCGCCCACCCTGCAACCAGCAACTTTCCTACGCTCAATTTCTTTTTCACACTTTCCATCCCGACTAAACATGCTTCCTAAATACACATACTCATTCACTTGCTCAAGATATTCATTTTCTACCGTTATTTTGCAATTCGTTCTTGCTTCATCCCTTTCAAATACCAAAACCTTTGTTTTGCTGACATTCATTTTTAGACCGTTTTTTGCACAATTTTCAAACACACTTGACACAAGTTCTTGCAAATCATTTTCACACTCAGCCATAAGTACTAAATCATCGGCATACATAAGCGCACATACTTTTATTCCATTCAATTCAACCCCTATATTTATATCTTTTAACCCACTGACGCAAAAATCAAAAAACAAATTGAACAACCATGGTGACATGACGCACCCTTGCTTCACACCCTTCGTAAGACAGAACTCCGGTGAAACGTGACTATTCACCTTCACACACGCAGTACTATCCGAATATAGCGAAGCAATGCCACGAATCAACCGGTTGTTCACTCCATAGATTGATGATAGAACCTCCCATAATTTACCCCTATCTACCCTATCATATGCCTTTTCCAAATCTACGAATGCACAGAAAAGCTTCTGATGTTTACTCAAAAGCTTCTCCGTAATCATCCGCAGTGCGAAGATCTGATCGGCACATCCCCTCCCATTCATAAAAGCCCCTTGTGCATCCCAAACTTTAGTTTCAGTTATTTTTCTAACCCTTTCTACTAATATTCTACTGTACAATTTACCCACGTTGCTCAACAAGCTGATTGCACGATAGTTGCCACAGTCCAACCGGGAGCCCTTCCCCTTGTACAGAGGGCAGATAATGGCTTTCCTCCAGTCACCTGGTGTACGGCCTTCCGTCCAGCACAAGTTGAAAAGCTCCAAGCACCACTGAAGCGTCACTCGGCCGCCATACCTGATAAGCTCCGTTGATATCCTATCGCAACCTGAAGCTTTCCCATTTTTTGCTTTCTTAATCGCATTCGTAAGTTCATTCATACTGATTTCGTAACTTTCATCATCCTGTCCATTTATACCTACTTGACACAAACTGTCGCATCCATCCTTAGTTTCAAACAGATCTTCAAAATATTCTTTCCACCTCAAACCTATATCCTTTTCCTGTGTCAGCATACATCCATTTTTATCTTTCAAACAATTCACTTTCTCATCCTTCCCAGACCTTTTCCTTTTCACTTCCTTCCAAAAGAGCTTTAAATTACCATTCACATTCGCACTCAATTTTTTACATTCATTATCCTCTAATTTTTTCTTTTTCACACTCACAAGTTTCTTAACTGCATTCTTCTCTTTCTTATAAATATCATACATAACTGTTTTGTCGGATTCATTCTTCGCACAAACTACATTCTTCCACGCATTCTGTTTTTTTTCCACAGCTGCTTTCACATCTTTGTCCCACCATGCATCGCCTTTTTTCCTACCCGTTTTAGATTCCCCACATACTTTAACCGCACTATCTACTATGGATTGTTTTAAAATTTCCCAACGTTCCTCTAAGCTATAATCAATTGATTCTAAGTTATTCAAAGTGTTTGCAATCAGACTCACATATTCATCCTTACAATTTTCCTCATTCAACTTTTCGATTCGTATCCTTTTGGAGCTTTCCACTTCTCTCGGTCTCGATCGCCAACCACGGAACAGATCAATTCTTGCAACCACAAGGAAATGATCCGTCCCTAGTTCAGCACCTCGAAAAACCCGAGTATCCGTAGTCAAACCCCTCAGTCTAGAATCCACACACACTAAATCAATCATACTTTTTTCATCCTTTCTTTGCCACGTGTATCGGTGGATCTCTTTGTGTGCAAAAAACGTATTTGCAACAAAAAGGTCCATTTCTAAACATAAATCCAATATCCTATTTCCATTGTCGTTAACCCGTTTATCCCCATATGCACCCAGGACCCGTTCATAACCCTGTCTTCTAACCCCAACCCACCCATTCAGATCACCCGCTAAAATTAATCTTTCGTTATCCCCTCGGTTCTCTGAAATATCACTAACGTTTTCCCAAAACTCATCCTTTTCAGCATCAGAAGTGCTGTCACAAGGAGCATATCCTATTACTAAGAACACCCTCGTAATGCCAATTCTGAAACGGATCCACATAAGTCTGGGACTAACTAATTTAAAATCTTTCATACATTCACTCATTCTCTTTGATAAAATAGCCCCCACACCCTGTTTCCCATGCTCCGACTCAGGCACACCAGACCACAAAACATTCAATCCATTTTTTTCAAGCATACCACAACCTTTCTTCTTTGTTTCATTCAGACATACTATATCCAAACCTTTTTCATTCATAATATCAATAACTTCGTTAATTTTAGCATCCATGCATCCCCTGATATTCCACACACCAAACCTACACTCGTCCGTTCTCCTCTTTGCGCCTCCCCTTTTTGACACGACATGGTGGGTGGCGAGCCTCACCGATGGTGGGATTGTCAAAATGGGGTTTACTTAGAAACTAATTACTTAACTAAAACATTCGTCATACCTCAAACTTAAAACTAACTATATCTATATACAATTGGCACCTATCTATATACAATTGACCTTGAAACACTCATCATCAATTTGAAGAAAATAACAATGCGAGCACAATTCAAATTTCTAACTGAATCGAGCTCAAAACACAACTGACCGACAAAGGGACGTCTCAGCTACCGTGTAACATAAATAGTGTAATTCGAAACTATCCACATAAATTGTAATATTTTTATTTCTATGGTGATCCGTATATCAAACGGTAGTAACAAGTGGGTTAAATCTATTTTGAAAACATTTGTGCCACTCCTCCATGGTGACCTCGGATGTTTTTCATACTCTTCGACAACCTCTTCTGGTGATGAAAATTGTTGACCGCGTAATTGGTTCTTAATTTTTGGGAAAAGAAAAATGTTACAAGGTGCCAGGTCGTGGCTGTATGCAGGATGGCTCATAAGTTCTACATTTTTCACCTTCATAAATTTGTTTGCCTGTCTGGCCGTGTGGGACCTGGCATTGTCGTGGTGCAAGATGATTCGGCATTATGGGTGGTCATGTACCAGTGGGGCTAGTACGAGTTTAATTGAAAGTTAATCACACGCTAATAAGCGCTTATTAGCGTGCAAATAGTGTTCTAAAATCAAATGATCGATTCATTCGATCATTTTTGTATGGAAATTTTTCGAAACTCTTTCGATGATTGTTTCGATATTCGATCATCGAAAACTTATACTAGTGGTACAGCACTATTCACGATATAATGATGCTTTTAAGCAACAGTATCCATGTGTCCAGTTTTATAGAAAAAAGAAGCAATCATCCGCTTAGAGGCACTTTTCACGCCACTTTGGTTGGTTTCGGCTCACTTTGAAAGACCCATACGCTGGATTGCTGCTTAGTTTTGGGACTTTGGGAGCTTAGTAATAAATCTATGTTTCGTCACCTGTTACTAAGCCCCACATCAAATTTAACACTCCTTCCTTGTATCTGGTAAGCATGGAATTGGACCAAGTGATGCAGTCCGTTTTTGAGCCTCAGTCAAATTATGTAGGATCCACCGCAAGCACAGCTTTTCACACCCAAATGTTTGTGTAGGATTAATTGTATTTGACTCATTCATGTCAGATGCCCATCTGTTTCGATCAATGTTTTTGTTGTTCATAGCAGAGGACGGGCGACCATCAAGAGATTCGTCATTGAGATTGACACGACAGCGCTTGAATTCCGTAAACCAGCTATAAATAGTTGTCTTGTATGGTGCTTCATCACCAGAAGCAGTTTGAAGCCGAACAAGGCTTTGCTGAGTTGTCAAATTACATTTGAAATTGTAGAAATCATACTACAAAAATGTCCCGCGTCAAAACCATATTAATGTAGACACTAGGTTTTTGGAATGGTATCACAATATTTATGTATTTATTTGAAGTAAAATTCATCACTCACTACAACAGATTTCTCCTTTGCGATGAGTGATGATAAATATAAAAATAATTGACATTCAGATGGAATAAACTGCACTCTACAGACAAAAAGCCCCATTTTCAAATGGTGTAATTACTTTTTAAATATTGTGTATGTGTAAGTGGCTCTGGAGTGGTTCTGGAAACTTTTAGTGCAGTACAAGTGTAAATTCCACAAATAGATAAGTGTTGGTGTGTTGCAGGTTACGTGGAGTTTGGAGAGCTGCGCTGTGAGGACACGGAGACTCACAAGGTGGGCACCTTCAATGGAGTCTTCTGTCCCGTGGTGCTCTCCATGTTCAGTGCTCTGGTCTTCATTCGCATGGGTGAGTACTGAGTACAGTACTACTCTACCAGTGTGGCTCCTGGAGGCTTCAACTAAACCACCATCTATGTTGCAGGCTTCATCATTGGCAATGCTGGCCTGCTGATGACCTTGCTGCAGTTTGGTGTGTCCTACGTCATCCTGATATTCACCGTGTGCTCCGTGTGTGCCATCTCCACCAACGGAGCCATTGAAGGTGGCGGTGTTTATTGTATCCTTTATCCTTATACTTTATTTCGCTAAAAAAATCGAGAACGATGGACGGAAGCCGAAAGAGTGCTGGAAGATCATGAGAGAGTATCTAAATATTAAAAGTAACTCTAAAAGCTTCAAAAGTCTCGTGGTTTCTAAGGATAGCCAACATGTGCTGGAGGAACTCAACAGAATCAACAGATATTTTGGAACAATTGGTGAGACGCTGGCGGAGGAAGGGAGGATTACTACAGACGCGAGAACGAATCAACCATTAAGCGCGAATGGATTTACCAACGAACCGGTATCCTCATTTTTTGCTCGCCCAACAGATGTCACCGAAGTGATTACGGTTCTGAGAACCTTGAAGCGTAACACGTCAACGGGTATCGATGATGTGAAGACTGAAATGTTGCAGATGGTGAAGGAGCAGATTGCATCACCAATTTCCCACATATTTAATCTAAGTATTGAACAGGGAAGGTTTCCTGAAAGCGCCAAGACTGCACTACTGGTACCAATACACAAGAAGGGAGATACTCGAGATGTGTCGAATTATCGACCTATATCCCTGTTGACAACGATATCTAAGGTACTGGAGAAACTCATGAAGGCCCGCCTAGTTGAATTTTTGGAAAGGTTCAGGATTCTATCGAAAAACCAATTTGGATTTCGAAATGGGAAAAACACGGAAGGAGCAATAATGAGGCTCACGCACTATATCTCACAGAATTTGGACAATGGAAAAAAATGTATTGGAATTTTCATGGACCTTGCCAAGGCCTTCGATACAGTGCCGCATGACAGACTGCTTCAGAAGTTAAACCGGGTCGGAGTGAGAGGTAAGCTGAACGAATGGTTTGGGAGCTACTTGTCGAAAAGAAAACAGGTTATTAGGTACAACAATGTGCTGAGTGAAGAATTAATAATAACAAAGGGTGTTCCTCAGGGCAGTATTCTGGGCCCGGTGCTTTTCCTGGTATATATTAACGATCTGTGCAATGCTAATCTGAATGAGGGGGAAATAATTACTTTTGCGGATGACACTGTGTTGTTGTTCCGAGGACAATCGTGGGAGAGAGTATTTCAGAATGGCCAAGATGGCTTTGACATGGTGGCGGAGTGGCTGAAGCACAATCTCCTAACACTAAACGCAGACAAAACTAATTATGTGTGTTTTTCCATAAACAAGCGAACCACGCCTTGTCCGGACAGCAACAGCATTGTTTATCACCGATGCAGAGGAAGCGAGGTATCACAGCGGGGCTGCTCCTGTCAAAGTCTGGAAAGACGTGATGTTGTGAAGTATCTGGGTGTTGAGTTGGACGAGAACCTCAGCTGGCATCAACATGTTATTGGATTGACAAAAAGGATCAGGAAGCTTATCTATGTTTTTCGACAACTCAGGTCTATATTGCCGATTGGCCATCTGATAATGGTATACTACGCTCTTTGTTATTCTCTTGTCGGGTACGCAATAATGGGATGGGGTGGTGCCGCCAAAACAATTCTAGATCCGCTATACAGGGCTCAAAAACTCGTTATAAAGGTTGCGCATGGATTGAGATATATGCATCCAACGGTGTCTCTCTTTGCGGACACTCGACTACTGAGTGTAAGACAGGTTTACATCTACAGGATAGTGATGAATGAGGTGGAAAATGGTATTGAGGGACGCACCCGAACTAGAGAAGGGGTTTCTACTAGAGGACAAACTATCAATTTGCCTCGCTGCAGGACGACATTTTGTCAGAGGTTTCCGGCTTATTTGGGGCCTAAATTATATAATACAGTAAAGACTGGGATTGCGAATGGAATTATGAGAGGAAAAAGTGTGAAGGAATTTTTGATAGAGAGGGGTGTGGTCGAATCGGAGGAGTTTGTCAGCAGAAGAATTGTGTGATGAGCGAGTGACATGCTGAATGGGTTTGTTTTGTTCTGACCTGCTTGCTGCGTGGTCTTTCTTCTGGTTGTTGTTTTGTTTTGTGTTCTTTTTTTATTTTTGTTTATTATTTTTTGTTCTTTTCTGCCTCGGCACAGGCTTTGCCTAGTGAGGCGTGAAGTTCGGATTTTTTGTTTGTTTTTTCGGTTGATAATGGTAATTCATTGATTCTTTTAATTTGCTAAGCATAATATGAAGTTTATTATTTAATGATTATATTTGGGTCGATGATGATGATTTATAATTTTAATGCATTTGGAATTGTACTAGAGTTATCATCGAAATTTGATTTATACGAGATGTTCATACTGTCATACTTTTATGGCTCTGTACATTTTTGAGATATATTTGTTGTTGATATTATGCATGTATTGTTGATATTGAATGTTGTGTATGTATTATTGATGAATTATTATTATTTTTTTCAATAAAAGATTATTATTATTATTATCATTCACCTACCTACTTACATGCTAAGTGATACTCTCTACCCACTTGTACATGTCTGTATGTCTAGCATGTCTTAAGCCTAGTAGTGAGTGATTTAGTAGGTAAATTACTTGATAAATAGCCCACAACACAATCACTGTCTGTTGATGAACTTGCTCTCTTTACATTCTACTATAGCCAGTGTGGACTAGGTTGTACTCTGCACTAGTGTGGATGCAATATTTTTGACCTTTTGGCACCAATAAACCTGTAGGTGTGTGATCCTTAACCGTGTGACACAGTCATGATAAGCAGATCCCTGGGGCCAGAGTTTGGTGGGGCCATTGGTACTCTCTTCTTCTTTGCCAACATAGTGTCTAGTGCTTTGTGCTTCTCGGCTTGCACTGAAGGGATTATTGAAAACTTTGGACCCTCAGGTAAGTGAGGTTATGTATGTCGCCTCCTGCACACTCTAAACAAGTGGAGAAAGTATTGTTGGAGAGAATTAATGATAATATGACGGTACATTTGGCTTAAGGTCCTCTTAAACAGCTCTGTATTTATTTGAAACTAGCTTAAGTACCCGTGGCTTGCACAGGAATCGTGAATTTATGACCATAATACTTCAATGCAGGCTCGCAGTGGATGCAGGTTGCACAGGATCGGGGGACATGGAAGAGTCTGGAGGAGGCCTATGTCCAGGAGTGGACTGATATAGGCTGAGAAGAAGAAGAATACTTTAAGTTAAGTTTGATTAGGGCACCTATGTGTATGACAAAATATAAAATCGGCGCGGATGGCCAGGTACTCAAGCAAGGCGGCAGACTGGTCCTCACACTCTTCAGCTTATTCTTGGAATATGTGGTGCATAAATCATACCACGAAAATACAAAGACTAATAGTTATTTACAAAGTAGCCAAATCGTTGGATATAATCTCAATATAGTAGGAAGATCCCTGATATCCATAAGAGGTCTTTGACGCCTTGGAAATAGCAGCAAAGGAGTTGGGACGTATAGAAATCAACCGAAGAATAGAACAGGAAACAAAGCATTCTTCTCTACTCTACTGTCTGTGCTCAAGTCAAGAAGTGTCCATAGAAAAACAAAGATCAACCTCTATAAAACTATTATAACAGTTATGACATATGAGTACGAAGAACGGGCAATGATTTTGGAGCCCATAAAAGATAGAGAATCCTGGAGAATACGGTTTAACCATGAGCATTACAATCTCTGATTATGCTAGATTGGGCAAGCTCAGAAGGGCAAGGTATATTGTTGGTTAATTTCATTTGTTTTTAAATGAAACTGTTAATTTCACTTATATTACCACGAAGTGGTCGGTAGTCCAGTAGGATCAATCGCCGGCATTCATGTGCACAGCATGTTGGAGGTCATAGGTTTGAATCCCAGCCGTGCCAACCATTTCTGCTTTCACGACACAACCCTTTGGTTAGTGTTGAAGATTTCCAAAAGTGTATTTGTGTTCACTTCGAGTGAGTACAGATTCATTAAAAAAAAAAAACAATAAAGCCCAAAGTAAATTGGGCAAGGCATGTTCAGATAATGCCATCTTAATGGGTATCTAAAAGAATCCAAGGACATAGCAAGCTGGAGGAGACAGGAAAATAAAACAATATGAACATTTTGTAAAAAAATGTTTTATGCAACTTTAAGCTAATGTGTGGAGTTGAAAAAAAATGATAACAATAATATAAGGATATTTCTTTTAATTGGTGAATATTTAAATGTTTATACTCAAATATTAATTATTTTCATTTGAACTGTTCATATATATATATATGCGTATGGTGTCAATGTCGTTTTAATAAAAAATTTCATAAAATAAAAAGAACTTAAAAATGTCAAATCATAAAATTATAAAATTTAAAATCATAAAATAGAATTTTTATCCCGAAGCCAATCCTTGGCTTCAGTCGTCTGAAGATAAAAAAGTTCATCCAATGTTCCATCGAACCTATGTATTGGACACTCAGTGATTATGTGGTCGAGGGTCTGGACAGGGGCGCCACATTCGCAGCGGGGGTCAGATATGTTCATATTTAGAATGTAACACAAAATATAAGCTAAAAAAGGAATTCATAAATATGAACAACTGAAGCATAATTTTATCATTATAATATTATGATCTAATAAAAATATGACATTTAATTGGCGCTGTAAAACTAAAATTGTTTTTTTTATGTGATATACTTATTGTTAAAGCTGTTGTATCTTTAAAAAAAAAATAAAAAAATAATTATAACATAGGTATATGATACCATGTGATCCATTTGCAAAATGATATTATTTTTAAAGAAATTAACAGAATCCATATCCTTCAAAGCAACAATTTTCTTAGAAGCTATTAGAAGTACTTATGTTATATTTAAATGTCAGATATACATTAGAGTTTACCATACTTCAACAGTGACGATGCATAAAATGCAAAAAATATACATAGTTTAATAATATTCTAAATCATTCTTTGAAAAAGTGCACTAATTTTGTCCACTTCTTAACTAAAAATCAAAGAGACAACCAAAATACAATGAGACAACAGCCCCCGCAGACAAATTCAAATTGACGTTCCACTACAAACGAAGATTTCGTTAATTATAGTGCGAAAAAATTAACTGCCTAAACAATTATTTAAACCAAAAAAAGACATTTATATAAAAATATAAAAAGTGGACAGTTAATTTTCTTCCTACTCTACATTGTCAAAGAATTTGTTTGTAGTCGATCGCCAAATGCAATTTCTTTTAAATTTACAATGTAAAATGCAGGATTGTGAAATACTATAGCTAATTATATGCAATTACATATTGAAAGATTTAACGAAGAAGCGTACAGTGTGTGCTGTTTATAGCTGATTATATATCTATTAATATAAGAATTCAGTAATATAGATTAGGTAAAAAAGATAAAATTTCTTTAAATGGATGAATATTTAGTTGATATTATTATTAAAATGAGTGATTGAAAAAGAAGCTGTTGGGATTAACACACCAGTTCTCTTCTTGTGCCGTAACGGTTCTCCATGACCTTGGCAAGCTCTACTTTAACTCCTCTGCTATTCTTATTCCAGTAGGTACAATCTCTTACATTGCGTATTCAAGTCGCCTTCGACCGGGACCTCTTTGATCATCCAACTTTTTCATCGGCAACAGTTCAAGGACTCTTATTTAAACCGATGCACAATGACACATAAATACTGTAACGAAATATGATTCAATTAAAATAAACATAGAATTCATAAAAATTACACAAAGCAACACATCTTTTTTGGTTGGATTTTGAAGACTGGTAAAATTTAACGAATCAATGCAAGACAGTGACAGATTTTTCACTTTTTAAATTGGTATTTGTTTAACTTGGATGAAAACAATAAATTGCAATTTAAAGTTCAAATCAAATGACAACATTCAGTGAATCTTAAAATTTTTTGTCATAAGTAAATCTGTAGAACATATTAATAAACAAACATAATAAATTAAAATTAACTAAAACTTTTGTCAGTTCTACTTGAGTATGTAGATTTGGTTAAAACGTTTTATACTGTATTGTTAAGGTTCCTGAAGATGGACGGTTGTCCGAAAACGTTTTGACTTTTTGACCAAACATACTCAAAGTAGAACTGACAGTTTTTTTTTGTTTATTTTCATTTATGTTTGTTTATTCAGTGAATCATATAAAATAAAATAACCTTTAGGGGTGATGAAATTGGTGTACCACCCCTTTTCTATTTCACAAATTAATCTTTTGCAGTGATAAATCCTTGATTTGTCATCATTGGTAAACACTAACATTCTGTAAAAAATTAGAAAACACAATTAACATGTAAATGGCTAACGTCGTAAATTGAAATAAGTACTGTCACTTACCACTTCGTTTGTAAACCACATTATAAATATTATTATAATAATATTATAACAGTATATTCTACTGACATTTTTAATAGTATTATTATTTTGAGTATTTTGACAGATAGAAATAAATATTATGTCTATGGTGGTGTGCAACTAAAGATATATTCAATAGATGAAAGTGTTTTGCAAACATGATATTTCGAATATGTTTCGAATAGTTTTTAAATTATTTAAATTATCCGAAATATCATAAAAAATAGGTGTTGGTATATTTGCATTTCATTATACACACTTAATATAAAAATAGTATTTAAAAAACACCATCATTAGGTACGTTTTCGATTTTTTTTTTTGCAACGGACAGAAGATGGCAATGATTTCACCTTAGCAGCAGAGCTGTTTGTCACTGTCAACGCGAAGCTTTTTATAAACGTCAAAATATTGTTCCTTATTCAAAATTTAATTAATGTTTGTGTTTCATTTTATTTTTATTAGGTAGGTAGGTACTTAACTTAATGCATGACTATTTTTGCTTAAATTCACTTATAATATAATATTCACATATAATTCGTGTTTATGTTTATTAAAGACTTATTTTATAACAATATACTTATTGCAAACATTATACAGTATACCTTCAGGAAAAATGTTTAATATGAGGTTAAATACTTATAATAATAATTATTATAGTAATTTAAATGAATCATTCATTTCACTTACACATGTGTATATTAACTGTGGTCTTTAATGAAATGATAAATTTCCATTAAAGTAAATAATATTCCCCCCTTAAACATGCATACATAATCATTATAAAAATTGTATTATGATGTTATTTATTTATTTTAGGTTGAATTATGAAGACCACAAAATGCCACCTAAAAGAATATTCTCCAAGCCATTATCGTCCAAACTTTGACATTTTCAATCTGGTTTCAACGGAGCCCACAGAGATCATTCTACCATTAAAGCGTTGATCTTCTGAGAATTATTCTACTTATCAACAGAATGATAAAGCTATTCCTGCTTAGGAAGAATTGATTTATTACTTATATATTATCTTCTAATTATTATAAATATGAAATGTTGTTGTTATTTTCATGCGTTACTACATCACGCTGAAACTACTCAATCATACTCTTTGTAGTTAACTACTTCAATGCATTTCAATATTAATACCTACCTACATATTCATGCAGACCTTATTATTACATTCCACAGGTTTTTTTTAAAACGGCAACCCTAAATTTTCACAATATGGAGGTATATGATGACATTTCATAAGTAAAATAAGCTAAATTGTTTTACTTTGTTTCAATGTTTTTACTTCTATAGAGGAAATTTTTTTTGTAATAAATAGAAAGTTTAAGCATTGTAGATTAAAACAAAACCGTACATGAGTAGTGACGGTGCAACTAAATGAGATTTAAATACAGTTTCAAGATACCTGATTCTGACAAAATGGCGGGATGAAAATCTTAATTTGTATGGGAGATTTATGAAAAAATCTAATATTTTTATCGATAAATAACATTTTTCAAATATTCATAGCCTTAAACGTCCACTGGTATTATGACTCGCTATAGAGGGTATTACTTTACTTCTGGTATCCCTAGTTTAGCCGTCTATAAAGGACGTTACATACATACATACATACATATATACGAACGGACTCCTTTATTTATATTGATTGGAAATTTACATTGAGAAGAGATATTCTGTTGTGCTCTCAATACTTACATGTTCTTAATTTCACTAAATGATTATAAACTAACTTAAGTTTTAATGATAGAGGTAAATCAAATTCGCTTTTATGTCAACACTAAATAAATGAAAGTTAAATAATATTTTAATTCTGTGAAGTGCCAAGAAAACAAGCGTCTTCTACTCGGTAGATTGTAATGACCTCCACTTATTCTCCATAGATATTTATGGTGGTGGTGCCACATTTTGTCCCTCAAAATTATAAGATTGTGTTGGCAGGTTACTTGGTTGTTGGCTTGCCTGATGGTCACTGGTGGATGAGCCTGTATGGCAGCCTGCTGGCCCTGGCGGCATTGCTGATCAACTTGGCTGGAGCCAGACACTTTGCCAGGACCAGTCTGGCCATCTGGACGGCCACCACCGTGTGTCTGCTTAGTGTACTTCTCTCCTTCCTTATTGAGTCTGAGAAACACGTAAGAAATATTTGTATTGGCATATCATGTTCCATATGTTTTGTCTGAGTGTGGGTGTGTAGAAACAGGAGGTAACTTTGTGTCTTGTTGCAGGTGCAGAAGCCGTACTCCAACAAGCTGACCAATGAAACCACTCAGCTCTACACGGGACTCTCCATGGACACCTTGAGAAATAATCTTTGGCCGGACTATGGCAGGGACTACAGCGAGTCGGAAGGGCCTCATGTTAACTTTGCCATTGTCTTTGGAGTCCTCTTCTCTGGCGTCACTGGTGTAATGGCTGGTGCCAACATGAGTGGTGAGTGGTACCAGGCAGTAGCCCTCCAGCTGCATTGTTGTCCTAAATTAAAAATCAAACAAGTGATAATTCATGTACAACAACTCGTGATTCTATTTTTTTATTTATTTTTAACTATCACCAGCACAAAGCATTTTGAAGAAAGAAAAAATAATTAGAAAGATTTTCATAATCCGTTATACCTAACATACATAGGTTATGTAAATTGAAATATAAAAATAATGTTGAATCATTGCCCCAATGAAGTTAAGTGGTAAATTCTAATTTTAGAACCATTTTCCACCGTTAAGTTACTGAATTGAATGTGCATTCTTGGTGGGATTGTTTCCATAAAGTAGTTTAAATTAATCAATTAATTTGTTATTCCACAAAATATTTAATACCCTGACTAGTTGTTCAGACACACGTCCTGCATAGTCACAAGCACACTTTGGTAACCTATTAGAAGAGACTGGAAAATTTCGCGATCGCGATAAAACGAATTTTTTTCGCGAATCGTGAAGTTTTAGCGCGAATAACGCGAATTTCGAGGTTTTTTTTTTGGATGACCCCACCCAAAACATTTTTCATGGGTCCCAGATCATTTACGCCAATGTCAACAAATATATTTTTTTTTGGAAGCATAGTTTTAATTATTGTAATATTGATTGAAATATTGTATAATTGTGATATTTAGAAATTGAATTTTCTACCAAGGGTGCCCAGCTTGGCTTGTCTCAGATGGGCGAGACCAGTTGATTGAAAATAGTTGTGTTAGCTGTACTGACACCTTTGTATTGTTTCACAAGGCTATTTGGAGGTTAAACCTCTTGGTACAGGATAGTTGCATTTATAGAATAGCTAATAATAATAGATGGCTTGTCTCAGATGGGCGAGACCAGTTGATTACTTACTTACTTTCCGTATCCGGACATCATCAGATGCGTGAACCCCAATACTCGGCCACCTGTATACCACTGCTATTCGCTGTCACTGTGTCTTGGTACGTGCACGTTGTTCCCATGAGGGGACATGCGAAGAGATGCTGGTTGAAGAGATGCTGGTAGACCAGTTGATTGAAAATAGTTGTGTTAGCTGTACTGACACCTTTGTATTGTTTCACAAGGCTATTTGGAGGTTAAACCTCTTGGTACAGGATAGCTGCATTTATAGAATAGCTAATAATAATAGATGGCATGTTTCAGGGGAGCTGAAGAACCCCAGCTACAGCATCCCCCGGGGCACTCTGTGGGCCATCCTCTTCACTGGCCTCACCTACTTGGCCCTGAGCCTGCTCACTGCTGCCTCCTGCTCCCGAGACCTGCTGCAGAACAACTACATCTACATGATGCCTGTCAACTTGTGGCCGCCCTTCGTCACTGTGGGTGAGTTCCCTCCTCCATTAACACACTTTCCCATTTGCTAACTTATTGGCTCAGTCATGTGGTGCTCCTACCCATCACGTGTCCCTACTGGGGACTGACCTCTTTCTGTGCAGAAATACTTCTCTGTGCTATTTGATGCTAATCATTAGCTATGTCCACGCTGTGCCCCTTTCATCTTCAACTTTCCCTTCATCATTCTATTCACCTTTCCTTTAGGGCAAGCAACTGTTGAATGCATCATGTCCGTGCGTCATCCGACCGGAGTCGTTAATTTTCGTTCAGAATAACAACATGTGCGACGAGATGATTCTACTATGTGCAGCCTACTTGATGATAAGAAAATCTAGAAAAGTCCAAGTTGTATTTCGTAGCCAAAACTTGCAGACCATCATTTCTTTTTATTTTGTTTGTTATTTTGGTCCCAAAGTTGTGGAAAATTTCTGTAGTCTTCAATAAACTGTAAAGTAATATCGTCCGCCATCTTGATGTTGAACGCTATGTTGCACAGAAATCCACGGACCGCGGGAACGCGCGCGCTATGCTTTCAACCGATTTAAGGCATGTGTCAAGGGCATGCCTCACGTGCGCTGTTGACTGCACTATGACGCATGCCCTTGTTGAATGAAAAAGGCACAGTGTGGACATAGTTATTGAATCAGTTAGCGTTCCATGTTAAGAGGTATTTAATTCTTACCAAACAGTAGAAAACAGTTGGTATTAAAATGTACCTCTTAAAAATCCAACATGATTAATGATTATCATCAAATAGTTGTTTCTACGAGTCCGATAAGTAGTTAGCCTACAAAAGAAAGTGTGACTCGGTGTGTTGTCATGGTGGAAGAGCACTTTTTTCTTCGTCAAATGGGGCCATTTTTTCTGCAAGAAGGAGAAGACTCACCGTTTGCAGCATCCAAGCACTCATTGATTTCGCTGTGGGATTTACCTTCCAAAAACAAGAACCGAATTACCAAACGATAATGATCTTTTTCAATTATTCTAAAATCTATGGACACACCAGCTTCCACAAGCGGTAAAAACAAAACTATGCATCCAAATTGGCTGAAATTTTGACAGAAGTCATCTACGATAAGGTACTATACAATAGTATATTTATGTTGCGATAGTGGCGCCTTCAGGCGGCTCACCGCCTCAGCCTCAGCTAAGTACTTATCCAATCACCCTCGTGCATGTAAGGTCTGTCCTTTTTTAATGCATATGGTAAAGACCTGGCTATTACAAATTTAATGGAAGGTCAAGAGACCAAGAAGACTAAGAAGTCAATTGGCTGCGTCAGAAGTGACTCCGTGGATTTCAGTTAGACCGCGCTGGAAGCCGAAAATTGGAACTCAACTATGTGGCCCATTGTTTGGCGGTGACCAGACTCACATTCGGGGCTCAGAGAAAAACCCCATTGATGCATTAAATCTGCGCATCTTCCGTGGCCAGTTCTGATTCTGGGTATTCTGGTATTCCAGGTCTGTCCTGGTCCTGGCAGATGGTACACATATTTGGAGCAACACGACTGTTGGACTGTCTCCTCTTCCTACCACTCCGGGCCATTTCTCATACAGCCTCTCCTATTCCACTAGGAGTACCAGCTCCTGACCGGGTTGCTTTAGAGAATGAATCCTGTGTATTTCTCATACAGCCTATCATATTCCGCTAGGAGTACCAGCTCCTGACCGGGTTGCTTTAGAGAATGAATCCTGTGTATTTGATCCTTGTCATTCTGGCCCACCCCCTTGCCTTCCCACACTTTTTGTTTCCTTCTGGTTTATCCCCTTGTTATTTTATTAGCACCAATTTTTATAGATGGTCTTAATTAATTATGTAATTATTACTTTGAAATGAAAATTGTTTTTTTGTAATATAATTTAATGATTGCAATAGTATTGTAACTTCCACCCCACATTCCTCTCCATATTCCCCATATGCCCCATATTCTCCTACATATCTAGAGCTTTCATCTTGTAGCAGTTACTTTGATTTGATATTATAATCTTTCCTTTAGAAGTGGCAATGCCTTGCGAATAAAAAGAATGAACTTTGCAAAATGCTCATAAAACGGTGAGACCATCCAACACGTACACATGCTAAAATATCTGCCATATTTTATAACCAACTAGCTGTCCCGACAGACATACAGATATGGTGTGGTGATGAATGAATCTTTTGACCAATGTAATTCCAACCGATGCATCCGTTTTAAACCATGTATTTTCCATTCGCATTATGTCAATCACACCAACTAACTAACAACTGACAGTTCCTGTCATAATTTTTATTTGATCTTTATTTTCAATGTAATTCCAACCGATGCATCCGTTTTAAACCATGTATTTTCCATTCGCATTATGTCAATCACACCAACTAACTAACAACCGACAGTTCCTGTCATAATTTCAAAATTGGAATAAAAATTATATGGTAAAAAGTAGAGATGAAACGGATAGCAATTTTGCCGGATACCGGATATTCGGCCAACTAAGCAGCCGAATACCGGATAACCGGCCGCCGGATATCCGGCGTATGTTTCTGGTTAGTTGGTGCATCAATATGGGATTATTGGGAACATTGTCGAAAAAACCATCAACCGCATTAGTTAGTCTGGATTAGTGTGGTGTAATAATATTTTTTCCTATGTAGATTTTTAACATTTACCCTCGGAACCAAGGTTGTAGCCAGGATAGCATTAGTGCAGAGGTTCCCAATCTGTTTAGGTTTACGGCTCCCTTAATATCCAATCCAATCCAACCCAACCCAAACTCCCTTTATGCTCTACTTAGGAGCACAGAGAGGCAACAAGACCTCTCCATTGCGCTAAATCTCGCGCATTGTTTATGACCTCCTCACACACCATGTCCAGATTCATCAGCTCTGCTTCGAAGGAGCGGAACACGAGAAAGACTCTCTCGGTATGAGAGGGTCTTTCTCGTCTTCGGGACCCTGATGAGAGGAAAAACAGCGCTCCCCTTAAAATATGAGTGTTTATAAAGAAAAAATAACAACTAATGACTCTAACAATTCATTACTAATGTTCGATTTTTAAATGGAACAAACCACTACGGGCTTACGACCGTCTTCTACTGTTATTTCGTCCGTCTTCTACTATGAGTGTTTATTTTTCAAAATTAATTAAATTCGTTGAATACTGAAAAAGTCTTTAGTAGAGCCCGGGCATTACCGTGGGTACAACGCATGAATTACGCTTACGTAGGCGGCATACCTATACCAAATAATTGGACTGACGCCGTTGCCGGAACGTTATTCTTCCAAAAATCGCGGAATCTATCTCCATCTTTCAGCAGAATGATATAATATGACGAAACGTAATTTCATTAAACTTTCCTTATTTATGGCCGTGGGGTTGCCGGTTAAGAATAGCACCTCTGCTCTGTTTGCTGGTTTTTCGAGCATCCTGTAAGAGACAGGAAATCGAAAATCAGATCGGGACAGTGAGGTTGAACACCTCACGTCCTTAAACCTCAACCGGTCAGAAAAGGCACCATAGGCCTCAGTCGCCTTCGAGCGCAATGGAGAGCTCTTGATGCCTCCCTATGCCCTTAAGTGGGGTTCAGGCCCCCCGCATTGTGGGTTGGTTTGGGAGGGGATCTGCGGCGGGCTTGATTTGTGTGGAGCCGGCTTTTGGATTTGATTGCTTCGATCAGGCTAGAGGGTTGGTTTCATGCGGGTCGGTTTTGCTGCGGATTTGTCTCCTCCAGGTTGGCTTGAGGTGTGCGGTGAGCCTTAAAGGGAGAATGTATGTATGTATGTTTTTACGGAGACAAGCGAAGCCGCTTGCTACCTCTATATATTCATTCTCCATAATTTACCCTTATTGCAGTATGTTTGCTAATCAATTTTCTAAGTTGGAGACATTTTTCTAGTGATTTCAAGGTGTATTTGTCCTCTAAAAATATCTTTATTTTACTATCCGGTATCTGGCCGGATAGGTGCTAGTTATCCGGTATTCGGCCGGATAGCATTTAGGCGCCGGATAGGCCGGATACCGGATATCCGTTGCATCTCTAGTAAAAAGTACTAATAAGGTTACCTTCTTAGAATTTTCTTTAATTTCATAAATTCCCACGCTTCTTTCTTAATTTATTCTTTCATAAGAATCTTCTCCTGATAAAAGCTGATGCAACAAAAAAATAATTAGGGAAATCGGTCCAGCCGTTTAGGCGTGATGCGACGACATCGAGAAATAGCTCTCTATTTTTATGTAATAGATAGAGGGAATTCTAATAAAGAAATGAAACTCGTGTGTTCTTTGTGGTTGATTGTGTATTGGCTTTTTGCAGGAGTGCTGATCGCCACATTCTCCGCTGGCCTCTCCAACATGATAGGGGCGTCCCGGGTGCTGGAAGCTCTGGTCAAGGACAACATATTTGGTGAGTGCTCCTCCTTCACATGTCTCTACACTACATACAGCAGTGTAGTAGTTAGTCAGGTGGAACAGGCTTGATGATAGGAGTGTGCTGATTTGTAGGTGGTGTGCTCAAGTGGTGCAGCCGTCCTTGGCTGTGTGTGGTGGTCTCGTGGCTGGGCGCCCAACTGGCCCTCTTGGGGGGCTCCCTGACCACCATTGCCAGGGCCAACTGTGCCCTCTTCCTGCTCTCCTACCTGGCTGTCAACCTGGCTTGCTTGGCTCTGGAGCTAGCTGGGGCTCCCAACTTCAGGTAAGTGCCCTCCTCTCCACCGTATGTGTGTCCACTGTCCACCACACTCCCTGTGCCCATGTCTCATGACTGTTGGTTTCAGGCCCACATTCCGTTGGTTCTCGTGGCACTCCTCTCTGTGTGGCTTGTTGGGTGCTCTGGCTATGATGTTCATATCCGCGTCCCTGCTGGCTGCACTGGCCTTGGTGCTGTGCCTGTGCCTGGTGATATCCTTGCACCTGGTGTCCCCGGCAGCAGCGGCCGCTCCTTGGGGCTCCATCTCGCAGGCCCTCATCTTCCACCAGGTAATGTCTGCAGATCACTATGTCACTAAGTTTTTATCTTTGCAAAGTTGATGGATTCAGTGTAATGTAATGTTTGTATGAGCAGAGCTACTTCCCCTCATTGAGTTATTAAAGTCACCAGAAAACTAACAGCAAGTACTGTTGGACTGAATGTTAGTTGTACACATAGTAAGTTATGCTGATAATCAAGGATTCATTATTGTTTAGAAACTTTTGGCGTACCCGTAGTATCTGACTCCAATTTACATATCGGCATGGATTGTTCCGTTTCGTATGATCAACTATTAATCAATAAGCCAACAATTTATTTTCTCTTTAGAGTGTATTTTTTTTATTTACTTGACAACATGAATGTTTTATTCTATTAACCGATTTCATAATGAATTTTTTTATTTATTTGACTACCTACTTGAAATGTTTGGTATTATTTTTTTAATGAATTATTTCCATTAATGTGTCTAAGGGACCGTGTTTTCGTTTTGTACAATCAATTGATCTATATGTGAGCAAAACGTGAGCACCATTTGTTTGTTTTTTGATCAATTATATTTTATTAATGTGTCTAAATTTATCTGTTTCGTTTTATACAATCATTTTTTTATATATTCTAACACAATTGATTTTATTTTTTAATCAATCATTTTTATTAATATGTCGAAATGACCCATTTCTTATTACTATTACTATTTTCTGTCAACACGACTTGTTGGTTTTAGTGACTTGTACTTTTACAGTGTTATTAATAAAAACACCTTATTACTAGTATAAACCATAGAATTACTAAATCTCTAAAACCTTGGTACAACGAGGATGTTATTTGCTTATTCTATGATTTATTATGGTATACCTGGATTATTAATAACACTGCTTAAGATTATTATATTGTATTACATATTATTTTTTAAAAGGCCCAACAGGCCGTAAATAAATAAATTATGGTTTATGAATTATTAGTAAACGAAATCTGTAAACAATAATATTCTTCCCGTTTCGCTATGTTTTCCGCCCTATTTTAGTCATTTTTGTCCACAGTGTCACCGCATACAAAATGTTTATCTTTGTGACAGAGAAAGCGCCACGAAATTTTCTATGAACTCCGGTGGTAAAAATTTGAACTACTTACTTTAAAGTCGATTTCAACTAAAAATAATAATCTATAACGGTACTTTAGCTAAAAGTTGGTTTTATATGTCGATTTGTTGTTATGAAACTTATTTTTTAAAGGGAATTTAAAGTCTCCTTTATTTTTTATGAAACCGGCCGTAAGGGAAGTAGGAATCCAGTTTTATATAATAAACAATTAGACAACAAAAAGTCCTCTTTCACGACACAAGCTTTAAGTAGCTTACTGTGAAAGAGTCAAAGAGTGTATTTGTGTTCACATTAATTTAGATATTTATAAAATAAAATGACAGGTCAGAAAATATCTGCTACTACTGGACGCCCGCAAGGAGCATGTCAAGTACTGGCGCCCACAGGTGCTGCTGCTGGTGTCCGGGGCCAGGGCGGCGCCCCCTCTGGCTAGGTTCTCCAACCAGCTGAAGAAAGGCGGCCTCCTAGTGGTGGGACACGTCGTGCTCTCTGACTCTGCAGAAGACCGCAGGCAGCTGCCTCCTGTGGCCCCCTGGCTGCAACTGGTGGATCACTTGAAGGTCTGTGCCTTGTTTATCTATTTCTTGGGAAAGGTATTTGGGACTACCTCTCAGTAATATCCTCATGCGTTGTGCCCCCAGATTAAGGCATTCGTGGAGCAGTGCAGTGCTGAGAGTGTGCGAGATGGAGCCAGGCACCTGGTGCACATCAGTGGTCTGGGCGCCATGAAGCCTAACACAGTCATGCTGGGCTTCCACGATGATGAGCCACACGTGGATTTCTTCTCAAGGTAGCGCAGCCACTTTGTAGTATTTATATTTATTCAGAGCTAAATATTTTTGAAACCACAAGAACTAATTTGAAGTGACTTATGTAACATTCCAGGATAGACTCCCCCTGGTACAGTGTGGAGCTGCAGAATGCCCTGCCAGAGAGACACAGGGCGCTGGCTGGTCCGGCCGAGTACGTGGCCCTGCTGGCTGATGTGCTGGCCATGGAGAAGGGGCTGTGCGTGTGCAGACATTTCTCCAGCAACCCCTCCAGCTACATAGAGAAGTAGGCTCACACTATATACAATATGTAGATAAGTGTCAGCACCTTGGTGTGGCCCCACCCCACCCAGTGTGACGGTGTTCTCTGTGTCCGCAGGGTCCCTGGCGTCAAGTACATAGACGTGTGGCTGAGTGACTTCATCTCCCCGGGCCCTGACGACCCCTTCACTGTAGCGTGCCTGTTCCTCCTGCAGATGGCCTGCATCCTCAACACACAGAACAGCTGGAAGAAGCTCAAGATGAGAGTGATGCTGACGGACACTGACCCTCTGCAAGGTGACTTCTTCTTCTTCTCCATAGATGGTGGAATCTCTGCACAATAACTGTTCCTATAGGAGGGAGGTGTACTGTGCAATAGCTTTATGGTACAAGTAGTGTTAAGGTGGGCATTCTGCTGGTGTGTTGCAGGGAGGTCCACGGATGTGAGCAATGAGAGCAGTCCCTTGGCTGAGAGTGGAGAGCAGGCGCTGGCTGGCAGGCTAGGTGCCAGGAGCAGTCGCCACAGACTGAGGGAGCTGCTCAACATGCTGAGGATACAAGCCAGTCTCTGTCAGGTAACACAATACCACCAGCCCTGTAGGTGTAGGTGGGGCTTAATGTCATCACTTCATGTTAATAATGTTTGACATTGAAACATAATTAGTGTAGGTTAACATCAACAAGGTGGTAACTAGTTTAAGAATGTTGTTAATTACTATAATCTCAGAATTCTGTCAAAATGTAATTCCTTTACTTTGGTACTAGGCATATATTCAGACAATCCTACAATCAGCAACACTGTAGGGAAGATATTCATCGCAACCTAAAATTTAGAAATGATGAAAACTCTATACTTAAACATTGTGGTATATGAAAGAACACAACTTTCAGTTGATAAACTTGTTAGATTTAACAGTAAAAGTGGTATAGGCGTGGACACAAGGTCCCTGTTTCAATTTCAGGTCGGGTTGGAAATTTTCAATGTGTTTTTTCATTTGAAATGTTTACTCAAGGCTGGAATCCTGTCTCAGATTGGACGGGACTGGTTAAATGGTTGCTTCAACTATTAAAGTCAATCGTGAGAAAATGTTTACACAACACCAGACCACCACCAGATAGTTCCTAATTAGTTGCGGATTGCTAACCTCATGTTGTTCCTTTGTATTTCTAATAGAAGACAAAACACTATTTCATGTCACACCTACTTGTGTACACCTCATTCTGTAGATACACAAAAGTTGAACTGCTCTTTTTGTACTTACCTGCATTATATTATTATGTCAAGTGTAGTTGTTACTCTCCAAAATGTTTGTGGATCTCTATCTCTGTGGGAATAACGGTTTTAATTCAAAAACGTTCTAGCAGTTTCATTAATCTCATAATATAAATTAAAGTTGGGTTAGTGCGAACACTTACAACTGGAGATCGGCTGAACAGATTCTTATGATGTTTGGTTTATTAGATTCATCTCCACTCCAGATAACAGAATAACTAATAAAATATTTCTAAAACATTCATAATTCGTTTGTATTCAATGCTCAGGTGGGAACAACGCAAGAATATCTCAATCAAATTAATTATATATTTTTGTTTCTGGGTGTCTGTGTCACAGTGTACATTTTGCACATATGAATGGGCTGCCTCTGGTTAGGAACACAGGACAACTAGTTGTAAATAAATAATGTTATTTTTATTTTACAAACTTAAATAAAGATCCTCCCGAAAATTTGGTATCTGGAAAGGTATAATTTCACTTCAAAAAAAGGCAATTGAATAAAGTCATCACAACCCCAATATTTTAATTCAACTAATATTTTACCTGCTAAGTTAGACGCGTATCTAATATCTGTTTGATGTGTGTCCAGACTATTATTTTTGGTAGACTATATTTACGAATATCATTTAATATGAATAAAGTTCAAGAGTTTATTTGTATGTCTAATATTTTTACCAGCTATCATTTTACTTGTGGCATCAAAAAAATTCATTGTACAAAATTTTGATTGAGGTACAACTTCAGAAAATTGAATACACATGCAGCCTACTAATAGAACGTTATGATTTGTGTTAACTTTAAGACAGAATTTAATCCAGCTAACAAATTGTCACAACAGTGGCTATATTCTGAGGCGGGATGAAGTTTGATGAGTCAACTGTATAGTAGAAATAAAATACGCACTAAACGCCAAAAACTTCATTTTGAGATAATCTAATAAAACTGATTTTTCCCCCATACAGACTATGATGATTTTTGGATCTGTTTTTTTACGCCTTTAGATCATCGATATGGACTTAGTGCAATATTTAGGCTATTGACAATGGTTTATAGAACATTTCCTCATTATCAACTCGTTTTTTTCATTTTTGGCGTTTAGTGCGTATTTTATTTCCACTATACAACTTATAGTGTACAACTTAGAAATATTCTCAAGAGATGGCGTTATAGTAGTAGGCACAGAAAATGTTAAAGTTGTATGGCATTGTAAAGGTACACTTGATTATGGAGATTTCATACTAACCTAGCATTACAAAAGTATATTATGATGTGTCTCTTATCATCATCTTACTCCGCTGTTATCACTCCACGTATTATTTGTCCTTACTTCTACTTACTCTAAATTACAACTCAGTCAGTTAAAAATAAAAATGTTAATGAATCCACCAAATAATATGCAAGTATCTACTTCATTTGATTTTATACTAGCTTATACCCGTATTGCTTCAAGTTTTTGATTCCGATTGTCAGGCTTGATCGGTAGGTAATTAAACAGATTCTAGTCTAGCATCCCATTGCAAATTATGTCCACAGATAATATAAATATACTGATTATGTCGGTAGGTTCGTATAATATTTTATTTTTTTTGGAGGTCTATAATAATAAAAAAAATATTATACGAACCTACCGACATAATTTGCAAGTTTTTTGCAAGTTTTCATAGAGAGAGCTCTGTGGTTTGAATCTTAGCTACATACATTGCCTGCTTTGATATTAATTGGCCAACCCACCCAAAGAGGGTGATTTGTATCTGTCAAACTTCAATTCAAACAGCAAATTTTTCATTAAATCTTTATTTATTGAGAATAATAAGCTTTTAATAACATTTATATGTATAACAAATCAATCTACAATTATTTTATTACATTTTCATACCGTAATACCAAGATCCCATTCAACATTTACATGAGTAATTTTGTTTCCAAAAGTCTTTTTGAGAAATTTGTATGAAGATCCTAAAAAATACAGTTTTTTTAAATAGCTCTAAATATATTAAAGTTAATGCAGCAAATTGTATTTAAGAACCTTCTCCAGCATTTTATACTGCTCTGGGCATATTAATATCTATCTTAGCATTTGTATTTTGAGCGTGATGTTCACATATACGGTAAAAGTATTGTCAAAGGCAAATAAAAAAACATTTCTCAAATATTATGTAGATAAAACAGTTTTTAAATAAATTACCTACATAATAATTTTCATAAATATAATTTACTTATTGAGGTATATTGATTGAATTAAAACGTGAAAGAAAGCAAGTGTGGTGTGAACACATTGGAGCACATAACATGATGTAACATTCCAACAATTGTTATTATTGCCAAAATCTGTACCTATTCATGTTACCTGGGTACCTGTGTGTTGCAGGTAGACATGTGGGCCAGCGTGGTGCGGGGGCTGGGAGACAGGCAGGACCACGACAAGTACAACCTGCCAGGGGACTATGTGCAGGGGTGAGTTCCAGAAGTCTTCTCTTCTCTTCTTGTTCCTCCTTACTCTCTCTCTCTGCTTACCCACTACCTCCTCTTTACAGGGTCAACCAGATGCTGCGGGCACACTCCTCCACAGAGACGGCCGTGGTCTTCTTGTACCTGCCCCCTCCTCCCGAGCCGGCCTCCACAACCGCACCCCATCAGGAGCCACCACAAGTCATTCCCGACAAGGCCAACAAGAGGCGCAAGTCCCAAATGAATGTCAACAGTTGGCGTGTCTCCGAGGCCACGTTGCAGCGTGAGGCAGACCTGGCGGGGGAGTGTCCTGAGCGCATCAAGTACCTCTCCCTGCTGAGGAGCTTCTCCGAGGGCCTCCCTCCCACGGTGTTTGTGCACGGCCTGAAGACTGTCACCTCCACGTCCCTGTGACCTCGTGCCAGTGGCACTGCTCAACTCATATCATTATATTCTGTGATTGCATACTCCTTGTCTCTCCTGCCAGGGATGCATTGTGATAGACTCTGGATGACTCTGTTAGTCCTTAAGTAAATGAATTGGAGCTTTTGATAGTTTTAAGACAAGACACAACCCTCCTTGTTGGGAGGCCTATCTGATTTGAGTAGACAATTTTATTATATTTTATATTATCAACTGTATTATATTTTATATGGATAACAAATGAGACTTTCATACTTCACTTACCTACATCTTTTTCTTTTGCTCTTTAAAGGGAATGCAGTGGGAATGTACAATGTACAGTATCACCAAACATGCTGCATGTCCACGTCCCAGACTAGTGGGGAAAATTGTAAACTCCTCACTTACTAAAATATTTGCATTTTGTTGGAAGGAGAAATTAGTCAACTGATGATATTTTTATTAACTGAAAAATCTTTATGATGCAAACATTACTTATGTTCTTTCTAAATATTGCTGTTGTGAAATTGGTTGATTTGTCTGTGGTGAGAATTGTATAGTATTCGAATTTCCCTCCAACCAATTTGTTAGTTGTTATTTCTGCCACTGGTGGCGCTAGTGTTGTATGGGAAGTGTATTAAGTTGCTAACTTCACACTACAAGCTTTCTCTTTTTGTCAAGCCACCACCAGGACAACATGTGCTTTGTCAAATAAACAAACTTCTCAAGACAAAACTCTTTTTCTGAACCAACATACTACAGTATATCAACCAGTCTGCCCCGCTCTAACACTCATCCAAGTCAAGAAACACGAGCAACGTATGATCTGTCGTGTGGCGGGGCAGGGTGAAAGTATTATCATGGTGACACTGGAGGTGCCTTGGGTTAAGGTGTATTCCCACAGCACGGGTACCTGTTGTTTGTTAGAGGCAGGGCACCGGGTGTTTCGTCCAGCATGAGGTCAAGTTTCATAAATACTAAACTGTCACTCGTGACTGTTTTTCTGTAAATTAAAAGAAAATGTAAAATACGTCCAAGGGAAGACTGCTTTGGAGCAGGTACAAGTGGAAGTTGAGAAGCCTTGGCCATCTCCTTCCTTCTTTGCGAACTTGTCTTTCTCTCTCGTTTTTTTCCAGATGTCAGCGGGTGAGTAGATACATAACCTCCGAGGGAGTTTCTCCTTTGTCTGGCATCTAGGGAAGCCTTGCACTGGCTTATAATGTAGTATGACAAAACCATGTTTTTCCACATTAAGGCTGGGCCGACATGGTGGATTTTTTGAAAATTTTATTATTCGACTTTTTTCTAATAAATCCTCAATGCACTGAAACTGCCAAGTAGTGAGTCGTGTATTAACCATTAGCAACTCTATTTATTTTTATTTATTTATTTTACATCCCTCCATAGACCCATTGCGGGGACTTGGGTTTGTCATAATTACAAAAACATCTGAGTAAAATTACAATCTGAATAAAATCATATATAGAAATCAATCGAGTGAACAACAATAATACATTATCCAGTAGCGGCTCTGATTTGAATGTAAAGGGTTCAAATCAGAGTTTTGTCAAATTACATAAATCATACAAAAGACAAGCAAGTTATTAGACAGTTGGAACGTGTTCAGTAGTTACCCATATGATGATCCATCAATACCAAATGATTGCATCCCGCTTTCAATCAAGCAAGATGGTTCATCTAGCATGTCGTCTGCAGAGTAAAAAGTTTTTTGGACCAGGTACGCCTTCAGCCTTCTCCCAAACATGTTTTCCGTCATGAGTCTCATCTCCAGGGGGAGCTTATTATAGAGACGGACACTAAGACATGTATAGCTCTTTGATGACTTAGTCAGTCTATGCCTAACAGCTCTAATGTCACCCCTATTTCTAGTATAATGCTCATGAATGTCGGCATTCCTGGGGGTATTTGGCAGGTTCCTTCCCGCGTATAGTAAACATTTCCAAATGTATACGCCAGGCATCGTAAGAATATTCAATTCTTTGAATGCTTCACGGCAAGAATCTCCGGAATGCATACCAAGGATTGCTCTGATTGCCCGTTTTTGTAATATAAATACCCGAGAGGAATCTGCCGCTTGTCCCCAAAATAATATCCCATAAGTCATTATACTATGGAAGTAAGCAAAGTATACGGACCTTGCCGCCTCCTGTCCACAGATGGCCTTAATTTTTTTTATTGCATATATGGCTGTACTAAGCCTATTACACAGATGATCTATATGTGGTGACCACTGCAGTCTCCCATCAATCGTTAAACCTAGAAACCTGCAGTGTTCAGCCATGTCAATAGATTCCTCACTTAGAGCATGTGCAACAGAATCTTGGGTTGTTTGTCTGAGGGAAAACAGGATCGCACTTGTCTTCGTCATATTGAGGATCAAGTTGTTGTCACTGAACCACGTTTCCACGCTTTCCAGTAATTTTAGGGTTTCAGACACGGTGTTTAATTCGTTTGTTTTTTTAATGAGAAGAGATGTGTCATCAGCAAACATAATTACATTGTTATTATTTTTAATTATATTTGGTAAGTCATTAATATACACTAGGAACAGCAACGGGCCCAAAGTTGAACCCTGTGGGACTCCGTATTTTATACCATCTATTGAAGACTTATTGCCGTTTATGTCAGTGACTTGCTGACGGTTAGATAAATATGATGTGAAAAAACTCAACTCTGTACCTCGTACACCATAATACACCACAAGCTTCCTCAGCTTTCGATTTCTTTGGAGTTATGTCGCTGAGGACAAGTCAGGAACAACATTGATTTAATAACTTGTCTGAAGGGAACCAAATACACAATAAATGTTGCTCTAAAAATGTATTGATGCAGGATTTTGAGGGAAGGTGCTCAGGCTTCCGAGTAGGTGCCCCTGAGTTGACATGTCAATTATGTGAGTTGGGTGTTTAGAGTTCCACTTGCACAAATAGTGTGGATTTTACCAAGATTCTTATACCACCTACCTCATTATGTTAACCTCAAATACAGTCCACTGGACTAGTGATGAGGAAGTCTGCCTGGGTACTTTGAGGGCCCACCTTGCCACTTGCCCTCCATATTGAAAAACATTTAGACTTGACGACTTTATTATTAGCATCAGCTATACAAGAGGCCACCTCTATCTACTTACATATTATATACACAATACTGTAACAGCTATATACATATATACACACACACATAACTAATACATACACGACTATACCCTAAGGTAGGTAGGTACCTATATTGCACATAGTCTCAGTCATTTGCACTTCCTTTCACCAATACACACAGAGTGTCTCCCAACTTTCTTGGAGATGCGTCACTTCCTCTGGCACCGCAGCAGGCTCTGCTCCTTACTGCCCGGAACTAGTTGAAGTAGAGTGGGACATCCGGTCAGGAGAGTATCTTGGAGAAGAACAAGGCGGCTGGCGTGGGTGCGGGGGCCGGGAGCAGTCTGGGAGTCATGAGGTAGGGGGGCTGTGCCTGGGGATGGTGCGACAGGCTGGGGATGGCCGAGAGACTCCCGTTAGACAGACCCATGACGCCCCCAGTCCCTGTACTCTGTACGCTGTACCCTCCGCCAATGCTGGGCAAGTTGGTGCTACTGGAATTAGCGTTAGCTCCCAAATGCAACTTCCTGGTGTGCTTCTTTAGATCGAAATTCCTGCAAAACCCCTTGGCGCATATTTGACAGGTGAATGGCTTGGTGTCGTTGTGGGTGTGCATGTGGAAGGTGAGGTTGTAGATCTGGTGGAAGGCCTTGTGGCACACGCTGCACTTGAAGGCCTTCTCGCCGCTGTGGGTCAGTTTGTGGTTCTTGTAGTTGCCTTTCTGGTGGAAACCCTTCCCGCAATACTCACACTGGAACGGCTTGATGCCCTGGTGGATCCTGGCGTGGGTGTTCAGCGTGGAGGACCTGGAACCATCACACAACTTCATTCTAGCTATTCACTTGAGTACCTACTTTTGAATGGGGAGCATTGGCTTGTACGTATAGGTGAGTGAATATATATTCCAGGTAGAGGGAGGGTAGGTACCTGTTGAAGGCTTTTCCACAGACGGTGCACCTGTGCGGCTTCTCCGAGGTGTGGATGATCTTGTGGCGGCACAGCGTGGAGGCCTGCCTGAACCCCTTCCCGCACACCTGCAACCAACACCACACGTCACTGGGTGACACTGGACACAGCATGCTTATTACCAGAATAAAAATGAATGAGACTTGTATCTATTATATTTAACCTATAAGTAGTTCTATCGATTACTGTAGGTAAGTGATGCATATTCAGTCAATGGGTAGGTACTCCCGGTCCGACCCCACTCAGAGGCATAGGGAGGCAACAAGAGCCCTCCACCGCGCTCTATCTTGCGCATTTTCATTGACCTCCCACACCAGAGATAGGTAGGTATATAGGTCGATATCGACCATAATTCATATTTTTTTTAAATAAAGCGTTTAAAATTAGGTAGATATAATTGGGGATTTATGAGTTTTTTTTTTAATGAATCTGTGCTCACTCGAAGTGAACACAAATAACACAAATACACTTCTTGACATCTTTCACAGAAAGCAAATGCTTGTGTCGTGAAAGCGGAAAATGGTCGACACGGCCGGGATTCGAACCCACGACCTCCACACGAAACAGTGCGAAAGCCGGCGTCGTAACCGCTGGTCTATCAACCACCTCAGTTATTTTTAGATTTTCGGTTGAATGCGTGAGAAGGATAATCTGTGGTGTTGTCTGTGGTTGTAATGACTCGGAGGTGAAGGAAGACAGTTTTAGAAGTGACAGTTGAAAGCTTTCTGGGGGGCAGTTGTATATCTACCTAGGTAGGTAGGTACATACGTCACATCGGGGCTGGCGGGCGGATATTATCTCAGGGTGACGGGAATTTAATTGTGTTGACATAAAACCCCCGTAATCTTCTTTGTAACAAGTCCCTGGGGCTACAAGGGGCCGCTGTGCCCCACACCGTCAGGGGAGCCCCACGTCGTCGTACTGTCCGCAGTCACACGGGGCACGCGGCTGTAAACACCTAGAGCAGTTATACCTAGAGTAGGTAGACGTAGAGGACCTCTGAAGTGGCACACGTGGCATCAGGCTGAAAGTCTTACTCAAATCTTCTGCGGCAATCAGGAAGAGGGACATAGCGGGTGCGTGGTGAGGACCAACTAGCGGAACTCACTCAGATGTTGCTTGAGAGAATATACGCACCTTACAGACGAACGGCCTGGCCCCCGTGTGCACAGGCATGTGCCTTGTGAGGTTGTAGTGGGCGTTGAACACCTTCCCGCAGTCTCCGCAAGAGAAGGTCTTGTGCCTCGCACCCCCTTGGGGCCCGCTGCTGTGCTGCCCCGGCGAGGACAGGTCCTCCGGAGAGGCCCTCGGCGGGGCGCTGCAGGCAGAGCCCTCCAGGTAGGAGCTGACCACGACGGCCTCTCTGGTGGAGGAGAGTGGGCCGGTGGCCTGGTACTGCCTGAAGGCCGAGGGGGAGGGTGAGGGCGCCATGAGCCTCGCGATGGAGAACTTGAGGTCCGACACCTTGGTGGGCGGCGGGCTGGGGCTGAAGGGCTGCATCCTCCTGGAACACAAAAACCAGAGGTCACCATACCTACATATAAAAATACACTTAATTTCTACATCTTTTCGTTGTGACAGTGGATATTCTATAGTGTGGGGTCGCGAGTGAAATTATTTATGATTGAAAAGTCGAACGTTAGGCATAAAAGGCTGTCCAGTGCCCATCCTTGTCTAAACCAATGGTTATTGACACTACACTATAGGTACTAACCCCATTTGGTGCATCTTCATTAAAAACAGCGAGTGCGACACCATAATCACTTTGAAACCAAAAAAACTTTATTTTAATAAATTTGGGCTCACCCAAAGTGAACACATGTATGTACACTTTTGACATTTTTCATTAAAGAAAAGCTTGTGTTGTGACAGTGGAAATGGTCGGCACTGGGATTCGAACCCAGGACACTTAGTATAGATACACTGTTCGTACGATAGTTGTAGTGATACCACTGGTCTGCCAATCACTTATTTTCTTCATAGCATAATAATATTACATATATACGTAGGTAGGTAGTAAGGACGTACGGTAATTGGTCGAGTGACACAACAATTCAAAAGAAAAGATTTTTCGATATGTTGAACATCTCGAGAATTCTCATGATTAGAGGTTTCGGAGACTTAAACATGATGGTAATGGCGAACGTTGTTAACGTAAAGTGATCGTACTAAGCCAGCCTTCGAAATAACAGTAGAAGACGGTTGTAAGCCCGTAGTGGTTTGTTCCATTTAAAAATGGAACATCAGTAATGAATTGTTAGTCATTAGTTGTTACATATTCAAAAAAGAAGTTCTTAAGGCTTTGTGCCTACCTACTTATTTTAATTTGCCAAATTTACATAAAAATACGGCCAGGTACATAATTCATCAGATATCAATAGTAGTGTAGTGTCAGTAGGCGTCGATAGATCCCGGCCCGGTAACGGCAGTTGGGAGTAGAACCAGGAGCCATAGGAGTGAGAGTGTAGTGGCCCGGCTGCACCGCTGATTATAAACAAACAATAATCACAGCCAGCAGCCCCCCTCGATATTGTGATTTGACGCCAACTCGATCATACAGGGCGCCACTTCCAGCCCCAACACGACCCACTTACATGATGTTAAAATTTTCTATACAAAAACTTTCTTGCTTTCATTTTCTTTTGATGTTTTTTTATATGTTGTTATTTTGTAAATGTGTCTCACATCGTTGGCTTGCATTTAACGTGCTTGCCAACTATGCATATACCCGCAAACTGAAATGGTCTATTATTTATATTCAATGAACTTTGTAATATTTTATTTATATAATGACTGTAAGTTTGTTTGAATAAAAAAAAATTAAAAAAAAGCGCCTACACCTATTTAGTGCAGGAAAATATTTCAAACTACTACATACTACAAGTAAACAATAAGTACATAATTAGGTTATGTCATTACTGATTATTGGTCTTTTCAACTGAACAGTTGAGGAACTCTCAAAGTGGAAGCTTAAATGAGGTGGTTGGTAGACCAGCGGTTACGACGCCGGCTTTCGCACTGTTTCGTGCGGAGGTCGTGGGTTCAAATCCCGGACGTGTCGACCATTTTCCGCTTTCACGACACAAGCATTTGCTTAGTGTGAAAGATGTCAAAAGTGTATTTGTGTTCACTTCGAGTGAGCACAGATTCATTTTTATTAAAAAAAAAAAAAAGAAAAAAAAAAAAAATACATCGAACCTATGATAAAGATATTTCCTAACACTCAAAAGTTCCCGGATGTGAATTCTGCCTTGTTTGGTTCTCTAAAGATAAAACGGTTAAATCTGATTGGCAATGTTATCCATTTCTGATTAGTCTATAAATTATTCTTCGCGATGTTTTACGTACGAAAATCTCAAGCCTTTGCTTGTCACGCTACCAGCCCCTATATCTGCAAAGGACCCACATTCATACACGGATGTTAAGTAGGAGCTCAATATTAGGAGGCTCGCAATCGTGTGTGATGAACGGCGCGCCACGCCACACCCTGTACTGCGGCCTGCCGCGCGAAAATCTCGGTGAAAAGAACAATGCGCTCCACCCAAACTCTCGAATAAAAAACATATTGCGCGCACTCGGCTGTGCGCATTGTTTCACGCGACACGCCACTTCCGGTCGCTACCCTCGTGCGCACAGCCACCAGCCTTTCTCAACATCACCAAGGCAGCCCCGTTAGGTATACCTGCCTGCTCCGTACTTCAGTTAGAGCACCTTTATGTTTATCTGTGACTTGGGCCGTTGATAGTCAAGACTTGAATTCTTCAGATTTAACTCGCAAGTCCATAGGTGTGTCGGGTCGGCCTGTAACTGAGTATAGAGCAGGTCGTCAGGTAGCGCGCCACAGTTGCAGAAGAGGTGGCAGCCGAGTAACTGGAAGACGGTAATTAGGTAGGTGAGGCCGTAAGTCCCGCTACTTGGAGCCGTTAGCGCAGTTGACCTTTTCGTTGACAGCTGCTTTTTTCTTTTATTCTTCCCGTGATTGTGCCTCAGCTAACCTTCGCTGCACGTCGTGTAATTAGAGAGAGAGAGAGAGAGAGGCTGGTGTGGCGTGTGGCAGGGAGACTGGGTAAATATTCCCCGAGCAATTACCGCGGGAGCAGAGCACACACTCATCTCTTACACGACCATCTGGCCCCACCTAGAGTGCACCACCAACTGTCAACATACACGGTGTAGGTTCCTTCTTAAATTGATTCCTCCCCGAAAGAGATGTCCAGGTTGTCTTCACGGATGAAGGACTCTCTGGTTGCCCCAAATGTCGGACATTATTAAGTGCTTAGGCACTTCTCACCTCGGTAGGTATGTACTTTGTTGGCGCAATGAGTTGACCATTTCTCACCTTGAAATTGCGACAATCAGATATCAAGGATGAAGTGGTTGATAGCCTATAGTGTTGGAGGTCGTGGGCTCGATCCCAGGTGCCGACCATCTTCCTCTTTCTCGATACAGGCTTTGTTTTAACTTAAGTAGCTTACTTTTCAATATTTTTTAGTATGAGTAGGTATCATAAGCGCTCAATCTCCCACCACTTTAATCTGAACATGTATAGTATAGAGATACTTCTGCATTGTAAATTCTTTTGATATGATGGTTCGGATTTTGTATTGTTGGGGTCTTATGCTTGCTGGTGTGTGTGCGTTTGTGGTTTTGGGTTGAAGGTTGACAATATTATCTATGACTGACTACTTATATTTTTTACTTTTGCTTTTTTTATTGTTGTATAATTTCTGTCTGCATCAACTGTTTTGTACCGACTGATTGTATGACTCTCACTGGTTGACTTTTCTTTTTTTTGGATTTTTATGGCGTAGGTATATACATATATGTTGGTTTAGCCTTTTTGTATGTGTTTTCTTTTTGCTTCTTATATTGCATATTGACGGCTATTCTGAAATTCACGTTCCATCTCAACGCAAGGTTGAGTTGAGTTATAATAAACGGTTGCCATCAGTAGTTACGCATCTAATGTATTGGATAAAACACTTTCAGAATAGCGAAATGTCAAAAGTCTCAATAAAAATTGGATACGACGCAACTCAATTTTCTGTTTTTCATTTCAGAATAACCGTCAATATGTAATAATGTTAATGGCCTATGGCCGTATATGATTTAATAAATAAATAAATAAAAGAATATGTAGTGTGCTGCAATGGCTTGCTGGTTATGATGATGGGGTGTGATGTCCCTCTTAGAAGAACCCCTTGAAGTGGACTGTATGTAGATAGGTATGTAGACTGAGGTTGAGCACTGAAACACTTCTGCTGGTGGCTTGGTAAGGAGCTGTGTCCTCTACCAGAGTTTAATGTAAAAGAAGAGATCAATACCTACAAGCAGCCGTATTTATAGGCTCCAAAATAATACAGTAACTATGCGGGCCTGCATTACATCACATATCGCAAATATTTCACAAATTTCTGAAACGCTGTACACTCGTCATCACAGGGGTTGCTAGGCACACGTAGTGCCTGTGTATAATAACAAAACTAGGTAGGTAGCTAGGCGTGAGTTTGTATATTGTATACATCACCCTGAACATACCGCCCCCTTTGAAGGAACCAAACTTCCTTCAATATCGTAACAAAAAATGTTGATGAGTAACAGGTAGCTGTACCAACCACAATTAGTAAAAATTAGACGGAGTGTACAAGGATTCAGTAAAAAATAATATCTGTTCAACTATACAATATCAATATAACATTGGAACATTTAACATGAAATAATATGTATTGAAAATACTGTAATATTAAAAAAATATGAATGTAACTATTTGAATATTTAACAAGAAAATATTATGAACTATAATATCAAATATCAATACAATATTATGACCATTTATCATCAAAATAATATCTATTTAAATTAGTATTTAGCTTATCTCTTTGTAAAATATGAAAATTGCAGTACACAAAACTTATATAATTATGTTTTTTTTTTCTTTTGTAGGAATATTAAGCATTAATTTTCAAGTTTATGAAATTTCACAATATTTTGTTACGTACAAAATGTACATTAAATCACATATTTTTTTATTTAGTTAATTTTTAAATGAGAATTTCACTGATTTGGTAAGACACTTAGCTTCACTACACCACGTTTGATGATGCCGTTCTGAGTCTTGAGTGTGACCACACGAACGATGCCATCTTCTCCAGGATGGACCTCTGCGACACGTCCTAGCTTCCACTGCAACATGGGTAGGTTCTCGTCTCTGATGATGACCACTGTACCAGGTTGTATGTTTTCGGTACAATTGAACTGCCATTTGGTACGTTGGTGTAGCTGCTGCAAATAATCTCTCGACCATTGCTTCCAAAATTGTTGGCTTATTTTTTGTATATATTGCCAACGAGATAAATGTGATACTTTTATCTCATCAAGATTTGGTTCACATAAACCTGTAGATACTTCTCCGATGAGGAAATGTGAAGGAGAAAGGTAGGAATATTCATCAGGATTTGAAGATAAGGGAATTAAGGGCCTGGAATTTAAACATGACTCAATCTGAGCGCAGAGTGTGTATAATTCTTCCAGGATCAATGATGAATTTCCAACCATTCTTCTGAAGTGATGCTTGAATGACTTTATCCCAGCTTCAGCTAATCCATTAAAATGTGGTGATCTTGGGGGAGCATAATGCCATGTTATGCTCTGTGAAGCGACGAGATTTTCAACTTGTTTTTCACGAACTTGAGCATGAAATAATTTATGAAGTTGCTTCAACTCCTTGTCTGCTGCTACAAAACATGTTGCATTATCCGAATAAATATGCAAACATTTTCCTCTTCTTGCAATGAATCTTCTGAGACATCCAATAAACGCTTCGGCTGTTAAGTCGTTCGCTACTTCTATGTGAACAGCTTTTGTAGCTAGGCATACGAACACTGCAACATACGTTTTTATCGGCGTTTTTCCTCTGCCTTTTCGTTCCCGTACTAGTACGGGCCCTGCGTAATCTACTGCCGTATACGTAAATGGTTTAGAAGGTGTTGCACGAGGAGCTGGTAAGTTACCCATGAAGGGTTGAACATCTGTAGGCCTGTTCTTGAAACAAGATATACATTTTCTGATAATCTGCCTTATTTTACTTTTCGCTGAAATTATCCAATATCTCTTCCTGAGAACTGCCAATGTCAGAAGTGGACCAGCATGCAATTGTTGTTGGTGAGTATAGGTAATGATAAGTCTTGTAAGTGTATGATTTTTGGGGAGCAGTATTGGATGACGTTGCTCATAATTCAAGCATGAGGCTTGGAGTCTACCACCCACGCGTATAATTCCATTGTTATCCATAAATGGACTCAAAGATAAAATTGAACTTTTGCGGTGTACATGTTTCTTGTTCATTAAATCATTATATTCATTGGTAAAAACTTGCATTTGTGTTATTTTTATAAGCATATACAAAGCTGAATCTATTTCTTTTGGTGTTAGAGATTTTTCATGTTTACATTTCATCTTGCAATTATTAATAAACCTGTTGCAATAGGCGACAATTTTAAGTAACTTTGTGAGACTCGAATACCTGTCTATTATTGAAATTACTTCACTCACATGTAGGGAAATGATTTTTTGCTTTTTGCGTTCAGGTATTTCTGAATGCCTTTTAATTGTTGTGCTAGGCCACATGTGCGGTTCTCTAGTTAACCATGGTGAGGCATGTAGCCATAACTCGTTCCGAATAATATCCCTGGGATCCAATCCCCTGGACAGCAAGTCAGCGGGATTGTGTTCAGAAGTTATATGACCCCAAATGACATTTTCTGTTTTTTCTTGTATTTCGGTGACTCTGTTCGCCACAAATGTGGTCCATTGGGAAGGTGGAGAAGCTATCCACGCCAACACAATAGTTGAGTCTGTCCAACAATACACATCCTTGAAAGTTATGTTCAAAGATTCTATAATTTTTTGATATAGCTTGGCTGCCGTCAAAGCTCCGCATAATTCCAAACGTGGTAGCGAAATTGTTTTTAATGGTGCCACTCTAGACTTTGAGCATATCAGTTCAACTCTTGATTTTGAATTTGTGTAACTTTTTATGTATGCGCAGCTCCCATATCCAAGCTCAGATGCGTCACAAAAAATATGAAGCTGATAGAATGTAGTATCTGTATCCAAAACATATCTGGGAATGTTCATTTCATTAATGTGATGCAATGTTGTTTTTAATTGATTCCATTCGTTCTTTATATCTGAAGGAATAGCTTCATCCCAGTTACATCCACTTTTCCACAACTTCTGCATGATAATTTTACATTTCATTATGACTGGTCCGATGAGGCCCAAAGGATCATACAGTGTTGCAATTTTAGATAATATTTGTCTTTTCGATGTATTTTCAATTTCACATGAAACATTTTTGAAATTGAAGTGAAACATGTCCTTGTTAGGATCCCAGTGAATACCAAGCGTTTTTAATACTTCAGGTGATTCAGCTGTTGAAGGCAATAATGCGTTTGAGTTTGCTGCCCATTTTGACAATGAAAATCCTCCCTTCTTTAATACAATTTCAATATCATTGCGCAAATTCACAGCATCGTATAGTGTATTTGACCCCGTCAAAAGGTCATCGACATAAAAATCTTCCAAAATACTCCTGGAAGCCTGAGGGTATTCTTTGCATTCGTCCTTTGCCAGTTGCTGTAAAGATCTTATGGCTAAGAAAGAAGCTGGAGATGTGCCATAAGTTACAGTTTTCAAGGCGTATATCATAGCGTCAGAGTCAATATTTTTATTCCACAGAATTTGTTGATATTTCCAATCATCGGGGTGGACAAATACCTGGCGATACATTTTAGTTATATCTGCCGAAAATGCAAATGCGTATGTTCTAAATCTCAAGACTATGGAAAGAATATCCTGTTGTATGACAGGTCCGACCATCAGTAGGTCGTTCAAGGACACCCCTGAGGAGGTTTGGCATGACGCGTCGAAAACAACCCTTATTTTTGTCGTAGGGCTATCCTTAAAAACAGCTAAATGAGGAATGAAATATCCATTTTTATGCTCTTGTACTGACATATGACCAAGATCCTCGTATTCTTGCATAAATTTCGAGTATTCGTTGTATAAAATTGGATTATTTTTAAATTTTGTGGTTAGAACATTGTATCTAATTTTTGCGGTACCTTGGGAGTCCCCTAATTTGCTAGGATCTTCCTTAAAAGGTAGCCTCACGACAAATCGTCCGTCTGCATTCCTTGTGTAATTTTTGAGAAAATGATTTTCACATTGACGTTCTTCTTTTGTGTAGGCACGTTTGATCGGCATATTATCTAATGACCAAAACTTTTGTATCTGCAGATTGATATCATTAAATTCATCTACATTGACATTCAAACTATTTGAATATTTATTTAAATTACAGCTGAATGAATCACAAATAATCCATCCAAATTCAGTTTCTCGTAAAGAAAAACGTTTATCAATCTGTACTTTTTTTGCAAGTAAAATATCCCAAAATGTACCAACACCGAGAATAATGTCGATATCTCCGCCTCTATGTATGCTACTGTCAGCTAATTGATAATTTTGACTGAAATTATGCAACGCCGGTAGCCGCGAAGTACTTTGTAAACTATTTGTAACTTTATCAAGCACAATAAAGTCTATATTTTTCTTATATGAAGTGTATCTCGATTGTATTAATGCCTTTGTAGCGCTAAATGAATTAAATGTAGAAGCTCCTGCAACGCTAATCGATGTTTTATGAGAAAATAATTCAAGATTCAATTCATGACATAATTTTTTAGAAATTATATTTAACTGTGATCCGCTGTCTAGCAGCGCGCGCACCTCTATTTGATGTCCGTGTTTGTTTTGCAGATATATTGTAGCGGTGGATAACACAGCGATATTTTGTTCGTTTTTCAAAATTGATAAAGATGTGGCATTATTTTCGATATGCAAAAGGGTGTTATGTTTTTTATGACATTTTTTACACGTCCCACTTTTACAATTTTTGTAGAAATGACCCTGATGAAAGCAATTGGAACAAAATTTGAATTTTTTAATAATTTCCCATTTCTCTTTATTGTCAAGTGATTTGAATTTATCACAACTCGCGATGTTATGAGTTCCTGCGCAGACGACGCACTTCGTTGCGTTGTGTTGCGCAATAGCAGTATTTATGTTGTAGTTTTGTTTTTTCGCGATATGAAGAGTTTCTTGTACGTTACATTTATGTTGTAGGAAATCTGTGATATTTTTGATTGAAGGCTGTTGCGTTTTCGAAAGAGACGATTCATATTGGTATCTCAGCTTATTTACAAACTTTGTAGTTATAAAATAAGCGATAAGCATGTCCCACTGTTCAACAGGAAGTTCCATATTTTTTAAAACCATTAAATTTTTATTTAAAGTATCAATGAATTTTCTGAGCATGTTTGTGTCATCGGATATAAATTTAACGTTAAAAATATCATCTAATAATGTATTTATTATTATTCGTTTATTTTCGTACCTGTCACTTAATAAGTTCCACGCTATCTCATAATTTGATGTCGTTATAGTAAGTGCATCTATAATTTTTGAAGCTTCGTTTTTTAATGAAGACTTTAAGTATTGAAACTTTTGGATCGTGTTCAAACCCCCGTTCGCGTCAATCAAAGAATTGAAATTTTCTTTAAATTCGCTCCAACATCTCACATTGCCGTCAAATGTTGGAAGGTCGATTGTTGGAAGCCTGACTTCAGATTGATGGCTTGTAAATTTGATTTTAATTTTTTCCGCCATCGCCACCGACTCGAAGAAAAGGTTTTCCACTTGCTCACGGTCCTCTTGTTGCTTCTTTGTATCCTCGATTTCTTCAATTTCATCTTGGATTTTGCAATAATCATCGTACACTTGTTGAGCTGCCTCCTTTCTGTAGGATAGCTGTGTATAATTTTCTTGGTTGGCTCCTTGCACGAATTTCATGAAATTTGTAATTTTACGTTTGATTATGCTCCTCTTCTTTGTTAAGCTCGACAAGCTTAGCTTGGACGCTTCAGATTGAGCCATGTTGGAATGATAATGAACAAAAGATGGGGAAAGAATTAAGGAATGATAAAGGAAACTCACCGAGAAGTATCTGCGCTCTGTCTGCCCTCAGTTGGTCTTCGATGCTTTGATCCAGGTTGAAGTATCGTGATGTGACTCCAATCCGGGCGAAGTGACCAAAAAATGTAGTGTGCTGCAATGGCTTGCTGGTTATGATGATAGGGTGTGATGTCCCTCTTAGAAGAACCCCTTGAAGTGGACTGTATGTAGATAGGTATGTAGACTGAGGTTGAGCACTGAAACACTTCTGCTGGTGGCTTGGTAAGGAGCTGTGTCCTCTACCAGAGTTTAATGTAAAAGAAGAGATCAATACCTACAAGCAGCCGTATTTATAGGCTCCAAAATAATACAGTAACTATGCGGGCCTGCATTACATCACATATCGCAAATATTTCACAAATTTCTGAAACGCTGTACACTCGTCATCACAGGGGTTGCTAGGCACACGTAGTGCCTGTGTATAATAACAAAACTAGGTAGGTAGCTAGGCGTGAGTTTGTATATTGTATACATCACCCTGAACAGAATATATGATTCGTTCAGCCAGGACCATCTTTACCTACAGATATTCCTTAAAAATAGATATAAATTAAATGTGGGAAGAATAGCAGGCGCACCTTGCGGGCTGCGTTCCGTGTTTTCTCTCTGGAGTGAGTGGACTGAATGTTACTGGAGAGCCATCCAGGAGGTTTCCCGTACATTGAAGACAGTCTCGCTAGCAGACATGTGACGGTTGCACCTCTCCCATGATATGGTAGCTAGGTAGGTAGGTATAATGAACCCTCCCCTGCAGCTAGTGATGGAGTGCCTGTCCCGAGGCAGTATGTTCCCGCCATTGTGCCGCTCCCCTCGAGGGCCGCTAAATTGCAAACAGATTTCACCACTCCAGCCGATTAGTTTTATTGCGGGTCGCAGGGACGCTGCCTAACTGGTCGTTCCGTCAAATTCTTGCACGACCGACGCTCCTCTGCACTTCTTACTAGATGCTAACCAGATGCTAACCAAAGCTGTAAGCCAAGCCACCGCCTCCGGTTTTCCCTCTTGGATGTTCGCCGTGAATTTTCTGGTTTGGCATTCCTCAACCGCATGCCTCGATATCTGTACAGCTTCACACTCATAATCAGGATTTTCCCTCTTCCCCCACCTCCAGAGCAAGAAATTACAGCACCCGTGCTCCGTTCTTACCTTTTTGCTAACCTTTCGTGGGAGATCTGTTCCTGGAACCTTGGTGGTGTTTATTAATAACAATAAGTACATTATTGTTGACATATTGAAGCTTCCTTCCGTTCACAAAGGTTTTAGGAGTTTCGGTCTTCTTTTATTCGGTCGGGTTTACTTAGTGAGTGAGTGCCAAGCTAGCTGTGCAGCGTGCACATCAGCAGTAAGACTAGCCCGCCCCCGCCCCCAGGTAGCAGGATCACTGGACGCCCAACTCCCGCCCTACCCGCAGCTCCCCGGGGCGCTGCACAGATTGATTGTGTTTGTTTTAAACTTAAATTGTCATGCGGGATCCCTCCAATTATCTCTGACAGCGCGGCTCTGTGCCTGGGGACGTCTCGTGTTGGTTGCAGAGTGGGGGCTCCACAGAGGAAGATCTGTAGGTACTTGTACTTGCGTAGAAGTTGGAAGCTTCTTGTGTCGTACAAAGTAGGAGGTTAGCCAAGCTAGCCAGGTTGCCCAGGACCCCTCGGATCACCGACAAAGGCAGCGGCGTGCACTAATCCCCCAATTGTGGCCGCCACATCCGGAGCTGGGCTGTGAGAAACATTCGGAACCGGGGGACAATGTGGGCATTGTGTGGCTGTGTGTGACCCTGAGAATGGGCCTCTAATAAAGGGCTTCCGATCATCCGACGCATATTAGCAGCCTTAACACACGCAACAAAACCTCTGAATGTTTCTCTTGTCACCTCAGTGCGGGATATATGTTGCATGTATTAAATACCTATATGATATGTTGTGTATAGTGGAGGACACCCAGGCAGATTAGCCGGGATAATCCCGTGTCGGTGCGTGTAATCCCATCAGCCTGACAGCCTGTCACCACCACGAGGTAAACAAACAAACAAGCGGGCTTCAGGTGTGGGGCACAATAAGGGGCCGGATGTGCGGCTCTGTGTGCCACTCTCCTTGTGCAACATCAACTGGACGGCCTCAGAGCTGGCAGGACAAGAAGGTCTCTTGTGATACAATGCGGTGCACGTAGGTAGGTACATACATATATCTATCTACGCTACCTAGGCAGGTACCTTTAAATAACAAATTGTGAACGACAATATTTACCCCTTGCGGAGAGGCAGGGAGGTAAGAGAAGAGAGAAAAAAGAACCGATTAAGCAGTCCATACTGCGCCATCACACGGAGGGAGATCAGTGGCGCTTCGTGGGTTGTGACAATGGGGCGAGGGATCCATTCAGCTGTCACTCATCTGTCGCGCCGCGTTGCCGAGATGTTTGTGGTTTGGACATTTGTAAGGAATTAGTGGCGCGACACAAAGGACACCCTCTCCCGCTCCACCCACCAACGTGTACATGGCGGAGCTGCTCGCTCTGTGCACTGTTCTCCTGTTCCGACATTTCCCTCATTGAGGAGTCCCGGGGGTTGACGTGGTCCGTGACGGACCAGCACACCTCCTGTGCAGTTAATTGGGAGGAGGGATATGTCCAGTGGGTGTGGTGATGTCACCCAACACACGCCCCCCGCTGGGCCTCTCCCGATACAACCAATCGTCCCGCCCAAATGCAATTATCCCGAGCCCCCGTGCTGGCTGCACCCAGGGGCCTGACCACTGACCAGCTCAGCGGGGGCCTCCACCACTCAATCCCGATTAACTCAATAGCTATTCCTCCTGGCACGGCGCAGAGCCTTCGGACGGAGGTGGACGAAGTAGGTTCCTACCAACTCCATGACTTCTAGTTTATGTATAGATAACTAATTAGTTTGAGATATACCTACCTACCTGCCTATATAATGCTCAACATACTAATAGTCTGAGAATATCCACACACCCTGGTAGTTGGAGGGTGAAGTTAGACTATAGGTACTAGGTAGGTATCTCGTATCAAGTGATGAGGGTTAAGACGCCGCGCCGGCCCACTGGCTACTAGTTCTCTTCTGAGGTTGCAGCCTGTCAGGGTCCAGATACAGGATATGTACCTATAGGTACATATCGCTGCTCCAGAAGAATACTGCAGGATCCCAAAATTTATAGTTTTGAGATAATCGAGTTTAAAGATTTTGTTGAAATTAAAATTGGGATAACTATTGTTTTTGGATCATCTAGATTTTTTTGAAAAACTCAGTTATTTCTTTAATGGATTTCATTTATTTTTTTCTAATTTGCATAAATTTTTTATACAATTTTTACAGAAAACTGACAGTAGTTAGAGATCTTACAGTATTCATCTCAAATTATATGCGTATTTTGAAAGTAAAATTTAGATAATATTACTGTTTTTTGAGATGTTACTGTATTCATATCATAGATGCGAGCATTTTATAATGAATTATTGAGGAAATAAAATAATATTTTGGAATGTTACAGTATTCTCCTGAGCGACCTAAAAAAAGATATGTAACATTCCAAAATGTTATACCTAGTGTTTTTCTTAAAAATTTCACTCAGTTTGAGTAAGAAATGTAAGATATTCAAATGTTACACTATTATCCTCATATATTTTTCAATTTTGAGATCTTATTTTTTGTTTTTATTGCCTATAGCGGCGTCATTTTCTGTTGTATAGTCAGTAGGTACGTCTCATTAGATGCTATGGAACGAGACGCTTCCAACGATACCTACCAATATCTGAAATTTCGTATATTTTGAGATCTTACAGTAGAGATGCTGGAGCAGCGATGTCTCCTACTTCAGGGTTTTGTGGAACTCACCGTCACCGCCGTATGTGTATCCGGTTGATTGGAAGAGTGATCCTTGGGAAATATTCTTCTTAAGATACTACTACTGATAGGATCCATCCAGACTCTAGGCTATTGGAAAGGCAGCATGATTCAAGTTTTTATGTAGGTACTCACATATAGGTAGGTAGGTACTAAGCGAGGTGAGGGCGAACTTAGAGAGGCCAATGCCTCAGTGACAGAGAACAATCATAACTACACTAATGAACTATGAGCACCAGAGAGAGGCTGCGCAGCGCATTGAACACTTGAGGCCACAGATACCTAGCCTAACCTTTCTTTATTGCGCTCGGGGCAGAAAGCCTTGCAGGAATGTTCGTTGTATACCTCCCTATACCTACGTACATATACATAATATCTAGTAAATATGTAGATAATTAAGAGTATAGGTATTATTAGTGGCACAGAATCGAATTCTGGAGCATTGCACAGTTATATTGGAAATGTCATTCTCTTGAGATATGTCTATGCAAAAATACACGAATATGTATTATTCTGTTAAATTTATTATACTCTATAAATGGATGACGACATATTTAATAATATAGACAATTATAATAACATAGAACAAATAATTTGTGATAGCATAGACGACTGGAACGATAAGATAAATATGGAAAGACACTTTTCCATCTTACATATGAATATAAGAAGTATCAATAAAAATTTCGATGAATTTACTACAAGTTTGAACGGATTAAAACACAGAATTCACTGCATTGCTCTGACAGAAACACACAACCGCGATGAAACACCTTACAACCTCACCGACTATACCTACTACTCAACTAGACATTACATTAATAGAAACTCAGGTATTGCCATCTTCATACACAACGAGTGTATAGTGAAAAAGTGTGAAGAAATAATAATAGAAAATGTAAATTGTATGAAAGTTGAATTGCTACATAACGGACAATCTTTTCAAATTATTATAGTCTATAGAACACATTCTTCCAACCCTGAAACATTCATAACGAAACTTAACGATATTTTGTCACACTCAAGAAACACTTTTACTGTATTAATGGGAGACATGAACATAAATATTTTAGATGACAAAAATAATGCAACAAAAGATGAATACATAAACTCAATGATAGAACTAAATTTTAAATCCTGCATAAATACATATACCCGCGAATTTTCTAACCAACAACCAACATGCTTGGATCATATATGGACCAATACCAATAACATTGAAAATATCAAATCAGTTCTCTGGAAGAGTACCATCACTGATCACTTCACTACAGTACTATATTATAACATGCCGACACCATCACTCGCCACTGGAAGAAATGAGAATAAAGTAAAGAAACACATAAACTATCAAAAACTAGACGATTTAATTAAGCAAGAAAAATGGTCGAATATTTTATCTGAAAAGGACATAGATATAGCATCAATAAACTTTGAAAAGAGATTTAACGAATTGTTAGAAGCAAGCTCCAACTTTAAAAATATAAAAATCAATTCTAGAAACAGACCTATCAAACCATGGATCACAGCAGGTCTTGTTAACTCAATAAGATACAAAGAAAAACTGTACCAGAAAACAAAAAAGGCACCTGAAAACCTTTATAATATATTCTTATACAAGAGATATAAAAATAAATTAACATTTCTAATTAGACAGGCAAAAGAATTATATTATAAGAGGAAAATAAACGAAAATGAGAATAACACCAAAACTAAGTGGAAGATCATTAACGAACTGTTAGACAAAACTAAACAAAAAAAAGAAAAAATAAATACAATTCAACACGAAAATATAAAACTTAATGTCAAAGACGAAACAAAAAAATGTGCAAACATATTTAATAACTTCTTTCTGAGTGTAGGTAGAAAATTGGCAAATGAGATACAAAAAAACAACCCAAACTCACAAGATAACGTGCCGATATCTACAACTACAAATAACAACATAGCATTTAAATTCTCTACAATAACTAAAAATGAAGTAGAAAATATTATAATGACCCTTAGAGATGAATCATCCCCAGGATTCGATGGCATAAATGCAACACTTCTAAAAAGATATAAAACTTATGTTAGCGTACCCTTGACATACATAATAAATCTAAGTTTTAAAATGGGGAAATTCCCTTCAAATTATAAAAAAGCTATAATTACTCCGATTTATAAAAGCGGAGAACCGGAAATAACCACAAATTATAGACCTATATCAGTTATTTCTAATATAGCCAAAATTATAGAAAAAATAGCCAAAAAACAGGTTGGCATATATTTTAATCAAAATAACATATTAGATTCCAATCAATTCGGATTTAGAACAGAAACTGGGACACACGATGCCATAGCAAATGTAACATCTGAAATAATAGCCAATATAGACAACAACAAAAAAAGTATCGGGATATTTGTGGACTTATGTAAGGCATTTGATAGTGTGTCACACAAAATCCTTTTGAGCAACTTATCACAAAATGGCATACAAAATAAAGCGTTGTCATGGTTTCAAACATATATATCCGATAGGAGACAACTCGTTAAACTACACGATATATATAGTGATCCAGGAACTCCAGACTATGGGGTGCCACAAGGAACAGTATTAGGACCCATGTTATTCATATTATACATCAACAGTATTTTTAAACTAAATCTGGAAGGAAAATTGTTCACATACGCAGATGATACGGTCTTACTATCGACAGGAAATACATGGACGGAAACAATAGAAAAAGCAAACAATGACATTAACATAATAAAGAAATGGTTTGACATAAATTTACTATCTTTAAACACCCAAAAAACAGTTTTCATACCTTTTGCAGCAAGTGCCCCTCAGATTCCTCCAAACATTATTATAAAAATTCATAGTCCTAATTGCAGCAACAACTTATGTGACAGTATAAATTGCAGATCGCTTATTCAAAAAACAACAACAAAATATCTAGGAATACACATAGACCAGGACATGAAATGGAAGAAACAACTGGAAACAACTGTTAATAGAGTACGAAAATTAGTGTATATATTCTTGAGACTGAGAAACATTATGTCAAAAGAATCAATGAAAACAATATACTATGCATTTGTACAATCGATTCTATTATACGGTATTATTGTATGGGGTGGAACCTACCCAACTAACTTACAACCGATTAATGTGGCACAAAAGCTAATGATAAAAATAATCCTTAGAAAAAAGAGAACTTTTCCCACTGAGGAGCTTTTTGATATATTTAAAGTACCGACAATAGAAAAAATCTATAAAAACACTGCAATACTCCAAACACATAAGGAGACATATGGCCGAGAAAGAGTGAATACTGTACACAGCCAAAGATCTCACATATTCGGGAATTTAACTATACCATTATGTAAAAAAACAATTTCACAACATCACTACAAATACCTAGGCATTAAATATTTCAATGAGCTACCTAACTACATTAAAACTATTCAAATATATAAGACATTTAAAAACAAAATTAAAACAAATTAAATATTCCAATATCTTAATGTTTTTTACTGTCATTATTTAAAATAAATCACGTTATATTTCATTTCATCAATGCTCATATACCTAATCACTTTAACATAATACACCTATTCGACTATTATAGAAAATAAACTATCTATACCTTTCACATTTCACACAAATGTATTACATCATTAAAATAATCTTAACCCCTTACTGCATGAACTCTCAGATTTTTGTGAAATTTGGATATGTATAGTATTTTCACCGAAATCTGAGCACTGGCCAAATCTATTCAAACTATAATACAATAGAAAAGGGTAGGATTATTTTTATGACGGATGCACCTATGCGTTATTGTTATTGGCGAAGCATTAATTGGAAATTCATTACGTGAACCTGTCTAGATAAATATGACTATAACTGACAGTATATCAATTCTTGCTCATTTTTTTCCTGGAACAGTTATTGCAACTTATTTCCTTTCATAATGGGAATTTTTAAATACTATATATTCCGTTGAATTCAATTACATTTTTATGTTTTCTATAGTGTTTTGAAAGTTCAAAGAAGATGTCAGGAACAATGTGTGAGTCATCGACCTTTGTTGTTGTGTTAATGCATCTTCAGACTGATTGTGGATTATTTGAATATATGACAAGCATGTATGTATATTTTTACTGTTTAGTTTCTTGTGAGCTTTCGTTGAAGAATCATGGAGTCTTTATTCGCTAATATAAATCTTACAAAATTAACCGGAGATGCTAACGTTCAAACGCGCTCAGTGATTAACAATGTGTACTTGTTTTTTAGTGAAATAAAAAGCAATCCCCACAAATTAAGTAACATCAACTTAAATAAACCTCGGGATATTTCTGCTTTTATTTGTGGTGTTAGTGTATCCACGTTGGACCGAATAAATATTTTATTAAAATTCGTGAAAAACATCTTGGTTTTTGTAATTTGCCGATAACTCTAAGAACTAAGAAGTAGAAGAAAGTACCTGTGCAAAACCCTTCGATATTTACACGGTACGTGATTGGTTAATAACACGTGCCACCGTAAGACAATACCAATACCTGCTATTGTTTCCCTACTGCTATTCTTTTGAAGATTTATGGCTTGTTCGTCAGATTTCGAAAAATTCACTATAGTAAAAAAATAATGATAATAGAAGGGAAAAATATTAAAAAAAAAAACGAAAAAAAATTAAGATGTTTATTAAAAAAAATCAAGTTTCGCCATATATGGCATTGTATGCAGTAAAGATAGTACAAATTATTAGCCCATATATGGCATCTTATGCAATAGGGTAACTAAACATGAAAATTAAAAAAACAATTTCTATCGCTGACTTCTACCATCCGATTCTGAATTGTCAGTTCCGTAAATAATTACATTATATAAAATAATCTTTGTTATTTGCTTCATCATTATCAGAATCATCTGACAAATAATCACAATCGCTCTCATCTGGTATGTCCAAGGACGGCAAACCATAAAATTTGCAGATTCATTTTCTAAAAAAAAAAAGTTCTCTACATTAGGAATTTCAAATAAAATATACACTCCTTAATATTTATCACAATTAAAAAAAACAGTGAATGTAAATTTAATTGCAACATATACCTATGAATCAGCCATGAATATAGATTTGCAGTCACAAAAAGTGGATATTTTTATTTATGATAAATTCTTCTATTGCTGCATGCAATGACAAATATGGAATATAAGTTTTTTGTACCGAATGCATGCAATGCCAGATATGTCCGTACGCATGAAGTCACAACTGCATGAAATGACATATCTGGCCTAAAACTAAAATCATAAAATATGATATACAAAAGCAAAAAAACTTACCAATTTATTGTTTAAAATGTAGATAAAGGTTTAAATTTCACTTTAAAAAGAATAAATGCGTTTTAAACAAGACAAGAAACAGCCACAACAACGACGCTTATTTAAAAGTCATTTGACAAGGAAGTAGTTCTCTCACGCCATCACTTAGGTGGCATTAGTAGTAGAATATATCTTTCCTAACATGGGATTACATGCAATAAGGCGCAAAATATCAGAGAGAGAGAAATATTTTGATTTTTATGTTCCGGCCATATATGGCATTGTATGCGGAAAGGGGTTAAGGATAACAAAATTTGTATTTATCTCAATAGTTTTGTAAATTAATTCATATAAATATGTCATTGCAATATCCATAACTTCATATAAAATATCCATAAGGTCAAGTAGAAAAAAATTATATATATAAAATAAAAAATAAAAAAAAACTGGTAATATAATATTATAACAAAAAAATGTACCTCTGCTCCATACACAAGTTATATGCTTACAATGGAGCAGTAAATATAATATTATACAAATAGCATTAAGTAATTATTGTATGGTAATATATCTTTATAAAATTGTACTATTATTATTCTTTAATTAATAATAATAAAAAATTAATCTTCTGTGTTATCTATAATAATAAAGGAAAGTGCCTGACTGACTGACTGATTGACTGACTGACATACTCACTCATCAACGCACAGCCCAAACGGCTAATCGTAGAGAAGTGAAATTTGGAAAGCAGGTAGGTTTTAATACAAAACCTTCCAGTAAGAAAGGATTTTTGGAAATTCCACCCCTAAGGGGGTGAAAAATAGGGTTGAATGTTTTTCAAAGTATGCGAATATCTCGGAAACTAGACATGGTACGAGCTTGAGATTTGGCATATGAATTCTTCTATAGAAATAAGTGTTAGCATATTCGGCAATTTTTCCAAAATTTTACTAAAAGGGATGAAAAAGGGCACATATAAAAAGGGATGATTTTTAAGTGCCTTCTAATAAGTTTAAAACTGGTTTTATCGAAATTTCAAAAAAATGATTTCTTCAGAAAGAGTCAAATTATACTATTTCGTTTTCAAAATATAATATTAGTTAATGGGAAAGGGGTGGGGGGCGCTTTTTATCGAACAACCATATCTCTTAGATTAATAAATTTAGAAAGCTGTAAATTAATATATAGATTATAATTTTAACATAAAAATAAAATACGAATTTCAAGTTTGAAAGATATAGTTTAAGAGGAGATACGCGAAGATAAATATTATGATTAAACATCATATTTATCGAGGTCACACTTCGCGCCGCGGGGTTAGAAAAATATAGGTAGGTACCTACCTAATCTACTTCGCTCCTAAGTTGAGATGATAAGAGACTATGCTTTTTTTTCAATACTCACATTTTTAAACTCGTGATAACTTTCGAATGGAATGTCCGAATTGAATAATTCAAAAAGTTATACAAACATATTGAAGCAGACTTGAATATGAACTAATTTATTTTAATAAGGAGTAATACCAAGATACCAATAAAGAGCCTTTTCTAGAGGTGACATTTTATTGATTTTTTTAAAATAAAAAAATGCTTATTGTGGCATAACTATAATAGTTAGACATATGCTGTCGCGATACTTTTTGTAAATAATTATGTCTTCTACAAAATTGTTGTACATTGTTGTACATTGTTGTACATTGTTTTATTCTATCATCATTAGTTTTCACAGCGTTCGCGATAAAAAGAATATTTTAGGTAATTTTTTTACACCTTGGGTTACATTATTGAAGTTTTCGTAGGTTACCCAATTTTTTTTTGAAATTAAATATAGCCTATGTTCACCACCGATATTGTAGCTTCCCAAAAGTGAAAGAATTTTTTAAATCGGTTCAGTAGTTTTGGAGCCTATTCGATGCAAACAAACAAAAAATCAAATCTTTCCTCTTTATATAATTAGTGTAGACAATACCAAAATGGGCCGTACCAAAAAGTAACCTACTCGACAGACGTGGTCCATACTATGAATATTGAATTTTTATTTGTATAATGATAAATTAAATACCTATTAACTATATTAGGTTATTCCAACCGATGCATCTGTTTGAAACCATATTATTATATTTTGTATCCGCATTCTGTCAAACGCCTGATTTTATTTCAAAATTGTAAAAAATGTATTATGAATGTACTTAGAAAGTTACCTACTTTAACTTTTATTTTTATTCCGCTCAACTCTTTTCATTCATAAGAACCTTCTGACAAAAGCAAACATGACTACGGCTATTGAACGGCTAGGCCGATTTCGCTAATTCTTTTTTGTATAGTTTTCTTTTGTCAGGAGAAGGTATTTATGAAAAAATAAGAAAGTTTCCCGTAAAATTATAAAATTAACGAAAGTAGATAACCTTCTTAGTACCTAATATAATAGATAACTACACTAGACAACCAAACTTACATCCAGAATCCAGATCAACAACAGCAAATTAAAGATATCAATTGAAATGATTTAAAAACGTTTGTAGCTTGAAAAATGCCCAAAGCAGATAGAAGTGAGTATTTTTTAAAAAGTAAAAAATACCCATCACTTATTTCATTTTTATTCATATCCAGCAATATAACAATTGCTTTCAAATGACGTCATTTGGTGGAATAAAAGTTATTAGAGTTATGGGATTCTAACAGGACAATATTTGTCAAGTCAGAAAAATATGTTAAAAGTTCGCGGACTGATCCTATTTGTATATGAAGCACATATTTTTGTATTTTTATTTCAAATATAGATTGATAGTGACAAAAATATTATAAAAAAATAATAGGTAATTAGGATATTAAATGTAAATAAAAAAAAAAGAAATATTCAGACTTCTCAGACAGTCTTGGCGAAATAGGAATAGGATTGCCTACCCCAAATAACGGGACATTGTTTTTCACGGCTTTCACCTTCTGAAGAAAGTGTTATTTGCCATAGGGGTTTAAAATTATGCAATATTATTTAGGGGCTTAAAATTGCACATATAAAGAAACAATTAAAGGAATCACACACTTCTGTCATATTCTCAAATCGTTTCTTATTATAATTATAATTGATACGATTCTGCATTGTTGATATGAAAGAGATGCTGGATACCTACTATATTCATTGCTTACGACTTCCAAATGTTAAATTAAAAAAACTGTTAAGACAGTTCAAATGAAGAGATATATAATTTCAAATGATTTATCTCTTTATATAACATGGAGCCTTATATCCCTTAGAACATTCTTAGTGCTTTTGAAAAAAGATTCTACCTTTAAATTTGAATTTGCGTTTGACATAACTGTAAGTTAGTAGATAGTTGGCGCGATTGATAAAATGCTCCCTGCGTATCAAAACAAATTTATTTGAAGTGGTCGGTAGCCCATCGGTTAAGTCGACAAAAAAAAAATATAACTCGTAACTATAAAAAGTCGTTTAACATACATTTAGGTATTTGAATATCTCTAAAGGGGTTCTGTTAAGGTTTTATTATATACAGGTGTTAGCGTTCAGCCAGTTTAGGAAGAGAAACCAAATAACATGTGAGCGAAGCCACGGGTACCAGCTAGTCTGTAATAATAAAGGAAAGTGCCTGACTGACTGACTGACTGATTGACTGACATACTCACTCATCAACGCACAGCCCAAACGGCTAATCGTAGAGAATAGAAATTTGGAAATCAGGTAGGTTTCAATACAAAACCTTCCACTAAGAAAGGATTTTTGGAAATTCCACCCCTAAGGGGGTGAAAAATAGGGTTGAATGTTTTTCAAAGTATGCTAATATCTCGGAATCTAGACATGGTACGAACTTGAGATTTGGCATATTCTCCTATAGAAATGAGTAGTAGTTTTCTTGGACAGTTTTTCCAAATTTTCACTAAAAGGGACGAAAAAGGGCACATATAAAAAGGGATGATTTTTAAGTGGCTCCTAAAAAGTTTAAAACTGGTTTTATCGAAATTTCAAAAAAATGATTTCTTCAGAAAGAGTCAAATTATACTATTTTGTTTTCAAAAGACATCATTAATTAGAGGGGAGAGAGTGAGGGGCACTTTTCCAACGTGTATGTGTGTGTGTCCGTCCCCTCTTTAAAACTTTTGATTGGCTTGATGCACAGATTCTAAAACTTCAGAAAATATTGAATACTTTAAGCCTACAAAATTTGTATACTCGGAATTTTGAAATTTTTTTTCAGTCAGGGGTAATCAACCTTTAAATTTTTTCATATATCTCGAAAACCATAAAATCTAGAACCCTTAAAATGTGTATGTATATAGAAAAATACAATATCTAAAAAATTATTTAATGAAAAAGTTCCAGCATTTCTCAAACTTTTTTTATATAGAAAAACATTTTTTTCGTGACAAATTTACGAGTTTCGGTGCATATATTTCAGAATTTTATAAAAATATCGATAAACGCCGAAACCCTCCAACTAGATAATTGATTTTTCTATAAAAATTGCATACATTATAGCAGTACATCTCAAACTTTTCTTAACATTTTTTGTAAAAATTTAATTTATTGACGACATCGTTTCTTACAATAAACATACCGACTCGGGCCATCGACAGTTGGATCTCATTTTTACATGTAATTAGTGAAGTATAAAAATTTAAGATATCTAAAAATTAAGAAAAAATAAATAAATACATAAAACATTAAAAAATTATCTTTCACTTAAGCAGCAAATAAATTTCATTAGTAAATTGGTTACCTATATGATATGTTGAAAATGTCCAATCTTTCAGATATTTCGTTCAATAGTTTTACGACCCAATTGATTGGGGAATTCTTCGTACAAACTTCGCTATCGTAGCGCAAACAATATTTAAACATATCTATAAGTAGCCGGGAAGGTAGGTATGCACTTTGTTGCCGCGCGCACAAATACTGTTTGGTATATTCGCGTAGGTAGGTTTTGTTTTTACTTGAATACGGGGAAATCCCGCCAACCGTTGCAAGTCGCAACACACACATATACTTTTACATGCACCTGAATACCAGCAGACCGTCCGCGGACTAACCGTTTGCGATGCATAGTGTGCTAAGAGAAAATTTGTCACAATTATTACAATTTGTTTTAAGTTTTTACATAATATTTTTACAATGGGTTACAATATTTAAATTATCAAATCTCCATCTTCCTTGATCTTAGTACTCACCCAATACACGATCACCACAAAGTCGACAATGACAGCACAGCCAGTTGAAAATGAATTGAAAATAGTCACCTATCTATTGCAAAAGACGTGGGCTATTTCTGGGCAAGAAGTGGGCATAATTTGAAAAGCTGAGGAGCTGAAGTCGAGCCCCTTAGTTGAAATAGGAACTCTATCGGGTCCCACACGTTGGGATTGCCAAAATTACGTGGCGTCCAACTAAAATCGGGCACCACGTTGCCAGCGCCAAAATTGACGAGGCGTCTTTCAAAAATCGAGCCCCACACGTTGGGGTCATTTAAAGACACGACAACTTTCATACTGGTGGTTATGCCCTCTGCTGATGAATTTTATTAAACAGGGTGTAACCTTATTATATTATAAAAAGAGATAAAAAAATACTAAAATAATAATTCTATTATCGATCGTAAATAATCAGTTTTGGACGTAAATTTGAGAAGTGTTTTTTTATTCGTCAACAATTAATAGTATGTCTCACTCTCGCGCACTCACTTCTACGAGTGCGCGAGAGTGAGACATACTATTGTTGACGTCTCTAGCTGCATTGCGCATGTTGATACTAACAATACTTTGGCAATTGGCTGGTGGCAACACTGAAAGTGACAGGCAAATGATACACTGTGAATTTAAAATTTTGAAAGTTGCATTTAAGAAGTGAAACAAGTGAACAAAACTAATAATAAAGTTAATCAAAGTGATCTTTGACGCCGTCACATCGTTTTTCGTTGAATGGTCGGTCGAATCGTGCAAATAAACACCATTTAATCATCAGTACATGACATTGCGATTTGTGACAGCACTGTGTCTCACTCGCGCGCAGTTGAAGTGCATTGTGGGTGAGCGAGAAGGAGAATGGTAAAGTTTAACATTTAGTACTGTGTTTCTCTAACGCACACTAAAACATACATATATTTGAGAATGTAAATTATAAAAAAAGAAATATTCAGACTTCTCAGACAGTCTTGGCGAAATAGGAATAGGATTGCCTACCCCAAATAATGGGACATTGTTTTTTATGGCTTTCACCTTCTGAAAAAGTGTTATTTTTGCGATTGTCATATAGGGGTTTAAAATTATGCAATGTTATTTAGGGGCTTAAAATTACACACATAACCAAGAAACAATTAAAATAATCACACACTCCTGTCATATTCTCAAATCGTTTCTTATTATAATTATTATTATTTTTGATACGATTCTGCATTGTTGATATGAAAGAGAAGCTGGATACTATATTTGAAAAAAAAACTTCAAATATTTTAATAAGACAATGACTGTTAAGACAGTTCAAATGAAGAGATATATAATTTCAAATGATATATCTCTTTATATAAAAACTAGTTTTTTAAAGGCGCCCGTGGCGCCCACCTATGGCCTTTACTATGCAAACTTTACTTTCTCATAGCATAGCTGTGAGCATTCACATGTGAGACTTCAAAATACTTGGTTGATTCAACTCTTTATGAAAACTCAAATACCTACAACTTAAACTTTTAATTACAAACTGTCCATTCAAATAGCTTTTGGCATGTGGGTATTTACCGATTTGATCGATTAAACTTTTTCATATAAAATTTGCATTCGTATTGCCGAATTTCTATATGAGACTTGATTTGATTAATTGAATTCCTCATGAAAACTCAAAAAACAACGTGAACTTTTTATAACAAACTTTACATATGTTTGGCTTTTCAACGTTATGAATTCACATGAAAATCTTTAAAAAATTACTCTAGGTGTGTAAACTTTTTATTGAAAACATGGCATTCGTATGGTTTTTCTCCGCTATGATCTCGTGTGTGTGGATTAAAGATTCGTGATTTGGTAAACTTTTTCATGGAAACTTTGATTTCTTATGGCCGAATTCATTTGTGTGACTGTAAAGCGCTTGATATTTTTTTTATAACAAATTTTTAACCTTTTCTAACAAAATATGCATTTAAATGGCTTTTATCATGATTTATCATTTGATTGATTCAACTTTTTATCGCAATGGTTGCATTCGTATGGCTTTTCTGCGCTAGTGTGCAAAATTTTTATTTCAAACATTGCATTAGTAAGGCTTTTTCTCTGCTATGATATCGTGTCTATGGTATAAATTTATGATTTAGTAAAATTTTCATGCAAAGTTTGCTTTCTTATGGCCGAATTCATATGTCAGACTTTAAACAACTTGATAATAGAACTCAATGAAAATTTAAAAAAAACTTGTACTTTTTATAACAAACGTTGCATATGAATGGCTTTTCAACGCTACAAATTCACATGAAAATCTTTAAAAAATTACTCTTTCTGTGTAAACTTTTTATTGAAAACGGAGCCATCTGTGGATTATCCTGCAAAACAGGTAGTGATCCATAGATGGCTCGATGTCAGGCGCCATATTGGAAATCATAGACCAATTGATATTCAGCGCCAGGAATAGATGGCGCTATTGTTTCTTGACAACCAAATTGCCAGGTGGTAAAAATATATGATCTTGAGGAATATTTTGTGTATTATAATGTAGGAAACAGTTTTAATGATATGTAAACACTGAACATGTATAAATACGAGCGAACCTACTAGGTCGCTCTCTTGCCTCGCGGTCACGCTGCCGAATAAACACTAGAAGCCATCCTGCCTTTCATTTTCACATCCAATCGGAGAGACGACCATTTTGGTGAACGAAACCAGGAATCCAGAGAACGTGCAAGGCATCAGCGAACCAGGGGCTAAGCGCATCTAACAGGTCAGATCCTTCCAAAATATTTGCTTTTATTTTGTGCAGTGCGGGTGTGTGAATTCACTTGATAGAACAGATTTTAAATTTTATAAAAGTGTTTTAAAGGCTAGGTTAGTTTGGTTGGAATTTGGGTTTGTCGGCGTCGGACAGAGTAGAGAGCATAAGTTTTGTAAAAAGCAGTGTCGAAGTTTCCTCAATGTTTAGAAATAGCATGATGTTGAATTAATATTGCATAAATATTCAGTGATCTGGCAACCACGTGTACGAAATTAAAAATAATAGTGTCAAAGTCACGCGAGTTTGTTCAATTTAGAAATTTGCATTTTCTGTGAAATTGTTGTAATGTTTCGTTGCAGATTATTTGAATCGGATTCGTAATAATTTTGTAGCCAACCACGTGTTCTCTGCATATTAATTGTTGCAGTTGCGTGCACATGCACAATTTAAATTGTAAGTAAAACCATCGGTTCTTTTCTTCTTGTTGCATTGTCACCCACGTGTGCGACGATAACATCACATCAGATTTAATTAAATTGCAGTCAATTGTTAGGGTAAAGTGAGCACGTGGCGACATTAGTGTCGATACATTTGGTAGCGGATTGTTTCAATTTATTATCATAATTTCAATTGATTGGTGACTTTTACATTCGGCAAAAGGATGTCTTTAGACTTGAAAGGTTTAATACAGAAACGTGGCGGCTTGAAGGGAAAAATCACTAGATTTGGGAGATATATAGAATCTGCTGACGTTAAAGAACTTGAATTAGAAACGAGATTGGAAAATATTTTGTCGGTATATGACGATTACGATATTACGCAAACGCTCATTGAACAATTAGATGATAATGAAACCGCGAACCGAGAAGAAATAGAAGAGAGTTTTTTTGGGTACGTGGGCAAAGCAAAAGAGATCCTAAAAAAGAAAACTATTTCAAAATCGGTAGCAGATATTAAATTGGCATCTATAGAAATACCTAATTTTAGTGGCGATTTCACAGCATGGTTACAGTTCAAGGATAGTTTTCTTTCTCTCGTAGGAAATAATGTACAATTAACGAATGTTCAGAAATTACATTACCTGTTAAATTCATTGAAGGGGGATGCCTTGAAATTGATTTCGTCATTAGAACTTAGTGAAGCCAATTATGACGTGGCATGGAACCTCTTAAAGGACCGTTACCAAAACGAAAGAGTTATAATAGATTATCATGTTCATGCGTTGTTTTCGTTATCACCAATCAAGCAAGAATCACACAGTAGAATAAGGGAGTTGACCGATCAGGTTCAGTTGCACCGTAGAGCATTGCAAGCTTTAGGATTCAAGGTAGAGCATTGGGACATATTATTAATATATATTGTAGTATCCAAATTAGATCCTCAGACCAGAGCTCTGTGGGAAGCTACGCCAATTAAGGGAACAACTCCAACATTTTTAGAATGCGTTACATTTCTTAATGAAAGATCTAGAGTACTTGAGGCTACGACACTGCGCAATTCAGGTGTCCGGATGACACATTTAGCAACAGACATAGCTAGAGACAAGTGTCTAGTGTGCGGAAAGAACCATAGGATAGAGAATTGCTATAGTTTCATAGGAAAAAATATTACCCAAAGGTGGAATATTATTAGGAAATTAGCGTTGTGCAGTAATTGTTTGAGAAAGAATCATGTCGTAAAGGAATGTAGGAATAGGGCAGTGTGCCAGAGTTGTGGGGGGCAGCACCACACTCTGCTACATTCAGACGCACAACCATCACGCACACACTTAGCAATAGATAATGAACAATGTTCAATATGTAAGAATAGTCACAGGGTAGAGAATTGTAAGATATTCTTAGATCAGGATATGCCACAAAGGTGGAACTCAGTATTACAGTTTAACTTATGCGGAAGATGCCTTAAAGTAGGACATAAGAGTTTTAAGTGCAAAAGCAAGGTCAGGTGCGGTGTCTGCAAAGGTCAACACCACACATTAACGCATAGAGATAGGTTAGAAAAGGTTACAGATGTGTCGATCAAAGGATCACATGTCACAGCAGCTCATGCATCGTTCAGTGAGGACACACAGGTCCTCTTATCCACAGTCAAGGTAGGAATTCAATTAGAAAACGGCTGCATTCGCCAGGTGAGAGCAATCCTGGACAATGGCAGTCAAACAAACTTCATATTAAACAAAATATGCAAGCAATCAGGAATTTCGAAATTTGCACTGGACGCGCCAGTGTCCGGGTTGCATGACCAGTTTATAAGAATTAACCAAGCAGCTAGATTGACAATTGTGTCAATGAATGACACAGGGTTCAAGCAGGGTATAACATGTTTAGTATTGGAACAAATAACGCAAAATCTGCCACAATTTTCAGTTAATCGAGCATCATTAAGGATACCTGAAGGGTTGGAGTTGGCCGATCCGCAGTTCGACCGTTCACTTCCGGTGGAGATGCTGCTCGGGGCAGGAGTGTATTGGCAGATTCTGCAGGGCGAGCAGATGTCACTGGGACCTGAGAGGCCGATGCTGCAAAAGACCCTCCTGGGATGGATAATAGGAGGTACATTTAAAACTGAGGTCAGGACTCAACGTAACCAGGTACGACAATGCAATTTAATTACAAGAAATAATTTGGATTCACAACTGGAAGCATTTTGGAATGTTGAAAGTATTGATACACCCACGCGCATACAGGATGATGTATGTGAAACCCATTTCATTAACAATGTTTCTAGAAATACAGTAGGAAGATTTATAGTCAGGATTCCATTTAAGAATGAGCCAAACATTGGTGGCTCCTTTGGCATAGCAATACAGAGATTGCATCATATGGAAAGAAAATTTAAAGGAAATGTTAAATTAAAATTAGAATATGTTAAATTCATGGAAGAATACAAGGCATTAGGTCACATGGTGAAGTGTGAACCTAGGGGTACCGATGTGTGTTACTTACCACATCACGCAGTATTTAAGGAAGAGAAAATACGGGTTGTGTTTGATGGATCAGCCAAAACAGCAAACGGTTTATCTATCAACGACAGTCAACTCACAGGACCCACGTTACAACGGGACATTTTCAATATTTTATTACGTTTCAGGAAACATCAATTCGTGTATACCGCAGACATCGAGAAGATGTACAGACAGATAATGGTTCATGAGCAGGATCAAGACTACCAAAGGATTCTATGGAGAACATCCCCAGAAGAAGAAATAGAACACTACAAGTTAACAACAGTAACATATGGTATGAGATCTTCCCCATATTTGGCCATTCGCTGTCTCATGGAGTTAAGTAAAAATTTTAGTAATAATTTTCCAGTAGCATCAAAAGTAATAGAACAAGATTTTTATGTAGATGACCTCTTAACGGGGCACGATGACATGAAGACATTCATTGATCTTAAATCACAGTTGAATTTTATTTTGAGTACATCAGGAATGACATTGAGAAAATGGTTGTCCAATGTATCAGAAGGCTCAATTCCAAAGGAGCACATTGATGAAAAATCATTAAGTATAGATGAAAATCAACATAACAAGATTTTAGGATTGTTTTGGAATAATATTCATGACACTCTGACCTACAGAGTGAACCCATGTTCAAATGAAATTGAATACACTAAGCGACTTATACTTTCTAATATCTGTAAGGTGTATGACCCATTAGGACTTCTATCTCCAATCATTTTACGGGCAAAGTTAATCATGCAGCAGCTGTGGAAAGACAATATTCCATGGGATGAAACACCATCAAGTGAGATTATTAACAGTTGGGAAGTTTTTCAGAATGACCTCCGCAACATAACGAAGTTGCAGATTCCCAGGAAAATTCAAGCCAAGGACACAGTGGCAAGCATGCTGGTGGGATTCTCGGATGCCTCAGAGGTTGCATACAGCGCAGCTATATACGTGAGATCGACGGACAAGTCAGGTAAACATCACAGCCATTTAATTTGTTCGAAAACCAGAATTGCTCCAATCAAGCGCTTGACGATACCAAGACTGGAATTGTGTGGGGCAGTACTACTAGCCAAGCTGATGGAACAAGTGCGGGAAGCCTTGGACATGTCCAAGGTACAAGTCGTGACCTTCACAGATTCCACCATAGTGTTACATTGGTTACGAGGAGACCCACACAGATGGAAGATATTTGTGTCCAACAGAGTTCAAGAAATCAAGAGCATAGGAAGTGATTACAGTTGGAACCATGTGACCTCCAAATCCAATCCAGCAGACATGGCCTCTAGGGGGGTCACAGCATCTCAGCTGCTGGACTCCACGATGTGGTGGAGAGGACCCGAGTGGTTGGAGGACGATGTAGCGGATTGGCCAAAATCAATAATCCAGGACATACCCGAGTTACCAGAAGCAAGGATCAAGGTGGTTTCAACATTAGTAAGCACACCAGCAACCTGTGACCTCTTTCAGAGGTTCTCTTCGTTCAGCAAGTTGCTGCGAGTGGTTGGATACATCAGGAGGTTTACGTACAACGCAAAACATCCGCATCAGAAAAGGGAAGGAGCGCTGAAGACATTTGAGTTGGAAGAAGCCGAGAACAGGATTATAATCAAGGCACAAGGAGAAATGTATCACAAAGAAATTGAAACACTCAGGTCAGGAGGTCAAATTTCAAAGCGCAGTAAGATAGTTAATTTAAACCCTTTTTTACAGAACGGTATATTGCACATTGGAGGGAGGTTAAGAAACACAGAATTAGATTTTTACGCTAAGCACCCCATTTTATTAGATTCAGCTCACATAGTGTCCGAATTAATTGTTAGACATTTTCATTATAGCAACTTACATTGCGGTCCCAGAACACTATTAGCAATAGTAAGGTTAAAGTATTGGATAACTGCAGGTATGACATTAGTGAAAAAGGTTTTCAAAAAATGCATTTTATGTTTTAGATTCCGCCCAACCTTGGGAAAGCAACTAATGGCAGATTTGCCCAAGGATAGATTCGTAGCATTGAAGGCATTCCACATCGTCTCGTGCGACTATGCGGGACCACTGTTTATTAAAACAAGTAATTTGCGAAACTGTAAACGGGTAAAAGCTTATATTTGTTTATTTGTTTGCTTGGCCACCAAAGCCATACATATTGAATTGGTGGGGGATCTTAGTACAGAGGGTTTTTTAAATGCTTTAAGAAGATTCATTAGTAGAAGGGGAAAACCATTGAGGATACTTTCAGACAATGCGGGGAATTTCAAGGGAGCACAGTCAGAATTGAAGTTTATTTATGAGTTTTTACAAACAAACAATGATATCATAGAATGTAGTTTGGCAAATCAGATGATAGAGTGGAAATTTTTGATACCTCTCGCTCCACATACTGGAGGAATACACGAGAGCCAAATTAAACAGATAAAAACGTTGTTAAAAAAGGTAATGGGGTCTCAGGTTTTGTCATACGAGGACACGCACACCGTACTGTTACAGATAGAGGCAGTCCTCAACTCCCGGCCCATATACGCCCTATCCCAACATCCTGATGACTTAGAACCTCTAACACCAGCCCATTTCCTTATCACACAAAGCCTGCAGATGCTGCCGAATCCTGTGGTAAGCAAATTGCCGACTTCACCACTTCATCATTATAAAAAATTGATTACTGTCTTTTCTTTGTTTTGGGAGCGTTGGAGACTTCACTACCTCCAGACGCTGCAGACCAGGGCCAAGTGGACCACCAAGGAGAAGCCGATTGAGGTCAACCAGCTTGTCGTGGTGAAGGAAGACAACTTACCCCCTCTCGTTTGGAGGATGGCCAGAGTGGTGGAGCTCCTTCCCTCCAGGGACGGCATTGTAAGAAGTGTAAAGTTGAAAACAGCAAACGGGATCATCTCAAGACATCTCACTTCCATAGCACCGTTGCCACTACAGGAGGGGCCAGGTGAAACTCAAGAGGAAGATTAGCGAAACTCATCAACATCAGACCAGGATCGGCGCTCTCTCCGGTTGGATGGGGGCAAGGCAGGATAGGAAAGGCGAGCACTAACTTTTATTTATTCATCTGTTGAGAAGCAAGAAGACCATTTTATTTTATTTAATTAATCTTCAATGAGAAGATTCCTTCAAGAGGACTATTTTATTTTACTTTTTATTCACCTGTTGAGAAGACTCCGTCAAGAGGACCAGTTTATTTTATTTATGCATCTGGGGAGAAGACTCCTTCAAGAAGACCAGTTTATTTTATTTAATTAATCTTCAATGAGAAGATTCCTTCAAGAGGATTATTTTATTTTGTTTTTATTCATCTTCATTGAGAAGATATGTTCAGAGGACCTGCAAGAGGACCATGTTTGTTTTTTTTTGTTTGTTCATCGGCAGTGAGGATACCATGGCTAATTGATTGCATGAGAATTGGCAGTTTTAATATTAATGCATAAATTAAATAGAAGACAGCAAGATTTTAATAAAGATAAAATAATTTTATTTAAAACAAATATAATACACCAAGATTTTAATAAAATTCAAAAATTCCATTACGTCAAGATTTTAAACCATAATATTAGAAAACATCAAGATTTTAATAAGAAACCATAATATCATAAAACATCAAGATTTAATAGAACCATAAAATTTACTTCAAGATTCACGTATCAAGTTTGTAACCATCAAGAGAGACATCCAGCGAAATCATACTTCAGAGTCAGCTACAGTACTTGGACCAAGCCAGAACCACATATCAGCAATATTTTAAGTTCATTTGTAAAGATGTTGTGTGAAAACAAATCATGACATCTTAGATGAAATTCTTCTATTTTTTTGTATTTTTTTGTGTTGGACTGAACAGTCAAATTTATTTCCCACTTCCTCCTGGACAATGGTTGGTTGAGCAAAGTTATCTCTTTTGTTATTTCAGGTGTGGCACGGTTAAGGGTTCGAATCCTTGCCGAACAAGCCATACAAGGACTTGGCCCTCCGGTGAGGTTCGAATCCTCATCCAGAATGCATGGGGGGTTAAATGCCTTAAAGGCCAAGACGTGGCGGGGTTCGAATCTCTGGTGCGTCCGGGGGCTGAATGCCCCCGAGTATGGAGACGTGTCGGGGTTCGGATCTCTGCTACATAAGTGAATTTTAGAAAAATGTCACTTGGGTGGCAGTTTTGGACGGAGCCATCTGTGGATTATCCTGCAAAACAGGTAGTGATCCATAGATGGCTCGATGTCAGGCGCCATATTGGAAATCATAGACCAATTGATATTCAGCGCCAGGAATAGATGGCGCTATTGTTTCTTGACAACCAAATTGCCAGGTGGTAAAAATATATGATCTTGAGGAATATTTTGTGTATTATAATGTAGGAAACAGTTTTAATGATATGTAAACACTGAACATGTATAAATACGAGCGAACCTACTAGGTCGCTCTCTTGCCTCGCGGTCACGCTGCCGAATAAACACTAGAAGCCATCCTGCCTTTCATTTTCACATCCAATCGGAGAGACGACCAGCATTCGTATGGTTTTTCTCCGCTATGATCTCGTGTGTGTGGATTAAAGACTCGTGATTTGGTAAACTTTTTCATGGAAACTTTGTTTTCTTATGGCCGAATTCATTTGTGTGACTGTAAAGCACTCGATGATAGATTATAACTATTCATGATACTATAACTATTTATAAAAATGCAAAAAAAAACCTTTTATTAGTAAGAGTTTTCTTGGCAATGAAATCGCGTCAGTGATTTAAAGATCTGATTTGGTAAACTTTTTCATACAAACTATGCTTTCTTTTGGCCGAATTCATATGTCAGACTTTAAACAAATTTTGAACTTTTTCTAACAAAGTATGCATTTAAATGGCTTCTATCATGATTTTATCATTTGATTGATAAAACTTTTTATCGCAATGGTTGCATTCGTATGGCTTTTCTCCGCTATGGGTTCACAAACTTTTTATTGCACACATTGCATTAGTAAAGCGAAGTCCGGCTGAATTCGCAAGTGATACTTTACAGCATACGGTTGATTGAACTATTTATGCAAACTTAAAAAAGAAATTAAACTTTTTATTGCAAATAACTTACCATTCAAATAGCTTTTAGCATGTCATTGGTTGTTTAAATTATTTGATTGATTGAACTTTTTATTGCAATTATTGCATTCGTATGGCTTTTCTCCGCTATGAGTTCGCATGTCACTCTTTAAATTACTTGAAACCGCAAACTTTTTATTGCACTCATGGCATTAGTACGGCTTTTCTTCACTATGAAGTCCCGCTGTGCGTAAAAGTTTCCTAATTTGGTACACTTTGCTTTCTTATCGCTGACTTCGCATGTGAGTTTTTTAATAACCCATAAAATTGTTTTTCTCTACGTCAAGACCTTTAAAAAAAGTGCTCAGCCACCAGGCATAATAATATTATCATTATGTTACTGTCAGTTGTCACTGCTGTCAGCCATATTGTATTAGAAGAACAATATTATTATTTGTCTTTAGTTGCGAGTGGCGCGCCATCTAGCGGCGTTAATGACATCAGTCAGTCAGTCAGTCAGGCAGTCAGTCAGTCAGTCAGTGAGTTAGTGTTCAAGACAAATATTATATAGATGGAGCCTTATATCCCTTAGAACCTTCTTAGTGCTTTTGACAAAAAAGATTCTACCGTTAAATTTGAATTTGCATTTGACATGGCGCGATTGATAAAATGCTCCCTGCGTAGCAAAACAAATTTATTTGAAGTAGTCGGTAGCCCATCGGTTCAGTCGACAAAAAAAAATATAACTTGTAAGTATAAAAAGTCCTTTAACGTAGATTTAGGTATTTGAATATCCCTAAAGGGGTTTTGTAGAGGTTTTATTATATACAGGTGTTAGCGTTCAGCCAGTTTAGGAAGAGAAACCAAATAACATGTGAGCGAAGCCACGGGTAACAGCTAGTTATTATTATATACTAATTTTAGAAGAGGATAGCTACATATAGGTACAGGTTGTCTCAGGAAGCGGATGTCCAGAGAGAGAACACCTAAAGGGCTATCTAACTATAGGTACCTACCTACCTCAATATATTACTTACGTTAGGTATTCGAGCTATAGTTATATAGTTAATTTAATATTTTTTCAACCCCTGACTCACAGGCATAGGTATAATTGGTTGCAGAGATTTCAATTTGTGAGGAGGTACATAGTTAATTTTATTTTCTTACATAACAATTATTTGCCTCTCAGAAGCAAAAACAATAATTATACGGGCCTATCTGATACCAACGTGCCATAAAAATGTTGAATCTCAAAATAAGCTGGGTACAATATGAAATCTGAAGACTACTTAAAAAAAATAATCACATAAATATTTTTCTACAAACTATTTTCAAAAACTTGCCAATTTATCAAACTATATAATAATATGATAATTGTTTACCCTGTAAATTGTAGGTATTACGCGTATGATTCTCCATACAAAATTATCGAGGAGAATATTTCTAACAGATAGACCTAGCGTTAATTGTATTACGCGTATGATTCTCCATACAAAATTATCGAGGAGAATATTTCTAACAGATAGACCTAGCGTTAATTGTATTACGCGTATGATTCTCCATACAAAATTATCGAGGAGAATATTTCTAACAGATAGACCTAGCGTTAATTGTATTACGCGTATGATTCTCCATACAAAATTATCGAGGAGAATATTTCTAACAGATAGACCTAGCGTTAATTGTATTACGCGTATGATTCTCCATACAAAATTATCGAGGAGAATATTTCTAACAGATAGACCTAGCGTTAATTGTATTACGCGTATGATTCTCCATACAAAATTATCGAGGAGAATATTTCTAACAGATAGACCTAGCGTTAATTGTATTACGCGTATGATTCTCCATACAAAATTATCGAGGAGAATATTTCTAACAGATAGACCTAGCGTTAATTGTATTACGCGTATGATTCTCCATACAAAATTATCGAGGAGAATATTTCTAACAGATAGACCTAGCGTTAATTGTATTACGCGTATGATTCTCCATACAAAATTATCGAGGAGAATATTTCTAACAGATAGACCTAGCGTTAATTGTATTACGCGTATGATTCTCCATACAAAATTATCGAGGAGAATATTTCTAACAGATAGACCTAGCGTTAATTGTATTACGCGTATGATTCTCCATACAAAATTATCGAGGAGAATATTTCTAACAGATAGACCTAGCGTTAATTGTATTACGCGTATGATTCTCCATACAAAATTATCGAGGAGAATATTTCTAACAGATAGACCTAGCGTTAATTGTATTACGCGTATGATTCTCCATACAAAATTATCGAGGAGAATATTTCTAACAGATAGACCTAGCGTTAATTGTATTACGCGTATGATTCTCCATACAAAATTATCGAGGAGAATATTTCTAACAGATAGACCTAGCGTTAATTGTATTACGCGTATGATTCTCCATACAAAATTATCGAGGAGAATATTTCTAACAGATAGACCTAGCGTTAATTGTATTACGCGTATGATTCTCCATACAAAATTATCGAGGAGAATATTTCTAACAGATAGACCTAGCGTTAATTGTATTACGCGTATGATTCTCCATACAAAATTATCGAGGAGAATATTTCTAACAGATAGACCTAGCGTTAATTTGTGCAACTCACATCTCACGCATTTTGTATGAAATTTATTTTCGTGAGCGACCCTATTTTGTCCTTTGAAATATTTCTTAAGTAGGTAAGTATGATAGCGTAATGAAATGTACAGGTAGGTATACCTAAACTATGTAGCCTACCTAAATGGTTGTACAAATTATCCATTTATATGTGGCAGTTATATAACTATTATCCTATCCAATAAGTCAATGTTTGCATCTCCTACGATTAAAATATTTTTCGTCCATGGTCTCGAGAAAATCACTAATTGAGTCAAGACTGGGCGATCTATAAAAGTAGGTACATATTGATATTAACTGTTTAAACATCAACTCTCCTGAAGAAGATGTCCGGTCTTCAAACACCGGTTAGCTTAGTAATAAAATTCTGGAAAAACTACATATAAATATGTTGTTATTAGGTACTTGTTTAAATAGGTTCCAAAATATGTTCCACCAAGGACCTGCCTACCTAGTCACAGTCGAGGAGATTACTTAGGTAGGTACATGCACACATCACGGTGAAAAAATGAAAATGATGTGTGAAGCTACTGCCAAATTCCTTAGTCATACTCATAAGCGATTTTTATACATTTTGTAAATGACCGAGAGTTAACTTATATACAGGGTGACTGGTAAAGGTATGAATGTTTTCCAGTTTACTACAGTTTTAGAAAATATCAATAATAAACAGTCTCCAAATTCCTTTATACTCGGGTGTTGGAGGTTCTTATTCAATGTTCAGGCCCCAGACTGACACTAGTTGGTGTAAGCACCACTTCCTGGCGATGAAGGGCTCGCAAATAATACAACGTTAGGTAAATCGTAGAGGAGTTCCACGGAGGGAAGAGCGGCGCCCGACTGGGTTGTTCAGAGATCCTCGGCGCCCCGCAGTCTACATCTCAGATTCTCCGGGCTCGTGGCTTTAGGCGGAGGCGGAGCTACAGCAGCTCTGGTGATTCACGTGAAGGTGCACTGTGATCGGGGGCATCTGTTTAGTACCCCCAATGTGATCACTGGATCAAATCGAGACGATCTGATTGAACAGTGCCAGGGAAGGAGGCAGGCGTTAGGTCGCGACGTTAAGATATTATGGCACCCTGTGCATTGATAGATTCTATGGATTTGGATTGGATATGTAGGTACCTAGATGTTGGTCGGTATTGCATGGTATACCATTAGGTACTCGGACGGTGGAGTGAGTGGTCAGGGAGACCAAGTGGCTTTAGTCGGGATGTGGGAGTATACCTACCTTCAGCCATGCACTCAATCTGGGAGATGGTACGGGGAGTGCCAGCGCCCCTGCACCAGGAAGTCATCCTTAATTGATATGGAAGTGGGCGGACGACGCGGCGACTAAATTAAAGAATAACCGGCAGGCGGGGAGGCGGGGAGGCGGGGAGGCCTTAAACACGAATAATAAACAGATAATAGTGTGCGCCACGCGGCGATCCTAATAACCTGCAAACACATTACGTGGGGCAGGGGCTAATCCCGTCAGGGGGAGGGGGCATCCGTTTAGCGCCCCCACCCCCGTGTTAAGTGGGTGAGGGCCACCCCGCCACTAAACACATCCATAACCAACTTATTTTGTGTAATATAAAGAGCATAACAACATATTTAGCCCAGATTCTAGATTTTACTTCTTCCACCTTCAGTGATGTGCCTAACAATCAGGATTGGTGCATGTAGGTAGATATAGGTATAGGTACCTAGCAGTGGGGACGAATGAACATTTCCAAAGCCATGCCGATAAAATAAGCAAGTTCTCGACCTAGAGGTGTGTGTGTAGTGTGCCTATAGTTCACTCATCGCGAAGGAGAAATATGTGTGTGTGTGTGTGAGTGGGTGATGTATTTTACTTGAAATAAATAAATAAAGCTACCGACTTAGGTACCTAAGTACCTAACAACAATGGTTGTAAAGAGCTATAAGGAATTCACAAATACTTCCTGATGAACTCTCAGAATAAATAGAAACAGTTGGCCGAGAAAAAGAGGAACAGAAAATAAATAAATGGTAGGTAGGTAGGTGTACCTACTTAACAGAACTAATAACAAATAATAACAAATTGTAATAAGCCGCGAATTACATTGGGGCGGCATCAATAGGTAGCACACCCGTCAGGGGAGCAGAGCGAAGGGCCGCGGACCATTATTGATAATAAAACACTCATTTCCTGTGGCGTCAGGGCCGGTGCCCCACGAACTTACATAATGCGGTGGCACATAATATTGTGTACTTGTCTAAGATTTGGATTTGCCTAAACAATCAAAGAAGTGTTGTGTTTTAATATTAAACGACTGGTTTTTTAAAGGCGCCCACCTATGACCTTTTCTTGCAAACTTTGCTTTCTTATTTATAGCTAAATTCACATGTTGACTTCAAAATACTTGGTTGATTCAACTCTTTATAAAAACTCAAAAACAACTTAAACTTTGCATTCAAATAGCTTTTAGCATGTGGGTATTTAGCAATTTGATTGATTTAACTTTTTATTGCAAACATTGTATTCGTAAGCCTTTCCCCGCTACGAAGTCACGTGTGTGTGCGTTAGTTTTCTGATTTGGTAAACTTTTTCATGCAAACTTTGCATTCGTATGGCCGAATTCATATTTGAGACTTTGAAGAACTTGATAATATAACACTTTATGAAAATTAAAAAAATAACTTGAACTTTTTAAAACAAATTTTGCATTCAAATGGCTTTTATCACGAGAGGGATTTATTAGATAATTTTTTTGATTGATTAAACTTTTTATTGCAATTATTGCATTCGTATGGCTTTTCTCCGCTATGAGTTCGCGTGTGATTCTTTAAATTACTTGAGTGCGCAAACTTTTTATTGCAATTATTGGATTAGTAAGGCTTTTCTTCGCTATGAAGTCCCGCTGTGCGTAAAAGTTTCCTGATTTGGTAAACTTTGCTTTCTTATGGCTGATTTCGCATGTGAGTTTTTAAATAACCCGAAATATTGTTTATCTCCACACCAAGACCATTGAAAAAAGTGCTCAGCCACCAGTTATAAAAATATTTACTGTCAGCCATATTAGTAGAACAAAATTTGTCTTTAGTTGCGAGTGGCGCCATCTTCTGGAAACGTATGAACTACAGCGTTAATAACATCAGTCAGTCAGTGAGTCAGTGTTGAAGACAAATATTATTAAACGATGTGTATAAGTAGGTACCTACTTTATTGTTCTCTAACTGTGTTGTACTCTCTTCTGTCATCAACAATAAATAGGTGTAAGTATGTACCTACCTAGGATTACCTATGCAGTAGGAATATGGTGCCGCTGCTGCGGAGCCGGCCCTGTCCTGTAATAACAACATGTAGTAGAGTGTGTGTAAGTGGGTAATAAGGTAGGTATAGACGGCGATCAGGAGCAGGCACAGGGCACCAGCACGGCACTCGGGCAAATCAAGAGTGACGTGAAGGAGCACCAGCAGCCCCCGCTACCATGTACCCGTCTTAACAACACACCTAGCGCCTCTAATAGACTCCCACGTTTGTAGGTAGGTACCTACTTATTGCAGGGCGCGTGGGGTGGACTGTGTAATTATTGCTTGTTGATGGGAAGCAATCAAAACGGCAGCTTACAATAATCTGATTTACATACACACTTGCACCCGCACCTACACTAAGAGAACGCTCTTCGTCAAACAAGGGCAAAATAACAGAGTCTCAAATGTTATTTCAAACCTATAGGTACGAGTGAGTAAGATAAGAAGTTGAAGTACATTAAATAAATTGACGCGCCTACACCAGTCAATTGACGGCCACGTGGATTTTGATATTTTGCTTGTTGGTCAGACGAGAATTTAGAGGTGGTTAGAGTGTGTTTATCGGGTCACGGATTTGGCTAGTTTCAAGCCGTCCCGTCCCGTGAATCTACGATTCAATATGAATTTGAGATGTGTACAAGGGCGTCGCCAAGGCGGGGAAGAGAGTAGGCAACTGCAAAGCAACCAAAGTTCTAAGACCGTGCTTTGCCGATAATTCTTAAAAACTCTTGACTATACCTAAAATTCATATTTTTCTCATCCTCCATAATGTAGGGTAGGTATAGGTACTTATGTATTATTGTCATGGACTTCCTCTTGAGAAAGTCCATGCAAGGAGCAAGAGATAGGTATACCAATAACTCAGAGAGATGGTCTAATGGGCGAACTGTGCGATCTGGAATACGCGGACGACCTAGCGTTTTTCAGTACGACAGTGGAGGAATTATAGCGTAGTGTTTCAAGACTCTGCGATGAAACAGCACGCCTTGGCCTTCGAGTCAATGCCAGTAAGACGGAGCTCATGGCGAATAATGCCTGCCCCGATAAACAGCTGCCGATAACCATCGATGGTCACCAGGTCTGTAAGTACCTGGGAGCAACCATTTCCACCACTGGTGACCTCGGGGCTGAGCTCCCGATACGTATCGGTATAGCAAGTGGCGCCTTTAACAACATGACCAAGGTTTGGAAAGCGTCTGCGTTAAGTGTCGAGACAAAATGTAAACTGTTTGATGCGTGTGTGTTGCCCATTCTCCTGTATGGGTGCATGTGAATCCTGGCACCTGACTTTGGCCCATGCAGGCACAAAAAGTATCTGCATTCGAAACGAAGTGCCTCAGGAGAATTTTGGGTATAAGATGGTACCACCGCATCACGAACGACGCTATACGTCGGCGCACCCAACGTGAGCCCATCACTTCTACCATTATGTGGAGGAGATGGACTTGGCTGGGACATGCGTTAAGGATGCCGAATGACAGAGTTGGCCGAGGACAGCGCTGTTCTTAAAATACAGAACTGTCGCCAAACCATTGATTTTACGTTCATGATTTTTTTCCTGAAAATGGTCCGATGGTGGTCCTAATGCTTGTCATATCTTTGTAAGTCAGTACCCAATGGCTTTTGTTTTAAAAAAACTTTTCCTAAATTTTTCTTCCAAGCTAAATTATTGTTCATAAAATTAAATATTAAGTCAATTTTTCACATAACATTTATTTCTACGACGTCTCTTATAATCTGCTCCTATTCATGGAGAACTATCCCTGAAAATCTCATTCGGCTGGTTTAATGGGATCATGCTAGAGCGCTCGTTAACATTCAAGGCTAATTCGTAGGCACTCAACACTAGCCGTGCTGTGTCGTCTTATTAGGTAGATATAATTAATTGTGAGTGTGCACTACCTACCCATATAGAGCGTGCGCTATAGGTAGGTATATGGTATATGTGTCTAATATATTGTGCTTAGCTGGTGATTAGTGAGACGAGGTGTGATCTGAGCTGAGATTATCCCATCAGGGAGGTGTGAAGAGGGACGACAGGGGTGGCCCACAGAGGATGATAGCTAATGGATTAGAGATGGCTGATAGAGAGGCGGCCAGATCACAGATTATCTGCCGCCCCTGCGCGACATGGATTATCTCCTATCATCCTCCCCCTGTATCACGGCCACACCGCAGGTAGACGAGACGGGCACAGATGGTGCACCTATTGATTATCTTAGCGCCGAGACGCGTGTGGACTTGGACTCGTTCAGCACGTACCTATACTTATCTACATAGAGTCAAATCGCAATAAAGAATTAGTAGGTACTACTACAAAGGTACTACACCCTGAACTGATGGACCATTCACCAAAGCTGACTCAATGGGATGTTTTCTGGGGAGCTTCCGACAAGACACACTAGGTGGCAGCGCTTCTTATAAAGTAATGTCAAATTATGACAGCTGTCCTGTCATACATACCATCTAGCATTGACTGCTGAATATTATGCTAATATAATATCTCCTCTCTTTTTTGTTTTCTCAATTAAACAAGTTAGCGTTTTAATTATTGATGATTGCAAAAGTTGCTTTTTCTAGGAGGTAAACCATAGTATGTCCTTTTACACTACACACAAACAAAAGCACTAGGTCAGTATTTGTCTTCAAGGGTTGATTTGCAGTACTGTTCTTTGAGAATAAGTCTCAGTTCTGTATCTTCTTGTTTTATTGTTTTCTGTTACGGTATTTTTTCATTTGTATTTAGGTAGGTATATAAAAAATAAAATAAGATAAACAATTATTTTATTTGTAATAGTAGGTATATGTGTAAAGAAAATTATAATTTTCATTGATTTGGAACATATTCAAAATTTTACAAACAAATGACAAATATGACATCGGCTACAATTGTTGTTTATTAATCAATCAATAGTTATTTTATTTCAATTTATTAAATTCATTACTTTTAATGTCGTTTCTTTTCAGGTTTGTTTTGTTATTTTATTATTTGTAAACATTATATTAGTAGAACAATTAATTATATCAATAAATATTTATTCTCTTTTCAGAGAAAGAAACAATAAACTGTATTGAATTTATTAACAAAATATCTTATATATGTAAAAAGAAATGTAAAATGATAATTCTAAACATATTGTAAGTTATCTTTTTATAATAATATAATACTTGTCAATTGGTGTTTCTGTTACATTTTGCTGTCTGTCTATCTATAACGTAGTTCTTGTAAAAGATGCTTCAAAATTTACTTTCGGTACTTCAAGGGTCAAAGGTGCGTGTTTTTGGGTGATACGAGCTTTCACTATCCGGCGAGCGGTTCATTCTCTTACTTCATAGTGTATTTTGAGCCAAATAGCTTTTTCTTTTAGAAATTACAGTTTATATAACAGATTATTTGATCATCTGATAAATAAATGGATAAGAAATTAAACTTCCATAGGTAACGGGATCAAACATATAATTGATCTTTTCGTAGATCTTGAAATGATAAAATAGTAGTTTCTGTTGTAATCACCTGGAACATATCAATTGTTTTTTTTTTATTTTTCCAGTTGTTTGGTCCACCAATTTGGTCAGAATGCGTATGATGATTTGAGAAAGCACTATCAACATATTATACAAAAACCTAAATAATTGTTAGGTACTTGTCGTTTTTTTTCTAGATTACCGGCGACTCATTCAATTGGGATTACTTGTGGTTTGCAATAAGCAAAAAAATCATTCTAATGGTTTTATTAGTCTTTTCTCCTGCAATCTAATTATTCAATCATGTTTTCCTAGACTTTTTTTCTTCACATCCGACGACAAGTAAAAGATCAAATGAAATATTGCCTTTTGAAAAGAAATCTGTAATCGATCTCTCTATCGGTTTCGGTTTTCCAAATTTTCCATCAATTTAGAATCAGTTTCCTTTAACACTCTCTTAATTATTATTGTTCATCTGTATTTTTGACCACTTTTTCTATCACTAGCCTAAAACTTTGGCTTTTCGGCCATCAAAATACAATACTGGTATTTTTAACCCTTTTCTCATCTCATGAGATTTTCTCTGGTTTTTCGCGGCGCTCTATATACTTTGTTGCTATCTAAAATTGCATTTTTATGCTTTATATCATACAGAACTGATTATTCTGTCATTTATATGACATACAATCTTAAAAAAATATTAAGTTAAAGATATTTTTAATTTATTTATACCTGCTTCAAAATATGATAAATTTAACAATTTTTTTAAACATTGAGCTCAATTTGGAGACAGAAGATGTCCTTCAAATTGAAAAATATTTTGCATACCTATTTTAAACAGCATTTAGCAGCAAAATATAACTATTACGTTAGCAATATAGGAAGAAAGTCAAATCGACCCGCCTTATCTCAGGTGCAACATCGCCCCGGTGCAGGAGAGGTTCTAGAGCAGACCTGCCACGCACGGTGCTCTATATAGAACTGCTTTACCGTCGGAGGCCCATGGTATTTTGCCATCCCTGTCCCCGTGTAGTTACGCCACTGCACGCACCCACCATCCCTATTAAATCAACCCAGGTGCGATAGCATCAGCATACCCACTTGGCAATGAGGGACATGGTAGGTACCTACCTATATAACACAGGTCAGAGAAATGCTGATAGACACAATGAAGATGTAGATAATCCCTGTGAGCAACTACCACTCTCCATAGTGGGGGAGGGGGAGGGGAGCAAGGCTGATGCAGGATTATACACGAACATTTGATGAACAAACGTCACAAGTTCGAAAGCAAACATGCTGGCTGGTAGAAGGGTTGGTGGTGCACTTAGACCTCTAATGACTAATGAGAAATAAGAACGTATCTCTTAAATCCAAACAGTTGATGTACAATGCAATCCTGATACCAACCATGATATATTATTATTATGAGTGGACATGGACGAAAAATCTGGAAGTTGGAATAAATACTGTGGAAATGAGATCACTGCGTAGGATATGCGGAAAGAGACTGATTGATAAGGTGGGGAATGATAATATTAGAAAGGAATGTGGAGTGGACTCTTTCAAAGCAAAAATTCGGTAACAAACGAAAAGAACCCAGAAAAGAAATTTCACACAAAATGTATGCGGAGGAAATTTCACAAATGTAGGTACGTTCTCTGTTGGAAATATTCACCCCGCGCGTACCTACATTAGGTGTGTATGGAGAATCATGAACATTTCCACCGCCCTTTTTGCTTTAAAACAATTTTAGGTAGGTATGGTGCAATAAAGGTAGCTTAATGAAATTTACAGGGTACATAGATGCATAAATTGGCAAGTTTTTGAAAATAGTTGGATGAAAAAAAACTACCTATATGATATTTTTTTTACTGTCCCCAAAATTATTTGTAATTTTTTAATTTGTTCTTTAGATATATTAAGATTCGATATTTTTTATTGGCACGGTGCCGGTGGTATCAGGTAGACCCATAATACACTATTCAGCTATTTTAGAAAAAAAATTGCGTGTAGGTACCTACCTCAAAATTTTGTATCTCTGTAACCATTTATATCCAGTGAGTCAGGGTTTGACAAAAATGTATCTACTAAAATAACTATAACTCGAAAAGTATAAAAAATAGCTAAACATATTATTATATATTGGGTGTTTTATCTCTGGACGTCTGCTGAGTCGTACCGTTCGTTCGTTCTGGGACACCCTGTAGGTAGGTACTAAACATAACTTTTAATTCACATAGGTTCCTGTATATAGCTATTCATATTGGGTAGTCCAGTGGTATAAATCGGCGGCATTCATGCGCGCAGCGTATTGGAGGTCGTAGATTCGAATCCCGGCCGTGCCGACCATTTCCGCTTTCACGACTCGAGCCTTTGCTTAGTGTGAAAGATGTCAAGAGTGTATTTGTGTTCACTTCGAGTGAGCTCAGACTCATTTTTACAAAAAAAAATAAGTATTAGGTGATAATACCCAGGGGAGGGTGGGGAGAAAAGTGCAATTTTTCACTTTTAACCGCCCTACCTGCACGAACGTACGCGATACGTCCGCCATTTTGTCACCCGATCGCAACAAGCCGTATCTCGTACGTCCAGGTAAAAAAAATATGCACCCAAAACCCACAGAACGTACGAAATACGTCTCATAATTCCTTCTATTCCGAAGTGAATCATTTCGTTTAGTTTTTCGAGGTCAGCCGAAGTGAACGGATGTACTCGTGTTTTTTCGTCTCTCCCATACAAAGTGCGTCACAAGTCAGTGGTACTATACCGAAGTAGCGCGATTACGTATAAAAATATTTTTACGTGTTTTTATAGTGGAATTTATGACTTTTTATTTTTGTTTTTCATTTACCGGTTGGGTAATTTTTTTTTTATCTTCTGTGTTGTGTATGTACCTATGTGAGAATCAGTGACTTTTCTAATTCTTACATGCCTTGTGTTTTTTCAAACACTGCACTTTTTGGATATTTCCGTGAATCTGGTTATTCATTTACTTGACTTTTTTATATTGTTTATGTGATTGGTGTTTTATAAAAAAAAAACTGCATATTACAGTAATTACCGTGGAATTCGACCATCACTTTTTACATGTCCAGACTTTTGACTTTTTTGTATTGTTTATGTGATTTGTGCTTTATAAAAAAAACTGCATATTAGAGTTATCGTGAAATACGACCTTCACTTTTTTACATGTCCATATTTGACTTTTTTATGTCGTACATGTAATTTGTGTAACAAAACTGCATATTTAGTTATAATATATTTGTGAATTAGTGCTTCTTTAGTGACATAGAAATTGACTGAACTTAGCCTTTCGTTTATATTTTCGTGTGTAAAATGTCGTCAAATGAGAGCGAATATGAAAATATTAGCACCTCCGGTAGTGATACCACAATAAGTGAGGATTTCTCTACTTCACCGGATGAAGATGAAAGCGAAGAAGATGCTGCTTCAACCTCTCAGGAGTGGGTGGATATAAATCCCGAAGGAGATGTTTTGCCACCACCCTTTGAGTTCACCTCGACTCCCGGTTTTCCTGAAGCCATAAATAGTTGTAGTGAAGAATACCAATTCTTCAACTACTTTTTTGATGAAGAATTGATGCAACTAATAGTGGATCAAACAAACATATTTGCGGAACAATTTATCAGTTCCACTCCGCATTCATCGACAAGCCTCATTAGTTCTTGGCATCCAACTACAATAAACGAAATGAGAATTTTTTTCGCTATAGTTTTGGTTCAAAGTGTGGTGAAAAAACCGGAAGAAAAAATGTACTGGTCCAAAAGTCCAATATATGAAACCCCCTTTTTTGCCAAAACCCTTTCGTACAGGCGATTTTTATTGTTGAAGAAATTTTTACATTTCAGCAATAACGCAGAGTACAATGAAGCAGGCCCGTTTTTGAATACCTACAAAAAAAATTTCAACAGGGATATATCCCTGATAAAAATGTCACTATAGACGAAAGTCTAATGTTGTACAAAGGACGTCTCGGGTGGATACAATACATGCCACTGAAAAGGTCTAGATTCGGGATAAAAACCTATATGTTGTGTGAGTCCACTTCCGGATATATATGGTCCACCATTATTTACACAGGTAAAAACACCCTTTTTGACCAAACATACAAAAATCTACCTGTCTCCTCACAAGTGGTCATGTCTCTTATGAGACCGTTACTGAACAAAGGCTATTGTCTAACAACGGACAATTTTTATACATCTCCAGATCTGGCTGAATTGTTGATAAGAAATAAAACAGATACATACGGAACCCTCAGGTTCCGAAGAAAGGGTGTTCCGAGAAACATTTCATTCCCAAAGAAGGTTTCTCGTGGCTACACTAAAGCCTACAGAAAGGGCAAGATCATGGTGATGAGATGGAGGGATAAAAAGGATGTTTTCTTTCTCTCCACTGTCCATTCCTGCACCATGGTGCAAACTGAATCTGGGAAACAACGGCCAACTGTGGCAAATGAATATAATTTTACGATGGGGGGAGTAGATCGAGTTGACCAACATTTGGCAATTCGCCCTGTTACCAGAAAACAGGGCAAAAAGTATTATAAAAAAATATTTTTTCACCTGCTAGAGCAAGCCCTCTGGAATGCGTTTGTCTTATACAAAAAAAAGGGGGGAGTTTCAAATAACTCTAAATTCAGAGAAAGGGTTATTACCCAATATTTGGAAAATTTCCATACGACGGAGTTTTCTTCGAAAGGAGGAAGACCGTCGTCGACACCAAACCCATTACGGCTAACGGCGAGACATTTCATTGAATTACTTCCTCCAACTGCAGCCAAACAAAATGTAGCAAGACGTTGTGCTGTTTGCTGCGCTAAAGTGGACGAAAGGGGAAAGAAAGTAAGGAAAGAAACTAGGTACTACTGCCCCGATTGCGATGTCGGGCTTTGCATCCCTTGCTTCAAAATATACCATACCAAAAAATTCTTTTAGAGTAATAAAACATCATTGTTCAAAAATATATATGTAGTTTTATTATGAATACATTATATCCTTTCCCCAGCGAGGTCTTTACCTGTCACCAGACACTCAGTATTTTATGATGAGTTTGTATTTACCGACCTCGGTAGCCTAGTTGTACTAGCGCGAACTTCAGATCCGAGTCCCGGGTTCGATTCCCGGTCGGGTCAGAGTTTTTCTAAGTGTTTTTTCACTTGAAGTTTCTACCCGGGGTTGGGTTGACTGGAAAAAATTGCTTCAGGCAATAAGTTCCGCCAGCTATACTGACACCTTTGTATAGAAAAGTGTTATATTATTAGATATTTATGCAAACCTCCAAGCAGAACACCGAAATTTATAAAAGGATGGTTGGTCATTTATTTTCCAGGATCTAGATCCGCACAACAACAAGGCGAAGTTTTTGCAGAATCAGGACAAGAAGTTTGTATGAGGAATGAATTGGTAAAAAAAAATATAAGTCACGAGCCACTTCATCTGCCTTGAATGTGTAAAGATAGAAATGGCCTAATGATAAAGGATGTGTTCATTTTGATCACCAAACAATCGCTGGCTACCTCATTTACAAAATGTATCAAAATTGTGTTGATTGATATATCACATTCTATAAAAAAATATTCGATAGAATATTTTATAAAAATTACTTTTCGACATCATGTGTTGAGAACCCCTGACTTACCAATGATACATAAAAGGGTAGTAAATGGGTCTATTATGTAAAAAAAAATGTCAGGTATATATTGTTATTGTATTATTATTGAGAAATGTTACAAAAAAAAACCCAAGGATTTTTTACCTACTTATTGCAAAATAACCCAAAGGTAGGGCGGTTAATTAAAATAACATGAAAATACGACTAGTAAAATTGTTTTAAATTAAAATATGCAGAAATGCATTATCCCTGAATGATAGAAAAGATTTTTCCAACTCCAAACACAAGAAAGATTTGCATTTTGTTGACCCGTGTCGACTGGGACTTTTCACCCCACCAACGGGGTGAATAGTTCCGGCGGACGGGGTTGGAAGTGCCAACAAGGATAAGTCATACACAATACATTTTTAACAAACTTAAGGGACTTTATTAATAGAAAAAACAATGATAGGTAAGTAGGTACCTACCTACAAAATGTTGAAGTCTGAATGACAATAATAGGTAATTATTACAAATAGATAAAACTACTTGATAACCTTTGTGAAATCATTTATAATGAGACCAGTTTTTAACCTCCCAAGGCTACGGGTACTATAAAAAATACTAAATGAACATAGTCATTCAGACCCAGTATAAAATTTCGCTGCCAGAAATAAACGCCCATGGTACTTATTTAAGTTCCAATTATATTATTGGACCTAGCAAATTTAAATTTCCCTCCTGAAACTTAAATTCAGCATAGAATAATGGATTACCTATCCAATCCAATCCAAACTCCCTTAAGACCCCACTTAGGGGCATAGGGAGGCAACAAGAGCTCTCCATTGCGCTCGATCTTACGCAATGTTTATGACCTCCTCCCACACCATGTTCAGATTCCTCAGCTCTGCTTCGAAGGAGCGTAACACAGTATGAGAGGGTCTTCCTCGTCCTCGGGACCCTGATGGGAGGAAGAACAGCGCTCTTCTCGGCCAACTGTCATTCGGCATCCTTAACACATGTCCCAGCCAAGTCCATCTCCTCCACATAATGGTAGAAGTAATGGGCTCACGCTGGGTGCGCCGGCGTATAGCGTCGTTCGAGATGCGGTGGTACCATCTTACGCCCAGAATTTTCCTTAGGCACTTCATTTCAAAGGCTGAGACTTTTTGTGCCTGGGCCTTGGTCAGGTGCCAGGACTCACAAGAGAATGGGCAACACACACGCATCAAACAGTTTACATTTCGTCTCGACACTAAACGCCGACGCTTTCCAAATCTTGGTCATGTTGTTAAAGGCGCCACTTGCCATACCGATACGTATCGGGAGCTCAGCCCCGAGGTCACCAGAGGTGGTAATGGTTGCTCCGAGGCTAAATTTATCCACCCGGGAGACCTGGTGACCATCGATGGTTATCGGTAGCTGTTTATCGGGGCAGGCGTTACTCGCCATGAGCTCCGTCTTACTGGCATTGACTCGAAGGCCGAGGCGTGCTGTTTCATCGCAGAGTCTTGAAACACTGCGCTGTAGGTAATTCCTCCACTGCTAGGTCGTCCGCGTACTCCAGCCCCCGTAGACAAATTCAAACTGGCGTTCGACTACAAACGAAGATTACGCCAATGTATAGTGCGAAAAAATTATCTGTCCACTGGAACAAGTAAACATTTTTTTGAACTAAGCAATGACACTGATATGTGCAGGTGATCATTATACAAGAGAATGTAATGAGAAACAAGAATTAAATAAGTGTGAAAATTGTGAAGTTCGAGGTAAGGAGAGTTCACACTCTGCATTTAGTAAACTATGTAACACAAGAATCTATTATGACAGACTAGCAAGAGAGGCCACTAACTATACATACATACATTGCTAAGGTGGTGAGTAGAATACTATATGCTAACATTAGAAGTATCAGAAACAAAATGAATGATGTGGAGATTTTAGTTAATAAATTTAGTAACATTGAAATTTTTGTTTTTTGCGAGACGTGGCTCCAAGAAAATGAAACAAAATATTATAAACTGAAAGGTTTCAATGCAGTATTTAACTGTAGGAAGGAAAACACAAGAAGTGGAGGTACTGTAATATTTATCCGAGACAGCTTAGAATATAAATTGGTTTATCAGTCTGAAAAGTATAACACAATAGTTGTAGAGATATTAGGAAGAAAGAGAAAACAGAAAATAGGTGCTATTTATCGGTCACCCGGTTCAGCGTCTATTGGAGATTTTTTTGAACACATGGATGATTTGTTGTCCAATCACAGAAACATGATTTTAGTGGGTGATTTAAATATTGATTTATTAAATGACTCCACTTCAACGTTTTTGTATCAGAAGATAATTGAGTCCAACAATTACAAGATAATTAATAAAATAGACCAAATGAATGCAACACGCGTGACTGAAAATTCGAGCACTTTGATCGACCATGTTCTTGGTGATGATGATTGTGTTGACTTTAATATAGATTTGTCTGACTGGCCAGCACTTGATCATAAAGTGTTAGAAATTACAATGGCTAAATCTCTAAAACAAAAAAAAAAGCTACAATATGTAAACATTAAAAGTATTGATAAATCACGTTTCAGGAGTTTGGTATCTAATAAATTGCAGAACTTGCCAAATTTTAATAATTTTGAGATAATAATTGACATTGTCTCTCAAGCTAAGAAGGAATCCACTGTTGTTAAACGATGCAGAGTTCGTGAAGATAATGATTGGATTACCACGAAAATTGTCCAACTAATCGAACAAAGAAATAAAATATACTCTTCATATAAGGCTAACAGAACTATAAATTTAAAAAGAATGTATTTAGAAACAAAAAGAAAAGTTGAGAACGAAATAAAAAAGGCAAAAAAGCGACACTTTGAATTTGGTATACAAAATGCTAATGGAAATAAAAGAAAATTTTGGCAAATCATAAATGAAACATTTGGTAAAAGTAACCGAAACAAGTTAAATTCTATAAAAGAAATACTGACAGCTACTAATAACAGCACTAGTGACCAGCAATGTATTGCAAATGCTCTTAACCAGTATTTTTGTTCCGTTGGAAAAACTCTAGCAGAAAAACTCCATGATAACTCGGATGGGAGGAGAGGAAAGAATTCCTATAACAGAACCCCATTATATAGTATGTTTATTGCACCAACTGACAAAATTGAAGTAACAACAATTATTACAAGTCTAAAAAACAGTGCGTCATGTGGAAGTGATTGTATATCATCTATTGATTTGAAGAATTTATGTGACATAATTTCGGAGCCTATTGCCAGGTGCATCAATGGATGTATTGAATCAGGAAAATTCCCAGAATGCCTTAAAGTTGCAACAATTGTGCCCATTTTCAAGTCGGGTGACAGATTGGAGCCTGGTAATTACCGTCCAATCAGTCTCTTGAGTACCCTGAGCAAAATATTTGAAAAAGTCCTTTATCGACGTTTTGTGAGCTTTATTGAGAAAATAGGTGGTCTGGATCCTCAACAATACCCAACTAGCAAAATCTGTACTTGTAGCACTCCCAAGAGTAAAATTTTGTAGACTTATAAGATACCTATAGCATACTTTAACCCTGGATTTGGGCGCAGTTATAGGAGCATTTATTTCTATAACGATCCTATAATCTGTTCTTATAAGAGACTTATAGCATTCTTCAATGACAAGATTTGGACGCACTTACAGGAGCATTAATTTCTATATCGATCTTATAACGAGCTTACAGAATGTAAATAATCAAATAATACACTTGACGAAGCGCAATTGGTTCTATAATGATCTTCAGCTATGCATTCACAAGCATAAATACTCCTATAAGTATCTGCCATAAGTATCTTACCAGACCAATCTTGTTTAATGTTTACTGGTAAAGTACTGTATAAAGTAAGTTTTGTTATGCTTTTTGTGCGTCGTGGAAGTTTTTTGTTCTTGTTTTAAATACTAAAAATGTAAGTACATTTTCTATTATTAATATAATACATTTATTAATAAACAGCAAAATATAATTGATAAAGGACACTCATCTATCCACTGTTGGGAACGTGGGAAGTCATTTTTACTGTAAATATGTACCGCAATTTTATTATTTTATTCACGCGCTTCGGAAAAAAGCTCAATTTACAGTTGTTGTAGAATTTTTATTTCATCAGTTTTATATGAAAATTCGCCATTTTTAAAAATACTCTGCATTGAGTACTTTACAGAACCATTATAGGTACATTGTTACTTATAACAGTTTCAATCAAGATAACACATTGCCTCCATTTTAACAAATTAGGGTAGATCAATTTGAACCTCATTATTGTTAGAAGTTTTTTTTACTTATTTCTTGATGTCTTCAGTTAAATATTTCGACTTATTTTCGATAAATTTAGATAACTGACAAATTGTACGGAATATGCAAGTCAGTTGATGACAGTGGAGGCTGTTTTTATATTAAAAACAATAAAATCTCTGGAAATACGAACCAGGTTTGAATTTTTTACATATTACAGTCTACACAAATGTAGTATTTGCAATCAAAATTTCCTTAAGAAAGTAAAGCGGGAGGAATTCACGAATTATTTAATGTGAAAACCACATGAGTGTTATATTTTCTATAAAAACTTTTCTCAATAAAACAAAAAAAAATAGTTTGCGATGTCATAATCGAGAACAATTTTGATTAGATTGATAAGAATTATAATAGGAAAATGTGTATGATGTAATAATACTATAGGTACTATATTCAAATTGATATTTTCGAATTTTTGGCTTTACAACCTATACAAAATATAGTATTTGCAATCAAAATCCCCTCTAGGAATAAATGCGGGAGTAATTCGCTAATTATTTAATGTGAAAACAACATGAGCGTTATATTTGCTATGAAAACTTTTCTCCATAAAACAATAAAATAGTGGTCTGCGAATTCATAATCGAGAAAACCCATATGAATGTAATATTTGTAAATAAAAGTTCACTGTTATCAACCAGTTCAGAAAGGCATTTGGGCTTTTTAATATTGCCTCGTCTCTAAATACATTAATAATTATTGGGTAGACATAAAGGTGCACATAATAGGCAATGTATGCAAAAAAAAATATAGGTACCTACCTAAAAGTTATATTACTAGGAACAATTATTTTGAATAGAATTTATTAGAATTACAATAAGAAAATGTATATGTACTACATTATAAGTAAATTCAAATTGATATTCTCGAATTCTTGATATTACAGCCTACACAAATGTAGTATTTGCAATCAAAATTTCCTTAAGAAAGTAACGCGGGAGGAATTCACGAATTATTTAATGTGAAAACCACGTGAGTGTTATATTTTCTATAAAAACTTTTCTCAATAAAACAAAAAAAAAATAGTTTTCGATGTCATAATCGAGAACTATTTTGATTAGATTGATAAGAATTATAATAGGAAAATGTGTATGATGTAATAATACTATAGGTACTATATTCAAATTGATATTTTCGAATTTTTGGCTTTACAACCTATACAAAATGTAGTATTTGCAATCAAAATCCCCTCTAGGAATAAACGCGGGAGTAATTCGCTAATTATTTAATGTGAAAACAACATTTTCACGAAGAATAAAAACATTTGAACCACCTCGACAAAATGACTGGCGTTTACCTATAAAGTGACTGAGTTAGTAGTTTTGTGTACATTTGCTCTTATAACGTATTAATTAAGTACTGTTGGTTTTGTAAGAGTCTTACACTAGGCTATAGCAGCGAGAACTTATAATGATCTCAGCCAAGTATGTTAAAGAATCTAGTTTAAAGACTATTTGCACTTATAGTGTTCTTTTGAAGTACTATTTGTTTCATATGAGTCTTGAACAAGACTTTATGACGATTACTTATAATGATCTCGGCGAAGTATTTTATAGGATTCTTTTATCTTACAAAATGCTACTTTAGGATCAGCATTTTTCTCAGGACTATTAAGTCTTAGTGCATGCTCTTATAGGATTAGTCCTCCTATAACTTACCTATAAAATAGTCTTGTAGCTATCTATAAGTCTAAAATACAAAATCAAATGCTCTTGAGATTATCAACGCTTGTAGAATGCCATTATAAGTAAGAGTATCCTATAACTGTCCTGTGCGATAGTTTTGTAGCAAACTATAAGACTGAGATATAAAAACGAATGCTCTTGAGAATATTAAGGCTTGTAAAATGCTATTATAAGTAATACAGTCTACAACAATGCCATTATAAGAGGTTTATAAGTATTGAAAGACTTATAATCTTTCGTTATAGGATTACTTTGCTAGTTGGGTATGGTTTCCAGAGTGGAAGCAACACGCAAACGACACTTATAGACGTCATGAATTACATAAATAATGAAATGGATCAGGGTAAATATGTGGTTCCTGTTTTTGTGGATTTATCCAAAGCCTTTGACACTGTAGATCATGGGATACTATTGTGCTCATTATATAATTTAGGATTCCGGGGAAGTGCTCATAGCCTAGTGAAAAGTTACTTGATGAATAGAAAGTCAGTTACAAGGAATGGTGAATATATTAGTGATGAGAGGGTAATTGAATACGGTGTACCGCAAGGGTCGATCCTGGGTCCGCTTTTGTACTTACTCTATATAGACAATCTCAGATATTGTGGAATGAAGGCAAAATACTTTGTATATGCGGACGATACAGTTTTGATTTACAGCGACTATGAAAAACAACATCTCCAAGAAACGATAAATAGTGATTTGAAAAAATTTGTATCCTGGCTTTATAATAATTCTTTGACAATAAATGCTAACAAAACGAAATACATGTTACTAAAACAAAGAAACAAACAGTCAATAGACCTCAACGTCAATATAAACAATACCGAGATAGAGAGAGCAACCTCAGTTAAATATTTAGGACTGCAATTGGATTACAAATTAAACTGGGAGTATCATATAAGGACTGTGCTAGACAATGTAAGCCCAATGATTGGAGTTATGAGACGAAGTGAATGGTTTGATAGTAAAACAAAGAAACTTTTGTATAATGCATTTATACTACCGCGGATCTCCTATGGGGTGACGATATGGTCGCAGTGTAGTCTTCAAGCTAAGGACAGTGTTAAACGAATTATGAATAAGGCACTGAAAGGGATTTATAATTTAGATAGATTAACCAGAACAACTGAAGTCTACGCATTGGCCGGGGTGTATGATTTAGATGAACTAATTCAGTCTGAGAAAGCGAAAATGATTTATAAAATACAAAACAAACAGATTAAGTCCAACGTAATATTGATGTCGAACAGTGATGTTCATTCTTATGGCACAAGGCAGCAAAACCATTACAGAGTCGAGAATGTTCCTAGAACTGATAGGAACCGTTATGGCTTTCTTTACTCTGCATTATTGATTTTTAATGAATTGCCAGAAGATCTCAAGAGCTGCAAGAATAGTGCACTGTTTACAAAAAAACTTAAAAATTACATTTTGAATAATAGGAAGTGATTTAATATAATTTAATGTAACAAGAATATTTAATATAGTTCACTTAACCCCTTATACCAGCACCTGGTGCTGTTTGGGGTTTATATTAACTGTTAAGTATTTAGAGTTACTGTAAAGTTTTGTAAAGTATCAAAAAAAAAAATATCTTAAAATTTAATAAATATAAATTGTTTATTTTAAAAGTATAGTAAATATTTAAATGTAAAGGGAAATAATAATGTTGTGTAATTGTTATTAGTTATCTTTGTGTTTTTGTACATAATATTTAAGTAACTATTTTTAAGAAATCAAATATATAAAACTATATTTAAATTTTTAACGTCATCTGTGAAAAAATTCAATAAAAATATAAAATTATAAAAAGTGGACAGCTAATTTTCTTCCTACTCTACATTGTCGAAGAATTCGTTTGTAGTCGATCGCCAACTGCATTTTGTCTAGGCCCCCAGATCGCACAGTTCGCTCATTAGACCATCTCTCTGTGTTATCGGTATACCTCTTGCTCCTTGCATGGACTTTCTCATCAGGAAGTCTATAACAATAATAAATATGAATGGAGCCAGTACGCAGCCCTGTATGACTCCCGTGGTGATCCTGAAAGCTTCATACGCCTGGGCCTTAGGAGGTTAAGGGCCGAAATTACAATCTGTAGCTTATCCTGTAGCTTTATTGAGGAGGCTTGAAAGTTAAGTAGAGCTTACCGCTCAACGAGAATATCAATTAAAATTCGACTGCGGCTTGGCTAAGCCGTATATTTGTTTAAGTTGATAGTCATAGGACCAAAATTACAATACAGGCTTAAGGTCCACCTTAACGGTGAGGAGCACAATAAGCTTCGCTTAACAAAATTATGCAGATTACAATGTCTCCTTAGCACGAATTTGGGGCTTATCCTACTCCTTAAGTTAAGGGATACCCTGGGGTGTCCTCAACAGAGTAAAGCTCGCTTAACTCAGTTATTTTTTTTCTCGCTAGGAGGCGCCACAAGTCACTGTACGGACAAACTGACATTTAAAATGTCATTATATAGCCGCGCAATAATTACGCTTTTTGAAGATGAAATGTCTAATTAATTATGATCCATCACACTTATTTGTTCGCTGTTGCTTAGGTTGTTTCACTAGCGATTCTATTTGGATTTATTCGTGACCCTTTCATTGATTATTTGACCACCACATTGACTTATATACACTGTTCGCTCTGTTTGATAATAATTACAAGTACTTTTGCTTTAACCTAGTTGAATGTATGATATATTATGGTTAGGTATGTTTATTATTGAACACATCTTTCACTTTCCGTAGCTGTATCTTAATTAAGTTAAATAATCGAAGCAAGGGTCGTAACACATAAATACCAAGTCAGAATCCAAGAGCGAGCATCCATAAAACAAAAACAACAACACAAACAATGGCGCGCGTCCCGGTGAACATGACAGATGTGGAGCGTAATGCATAGATAAAACCACGATAAAAGACAAGTAGGGGCCGAAATTACAATCTGTAGCTTATCACGAATAAATCCAAATAGAATCGCTAGTGAAACAACCTAAGCAACAGCGAACAAATAAGTGTGATGGATCATAATTAATTAGACATTTCATCTTCAAAAAGCGTAATTATTGCGCGGCTATATAATGACATTTTAAATGTCAGTTTGTCCGTATAGTGACTTGTGGCGCCTCCTAGCGAGAAAAAAAATAACTGAGTTAAGCGAGCTTTACGCTGTTGAGGACACCCCAGGGTATCCCTTAACTTAACGAGTAGGATAAGCCCCAAATTCGTGCTAAGGAGACATTGTAATTTGCATAATTTTGTTAAGCGAAGCTTAATGTGCTCCTCACCGTTAAGGTGGACCTTAAGCCTGTATTGTAATTTTGGGCCTAAATGAAATAGGTACCTACGTTGCGCTGCACTCACTCTTCGAATTGAATCTTACTAGGTATAGGTACTATTTTTTGTTTTGTAGATATTTTTCATTTTTATTGTGATGCCTATTGTACCTACTTATAATTTTTATGATTTTATTTCCCAACTGTTGTGTAACTATTTTGAAATCCATTTGTTTATTATTATTATTTGAAGGATGGATGTTAATGTTGATAATTGTTTTTTATTGTGAACCTGATACTAATTGTTAACAATATTTATACATATTTCTGTAAAAGGCTTTGGCCGTTGATCTGATAAGTAAATAAATATACCTACCTATCTAACAAGGTAGGTACCTACTCATACCATACCTAATAGTCATGACTCATCTTCATAGCATAGCAACAACATGCATACCTATTTACAACTGTTTAACCTCTTTTTCCCCGGACATTTTATAGGTAGATACCAGCTATTGGTAGGTACCAGCACTGGGAATCTTATGTGGTCATTAGGTGGAGGCGGGCCATGCGAGGCTTCAGCCAGTGTACCTAATTATTATGTCAGCGAGTTTGTGCTAAAAATAGAAAAGTTAGGTCTCTCCTAGGCTCTGGCATGTGGGGCGTGGGGCCCGATGTCAGGGAGACAGGGCCTAGGAACGGAGAAGAGAGACAGACTCGCCTACAAACAATACACCCCGACATCAGCACTTTCAATAATAGGTACCTACTTGATTGTTATTCCACGTCAACCTGAACTATCTTAGAGAGACGCACTACATGTGCCAGTACATTGCGACGCGTCTTTGGAGACCTGCCGTCACATCCTGCACTCAGTCGCAGACTCCACATAATACGCCCTGACAACGCCCCGCCCACGAACGAGCCCCCCTACGCCAGGGACACGCCTCTTTCTCGTTGCCATGGCTACCCCCTCCTCTCCCCCCGCATGCGCGCCTCGCGGTGCTCCTAAGCGATTATTTTTTGTATTGAATGATAGATATAGATAGGTAAGTAATCTACATAATAATTCAGTAATGTAGGTAGGTAGGTATGCATATTTATTAAATTGTTTGTTTTTATGTTTTTTTTTTTGCATCAGGCTCTGCGTTGGATTTTTCGTCGTGGATCCTTGCAGGTACCTATATTTATTGTAATCATAGATATTTTTTTTACAATTTCTCAATTATATTTAATGTAATCAATACATTTCTAAAATTATAATAGGTATGCTCAGGGTTGTAGCGCCGCAGATGTTTGTATGTACGTAAAATTATAATATTTTCATAGTAAAATCTCCGTAAACACAGATGGCCAACTTTTGAAAACAAAATTACTCATGTAAATGTTGCATGGAACCAAAGTTTGACTGAATAAAAACGTATTTAAAAGATTCAAGATTGATTTGAAATAAAAATAAGTGTAATTCAAACCATATTTAAAACACATTTCATATACATACATACCTCCCCCCGCACAAGCAAGCCAGCCCGGAGAAGACCAATTCCCAGCGAACCAGACCCGCACGAAACCGATCCCCAAGCTCGATCGAAGAAATCAAACTGAAAAGCCGGCTCCACACAAATCAAGCCCAGTGCGGATCCCCCCAAACCAACAATGCGAGAGGCCTAAGCCCCAATCAGGAGCATAGGGAGGCATCAGTAGCTCTCCATTGCGCTCAAAGGCGTCCGAGGTTCATTGTGCCTTTTCTGACAGGTTGAAGTTTAAGGACGTGAGGTGGTCAACCTCACGGGCCCGATCTGATTTTTTCGATTTCCTGATGCCTCCTACAGGATGCTCGAAAAACCAGCAAAAAGAGCAGAGGTGCTATTCTTAGCCGACAACCCCACGGCAACATTTCATATACCTACATTGAAATGAAAGTAGGTACATTTTCGGATTACGATTTGACACTAAATGTCAAATTTTGAGGTCGGTAAAACAGCTGCCGTTATCATTAGTCAATCGCATGAAATTTGTACCATTCAAAACATTGAGGGAATGTAGTGGTGGACTATGGAGATATACCTAGTATTAATGGATCGCGTGGTAATCTATGCAATTTTGGCGTGTCATGATTAGGTATAACAGCTGATTAGCTGCAAACGGCGCGCCGTAGAATAATAAAAATATACTCATACGAGTATATTAAGTCACAGAAAGAAATAATAAAGTATATTAAGTAGTGGATGATGAGGTGTTGTGCTTTGGCGGGATTATCGTTGAGGGTGATCTCTGGCATCCGACTAAAGATTTTGCTTTTGCTTTTTTTTATTTTTTAAACATTTTACTTTTTTTCTATTTAAATTTTGTCTATTATCCTTGTTTAGATCCTTTATTTCGCTAATGCTTAAATAAATAAAAATAGTTGCTACAAGTCTATCTTGGTACGGGCTTTGCTCAGTTAGGTGAATTCAAATACTTGTAAAAATTATTGTAATGCTATTATCTATGAATAAAGAAAGTTATTATTATTATTATTGTCCTAAAAGAATGTGTAGGTTAGAGTGGAACACTTTTGTATGAAAATTTTTTTTTGTCAAATTTCGATTTGGAATAGTTGTATATGTTGCCTATTGGCATCAATAATCTACATAAAAAAATATAAAAATTCTCATACAACGGTAAGAGCCCCCGCTTTGACTTCGAATATTTACAAAAACGGCAATTTTGGGGCTGTTTTCGCGGTCTACGAAATATTACAGAATTTATTTAAATAGGTTTATTTAATTCAAACATGGTTGATTAGCTGTTGCTTTCACTATTTCATCAATTTAATAGTCTTTGGCGCTGTGAGAGATGAGCAAAGTGCAAGAGAAAACGGGGCGGCAAGGGCCGGTTTATAAATTTGAAATTTTAGTTTCATCAAGTGCAGTGGATGATTATTGTCTTATTAAAGTGAAAGGTTGCATGTCAATAATTATTTCCACGAGTGTGTAGGAATAGGTGATGTATGTTTTAAAGTGTATTAACATGACTTCTACGAGACAACATTTAAAATGTCCGATACTTGGTTTCATAGCACTTTTGTGCAGACTTAATAGAATAAATCCTACCTACGTATTAAAATGTGATGTAATTATATAAATGGGTTTGACAAATAAATGTTATAATAAAAATAAAAATCTGTGTAGAAACTTAAGGAAGTAGAGTAAGAAGCATTCAGAGTCCAAAGTAGAAAGCTTTTTGACATATCTGCATGTAAACGTTATGATTTTGTAAGATGTACCTACCTACTTATTTTAGAGATGAAAAATTGCCAAAAGAGGTACAAATGTTTTTAAATGGCAACCAGCGGGTACGAGATAGCTTAACTGTGTTTCTGTTTAATGAATCAGGAGTGCTGGATTCATTTATGAGAGCAGTAGTAATTGCTTGTAAATGTTTTTGGTGTGCGTTGAGATCTGTTGATATTCGTGGAGGTAGATCTTCAATCTTATCAAAATGGACCAACGGCATAGGTAAACAATCGCTTCAATGGCAACTCTTTGATGTGTATGTGAAAAATTATCCATTTCAATGGTCGAGATAGTTTATTTTCCGAAATAACGAACCCAAGCTACACAGAACTTGACTTCTTTATGATCGAAATATGTTCCTCTGGTACAACCACTCTAGGCTTTTGCGATCCTTCAAAAATAGTTTTGGCCGTCTTTTATTTTCTTCCAACGAGGAATTTATATGTGTTAAAACCATCTGCGGTCGACGAACAAGAAGGCAGATCCACTTTTTAGCGAGTTTTTAGTAGAAGAAATTTTTTTCAGTTCGTGTTGATGATTGATTATGTGTGATTGTGAATGAAGATGAATTATGAATGATTTCTTTGTTTAGAGCACGTAATCTTCTATTCTGCAACTTTTAACTTTGGATTAGATCAATTCTTCCTAAATCTATTATTCTTTCAGCCATTTAAAAATATTTGTTCCTCTTTTGTCAATTTTACATTTCTAAAATAAGTAGGTACATCTTACAAATTCATTACATTTACATGCAGATATGTCAAGAACTTTTCTATTTTGGACTCTGAATGCTTCTAACTCAACTTCCTTAAGTTTCTACACAGATTTTTATTTTTATTATAACATTTGTCAAACCCATTCATAGAATTACATCACATTTTCATACGTAGGTAGGATTTATTCTATTAACTCTGCACAAAAATTCTATGAAACCAAGTATCGGACATTTTAAATTTTGTCTCGTAGAAGTCATGTTAATACACTTTAATACATACATCACCTATTCCTACACACTCGTGGAAATAATTATTATTGACATGCAACCTTTCACTTTAAGACAATAATCATCCACTGTACTTGATGAAACTAAAATTTCAAATGTATAAATCAGCCCTTGCCGCCCCCGTTTTGTCTTGCACTTTGCTCCTCTCTCACAGCGTCAAAGACTATTAAATTGATGAAATAGCGATAGCAACAGCTAGTCAACCATGTTTGAATTAGTTTTTGAATAAAATAAACCTATTTAAGTAAATTCTGTAATATTTCGTAGACCGCGAAAACAGCCCCAAAATTGCCGTTTTTGTAAATATTCGAAGTCAAAGCGGGGGCTCTTACCGTTGTATGAGAATTTTTATATTTTTTATGTAGATTATTGATGCCAATAGGCAACATATACAACTATTCCAAATCGAAATTCGACTAAAAAATTTTTTGTTCCACTCTAGTGTAGGTATTCTGTATGGTAGTCACAATGCAAAACAAAACATGTCCATTCATCACAATTCAACAGAATTTTTTAAATCAAAGTATTGATAGGTTGGTTGGAAGAAATTGCCCTAGGCAATAAGCCCGCCGATTTTGGTTAATTATGTATATTTTTACCCAATAAAGTGTTATATTATTATTATTTCAAATCATTTATTCATTAAATCACTATATATCATATGAAGTATACATCATTGTAAAAAAAAATTAATAAAAATAAATTAAAATTAAATACAATGCTATATACTAAATATAAAAAATATCGGTATTATCTCTCATGATACATCACGATGTAATGTAATCATGAGAGATCTTCGAACTACAGAGAAAGGAACCTTCTTAACATCCTACATGAGGACAACAGAACTGCCTTTTGGATGGCATATCTGAGACCACAACAGATGCCAAGTTTCCCTAGATTGTCTTTAAGAGACTTAGGAATAACTCCATTCGTCGATATCACTATAGGTATTATGTACGTGGTTGGTGTATGCCACATATCCTTGATTTCGTGAGCAAGATCAAGATATTTAATTATCTTATCTTGCTCGGCTTTTTTCAAATTTTCGTCATACGGAATAGTGATATCCACGAGATACGTTATCCCGTTCCTACGATCAACCAATATAATGTCCGGACGATTTGCGTTAATCGTTCGGTCAGTTTGTATTGGTATATCCCAATACAACTTTGTATTACTGTTTTGCATTACCGAAATTGGGGTGTACCTATAATAAGGTACTTCAAGATCGAGCAAACCATATTTCAAGGCAAGTTTTTGATGAACTATTTTAGCCACATCGTTATGTCTGTGCAGATACTCAGAACCACACAGGAGAGAACACCCAGACAAAATATGTCTGAGTGTTTCTCCTATTTGGCCACATGCACGACATTTATCAATTATATCAGGTGCTTTAATAATATATTTTTTATAATTATTAGTGACGATGACCTGGTCTTGTATTGCACAGACAAAACCTTCTGTTTCGCTAAATAGTTCACCAAACCTCAACCATCCAGTCGAATCTTCAAGACTTACATGTGATGAATTTAAAGTTTCGAAGAATCGACCGTGGAGAGACTTGCCTTTCCATATATCAACCCGATCTTGTACCCCAATTATCGGTGGTGAATCAGGATTTGATAAATTTAAGGGCGTGTACTTCAAATCACACGCAATGAGGTCTTCATAACCCAATTTATTCCTTGATGAGATAAAGTAAGATTGGAGGAGGTTTATCTCTTATATCTGTTATTCATGTTTTTGATGTTTAACATGCCTCTACCACCAATCTTCCTTGGTAAATATAATCTCATCAAGGAACATCTTGGATGATGCATCCTATATTGTGTGAGCAAACTACGTACCCTTAAATCCATCTTGTCTAGTTCCGTTTGGTTCCACTTAATGATTCCAAAAGAATACAAAATTTTCGGTACAACCCATGAATTAATGGCCATAATTTTATTTCTCCCGGAGAGAAAACTTTTCAAAACTTTTTTTAATCTTTTAATAAATTCATTTTTAATGTTATTTTTAATAATTTTGTGGTCAAAAACTAGATTTTGTTGAAAGCCAAGATATTTGTAATTTTGATTATCTAAAAGAGGAATGTTTGTAACAGATGAAGAACTATTTTGATGATTGTTTTGGATTATTCCTTTTTGAACATTAATTTTTGCACATTTTTCTAAGCCAAATTCCATTTTTATATCATCACTAAATTTTTTTGTAATTTTGATTAATTTTTCTAATTCAACTAAATTTTTACCAAATAATTTTAAATCGTCCATATAAAGTAAATGACTAAATTTAATACCAGACCTTTTTAATTCATAGCCACAATTTGAGGATTCCAATAATTTACTCAGTGGATTTAGAGCTAAGCAGAACCAAAGCGGACTTAGACTATCTCCTTGAAAAATACCTCTATTGATATGGATTGAATCGGTAATATATTTTCCAGAAGGTTGAGAAACAGATATTTTTGTTCTCCATTTTGACATCAAAAATTTTAGAAATTCTACGAGTTCGTTGTTAATTTTATATATTTCCAAAACTTTCAAAAACTATTATTATTATTATTATTATTGAAATCGGAGAATTTCGCTCTCAAACATGAGCAAATTTGTATGGCTCTTATACAAAGAATTCCCTCTTGCCGCTAGTCACGTGACTTTCCATACAAACAGTGTTGTCACTGCTTGGCTGTATGTTTGACAGCTCGCATTAGCAGTCCATTTAGTATAATATGTCTATACCTACCTAATAATATTATGGTTAAGACTTAAACCATAGCGAGAGTAAAACTTGCATATTATGTAGGTTGCTTCGTTTAGGTATATAAGTATTTTTTTACCCTTCGATTGAACAGTGAAATTGAATCAAGTGTGAGATGTAACATATTATGATACAGGCAGTTTTTTTCCATGTGAGTGGCAGACTATAAGTTTTCTTCTTTCTTTATAAACATAACCCCTTTACACGAGACTTGTCTCTATAAGGGGGATACACATAGGTAATATTATGTTTTGTTCAAATTCTCCTTGTTCATCATCTTTCATCTGTGTAAAATATTATATTTGTACTGAATAAATCAATATAAATAAAGGAGTCCGTTCGTATGTAACGTCCTTTATAGACGGCTAAACTAGGGATACCAGAAGTAAAGTAATACCCTCTATAGCGAGTCATAATACCAGTGGACGTTTAAGGCTATGAATATTTGGAAAATGTTATTTATCGATAAAAATATTAGATTTTTTCATAAATCTCCCATACAAATAATTAAGATTTTCATCCCGCCATTTTGTCAGAATCAGGTATCTTGAAACTGTATTTAAATCTCATTTAGTTGCACCGTCACTACTCATGTACGGTTTTGTTTTAATCTACAATGCTTAAACTTTCTATTTATTTCAAAAAAATTTCCTCTATAGAAGTAAAAACATTGAAACAAAGTAAAACAATTTAGCTTATTTTACTTATGAAATGTCATCATATACCTCCATATTGTGAAAATTTAGGGTTGCCGTTTTAAAAAAAACCTGTGGAATGTAATAATAAGGTCTGCATGAATATGTAGGTAGGTATTAATATTGAAATGCATTGAAGTAGTTAACTACAAAGAGTATGATTGAGTAGTTTCAGCGTGATGTAGTAACGCATGAAAATAACAACAACATTTCATATTTATAATAATTAGAAGATAATATATAAGTAATAAATCAATTCTTCCTAAGCAGGAATAGCTTTATCATTCTGTTGATAAGTAGAATAATTCTCAGAAGATCAACGCTTTAATGGTAGAATGATCTCTGTGGGCTCCGTTGAAACCAGATTGAAAATGTCAAAGTTTGGACGATAATGGCTTGGAGAATATTCTTTTAGGTGGCATTTTGTGGTCTTCATAATTCAACCTAAAATAAATAAATAACATCAGAATACAATTTTTATAATGATTATGTATGCATGTTTAAGGGGGGAATATTATTTACTTTAATGGAAATTTATCATTTCATTAAATACCACAGTTAATATACACATGTGTAAGTGAAATGAATGATTCATTTAAATTACTATAATAATTATTATTATAAGTATTTAACCTCATATTAAACATTTTTCCTGAAGGTATACTGTATAATGTTTGCAATAAGTATATTGTTATAAAATAAGTCTTTAATAAACATAAACACGAATTATATGTGAATATTATATTATAAGTGAATTTAAGCAAAAATAGTCATGCATTAAGTTAAGTACCTACCTACCTAATAAAAATAAAATGAAACACAAACATTAATTAAATTTTGAATAAGGAACAATATTTTGACGTTTATAAAAAGCTTCGCGTTGACAGTGACAAACAGCTCTGCTGCTAAGGTGAAATCATTGCCATCTTCTGTCCGTTGCAAAAAAAAAATCGAAAACGTACCTAATGATGGTGTTTTTTAAATACTATTTTTATATTAAGTGTGTATAATGAAATGCAAATATACCAACACCTATTTTTTATGATATTTCGGATAATTTAAATAATTTAAAAACTATTCGAAATATCAACATGTTTGCAAAACACTTTCATCTATTGAATATATCTTTGGTTGCACACCACCATAGACATAATATTTATTTCTATCTGTCAAAATACTCAAAATAATAATACTATTAAAAATGTCAGTAGAATATACTGTTATAATATTATTATAATAATATTTATAATGTGGTTTACAAACGAAGTGGTAAGTGACAGTACTTATTTCAATTTACGACGTTAGCCATTTACATGTTAATTGTGTTTTCTAATTTTTTACAGAATGTTAGTGTTTACCAATGATGACAAATCAAGGATTTATCACTGCAAAAGATTGATTTGTGAAATAGAAAAGGGGTGATACACCAATTTCATCACCCTTAAAGGTTATTTTATTTTATATGATTCACTGAATAAACAAACATAAATGAAAATAAACAAAAAAAAACTGTCAGTTCTACTTTGAGTATGTTTGGTCAAAAAGTCAAAACGTTTTCGGACAACCGTCCATCTTCAGGAACCTTAACAATACAGTATAAAACGTTTTAACCAAATCTACATACTCAAGTAGAACTGACAAAAGTTTTAGTTAATTTTAATTTATTATGTTTGTTTATTAATATGTTCTACAGATTTACTTATGACAAAAATTTTTAAGATTCACTGAATGTTGTCATTTGATTTGAACTTTAAATTGCAATTTATTGTTTTCATCCAAGTTAAACAAATACCAATTTAAAAAGTGAAAAATCTGTCACTGTCTTGCATTGATTCGTTAAATTTTACCAGTCTTCAAAATCCAACCAAAAAAGATGTGTTGCTTTGTGTAATTTTTATGAATTCTATGTTTATTTTAATTGAATCATATTTCGTTACAGTATTTATGTGTCATTGTGCATCGGTTTAAATAAGAGTCCTTGAACTGTTGCCGATGAAAAAGTTGGATGATCAAAGAGGTCCCGGTCGAAGGCGACTTGAATGCGCAATGTAAGAGATTGTACCTACTGGAATAAGAATAGCAGAGGAGTTAAAGTAGAGCTTGCCAAGGTCATGGAGAACCGTTACGGCACAAGAAGAGAACTGGTGTGTTAATCCCAACAGCTTCTTTTTCAATCACTCATTTTAATAATAATATCAACTAAATATTCATCCATTTAAAGAAATTTTATCTTTTTTACCTAATCTATATTACTGAATTCTTATATTAATAGATATATAATCAGCTATAAACAGCACACACTGTACGCTTCTTCGTTAAATCTTTCAATATGTAATTGCATATAATTAGCTATAGTATTTCACAATCCTGCATTTTACATTGTAAATTTAAAAGAAATTGCATTTGGCGATCGACTACAAACAAATTCTTTGACAATGTAGAGTAGGAAGAAAATTAACTGTCCACTTTTTATATTTTTATATAAATGTCTTTTTTTGGTTTAAATAATTGTTTAGGCAGTTAATTTTTTCGCACTATAATTAACGAAATCTTCGTTTGTAGTGGAACGTCAATTTGAATTTGTCTGCGGGGGCTGTTGTCTCATTGTATTTTGGTTGTCTCTTTGATTTTTAGTTAAGAAGTGGACAAAATTAGTGCACTTTTTCAAAGAATGATTTAGAATATTATTAAACTATGTATATTTTTTGCATTTTATGCATCGTCACTGTTGAAGTATGGTAAACTCTAATGTATATCTGACATTTAAATATAACATAAGTACTTCTAATAGCTTCTAAGAAAATTGTTGCTTTGAAGGATATGGATTCTGTTAATTTCTTTAAAAATAATATCATTTTGCAAATGGATCACGTGGTATCATATACCTATGTTATAATTATTTTTTTATTTTTTTTTTAAAGATACAACAGCTTTAACAATAAGTATATCACATAAAAAAAAAAACAATTTTAGTTTTACAGCGCCAATTAAATGTCATATTTTTATTAGATCATAATATTATAATGATAAAATTATGCTTCAGTTGTTCATATTTATGAATTCCTTTTTTAGCTTATATTTTGTGTTACATTCTAAATATGAACAGTTCAAATGAAAATAATTAATATTTGAGTATAAACATTTAAATATTCACCAATTAAAAGAAATATCCTTATATTATTGTTATCATTTTTTTTCAACTCCACACATTAGCTTAAAGTTGCATAAAACATTTTTTTTGTTCATATTGTTTTATTTTCCTGTCTCCTCCAGCTTGCTATGTCCTTGGATTCTTTTAGATACCCATTAAGATGGCATTATCTGAACATGCCTTGCCCAATTTACTTTGGGCTTTATTGTTTTTTTTTTTTTAATGAATCTGTACTCACTCGAAGTGAACACAAATACACTTTTGGAAATCTTTGACACTAACTAACCAAAGGGTTGTGTCGTGAAAGCAGAAATGGTTGGCGCGGCTGGGATTCAAACCTATGACCTCCAACATGCTGTGCACATGAATGCCGGCGATTGATCCTACTGGACTACCGACCACTTCGTGGTAATATAAGTGAAATTAACAGTTTCATTTAAAAACAAATGAAATTAACCAACAATATACCTTGCCCTTCTGAGCTTGCCCAATCTAGCATAATCAGAGATTGTAATGCTCATGGTTAAACCGTATTCTCCAGGATTATCTATCTTTTATGGGCTCCAAAATCATTGCCCGTTCTTCGTACTCATATGTCATAACTGTTATAATAGTTTTATAGAGGTTGATCTTTGTTTTTCTATGGACACTTCTTGACTTGAGCACAGACAGTAGAGTAGAGAAGAATGTTTTGTTTCCTGTTCTATTCTTCGGTTGATTTCTATATGTCCCAACTCCTTTGCTGCTATTTCCAAGGCGTCAAAGACCTCTTATGGATATCAGGGATCTTCCTACTATATTGAGGTTATATCCAACGATTTGGCTACTTTGGAAATAACTATTAGTCTTTGTATTTTCGTGGTATGATTTATGCACCACATATTCCAAGAATAAGCTGAAGAGTGTAAGGACCAGTCTGCCGCCTTGCTTGAGTACCTGGCCATCCGCGCCGATTTTATATTTTGTCATACACATAGGTGCCCTAATCAAACTTAACTTAAAAGTATTCTTCTTCTTCTCAGCCTATATCAGTCCACTCCTGGACATAGGCCTCCTCCAGACTCTTCCATGTCCCCCGATCCTGTGCAACCTGCATCCACTGCGAGCCTGCATTGAAGTATTATGGTCATAAATTCACGATTCCTGTGCAAGCCACGGGTACTTAAGCTAGTAAATAATAAGAAGTGTCATTCTTCTCTCTTTTTATGATTTGTGAAAGTGTTATTCTTCTTTTCCTGTGCTTATGTCAGTTATTGAGGTCTGTTAAGCAATGGGAAGCTAGACTAGAACCTGTTTAATTACCTACCGATCAAGCCTGACAATTAAGAAAGACGGGTAGGTACCTATTAGCTATAGATAGGTAATAACAGAACTGTATTATGATGGTTGTTGGACTCACCTGGGCTCTGTGAGGTCTATCGCCATGGGGGCTGTGGTGCTCCTTGTGGTTTAGACGGGGACTCCTTCCACTCCTGGCACCATGGCACTCCTCCTGCTCCTGCAACATGCATATGATTAGTCAGTGCCAGAGTCAGTAGCTCTAAGTCACCTCCCTGTCAGGTCCACTTCCTCCCAGCGTTACTGGACACGGCCTGCACTAAGTACCTATACCTATAGGTATCTAGGTAGGTATATACCTACCTACAGCGAGACACTCCTCATAGTATGTCCCTGGTGAGAGGAAAATAATTGTTCGAAAATCAAAATAAAAAAATTGTGCCTGCGACCGACGGCATATTTGTCAGAAATGACAATTGTTAGAATTTTTACAACGTCACGTGCCTGCGTCGATTCCACACCACAATGGCATATTTATCCCATTATTTTTCAATTTAAATATTTTACAAAAAAAAAACGCTAATATATACCTACCTACCTAATAAATTCAGTTATTTGTTTATTTATTCCAACATGTACAAACAGGCTTAAGAATACAAATATATACTTAGGTAGGTAGGTACCTACCTATAATTTTTGAACAAAAGATTTTGGTTCATTCCTAGCCCTATTCTATGTACCTACACAAGATTAATCAGAATAATAAACTGATAAAATTACCTTAAAAAGAAAAGTAGGCATCTATCTATACGCATCAGACATCACAAATATAATACAAGGATATTAAAAGAGAATAAAATATCTTAGGTAGGTATCTGTATAAAAAACATAAGAAAATATAAAAATAATTCCGAATAAAACAAAAATATTATAAAAACCATCACTAAATACAGAAAAATGACAAGTAGTAGGTACTTAGTGTAACGGGACCAACCCCTCCCACACTAACTTGCTGCTAAACTAAACTACTGAACTCTGGAACTAAACCTATTCTAGCTAAATATTACATTTGACAAAACCGCGTAAACCGAACCGCCTGAAAGAATGCATCAATGTAGGTACCTATAGTTCATTTTTTTAAAGATACAGTGCTAGAAAAATTTCGGCATATTCCCATTTCATTCTTTACATACATAAGAAAGAGACACAACACTTCTATAAGATTTATTGTTTTATTGAGAGGCGGTGACAGTAGCCACCCTTAACCAGGTAGCACACTCATAAATATTTTGAACTCGAGAAGTGCGGTTGTCTTCGCTAACATCTCGATAAGTCAGAGAAAACATTATTTTAAATTCTACTATTGCATATTTGCATACCGCGTTTTTTAATCAATTAATTAAAGTGTAGGTATAATTATTTTATACCTAATGCATTTTTATCTGTAGGTATGTCTTTTTAGTTTGACCTGTCTATAATGATCCTACACCTATTGCATTTTTGTATGTCTGCATATCGCATTTTTAATCTGTGTATAATTATCTTATACCTATCTAATACTTTTTTATCTGTTTATCTTTTCATTTTGATCTGTCTATAGTTATCCTACACCTATTGCACTTTTTATGTCTTCATAGCGCATTTTTTAATCTGTGTACAATATTATCTAACAATTTGTACTTTATGAAATACATACACATTATATTATATATAACAAATGAATGTATTTTTAATAATATAACCTGTTGAAGAAACAAAAATGATATAAAATATACCTACACCAGGATAAAAAATGCAAAATAAATCAGTTTCAATAAAAATGAGAAGTAAATACGATAAACTGACTACCTACACTTCATAAAACTCGTGCAGTGTGATAGCAACATAAATCAGTTTCGATAAAAATGAGAAGTAAATACGATAAACTGACTGCATTTCATAAAACTCGTGCAGTGTTATAGCAACATAAATCAGTTTCGATAAAAATGAGAAGTAAATACGATAAACTGACTGCATTTCATAAAACTCGTGCAGTGTTATAGCAACATAAATCAGTTTCAATAAAAATGAGAAGTAAATACGATAAACTGACTGCATTTCATAAAACTCGTGCAGTGTTATAGCAACATAAATCAGTTTCGATAAAAATGAGAAGTAAATACGATAAACTGACTGCATTTCATAAAACTCGTGCAGTGTTATAGCAACATAAATCAGTTTCGATAAAAATGAGAAGTAAATACGATAAACTGACTGCATTTCATAAAACTCGTGCAGTGTGTATAGCAACCCATAAAAACAACTACCTGCGTAACAATAGGTTCTGTACCGCCTCTCGGCGAAGTCATAAATCTTATAGAAGTATTTTGTCTCTTTCTTATGTATGTAAAGAATGAAATGGGAGTAGGTATGCCGAATTTTCTAGTACTGTATCTTTAAAAAAAATGAACTATACATATATAAAAGTTAGATGACTCTAAAACAAATATCTATGAACCTAAATGAAGGGGTTTACAACCTTCTATATTCGTACATGAAATTATGGATTAAATACTGGATTGAAGGAAATCTTCTACGCTTTCAGGAAGACTTCTGATCGCTTACGAAGAAAGCTAATGGCCATGTTGATGTGATCGTCTAGAAACCTAAATTTATGGACCCAATACGTTGTGTACGAAATTCATTATAACGAATTGTTTTAACTATATAAACCTATAAACGTTTGATCAGCTCTGAAATAAGGTATAATATAGGTAATACGTTTAAATAACGAATCAAATTGCAGGATACTCCACCATTTGTGATGTTAGTAGTAATGAAATGAAAGAGTAGATCCATTGGTTCTGTGAAATGGCGTAAGAAAGACAAAACAAGATTAGACCATATACCTATTCGATAATTTATAACATTTGGTGTTTGTCGATATAGGCAGTTGAGATGGAATGGACACATAGAACGACGACCGCAGGAGCATATTGTACAACAGGCAATAAACCTGAATGTTCCACGTTCTGTGACTAGAGGGAGGCCAAAGAATTCCTGGGTGACGCAAAGGCGCGAGCAGATGCAAAGATGTGGGGTGGGGGAAGTAGTGCAGCAGAGGAGAGTCTACAGCCTGAGGACGAGGAGAGCTGACCCTAGCAGTCTTCATAGACGTTAAGCTGGGAGCAAGCCAGGGAGAGAGAGGTGTTTGTCGATATCTGAAAATATTATTAGGTTAGTTTGACCCTCCAAATATTGTGTCATTCGAAAAAATAATGACAAATCATGTTAGTGTCAGGGCCGTAGGTAGGTACTCGCAGTAATGTTATTTATATCGTGAAGGAATTTTAATTATTATTTACTGAATCATTTTGTTGACTTCATTTTTGGGATTTTATAAAAACCAATATTATTTATTTCATGCTATAGCAGCCCCCGCCCGCTGCTTTAGATCTCGACCAGCCAATTCGGATGTCGAGTCCCTCATGCGATTAGGCTAATCTTCAACGCGAACGCGAGATACGTATACAAAGCATGCTTAAATACCTACATACACTAAGGTTTTACAATAGGCACTAAATCGATCACCTCGAAAACCGACCAAAGTATGGAAATAAATTTAACCACTACCTCAGTCGCCCTCTCGAAATGACAGATTCAGTTTATGGTGTTAAGCGGTGATCCATATTGGGACCCTAGTGAAGAGCCAGGTGGTCTCTCTCTCGAACTATATCCTAGGATCATATGCGAAGAATGGAACTTCTCCCCAAGGCAAGGACTTGGAGTTGTTAAAATATGTATAATATGTTGTGTATAATAAATTCATGCAGTATTGTAAAATAAATCATAATAAGTACAAGGTTGTGAGTCATTTTCGCCAGTTACGAAAAGAAAGGAAAAGGAGTTTGATACAATAAACTAATGACAAGTACATAAATATGATAAATCATGCGGGAGTCGTTAGTAAACTACAACAGTCAACACATTTTATAAATTATCGAAATATTAAAATCTTGATACAGTATTCAGTTCCTTCACAATACAGAATAACGAAAATTTAAAAAAGATAAATAATTTTAGAAGTAAGTCTTAGTTGAATCTGGTCCTGAGTCCTCGCATTGCACAGCTACTGCACGAATCTCTTATGCACACACATTAGTTTAAACTCTATAGGGCACAAGCTCTTGAGGTCCCTGGCAGGAGGGAGGGAGGCTTTTATTTTTGTACCAACATAGATTTAGGTACGATAGGTACCTATAGGTGAATAACGATTAAAGACGTTGTCTCAGGGTTTTTTAAAGGCGAGAAATAACTGTGAGGAAAATAGAAAAACAACATGTCTCCCGCAGCCTTTCTGCCCTTAGATGTGTCATAATTAGGGGCGGTAATTTTGAAATCTGCGCTGGGTTTCCTTTTACATTTAGGTACCTGTAGTAGGTAGGTATAGGTACCTACCTAATTGGAGACTTCTCCAGTGCTGACGTTTGTAGCTATTCAGCTCACGAGCATGGAACGTGTCCAGTGCAGCCGCTACACTCTACTAGATACAGTCAGGCAGCCCTCTGGCCCTGGACCTCCGGGAGATGGCCATATGTCGCTGGTATATACTTATAAGTAGGTACTTAGGTAGAGGTACTCACCAGTGACCAGCACAGGAACTATCACACTAATCACTGCACTGCACTAAACAACACTCGGAGGATCAGGACACTTCTAGGTGCGACGCAATAACCGCGGATCAACTATAGTAACGAACTGTAAGTAACGGACTAAATAGAGCAAGTAGTGCTCGCACACAAAAGACGCGCGGCTCAGCTGTTGGGACATGAATTTTTGATTCGCGGCGGCGAGTGGCCAGTGGTGGGGCTGCCAGGTGAGCATGCGGCTGGGGGGCGTGTGCCGCGCGGTGGGAGGGGCGCGGCGGGCGTGCAGGGAAGGGGGAGTATACCGGGGGTGGGGCCGCCACATATTGCTGCTGGCAGCAAGCGGGTCTCACTGTATCTCCCAGATTAATCCTTCAGGTGCAACTTTCAGCCGACGTAACATTTCGCCGCCGCCCCCCGCCCGCTGTGTCTGAGAGAGGTGTGCGCGCGCCGTGGGGGCCATTTTGTTGCTTTCCAAACATTAGACACCATTTGCAGCAGCCACTCGACCGCTGAGCCCAGTAGACTTTTGAAGGCTCTTTTGTGTTCCTCGCTCCATTGAAACTTATTACGGCGTGACCTTAGAAACTATCTCCATAGGTAGGTATACTGCTCAGCACTGCCATGTGGCTTTTGTGCCTAATATATAGCTACCTACCTACCTAAGGTAATTTGAACCTCTGTGCCCGGACAAAGGGAATGTCTTCGTGGTTATATTATAGGTAGCAGAAAAAGTACCTATAGGTAAGGTAGTGAAACAAAATAAATACCTAGCACAAATCAGTCTATTCATTCTTATTCCAAATACCAAAATCAATAACCCTAGATATTCATAACATTATTAACTATCTATCTATCTAGGTATAGGTACAATCAAAATTCCTCATGTAAATATTACACGGAATCGTAGTAATGAGGTATGAAAATGAGGGAATATTGATTTGAAATGTATACAAGTCTTATTTACGAAGGATTTTTTTTTTAAATTGAATCTGTGCTCACTCAAAGTGAACACAAATACACTCTTTGACCACAGTAAGCTACTTAAAACTTGTGTCGTGAAAGAGGAAGATGGTCGGCAGCTGGGATCAAACCACGAGGTCCGCACCAAACAGTACGAAAGCCGGCGCTGTAACCGCCAGTTTACCAACCACCATTTTCATAGAACAATAAGATGCGCATGACAGGTGGGTAAAACAGGAAGTAGTACCTATTGTTGTCTATGGCTCGCTTGGAGAGAACCAGAGAGAATGTTGCATACCTAATAATATTACCTATATCGCTAACTCCAGCTAAGTAGGTCAAACAACATAACTATATCTAAGTATAGCTAGGTACCTAAGTAGGTACCTATCTATCTATCAAATCAAATCTCCCTTTGAACTCCACTTATAGGAGCATAGGGAGGCAACAAGAGCTCTCCATTGCGTTCGATCTTGCGCAATGCTTATGACCTCCTCCCACACCAAGTCCATTTCCCTCAGCTTTGCCTCGAAGGAACGGAACACGGTATGAGAGGGTCTTCCACGTCTTCGAGACCCTGATGGGAGGAAAAACAGCGCTCTCCTCGGCCAACTGTCATTCGGCATCCTCAACACATTTCCCAGCCATGCCCATCTCCCCTCCGTAATGGTGGAAGTGATGGGCCTGCGCCGGGTGCGCCGACGTATAGCTTCGTTCGTGATGCGGTGGTACCATCTTATACCCAAAACTAAGTACCTACCTATATTGTAGATAGGTATATAAAGGTAACAAAATCACATTTATTCTTAGAGTTTTGATGCAATGTGATCATTTTTTCTTCTTTTTTAATAAAAATATCGAAAGCATCATTTTTCTTTTTCCTTTTTTACGTAGGTATTTAGCAGTGACGTAATTTTTTGTGTTCTTCTCTTTTTTTGAAAGTGATAGCATGCTGCGATAATTTTTCTGTATGAAACAAAGACAATATATAGACTCCTGAGCAGGGGAAATCAAGATAAAAACCTGTTCAATAACCTGCTCAAGTCTGACTATCCGAATAAACAATTTTCAGCGAGACGGGTATCAGCTAGTGTACATACCTACTTACCTATAAATGTTGTCATCACTCATCGCAAAGGCGAAAGCTGTTATGGTGAGTGGTGTTTATTTTACTGAGAAAAAAAATCTTTATATTTCAAAGCTTGATTAAGTTTTGTGATTTCATTTTACGTAGAGTACATTTTTTGTATCGGTGTGTGATATTTTTTGTTCGCTTTATTTCCTGTTTTCATTGGTGTTGCGATATTATATTTAGGCCCTTTCGTGCATTCGGAGTCGTCGAAAATATACAAAACCAGATATTATTAAACATTATTAAATTTAAAAAAGAGAGCACTCCACCAAGGGGGCAGCTGTTATAGCATTTAGCACCTCGTCAATAGTGTGAAAGCATTGTTCAACCAGATCCTGATCTCTCTCTGCAAGGTACTTGCATCGTCATCGTCGTCCATGCTAATTTATTATAAGCCCGCACACTATGGCTTATGAAGCTTTTAGAAACTTTTGTTAGACGATGCCTGATAGGGCGTGCACTATTACCCAATCTATAGCATCATGATGGTCCGAGTTTAGAGGTGTGTTCGGCAGATTTCTCCTAGCGAAGAGAAGGCACTCTCGGATATATGCACCGGCCAATGTAAGAATACCATGTTCTTTAAACGCATTACGGAAAGTCTCTTGCGGCTGCACACCAATCAGTAGCGCCCTCAGATCTCGCTTCTGCAAAATCGATACTCTTAAGAAATCCACCCCTCCACCCTAAATCATCACACCATAGTACACATTCTTTGCAGTATTTATACCGCATAAATCTTTAATTTTTTTAATAGTATGGTTATGATAGTTGGTAGAGTGAGAATGCACAGGTTTTGTATGGTGGATCTGTTTATTGTGGAAGTAACATATGTTATACAGAATACAGAAAATACTATTGAGCGGGCGCCGTATGGCGCACCGCAATGCGCGTCGCGAGACGGATGATGGTGCGTGTTCTCTGTATGCAAACTTGATGGTGACTGTTAGCTGTACGGCTTTGCACGATTTGGCAGGCTGCTACTGGATGTCGACATCATGGAGAGACGCTATTGGTTGGTGATGTCGTCATGCAAAACATGGCCGCCACAGTACCCCCTTTCCAGTGACGGAGTCACGAGGTTCAGCGTGGAAACTGACATTTTCTGGAAGGTATCCTCGATTAGGTCATCTGCTGTCCAATGCGATTTAAAAAGATTGGTTCGAATAATGCGTCTCGTACTGTGATCTTATTGTTTAAATAAAGTCTGTTAAAATCACGTTCGCATTATCAAATTACCACTGCTGGTCATCAGAGTGTCGAATTTCTGAATAATATTAATTTTGTTATTGTTGCGTTCAGAGTTGATGAGTCAAGGTACATTGCCTTAGTTTGATGAAAAATTGCTGAGACACTTAAATGTTTGTGAGAACGGAATGTAAAAAATTATTCTACTGCACTTTGATGTTGATATTTTTTTATAAAATGAAGTATTGCACTTTCGTATGCTGTTTCGGCTGTTGAAACTGATTTTGCTTGCGTAAGCGTTAGTTGTTGCTGGGTCATTTTTTGCACGATTGCATTCTTCTTGTTCCTTACATAGATTTTGAGTTTGTGCCAGTGAAGAAGTGCTGATCCTGATGGTTGCTGTTGCTGACTATATATTGCTAGTCAATATATCACGTCGAATTATGGGTGCTGCCATATGAATATGCCAGAGCGTGTGTACTCGGGATGCAGTATTCATATTTTAATGAGTGACGTCGTTCGTCGTGCTCAAAGTGGCGTTTGCTGATGAGGATCTTGAGTAGCGATGGTTATTTGAAGTTCCAGCGTAGGAACCTTGCTGCTACCTAGTGTCTCTTCTGGCGTAGGCAAGCAGTCCTTTGCAGCGGTGATGGGAGGATGCTCATTGGTTGATATCTATGTTGGTCACTATCTATTGACAATTAAAATGTCCAAGTCTGATAGATATGTGTGACGGTTTGAACATTGAGAAATGTTAATATGATGAAAAATATCGTGGCGAATAATGTGAAGTTCATTGAAGACTTCGTTGAATGATTCACAGCATGTTGAAGTGTGCAAGTTGCTGAGCTTAGAGACAACTAAGTAATGTTTCTTACTTTGGAATGTCCTTTCTTGCTCGTACTTGTTGTTACTTCTCGAAGAAATGTAGAAAGTTGAGTCTTCATGTGACGTGGTGTACAGATGCTAGCTGCTACGGGTCCGAGATTTGCGGAAGCCTGGGTGGTCCAGTGTGTTGCGATGGCTGCTGCGCCGGTTTTTCCGTGTCTCGGTTGTAAGCACTGTTTGAATTTTCACTATGTGTGAGGCACTCTACTACAATACCCATTTTTTGTTTTCCATGTTGGGTGAATCCTTTCGGCAGGGCAGCGCTTCAGAAGGTTGCTAGTTGCATATCACGTCGGGGTCACCACTATGGGTATGGTAGTTGGTAGAGTGAGAATGCACAGGTTTTGTATGGTGGATCTGTTTATTGTGGAAGTAACATGTTATACAGAATACAGAAAATACTATTGAGCGGGCGCCGTATGGCGCACCGCAATGCGCGTCGCGAGACGGATGATGGTGCGTGTTCTCTGTATGCAAACTTGATGGTGACTGTTAGCTGTACGGCTTTGTACGATGTGGCAGGCTGCTACTGGATGTCGACATCATGGAGAGACGCTATTGGTTGGTGATGTCGTCATGCAAAACATGACCGCCACAATAGCATAAATCGCCGAGCCTAACCTGCCACAGAGCTGGTCCACGTGTGGTGACCATTGGAGCTTCTCGTCCATCATGACACCAAGGAACTTATAACTATTTACTATGTTTAATGAATTATTTGCTAGAAGTTGATTAGCTGATATATTCTTATTCCGCTTCAGAGAGAAACAAAGCGCATTGGTTTTCGTCATTGTAGCAGAATATTTCGATAGATATAATTGATATATTGAGGATGGCAACATTTTCAAGCGAGAGGTGGTGGTGCGCGCCTGGCGGAGATGGCCGAGCGGTGGGGGGCCCTCGTGGAGAGACCAAGCACGGAGCCGAGCAGCACGGACGGAACATATTTTTGGGTGAAGAAAAAGATGGTGGCCAACAGCATGTGCTACATCCAGCAGATCATCCAAAATTATTAATATTATTTAAACGCAGTAACTTAATACACTAATCAAGACGAAAAGAAAGACGTTGGGCTAGGAGCCTGTGTACGGGAGGAGGCCTGACCCAGGAAAAGAGTGAAGTGGACCAGATCGCTTTGAACCGGACAACGACGCAAAATCTGCGATATTTAAAAGGTCAGGTCACTAAATAGTTATAACATTTGCAATCAACTAAGTAATAATAAACAGACAACCCATATTATATTACCTTTTCATTTGTGTTTTTGCCGTTGAGCCCATCCCCTGTCCACCGTGGCAGAGGGCAAGCTAATAAAATATTATTAATTAATAATTTTGTTTATATTCGTCTATAATCTTAACAACCTCCCTCCTCTGATTGCAAAAGAATATGGGGCACAACAAATGGATCTAAATGTACATGAGAGTACCCCGCCCTGAATTTATAATTAATTAAAATCTATATCTCATGCTCTACCGAGAATATATCGAACCGTCCACAATTTTTACTAGGTACACTCTCAGCAAGATATTCATCGTATTTGTTTCCCTCTACGAGAAGAGATGTATCGTCTGCGTACATAACAATGCCACATCTGCCTTTCACAGAGTCTGGTAGGTCATTAATGTAGATAAAAAACTACAGTGGTCCCAGAACTGAACCCTGCGGCACATCATACGGGACGTGTGCCACCAATCTCTGTAATCTGCTGTCTCTGGTTTAGATAAGATGTAAAGAAACGTATTTCTGAGCCATGATTACCATGATGTTCAAGCTTACCGACCAAAATATCACGATGAACACAGTCAAATGCTGATTAAAATGATTACACAGTTGCACTTTCACATTTTTTTATGAATCTCGAGCGCTTTCGTCCGACTCACGCAGATATTGTCAAGAGACTAAACTAAAAATTATAAACTCAAAGAAAAGTATGTTACAATGATTATTATTATTAATGAACTTATATTTCTTGTAATATATTTTTTGTTGTTGTTAAAGGCACTTTGTGCCGTATACTTATCTAAATAAATAAATGATGGTGGGAGAGGATACTATAACTAACAGATGACAAGATGTTATTATTATTGTATACATATTTTTTAGGCTAGATATTGTAGAAATTAACTAGTAGGTAACAATAGGATGGTTGACCGAAATTATGAATAGGCTGATAAAGTAATACATTAATTTAAAATAAATACAAGTAAATAATCATTCATAAGACAATATTCTATGATAATAGAGGAGATGAGAATAATTTTTAGTTTAGTCTCTTGACAATGTCTGCGTGAGTCGGACGAAAGCGCTCGAGATTCATAAAAAATTGTAAAAGTGCAACGGTGTAATCATTTTAATCATCAAAATGAACTTTCACTATGTGAATACACAAACCTTACAAAAAGTACAGTCAAATGCCTTTGAGTGTTCACAAAACATGCCACAGGCATCATGTTCTTCTTCAAAAGCATGTTAGATCTTTTCAGTCACCAAATGCAATTCTAAAACCAAATTGGGAATCATCTAGGTCCTGATCGCATTTATTTCTTATTCTAGCATTTCATTGTATGATTTTGAGGAACAGCTTTAATACATGACTCATCAAGCTGTTCATACGATAATCATTACAACTTTTTGGGTGTTACTTCTTGGGCAGTGTGACGAATGTGGATCTCAACCAATCCTGAGGGATAATGCCCGTGTCATAGATCTTGTTGAACAATCTCAGCAGGTGGTTAATGTTATCTGCGCTAATTAGTTTTAGTAATTCCACAGGAATTTCATCAGAGCTCGTGCTTTTCTATTGGCAGATGTTGCTATGGTATGAAGTAATTCAGACTTAATAATTGATGGTCCCTCCAATATTAGGTCATTTTCATTGGTCAAGTTACCCCTATGCCCCTATTATCTACAACTTTTCAAAGTGTTTTTGCCATGTCTGAAGAATCTTTCTTTCACCCAGAATAAGTTTATTGGACTCGTCAATCAGACATGCCGGTGTGGTCTTCCTTGTTGTCCCAGATATTTCCTTAACTTTTTTGTGAAGTTCAAAGTCACTATTCATTTGGTTAAGGTTCTCAAGATCTTCACATTGACGTCTCATCCAGTCTTCTTTGGTCTTTTTTTATTTCACGTTTAATAAGCGTTGAATGGTTTTATACTGGGTTTCACTCTTCTTAAGTTTCCTTCGTTCATCCATTAAAGAAAGTATATGTTCGGTCATCCAGTTCTTTTTCCTAACGGTTCTTCCCGCCCTTAAATGCCCACTGCAGATATACGTGAATATCGCTTTAAAATTATTCCACTGTACACGTACTGTCTCATTATTGCCATCGGACAGTTCGTTCATTCTGTTGTTGATTTGGCTAGTTATTGAACTTTTAACAAATTGTAGCTTCTAGCTTTGAATTGTCTATTCTTTTTATATGTTGTCTTTGCCGTAAAATTTTAAGCCTAAGAGACATATCTGCAATAAGAGGGTTATGGTCGGATCCAACATCAGCTCCCGGATATGTAGTAACTTTTTTGATTGAATTTCTCAATCTGTGGTTTAAAAGAATATACCTAGTCAATTTGATTTCTCACGTTATGTTTGTTTGTTGTGTTCCGTCTTGGGGAGACTTCCACGTATATAGTCTGCGTTTTGGTAATTTGAACCAAGTATTCGTGACTATCAAATCTTTGTTCTGGCAAAATTCGTTGACTCTTTCCCCTTTTTCGTTACTCTGTCTTAATCCATATTCTCCCACAACGTGTGTTCGCCGATCTTCTCCTATTTTAGCATTGAAATCGCCAATAACTATATTAACATCATTTGCACTCAAGCTATTGATGGCGTCGTTCAATGATTCATAAAATCTTTCGACTGCATCGCCATACCTTGCTTCAACTTGTACGGTGTTTATGTCAAATAGTCGACCATAAAGTTGAACAATTCAGTCTGATATATTATGTAACGCTGGCACTTGGAATATGACTGACGCCTTCTTAGGTTAATTAAAATATATTCTCGTCGTTTATCTTCTTTTTTATTTTTATGGATACTTTCACCTCATCCCACTATAAAGGTTAAATTCACCCACACCCCACACATCCGTTGAAAATTCATGCTGCAGACGCATTATAAAGTTCTCAATAATTTACCTACTTACCTACAACTGTCAATTTATTGAAATTACTCCACCCGAGCTCGAGTGGTTTTAGGTGTTGTCACATTAGGTACCTACCCTATCCTACCATTTACCGTAAGTCCGTCATCTTTAAACAGGACCAGTACAGTACCTATACCGACCTATGCAGATGTAGCTGAGTCACAGTGGTCAAGTAGAATTCGGAAAATTTTGCATAATTTGGATACCCATGCATACTTCATAATTAATGTGTGCGTTATTTAATAATTTTCTTGTATTTTGTTCCACTTATTCGCGTGGTGTCACGTGGTGCCAGCGACTTTCACGCGTAACTACGACCCCTCCATAATAGGCAGGTACCTACTTATTATTTATTTATTTATTTTCTGTCAAAATTAAGCATTGCTCACCATTACAGAGTAATCCTTTGGGGTGAGCAATGAAAAGACAGAAAGACATGAAGTGTCGGGTGGGCGTTGGAGAGTAGAACAGTCACCCAGATTCCGGCTCATATATAGGAAGGAAATCAATCGTAGCTAACCGAATAGGTGAAAGATGAAGTACAAAAAGTGTACTGTGGCGGGCCTCCCCCTCCCGCACCGAAATGATCGATTTGTTTGTCTCCCTCCTCCGAGGGGGGGGGGCGTCCCTGTCTTCCCGCTGCTCACAGGTGTGTCTCCTCACAAAGCCGCGCGTGATGTTCTCTTCCGTTATGTGGCGCACACATAGGAGATAGAGTGAGCCAGCCAAATATCTCGGATGGAATATCAAGAGTTCGCCTGCTGCACTGAGAGAAAAGTAAGGGGGAAAAGCTCGTATTTCTAGAGTTTTTTCTCGTAAGAACTTTTTTTTTACTCAGAGTGAAGCATTGGTTTTTTCCATGCTCCGTCATTGAATTTTCATACTAGGTATTTTCCCGTACGGTTTACTGGAAATTAGCAGGTATTGGAGAGGAATTGATCTATGCAATGTCATTGAATTTTTAAATGATAGTTCATTGGAAAAAAGCAATGCCGTACTTTGTATAACCCATTACTTCATTGATATACCTAAGGAAGAGCCTTTTTATTTTCTAGTACATTACGAGGAAAAACTAATGCTGTAATTGATTCAACCAGGTAGCAGCCCCTTTCTTACCTATTATGTCATTGCTATCTAAGCTCTCCATATCTATCTAGATCTAAAATTTTCCACACATCCAGGTGATTGATTTTGTCTTCTTCGTACTTGATACGTTTTCTCCCAGTTGATCAAAACAAGACACTATGGAGGTATTGATGACTTGATGAAATTTTTGCGTCTCCCTAGATTACATTCGGCTCGTTTTGTGGAGTTTCATCTAAATTATAAGCTGATGAGTTGGTGACGCATAGTCTCCCTGACCCTGAGGATACTCGGCAAACAGCTGGGAGAATACACCGTCTTCTCAGGCTATCCCTCAGTTGTCTCCCGCATGGATCACACATGTTTACCTAATGTGTTAATTCGCAACTTGATCAAACGAATTGTACGAATAAAAAATTATCTATGAAATTGCGGAAGTTTATTTGGAATATTCTTCAGTTATAAAAGAAAAAGAAGAAGAATTTCCCAAAAAAAAAAATCGCGATTTCATAGATATTTTATTTTGTCTTTTATTTATTTTTATCCTTATACGACACTTAATTTTTTTATGTCCACACTTGATCAAACGAGTTTTAAGAACAAAAAATATAGCAATAAATTGAGAATATTAAAAAAAATGTTAATCTTTTTTTTAAGCAAAATCGCTTGATCTGAATTGAAGGTCTTTAAAATAAAATCCAAATCCAATCCAAACTCCCTTTAGACCCCACTTAGGGGCATAGGGAGGCAACATCTTGCTCAACAACAACGCTCGATCTTGCGCAATGTTTATGACCTCCTCCCACACCATGTCCATGTCCCTCAGCTCTGCTTCGAAGGAGCGGAACACAGTGTGAGAGGGTCTTCCTCGTCTTCGGGACCCTGATGGGAGAAAGAAGAGCGCTCTCCTCGGCCAACTGTCATTCGGCATCCTTAACACATGTCCCAGCCAAGTCCATCTCCTCCCCACAATGGTGGAGGTGATGGGCTCACGCTGGGTGCGCCGGCGTATAGCGTCGTTCGTGATGCGGTGGTACCATCTTACGCCCAGAATTCTCCTTAGGCACTTCATCTCAAAGGCTGAGACTTTTTGTGCCTGGGCCTTGGTCAGGTGCCAGGACTCACACCCATACAAGAGAATGGGCAACACACACGCATCAAACAGTTTACATTTCGTCTCGACACTAAACGCCGACGCTTTCCAAATCTTGGTCATGTTGTTAAAGGCGCCACTCGCCATACCGATACGTATCGGGAGCTCAGCCCCGAGGTCACCAGAGGTGGTAATGGTTGCTCCCAGGTACCTACTTAAATTTATCCACCCGGGAGACCTGGTGACCATCGATGGTTATCGGTAGCTGTTTATCGGGGCAGGCATTATTCGCCATGAGCTCCGTCTTACTGGCATTGACTCGAAGGCCGAGGCGTGCTGTTTCGTCGCAGAGTCTTGAAACACTGCGCTGTAATTCCTCCACTGTCGTACTGAACAACGCTAGGTCGTCCGCGTACTCCAGATCGCACAGTTCGCCCATTAGACCATCTCTCTGTGTTATCGGTATACCTCTTGCTCCTTGCATGGACTTTCTCAACAGGAAATCCATGACTATTATAAATATAAAGGGAGCTAGTACGCAGCCCTGTCTGACTCCCGTGGTGATCCTAAAAGCTTCAGTAGGACCACCTGGCGTTTTCACGCTACACTCAGAGTCTTCATACAGGGACTGCACCATTTTAACTATTTTCGGAGGTATACCATACAGAGAAAGTATTTTCCATATTGATGGTCTATGTGGGCTGTCGAAGGCCTTTTCAAAATCTATAAAGCAACAAGCGACTGGAGAGTTAAACTCCTTGCACTGCTGAAAGATGCACCTGGCACAGAAAATTGGGTCCGTGCAGGACCTTCCAGGTACAAAGCCGCATTGTTGCTCTCTCAGGACAGCCATGACAGGCCCCCGAATGCGGTGTAGTAATATCTGAGATAATACCTTACCGGGAACACTCAGTAGAGTAATTCCACGGCAGTTTCCGCATTCAAGGGGGTCCCCCTTTTTAAATATTGCGACGATGGATCCATTCCGCCAATCTTTTGGGCACCTCTCCTCTTCCCACGCCATTTTAAATATATCTAATAGTGGTTGGCCAAGGGTGTCTATGCCTTGTTTGAGGAGCTCTGCGTGAATTCCATCGTCTCCTGGCGCTTTGTTGTTCTTAAGTCTCATCACGGCCAGCACCATCTCACTGTATGTCGGCGGGTCCTCACATATCCCAGTTGCCTGAGGTATATTCAGACCAGCCAACTCCTCCTCAAAGTTGTAAGGTGAGGAGGGCTCGGGACGGTTTAATATTGACTCAAAGTACTCCCTCCATCTCCCTTTAATCAGTTCGGGGGCAGTGACAGTGGCTCCACGAGAGTCTCGTATTGCCGTCACGGGTCTTTTTTGACCCCTGCCCCCGACCTCCCGGGTGATTTCGAAAAGTGTCCTTGAGTCATTTCCGAGTGCAGCAGATTGCGCTCGTCGTATCTGAGAGTCCAGGTGTCTTCTCTTTTCTGTTCGTACAGAGTGCTTCACCTTGCGGCTCAGCTCTCTGTACTCAGACACCAAAGCAGCCAGTTTTTGAGGGTCTTTTTCGCTGTCTCTGAGGGTCTTAGCCTTCTGGCGATCTTCGATGAGGCTCCAGGACCCATCGGACATCCATATTGGCCTCTTTTTGCTCTTATAGCCGACAGAAGAACGTGCGGATTCCATAACGGCGTCACGGAAGCTATTCCAAGCTGTCTCAATCGGAACAGCTCCGTGTGAATCCTGCAAGGGGGCAAACCTGGTGCGTAACTCAGCCTCGTACGTATGACGACACTGAGCACTCTCTAACCTGCGTATGTCCAGCGGGCGAGAGGCAGACGGTCCCTGCTGGAAAAAAATAAAATAGAAAAAGAATAATTATTTCCAAAAAAATAATTTACAAATTCAAAAGTTAAGTATATACAGATAACATTAACCACCTGCTGAGATTGTTCAACAAGATCTATGACACGGGCATTATCCCTCAGGATTGGTTGAGATCCACATTCGTCACACTGCCTAAGAAGCAACACCCAAAAAGTTGTAATGATTATCGTATGAACAGCTTGATGAGTCATGTATTAAAGCTGTTCCTCAAAATCATACAATGAAATGCTAGAATAAGAAATAAATGCGATCAGGACCTAGATGATTCCCAATTTGGTTTTAGAATTGCATTTGGTACCAGAGAAGCATTACTAGCAATCAATGTGCTTATACAGAAGTGCAGAGATCAACGAAAGGAGGTGTTTGCGTGTTTCATTGATTATGAAAAGGCGTTTGACAGAGTGAGACACGAGGATTTGATGCGGATGCTCAGGGAATGTGGCATTGATACTAAAGACCTGAATTTCATACAGAATCTATACTGGCACCAGACAGCAGAAATCAGACATGGTAATGGAAACACTAATGCTATAGCAATACAAAGGGGAGTACGGCAAGGGTGTATTTTGTCCCCCCTACTATTTAATTTGTATTCTAACAAAGTGTTTCAAAAATCGTTGGAAAACTGCAGACTGGGAATAAAGATCAACGGAGTTGCAATAAACAATATAAGGTACGCAGATGATACCGTCATATTGGCCGAAAGTGTACCTGAACTTCAAGATCTCCTAAACAGGATTAATTTGGCCGGAGAGGAACTGGGTCTGTCAATCAATGTTGCAAAGACCAAGTGGATGTCGTTTGGCAGACTTGATTATTCAACATGGTGGATCGTTTTAAGTACCTCGGCAGCATCATAACGAAATCACTTGACCCAGACACAGAAGTAAAATGCAGAATAGAAATTGCACGTGCTGCATATAATAAAATGAGACCCTTCTTCTGCGATGATAACTTAAATTTAAAACTGCGACAGCGTCTCATCAAATGCTATGTATGGTCAACTCTCCTTTATGGTGAAACGAATATCCCTCAGGTGACGATGGGGTCCTCACGAACGATTGAAGAATGGCTCTTTCCTCCTAAAGAAACGATTACCTTTCTCCTCCTTCCTGGCTGTGATGATTTCTCAGGGATGTTTAGGGCGCCTTTGAACTATTTTACACACTGGTTCGGAGAAGGACTGGCACTCGCTCGAAGGAAATGATGCGCCGGCTATTCAGTCGAGGGGCACTACTCAATAATATCTCAGAGTCAGTTGGATTCAGCTGAAATCGCTGATCCAGACATATTTCCAATATTACACTTGAAAGGCACAGGTATAGATGATTATTTAATAAGACGTAATCACTTTTTACTGTTTTTATTGTTATAAAATCAATTAATAAAATCAAATTGTTACACGTGTTCACACAGGTTATCACATTTCTTATGTCACAAACAATTTTTTTTTTTTTTTTTGTTTTTTATTTAAATAATAAACATTTAAAATACAACAATCAATTAAACAACAATTAATAACACAAGACACGGTATTCCTCCATAAGCAACTAAATGCTTGAGCGGAGGTATTTTTTTTTTTTTTTTAATTAATCAAAAACAAATCAAAACTTTCCTCCACACACATACATACATAAACACCTCTCAGACACAAATACGCACACACACATACATACATAAACACCTCTCAGACACAAACACACACATACATTCACGACCGCGGCTTGTAACGTTTCTTTATTAATTTTATGAGTTCGTCACCTCTTGGAGTCTTTCGTATTTCCAATGGCAGGTCGTTAAATTGGGTTTCACCGAAATATGAGTAGTGCTGCTGTCCAAGAACCGTGCGCTTTTTAGGGCGAACGAAAACATATTTATTTCTTGTACGGTTCTCAGTAAGGAAATAATGACACTCTGGCTCTTTAAGAATCTGCAGAACACAAAATTTACAGTACAGGTCTCTAAATTTAGGAACTTTAAATTCAAGAAATAATTGTTCGGTAGGGTAGTCACGCGGTTTTTTCATAATAATTTTGATGATAATTCTTTGGGCAATTTGAACCGGAATCAGACTCGTGGGATAAGCAGAACCCCATCCAATTATAGCATATTGCAGAATTGATTGGACTAGTCCATAATATATTGCGTACATTTGTGTCATATCTACAAAGTTTCGGATCTCAACAAATATATATATTAATTTTCTTATGCGCTTAACGACGGTTTCAATTTGTTCCTTCCATTTTAGATTCCTATCTACAATTATTCCAAGATATTTTACATTATCTGTGACTCGCAGAGATGTGCATTTCTCCGGGCATAAAGCTGGAGAATGGTCCGGGGAGCCATCGTGGATCAACACGTCGAAATTTCGTGGTCTGTCGTTGGAATGAACAGCAAACGGTACAATGTATGTTTTATCGCTGTTTAATGTTAGCAAATTACGATCGAACCATTTCTTGAGTCTGTTCATATCCTCATCCGCCTTGGCCCTCACCCCCTCCCAGGACTTATCGATTACAACCAGCGCTGTATCGTCTGCGTATGATATTATCTGACCATGCAACCCCTGCGAAAATATATCATTGACAAATACTACAAACAGGACAGGACCCAGCACAGTACCCTGTGGGATTCCGTACTCCGATTCAGCCGTGCCTCCAATACAGTCATTAATTCTGACACTCTGTGGGCGCTTATACAGATAGCTTCTGAACCACTCAAGAACTCCACCCTCAATACCTATGTTTTCCAATTTTTTAAGCAGGTTTTCATGTGAGACACTATCAAAGGCCTTTCGGAGGTCGATGAATATTCCAGCACACTTTTTGCCATCGTCTAACGAATTGTAAATTATGGTTGTCAACTTGGCTATCGCGTCCTGAGTGCTCAAGGACTGAACAAAACCGAACTGATTTCTGTGTATAATCCTATTTGCATGTAGAAAATTATTTAGTTGACATTTGACTATTTTTTCAAAGACTTTTGAGATATTGGAGATAAGTGATATGGGACGGTAGTTTGATACGTTTTGGGTGTCGCCCGCCTTGAAGATCGGAATGACAATCGTTTTTTTATATGTATAGGGAAATATACCACTCATCAAGCTGATATTTATTAAGTGTCTAAGTGGTTTTGCAATAAAGAGTTTAATAGCTTTCAGCGTCTGGATAGTAATTTTATCGAAGCCTGGAGCAGAACCTCCCCTCATGTTATCTATGGTTTTGCAAATATCCGTTTCCGAAACCTCCTGGAAAGAAGCCCAGCTCAGACCAAAGCGTCTTTCTTCTGTACAACTATTCAAGTCAACACGTCTTTCATCCGCACATACATTTAGGTCCCTGTCATGCTGACAATTAATTTCTCTCGCTAATTCCCTTCCTACATTCGAAAAATAATTATTGAATGCGTCCGCACATAATTCTGGGTGTTTGGCAGCCTCTATGAGTTCACCATGGTAGACGATGTTTTTGACATTCATCCCCTTTCTATTGTTATCCATCATCTGATTAACTACTCCCCATAGTTGTTTATGTCCACCATTTGCCCGGTTTATTTTTTCGGAAAAATATTTATATTTACACACTTTAATCAGTTTAGTCAATCTGTTTCTGTATTCCCTATATCTATTCTGGGTTAGATTGTTACTAGGATATCTGAGTGTTTGTTTATATAATGTTTCTCTCTTCCTTAAAGATATTAGTATACCCTTGGTTATCCATGGCTTCAATGGTTTTAGTTTATGTTTGGGTATTTTAGTTACTTTCTCCGTTGTGCATTTAATTACCAACGTCGACAAGGTGTCATGAAAAATTTCGGCGCATCTATCAACATCACATTCCTTCAGTACCGCCTCCCATGTGACCCGCTGCACTTCACTGACAAATTTGGCTTGGTTAAATATTGGTCTTCGTAGACTCGATGGAGCGTCTTCATCAGAGGCGCCGTCAGGGTTGTATAAGAATATGCAAGCGTGGTGATCCGTTATACCTACCTTCCAAATTACGGTTTTGATTTTATTAATATCTTTAATTTTTACATTTGTCCAAATATGATCAATGCAAGAGGGAGTCTGTCCCGGAAATTCCCGAGTATTACCGTTGATGCACGACTTATAGCCCAACTCAGCCATTCGATTAATGTAATTAGTCACATCTCCGCTCTCGGTTTGAGTGTTAATCTGCAGGTTCATATCCCCGAGAACCACGTTTGATTTATTTTTTAGCTGTGCCAGTATGTTTGATAATTCGTTCATAAAGATTGTCACGTCAGATTCGTGGGTTCTATAGATCGCAATGACATGAAGTGAGAAGCCCCGCAGTTTGAGCTCAACATCTAGACAATTTACACCCTGAATGTAATGCTCCACACTACCGACGATATCAATTTCATCCCTCACAAAAACCACAACTCCGGCGTTTCTATTAATGTATGTCTTTGTCGCGATATATGAATAACCCACAATTGAGTACTGGGGCGATCTGTCATTTATGAATGCCTCACTCAGAACTATGCAATCCGGTCTTTTCTTTAAGTTATTTATCGAGAGAACAAAATTTTCAAAATTCTTATGCATGCTGCGAATGTTCAGATGTAATATAAATATATCGTTCAAATTATTTAATAAAATACCGTTACAGCTATCAAGATCTTCACACACACTTTCTCCAATATTTAGTTCCCTATCTAATTCTGTAAATATTAGGTTCTCGCCAGAGAAATATTTATGTTTGTAATCTCATCACATCTTACGCAATTTATGAAGCTGCAAGCATAGGCAATATAAAAAACTATACGGTACACCAAGGGCGTCTCAAAACAATACAACATCATCATTTCTTGGCGTTGCACTTTATTAAATGAGGAACACACACCAACAGACACGCAGTACACGAAAGGAAATATGTGTATAATACATAGCAGATTGTATCGACAGAATATTACACCAGCACCAAAAAACATTAACATTTCAAGAGTATATTTCCTGAAATAATCCATGCCATACTCCTTTAAGTAGTTCTCTATTAAAAAATAATGTCTAGCTTTAAATACTAAATCATAGAGAAAAATCTCGCCACACAAAGACTGTAAGACGGTCAGCCGGCTACGTACATCCGCGGAAAAAATATTAATTAATTTTGTTTTAAGATAATTTTTTTTAACCAATGTGAAATTATGAAGAGCCCCGCAGTGGCCGTGCCTATAAAGTGGTAATGGGCATGCTAAGAAATTTATATCAATACACAGAGTCTCCTCGATCGCGCAGCACCTGCTAAAATATACTTTGAAACTTTCACCGGACAATGGAATCAATAATAATAATTCAACAATGAAGAGCGTGAAGAGCAGCAGTGTCGGGCGACTCATCGAGATTATTTTAGTTCCCTCGTTACTACAGTCATGCTTATTTCCATGGCAATTAATGCACAGGCACATAGTACATTCGCACACTGTCAGCAACCTTAATGCAACATTTACATTATCACAACAATTTTTCAGCAGTCTTTGTCTACGATAACACAAGCAAATCAAACACACACACTCAGGTAATATCAATGCGGAACTTACACATTCGGCCACCGTCAACAAACACAATATAATATTATTACTACCTAAACAATCTACATCCAACCATCAAATTCACGATGGAAATAGAAACCGATTGCCAACTGCCCTTCCTCGACACACTCATCCGCAGAAACCCTGACGGCACACTAGGACATAAAATCTACCGAAAATCAACCTCCACTTCGAGATACCTCCAAGCAGACTCTCATCATCACCCCTCCCAACTACAAGCGGTCGCCACATCCTTGTTCCACAGGACTGTGTCACTGACAGATAATACACATAGAGAAGATGAAGAACGCGCTCTTACCAAAATCCTAAAACAAAATGGGTACTCTAACAAACAGCTGAGTGCAGCTAAATCACACGCATCCACCCCTTATCTGTCAACACCACCTAACGACAGGTACCTCGGCACTTGCAATATCCCTTATGTCAGAGGCGTATCTGAAAAGATTGGCCGCATACTCACGAAAAAACATATTCGCCCTGTCTTCTCAGCAAACAAAAAAGTTTGCACAACCTTACCTCTACCTACTGATAAGATCCCTAACGAACACCAAGGTGTATACCAAATCCCTTGCAAAGATTGTCCCAAAGTGTACATAGGCAAAACAAACAGGAAAGTCTCGGTCAGAACCGAAGAACACAAAAATGACGTCAAAAACAAAAAACCTTCCTCCACCCTAGCGCTACACACAATGACCGAAGGCCACAAAATAGACTTCGAAAACACAACAACACTACACAAAACAAACCGTGAATCTCACCGCATACTATACGAAGCAATTAATATCGCAAAAAGACCACACACACTTAATGAACGTGATGAAACTTTAAAAATTTACCCCCCGTACCTCCACATCATAGACCAAATTCCACCCACCCACCCCACACACACAAATACTACCGCCCACACCCCACAAACACAGCTCCAATCAAATAACACAAACTCGATCTCAATTAGAGACTACACCACTGCCTCACATTCCTATACACCTACCCCAACAGACAGTATAGCTACGAACACATCTCGTAATAGTCCGCGATTCACGAGACAAAATACCTCACAATCTGCTCAACGAGCCAACGAATAACACCCTTGTCTCGTCACTGCAGATTAATTTCGGCGTTATTACTTCTGTAATACGACGAAAGGCTGAAGATGGAGTCTCTGATGGCTCCGAAATATATACCACCATCTAACCAACAAACCAACACCTTTAATAATGTTCCAAATAACATCGGGAACAACTCACAACGCGACAGTACCCGAAATAACAATCTACATATATATATATATATATATATATATATATATATATATATATATTATAATATATAACAATGACTGTAATACAGTAAGACTTAGTGAACATCACTATTAATGTCTCAACACAGGACCAAACTCTTGAGCTATCGGTTATTTTATGCACTCTTAATTTGTTAATTTGTAGTCAGAAATCAATTTTTTGTAGCGCCATTTCCAACATGTACTTATAATATGCACATTCATGCCTGTTCATTGCGCTGTGTCCAGTATCATATCTCTTCCCATATTTTTCATTTTCTCTTTGGCAATTAGAGCATGTAGGGGGTCTCTGGTTCAGCACTCTACAAGAGTCTCCCTTGTGCTCACCCGTACAGTGTGAACATTTTGGGGGTCCAGCTCCCTCCATACAGTTGACTGCTGTGTGGCCAACCCTTAAACAATGATAACATTGAGTAATCGGGCTGGAGTCCTCCACAGCGACCCTCTGGTAGCCAATGTTAATCTTCTGCCTCTCGATCAATGCTCTTCGTACCACAGGTGTGGTCTCGACAAGCAAGTGCACGGTTTTACCATTTTTGTTTTTTATCAAAGTCTCCCTCACTCTCCATCAACGTGTTGAACCCCTCATTCTGAGCGCGGACATCTTTCACCAGCTGATCACAATCGTATTCAGCCGATATATGCTTGATGATGATGCGAGGCTTTTTCTTTTTCCAGCTCTCCGCCAGATATAGATCGCCGAACCTCTCGTTTATCACCTTTACCATGAGAAGGGCCTCGTTATTCGACGGACATTGGATGAGTAACTTCTGGTCTCTGATCTTTTTTAGTCCGCAGACTGCCACGCCAAGCGGTGCGAGCTCCAGTTTCCGTTTGAGATGTTTTTAAATCATTTCTGATGTCGTGTTTCCGTCCTTAGCCTGGACCACAAGTGAATATCTACCTTCAGGCAATGGTCCTCGTCTCCCAGGAATGGGGAAGGTGGGGGCGGGGTAAGACCTGGTTGCTGGCATAGATCTGTTTACAATTTCCGTTTTAATAATCCTTATATCTTTAGCAACCGCATTCACCAGAGAGTTTGATGTTTTAATACTGGATCTCAGTTCATTGTTATCTGCTACCAACTGAGCCACAATGTCATATATGCTGTCCAAATCCACCGCAACTCTTTCTCTGGCCGGTACAGTCATTCTGCTCTTTGGATCGGCCGTCACCATTTTTATAGCTGATATATACTCTGCTATATCTTTCAAAGCCTCACTATAGGACAAGACGCTTGGTATTTCATTTGTCTCAGTACAAGGTTGAGCTCGAGAGCAAGATTCCTGGTCGACCTTCTCCATCGTTACACAGTTTGGCGGCGAACGGTGTGTTAGGTTAGATTTGTTGAACGGGCTGTCACCATCCATGGTTTAAAAGAGCTATAACACTGTTCTTCCCGGTTGGTGTTTGTATCGGGTACTCGCCCGCTATATAAGTGATTTCAATGAATGGTCTTTGAAACCCAAAAGTGTGGGTATGTTGGCCCGTGAAAAATGTTATACTCCCAATTATCTTCACAAGGGCTAATGGTAGGTTGGTGCCCTCGCGAGGTTTTTTATAGACTTCGAGATCCTCTTTCCAGTGACATATGTCACTCCTCCGTAGGTTGCTCACAGTGTGCAGCGTTTCAGGATTAGTACGGATTATTCAGAAAAAATGTTCAATCAGTGAAAAAGTTGACTTACAGTTCTTTGGGCTAAGCCACACTATAATCCTTTCAATGTTCACAAAATTCCCTTTCGAATGGTGTATTGCACATGTACATACGCACTTCCTGAACCACTTTTTTTAAATTTTCAAAATAGAGGAAATAAATATACGCACTGACAGTTCAATAGCGAAATGACAATTATCTTTCTTATCATTCTATCTCTAATTTCTTATGAATGTAACACCACTTTTAGTCTTTCCCTTTTTTACTATAATCCGTGGTACACAAATACCGTTTTTAAACATTTAGCCTTTAAATTTTTATGAAAATATATGGCGGACGGGAAGCGTCCCTCGGGAGCAAAAAAGCTACCTGTTGCACGAAGTGCGCAAGAGTCGAGAGTGAGTTTGGCGGTTTCGCGCGTACGTAAAACCGGTGCACAGAGAAATTATGAAATTTTTACGAACACATCGTGTCGCGCTCTGATTGGTTGAATATTTTCTATCAACAACTGGATTGATCTATTATTAGGGCCACCCCTCACAACAGGTGGATGACGCAATGAATCGTCATTAAATAGCGGGATCCCTTTAATTTCAAAAAAATATACTATTCCAAATTTGCAACGTTACAATGGATGTGAAACATGGACACTCAAGGTGAACATCATGAACCGGTTAGAGGCATTCGAGATGTGGCTACACAGAAGAATGCTTCGAATACCGTGGACTGACATGATTAGTAACACAGAAGTCTTAGAGAGAGCCAACACCAGGAGAGAATTGCTGTCGCATATCAAAGTGAAGAAGGTGTCATATTTGGGCCATGTGTTGCGAGGGGAGAAGTACCGCCTTCTTCAACTCATACTGCAGGGCAAGATTGAGGGAAGACGGGGAGTGGGCAGGAAGCAGATGTCCTGGCTGCGAAACATCCGGGAGTGGACCGGAATATCAAGAGTCGATGAACTCTTCAGAGCAGCGCAGGACCGAGTGGCTTTTGCAGAGGTGGTCGCCAACGTCGGGGGGACCTGACAGGGCACCCAAAGAAGAAGAAGTATATACCTACCTATTTATAAGAAAATAGGTTGTTAACCTCAAGAGAAAATAAATAAGAACACGGAGTTTTAATTAAAGTATCTATTTCAATTTAAAGTGCCAATTGCAATTTCAACGTAATAATATGTTTGTCTTTTGTTCGTACAATTCGTTTGATCAATAATTATCTAGATAACACATTGTATAGAGAAATAAAACTAGGTACATAATTTGTAAAATGATTTTAGTAAAAACTTTAACATTTATAAAGTAACGAGTAAACAAGTTTTGCATCTACGATCTCAAGCAAACTAATGGTGGATCTAAGAGGTAGGTCGATTGCGTCTGGTAAAAAAATATCCCTACTCCATCTGGAAATTACGTACGTACTTGCGAAAACCCCGTACGAACTTGGTTTTAACAGGTGCCGTGCGGGAGAAAGTCAAGGGCCTGGATTTTTTCACGTTGTCTTTGCGAAATTCTCGTATTTACTTGTTTCTATTGAAAATAATAATTGTCATTGGATTTTTCAAGTTGACTAGCTATTTTCCATTACCTACCAGCTCTTACCTATTATTTGTACTGGCTTTACTCAAAACCAAAGAAATAATGGATTTTACAACAGAAAAATATTTGACATAGGTACATAGGTGTAACGTTGCAAATTTGGAATAGTTTATTTTTTTTGAAATTAAAGGGATCCCGCTAATTAATGACGATTCATTGCGTCATCTACCGGTTATGAGGGGTGGCCCTAATAACAGATCAAACCAGTTGTTGATAGAAAATATTCAACCAATCAGAGCGCGACACGATGTGTTCGCAAAAATTTCATAATTTCTCTGTGCATCGGTTTTACGTACGCGCGAAACCGCCAACTCATTCTCGAATCTCGCTAGCCACGGTCAACACGTAGCATTGTGTTCCGTGGGGGACGCTTCCCGTCCGCCATATTCTATTAAAATTTTTAAAAGCAAAATGCATTAAAAACGGTATTTGTGTACCACGGATCATAGTAAAAAAGAAAAAGACAATAAGTGGTGTAACATTCATAAGAAACTAGAGATAGAATGATAAGAATTGTTATGACATAAGAAATGTGATAACCTGTGAACACGTGTAACAATTTGATTTTAATTATTGATTTTATAACAATAAAAAACAGTAAAAAGTGATTTTTTTTTTTTTTTATTTATTTATTTATTTGTTGCCACCATAGGCCCAATTTGGGCACTTAGGGACGTCAGAAAGGTTTTACAATATATTTTTAACATATATCTAGATTTTATAGATCACATAAAAAAATAATAAGAAATAAAAATTATAACAACAAGTAAGTATAAATTACAAATACAGGAATCATAAAAAAACAAATCATAATAAGTTTAATGATTTGAGTCATGGTGGGTGTAAAGGGCCCAACCATGCTCTTGTCAGTCACAAACAGATACATGATATTATTTGGTGTTAAAAGTACATTCTTAGTCATGTGGAAGTTAGTATACCTACATATATTATTATCATTATCAATGCTAAATGGTACAATTTGTCTCATTTAGCATATCGTCAACTGAGTAAAATGACTTATCCACGAGATACGTCCTCACCCTCCTCTCAAACGCCTCCGCCTCCAACAGTCTCACGTCAGCTGGTAGTTTGTTGTATAGACGGACACTAAGGCAGAGAAACCCCTTCGAGACCTTTGATAGTCTTGGTTTTATGGCCCGAAGGTTCTGCCCGTGTCGGGTGTCGTACTGATGGATATCACAATTTCTAGGAAGAACGGACAGATTCCTCCTGGCAAGTATTAAGCATTCCCAGATGTATGCTCCCGCTAATGTAAGTATTCCTAAGGATTTAAAAGTATTTCTGCAGGAATCTGTTTGATGCATACCCAGGATTGCCCTCACCGCCCGCTTTTGTAAAATAAATACTCGTGAGGAATCCGCCGCTCGTCCCCAAAACATGACACCGTAAGTCATGACACTGTGAAAGTAAGCAAAGTAAACGGTTCTGGCTGCTTTTTTTCCACAAATGTCTTTGATTTTTTTTACGGCATATACTGCGGAGCTTAGTCTGTTGCACAACTGGTTTATATGTGGAGTCCACATCAGTTTATTATCCACAGTGATACCCAGAAACCTAACGTTGTTTGCTGTCTCTACAGACCGCTGTACTAATGCCTCAATGACAGGATCGTTAGTCGTTTTTCTGAGAGAAAAGTGAGTCGCATTCGTTTTTGTCGTATTTAAGATTAGGTTGTTATCACTAAACCATTCCCCCACCCTCCCCAGTACATTACTCGTGTTAACCATGGTTTCATTTTTACTGCCCTTATCCCTGATGAGTAACGAGGTATCGTCAGCAAACATAACTATTTGGCAGTTCTCTTGCATTTTTTCTGGTAGGTCGTTTACATATATTAAGAAAAGTAATGGACCTAGTATGGATCCCTGCGGTACTCCATACCTGATTACTTTTGGCTGCGACTTACAATCATCAACAACTGTAACTTGTTTTCGCCTCTCTAAGTAGGATATGAAAAATCCAAGTTCCTGATCTCGTATGCCATAATGGTCTAGCTTACTTATCAGAACCTGATGATGGACACAGTCAAAGGCTTTTGACAGGTCACAAAAGACACCATAAGTATCACATCCCTCATCAAGAGACATTAAGATGGTTTCAATCAGAGAGGTTATAGCATCCTTTGTACCTTTGCCACTCTGAAAACCGAATTGTTGTGGATGCAAAATGCTTTCATGGACTAAGAATGATGTGAGCTGCTCAGCAACAATTTTCTCCAAAAGTTTACTCAGTACAGGCAAAATCGATATAGGTCTGAAGTTACATGGATCTTTTTTATTACCTTTCTTATGGATTGGTATAACTTTTGCCATTTTAAGCAGCTCGGGGAATGTTCCGTTTGTCAAGCAACAGTTAAATATTATAACAAGATGGTCAGCGATTTCATTGATAATTTTTTTCATTAAAACAGGAGACATATTCCAGATGTCTTGCGATGTTTTATTTTTGATCTTTTTGACGGTATCGGTTATAGTTTTCCTAGTTATGGGGGCAAATTTGAAATTACTCTTCACTCTTCTTGACGCTTCTTTAAGATGTTGCATTGCACTACTGACAGAACAATTTTTTCCGACTACCAATTTATCAGCAATATTTACGAAATAATCATTGAACAAATTGGCAGCTGAAGTGCTTACTGCAACTTTTGAGCAAGGAAACACATTGGTATCGTAAGCATGCAGGGAACGACCTGTTTCTTCTTTAATAACATTCCAGGTAGTTTGTACTTGGTTTTTTGAGCCAATTATTTTATTGGATATAAACATTTTTTTTGCTTCAACACATACCATTTTAAAGACTTTGCTGTACTTTGCCACATGCCTCCCAAATACAGCATCATTTTCGTTTCTTATGCTATAATAATAAAATAATTTCTCCCGTGAGATTTTAATGCCCTTTGTTGCCCAATCCTTAAATGTGTGTTTACGTTTTTGTTTGATATACTTAACAGGCATGTGGCAGTCCACCTCCTGCATAAGCCAGTTGAAAAACTCACTATACATATCATTCACATTAGTGTCGTGTTTGAAATTGAAATTTATAAGATTGGTTTGTACTTTCAAAGAATTAACAAGTTGATCTATCGCGTTGTCATTAATAATTCGTTTTTGAATTGTTGGCAAGATTATTTTTTCTCTCGCCTCGGTGAGTGTTTCAACTTTTTGTCCCATATGGTCAGATCTTGCCAAGTTCACAAGACACGAGTTTTTCACGGTAAGATCTGTAAAAATATTGTCTATACAAGTAGAAGATGTTTTAGTTGTTCTTGTGGCATCATAGATACTACGTGTCAAATTAAAGCTACTAAATAGATCCATCAGGCAGTCTCCATGTTTTGTGCTTCTGTTCAGGTCAATATTAAAATCGCCGCATATTGCTATATTTTTTTTGTTATTTTTTGTGATTTTATTCAAAAGATTTTCCATGACCTGAATAAATACATCGAAACTCCCCGATGGTGGCCTGTAAATGCATGCTAAAATAATACTATTTACTTCAACGCAACTTATTTCGCAGTGACTCTCCTGTGACATATTTACTATATCTTCTCTATTTTTTGATTTAAACTCCCTCTTGACAAATACTGCACAACCTCCTCTCATTGATCGTTCTCTACAAAAATAACTTTTCAAAGCAAATTGCGGCAAAACAAAACACTCAATTTCGTACTTACGAAGCCAAACTTCCGTCAAACATATTAAATCTAAATTTTCCTTGGCCGCAGACATGTGCACTTCGTGGTCCTTTCCTTTAAGTCCTTGCACATTTTGATGTGCAACTATAAAAGGAACTGTGCTATTATGTTTTACAATATTTTTATTAACTACGGTGCGATCGGTGATCATGTTTTCCTTCTTATAAGAAGGGACGTCCCTCATAAAAAAGAGGTAGTTGAACAAGAAGAAGAAGAAGAGCAGAGACCAGCCGAGAGACCATCAAAGTGACGGGTATCATCCGGTGCAGCTCCGCCTCTCCTCCCTCTGTCACTATCTGTTGTATTTCCCGTATCTATCAAAATGCAAGTTTTATATTTGTGCGCGGTATACTTCAAGAGCATTTCAATTTGCTCGATTAAACTGTTTTCACAGTTTGACTCTATAATATTAACAGTTTTAGTATGCTTGGTCATGGTATAAATTCGATTGTTTATCTTGAATATAAGATTGTTTACTCTGATTCCCTGTTTTATATATCTTATTGTATTAATATAGAGGTTGATGTTTCTTTCATCCGCCACATTTATTATTTTTTCAAGGGTGTTAAGGTATTTTTGAGGTCTTCTGTACGATTCGTTGGTTCCCGTTAGAAGAATGACTGTATCGTCCTTTGAGCTTTTCTGTATAGTTTCCAATATATCACCAGACATATCGTCAAGCCTTCCACCGGGTCTCACCGTGCATTCGACTCTCTGTATGAGTCGATTATGGAGATGCCATCCCAGGCCTCTCGCCATCTCATCACCAAAGATTTTGATACAAGGTTCTGTCGAGTTTGTGTTGTTTTTTGTCACCCTTGTCTTCTTCATCTGCGAGATACTGTGACATTTCTTAGATTCCATCTTATCTATATACGACTGGTACCCTTCCAGCCTCTCCACCGCATCATCGAAATTGCTCCTCAATACCTTGTTCGCACTTTCCGTTTCTTGCAGTCTCTTCATTATTCTCTCATTATTTTTCATGTATTGCTCCATAGTAATTTCCCTCTCCTTCCGCAGTGACTCAATGTCCTTCAGAAGGTCGTCCAATTTAATTCGATTATCATCAGCTCCCCCCACTATTTTCCTATTTAATCTCTTGTACCCTTCTATATCCTTCGTCTGTCTCTCTAAAACCGTCATCTTTCTCTTGAGAACGGATATCTCTCTACACTTATCTTTTAACTGTTTCCGACAGACACTCAGTTCCCCCCTCACCTTATCCCCCTCTGCCTCCAACTTTTCGATTTTCTCCCTCATAACCTGCTTCGGATCTATTGGGCTGTCATCCAAGCAGTCAATTGAGCTATCAAACATTGTATAGTATGCGTTTTTTTCAGCCCTCTTCTGGTCTCCATTTTTGTATCTCTCCTTGGTGCTCCGATAGCGATTGCGGTATATCAAGGATCGAAGAAGAGTCTAAGGCGTATGCAACCAAAGACTTCAGTTTGGCAACGATTAATGACACACGTCAATTAGTAAGTAATTACCTACAGTAGATACAACGAACTATGTCAAGGGTCAATCGTTATGATCAATTAGGTTTCCAAATAAAATAGGCAGAAATGGTTAGTTATGACGTTAATTGGTTAGTTAGTTACGCTATAGTTAGTCAATATACCCAGTCTATGTTAACAACAACAACCGAAGTATGGTGTCAAATAGATAAGCTACAGTTTAAGAATTAGAATTTTACACGAGTAAAAACAAAAACAAGGCACATTGAAAAATTAATCAAGAATTCAATTTGGAATAATATATTGGTCAATAGAATTCAATGTGGTGCTCCAGAAGTAACCCAATCTTAAACCAAATTCAGAAATCATCAAATGAAAAAACAAAACATTAAAACAACATTATTGTATATGTAATATTGGCAAACGTTTCTGATTTATATGTTGTAATTTTTGTGTATTCTGTTATTATGTATTCAAAAAACCGTATTCTTGCCAAAACTTGAAAAATAAAAACAAATTAAATAATGTATAGGTACCTATACTTATAATATGTATATTATATGCATGTACTTTTAGAAAAAAAAAACAAGTTCATAACAGAATCCAAAACATAAATAAAGTTTGCTAAATAGTCAAAGAAAAAGAAACAAAAAACAATCCACAAAATGTCATAAAATAAATCAGTTGTAAATAAAATAAAAATAAAGCATATAAATGAATCATATAGAAGAAATCAACAAAAAATAAAACCAATAGGCACAGAAAATTAGACAAAAAAGATAAATAAAAAAAATATTAATACATTAGATAGCATCAAGTTATAGAAATAAAATAAATAAAAATTAATAGGTATTATAATACAATATTAATATTTTGTATCGACGTCTATGGTGATTCGCAGAGAACAAAACGGAATAAAGATAAATGGTAAAGTAATTAGGTGTGCGACTGCGCAGTGTGGTAGTGGGCGGCCGAAGCGTGTGACAGCTACAATGTAAACAAACGGACTCCCGCGCAGCAATTCAGCCAGCCTCGTTCCGTGTTGAGGGTTGTTGTTGTTTTCTATGTGTCTTGGTACTACAGATTCTAACTCAACTTCAGAATGAGTGTGACCCAAAAACAGTATGGTTTGTAACTTGTGCAGAAGCAATGTGAGTGAGTGTTATCTTCACCGGGAATAACTTTGCAATAAATGCTAGTCTTGTCAGTGGAGGTATTATGCTATGTTCTCCCGCAAGCTCCTCACCGTTGAAGGTCAATTATACCGGTGTATGTGTGTGTTGTGAGTTCTCGTGTCCACTTCATTGACTTTTAGATGAATATTTAGACAAAAAAGTTGTTGACAGTAGTTCCTGAAGGCTATATTAGGGTGTGTGTGTGTGTGTGCATGCGTGTTAGTTTAGTACACTATGATAGACAGTTATGATTTCTGTACCATACGGATGTAAGAATATTGTGTAAATAAATGCTTCATTCACTCACCACCAAAATTTCTTAGTTAATATTATGTTATAGTTTATAAAGAGCATCAGCAGCAATGTTTTAGAAAGCATTAGCGTATATCAATGTTCTGTCTCTGTTTTAAACGCACAGGCTCTGAGCGAGAGAGAGACAACATTCTTTTCACTTCACAGTGAGTCAGCCGATTATAATGTTATTAGGCAGTTTATGGGTTTTATATGCACTTTTAATACAGTATTTTTAAGTCACAGTAGTTATTTCGTTAAAAAACAGTTCACAGTTTTCATATACACAAATTAACATCGCAATAATTAAACATTTAATTAAAAAAGAACAACGGTAAACTTTTCAACATGATCAGGGCAGTGTTGCCATATGTCATTACGTCTTCTTAAATAATCATCTATACCTGTGCCTTTCAAGTGTAATATTGGAAATATGTCTGGATCAGCGATTTCAGCTGAATCCAACTGACTCTGAGATATTATTGAGTAGTGCCCTTCGACTGAATAGCCGGCGCATCATTTCCTTCGAGCGAGTGCCAGTCCTTCTCCGAACCAGTGAGTAAAATAGTTAAAAGGCGCCCTAAAACATCCCTGAGAAATCTTCGCAGCCACAAAGGAGGAGAAAGGTAATCGTTTCTTTAGGAGGAAAGAGCCATTCTTCAATCGTTCGTGAGGACACCATCTGTACTAAGAGGATTCTCCGTTTCATTGGCGCCCAACGTGGGGCCCGAATTTGCTGATCTTGACAGAAGTTTCCAGAAAACCCTGCCCTTGAAGGATTAACAGGTTCGTTCGCTTTAAAAGAATATTTAAATCAATCTCTTGCTAATCGATTTGCCAAGTATAAGTGATTTGTGATTTACAGTTTTAAAACAATCATTTGTGACCCTTGTTAAATGCCAGCTATAATTTAGAAATTACTGGAGAAAGCTGGACAGTTGCATAAGTTAAACTGCCCAGAGTTCATGTGTGTTCATAAGCTTCTTGCTCCCTGTATTTCATTCATTGGTTATTGGAGTGAGGCATTTTCTTCTTGTAATTGTTTAGATGTTAGCTAAATTTGTACAGCGTAGTTTGAAACGGTCATTTTGCGTTTCAAAATATTCAAGATAGAAAATAGAATTTGATAACTCCATCGCCATCTATCGATTTTTGCATTAAACAATGTGTGGTAGGGCGCTGTGCTAAAATATACCTGTCGGTAAAACAGTTTTCTCACTTGAACGATATTCACTCCGTTTTAAATCGTCATAAATCTCTGGAGACATCTATCGGTGAATAGACAAATTACCCCATTGATAAAATGTTCTAGACGAGTGAAAAATTCTGGTCGTATGGTGAATTTCCTAGGCGACAAAAAAATATCTTTTTTTCACAATCAATGATTGATTGCTTGCATTGTTGTGTACTTGTCTACTATTTTGAATCTTCTCTTCTTCTTCTTCTCGGAGCACACACATATTGAAAAGGGTCAAATATAATACAAATGTTTTGGAATTTTGGAAATTTTGTTACATCATCTCGTTTAATGATATCGTAGTGATCTATACAATTCATCTTCCTCTTCTCTCATGTCCTGTCAATCGTTACAGCACCAAGAGAAACTTTAATTCGAGTTGTAAAAAAAAAATTCTGGTCATATGGTGAATTTCCTAGACCACAAAAATTTCCTTTTTATAATCAATATTGATTGCTTACATTGTTGTGTGCTTGTGTACTACCTTGTATCTTCTCTTCTTCTTCTTTTCGGAGCACACACTTATGGATAATAGGTCAAATTTGATACAAATGTTATGGAATTTTGGAATTTCTGTTACATCATTTCGTTAATGATATCGTGGTAATCTATACTATTCATCTTCCTCTTCTCTCACGTCCTGTCAATTGTTGCAGCACCAAGAGAAACTTAGTTCAAGTTGTATAGTGAATCAATAATCTTTTAATGTTGTTCTCACCAATCGTTAGTGATGACTTGTTTTATTGCTACAAACAATCTGAAGGGGATCCGTCACTTTGCGAATCTTCTAGTCACTGAATAAATTTTTTTTTTTTCTCTTTTTCTTTCGGTTGTGGATTAGAATTGTTGGCTTTTGTTCCAATAACTTCTTAGATTCCTACTGATGAGATTGAGTAATGGTTAAACCATTTGGTGACTGTTGCGTTCTTCTTCTTTTAAAAAAATTTGTTTACCACTAAGGTTTAACAATAATAAAGCGCATACAGAAACAAAGAGACATTTCGATACCCGTCAATACTGAACTTTTTTTTTTATTTCTTTAGGAATTTTTTCTTCTCTTCTTTTCGCTTCTTCTTCTTCGTTTGAGAATTTTTTCGTGACTGGACATTATGTCTGGAATCACGGATTGCCTTATACCACGTGTAGACAATGCCACACGTAGAACCCTGGCAAAAGCGCTAACGTCTCGAAAAATTATTCCCCAAACCACCATAGAAGCCATGCGAGACCAGTGTAGACAATATAACAACATTATTAGTTCAGGCACAGGAACCATGGACGAGTCTCCTCCTGTTCTTGATTCAGAGGAGTTTCCTAATATTATAAATGAGGCCAATGCACTCAAATTGTATATATTTATCCTTGGTTGCTAGAGTTGTGGATCGTATCAACAACCACAAGGGAAGTGTCTAAGCTTCTTAATATTTTAGTTTTAGTATGGCCTAGCATTTAATCCTAGTCTTCACATGTTTGGAAACTAGCATAGACCTTACTACTCTATGAAACTGTAAATTTTAGTTTAACAATTTTTTTAGTCTTGCGGTAATATTCCACAAGCCGTGTGGACACAACGTCAATGTAAAGACAAGGTGTCATGAACATACGGAGTTATACATGGAAATTCGAGAGCATTCGAATTTGTTGCACGGCTCACTGTAGGATGAGCATGTGTGAGTAAATGACAAATTGTTGAGTGACTTGATCATGCGAGGACATGAATCAGAAAGTTTGTGTCATGTTTTGAGCAGATTGGTGTCTTCTGGAAAGAACCAATAGGCTCCACATTATAGCGATGCGGGCTTAGAATACGCAAATGTCAAATTTCTTTTCTTTTTGCCAGGTTTGTTGAAATTGTTTCGAGAAATTATCTCCTAACTCACGGATCCTCGGCTTAGGTGTAGTACTCATTAGAATAATTCTACGCCTAGCTTATGTAAATAATCGTCAGAATCTATGGTCTCTAGTTAGATTATTAAAATACTTTTCGAATCCGTAGTTTAACTACATCAATTTTTTTGTTGACAATATAGTTGTTCTCGTTGTAAGATTGTAATAGGTTCGTGATAAATTGGGACGCCTCTTATTCATGGGACCATATTGTTTGTTTTCTAAGATATCTTTAAGGATAGTTAATTTTCTATTCAGGGTTTTTCTGTTCCCTTTAGTAAAGACAGAATGGCGCCTTCTTTTCCGAGTTTAGCTCTGTATTTTCTATCAGAACATTGCTAGCCTTCGATAACAAGACCTTCGAATACCTCTGTAAATACTTGGGCAATACAGAATTATATTTAGATAATCTATGTAATATTAATTGTAAACACTGTGCATGTTGTTGAATGCTGAAAGTCACCCTTGGCAAATCTTTAAATAGATCTCTCTAATACTTTGGAGCTACCATCGCTCAAGTAGGCTGTGTATAATAAAACAAAGTGAATACATACAGTGAGAAATAAGTGATGGCCTCAGTTCATTTGGAATCTGTGGTACGCCAATTTAACATCAAAAATTAATAATATTCAATAACTACACAGATAGGGAGATGTATAGTATTATCAGAATTTTATACCTGTTATAGAAGTAATATTTTTATATGTGTGTATCCTTGGGTTCAGATTGACCCACCAATTGTATTTTATGTTTGTTTTTGTATAAAATTTACATGTGTTATTCTTAAGATACTGATCGGATACTTTGGATTCGTTCTTGGTCAGCGCCTTTGGAGAATTATGGGTGAAGTAAGCATGTTTTATTTTTTTTGGATCCACTTAATCTTTTGTATGAATGAAGGAAATGTAGAACGTGCGGAAGAATGCAAGATGTGTATGAAGAATGTATGCGGATGTAAACTAGTGTTCTCCTATTTTTTCTCTCTAAGTGCGATTTTGGAGCTACTCCCCTTGCTGAGTTTGACCAGTGCAGACCGATCCTTAATTGATAGCATCTAAAATAATTTAGAATGTATGTTAAGATAGTAACCAATTAGCTTTACATAATTTAATTGTAAGATTTTCAATTTACAATCACCTGTTAATAATGGTCATTATGTTTCCTGTTTTCTTGTTGAGAAATTTAGAGATGGCGGATTACTGTTTCCAAAGGTCAACTAAAGAATTGTTGAATACCTAAAAGGAAAGGGAAGGGAAAAGGAAAGACCATTGTTCACCTAGTCATAGGTATCCTATTGAGATTGTATAGTGTATGCAGTCTGGTGCTCAAATTGTGAGTAGTATTGCTTTGACTGTTGTCACTCACCTTAGTTGTGAGTTTTGCAAAAAAAAAAACATCTTAGGATAATAAATTTTGAAATTGTATAGTATATATTGAAATACTGTATTGATGTTATATGTGTACTGATGAGAGTTGGCCTCCTGTATGTTTGGCCTTGTGTATAAACCTTTGTTCACCATAACTAGCTATGTTGTCCGGCTTATATTTTGATAATGTCTTTTGTTAATAACGCTGGTTTGAATTTTCTTTTTTTTCTTTTGTCCGTTTTCTTTTTTTTCTTTCCAATAAGCTGGAGTGGGGTGTAACGTTGCAAATTTGGAATAGTTTATTTTTTTTGAAATTAAAGGGATCCCGCTAATTAATGACGATTCATTGCGTCATCTACCGGTTATGAGGGGTGGCCCTAATAACAGATCAAACCAGTTGTTGATAGAAAATATTCAACCAATCAGAGCGCGACACGATGTGTTCGCAAAAATTTCATAATTTCTCTGTGCATCGGTTTTACGTACGCGCGAAACCGCCAACTCATTCTCGAATCTCGCTAGCCACGGTCAACACGTAGCATTGTGTTCCGTGGGGGACGCTTCCCGTCCGCCATATTCTATTAAAATTTTTAAAAGCAAAATGCATTAAAAACGGTATTTGTGTACCACGGATCATAGTAAAAAAGAAAAAGACAATAAGTGGTGTAACATTCATAAGAAACTAGAGATAGAATGATAAGAATTGTTATGACATAAGAAATGTGATAACCTGTGAACACGTGTAACAATTTGATTTTAATTATTGATTTTATAACAATAAAAAACAGTAAAAAGTGATTACGTCTTCTTAAATAATCATCTATACCTGTGCCTTTCAAGTGTAATATTGGAAATATGTCTGGATCAGCGATTTCAGCTGAATCCAACTGACTCTGAGATATTATTGAGTAGTGCCCTTCGACTGAATAGCCGGCGCATCATTTCCTTCGAGCGAGTGCCAGTCCTTCTCCGAACCAGTGAGTAAAATAGTTAAAAGGCGCCCTAAAACATCCCTGAGAAATCTTCGCAGCCACAAAGGAGGAGAAAGGTAATCGTTTCTTTAGGAGGAAAGAGCCATTCTTCAATCGTTCGTGAGGACACCATCTGTACTAAGAGAATTCTCCGTTTCATAGGTTTTTGAAATTGTACGGATGTCCAGGAAAAACACCATGATCCGTCATTGAAAATACCAATGATGTTGCGTTTTCATATAAACCATCTCCGTAATAGTAAAAAACAATTCCCGTACCGGAAATTTTAAATTGAATCTTTGTTTTATTCCAGTGTATTGGTTTAGGTATACATTATTCCAGTGTATACAGCATTTACATTATTTCTATTCTTACTGGAAAAAACGTAAAACAAGTAAACTTGTTTCTTTCTATGAGTTACTTGATTAATTCCCTGATCCGAGAATTTCGGAAATTCCATTCTTGGGAATGGAAATAAGCAGATAAGGTGAATTTATTATTTTTATGTTAATGGTTTTTTTATAAAAATTTATGATTTTTTCTTGTATTCTGCGGTTGTTATAAAACCATTTACTGTACGTGCCTTCACCATGACGAAATTTCTCTCGTAAAAATTCTAACATTTGTAATTTGTGTTGAATTGAGAATTTTTAATGTCTTTTTTGCTTAAAAAATATTTATAGGTACTTATTGAAATAAATTACCTTATAATGGTAATAATATTCATGAATTAATATGGATTTTTATTGATTTCAAAAAACGTGAAAGAAATTAAGTATGAACCACCCACCACACCCACCTGGTGAGGAAACGACGGAAGAACATGACGGTGTAAAAATTCTAACAATTACCTTACTAATTGTAATTTCGTATGAATTTATCTACGTACCTATTAACTATTTTTCAATAGGTTATTGATTTCAAATGTACTTTCCAACAAATGTTTTTGGAATAATTTCTCTGTCGTCCAGCTATAAAGATTTCTTTTTCATTAATTACACAGTCTGTCTTGTTGCTAGCCAGGCAGAACTATATAGCGAGGTACCTACCTAGTCACTGCCCATCTGTCACTGCTATCACACCAGTGTCTCCCATTTTATTCCAACTCTTGGCTCGGTATAGATACCTACATATATTATACCTACCTACTTAATTGGGGCAGAATACATTTTCACATTTTATTTAGGTAGCTAACACGAAGTGATATAAAATAAATTTCTTTCAATCAATCCAGGAGGCCTCAATTCATATACCTATCCTGCGGGCCGCGAGGAGCATCCTTGTTGAAACGGCCAGCACAGGGCAGAGGCTGCGATGGTTGAAGGGCTGCTGCAAATGAATAGATTGTTATAACAGTGCAGTGTAGTGATACTTCGCGTTACAGATTATTCCCCACAGTCAGGTATAAGACAGTTGACTTTGCGAGGGATCCACCTCCCGTCCTGGCCGCGTGGTCAACAGTGCGTGTGCAGAGCAGAGGCACAGGCCGTGATCCCATCAGTCACTCCGGAGAAGAGTAATTGGTGTGCGGCGGACACAAAGCGCAGCGGGGGCCCTGGAGAGACTCTCGGGTCCGCGTCGCGTCACTCAGCCTCGCGATCATTATAATAATTCTTTAATCTCTTTGAATGGAACTCTCGAGTGTAGTGTCTCTCCCGAGCTGTCTGTTGACATCAAAGCCCGCGGCCCCTCGCCCGGGCCCTTGACTCTGCCCCCACCCACTCGACATAAAGACAACATTCCGAGGGTGTCTGCCTGGATGACGGATCCACTATCTGGATGTATCCACAGCCACACAGAACCGCACCAGCCGTGCCGTGGCCTTGACGCGCAGCGCAGCCCTCGACACTCCCCGGTGATATTTCCATTGTGCTCCCTCCTTATTGATTCTAATTTCAATAGAAATCATCCCTTCATAATTTACTTCTGATCAAGTTTTTCTATGATTGAGTTAACGAGTTAATAACGTAGGTAAATATTTTCAATGAATTTGTATCTGCATTGAAACCAGCGATCTAAGATGCATGCTTCTATGTTATGTTTATTTTAATGTTCAGTTTTTATTTTCTAACTTATTATAAATTATTCATTTTGATGAATTAAAACAAACACAGTTGCACTTTCACGATATTTTATTGAGGCTCGAGCGCTTTCGTCTATACTCTATCTCATGTAGACATTATCAAGAGACTAAAGATAGGTACATAAAATTTTAAAAAATAAATTGAAGACATGTTTCAATATTGGTAGGAGAAAATAATACTACTACCAGATGACAAAATTATTATTATTGCGTTAACATGCAGTTGGGCAAGATATTATGATAAAAATGTGTTCGAGGGTGACAAAAGGATGGGTGTGCGTGGGTTGGGAATTTATATAGAAACATATTATGTAGGTATTATTTTAAAGTAAAATGACTAACTAATTGATTTGAAATAGTGGAGATGGTGCTGGGATTTGTATGTTCACAATATGTTCGCGGTTTTTATGAATTTCTAATGTTTCTAATGCTATTCTTCGGTTTCTCTGTCTTTCTGAGTGTAATGCGGTGTTCAGACGAGGCGAATATCGCCAGGACACTAAAATATCGCCAGCCAATTGAACCGTGTGAACAGATTGTCGATAAATCTGAAGCGAAAAAATTGGTTGAAAGCGATATCGCCTCAAGTTGAACGCCTTTCAACTTTTGTATCTGGTGGAACGATTCACGCATGCGCAGATATGCGCGGCGTCCGTATGTTCTGTTTCTTGACAGTTGACAGCACTGCTCTAAATTTATTTCTCCTTAGAATCCAATTCCGTACCCAATATCTGCGTTTTTTTTTTTCATTTTTTCTCAATTAGGAGTCTTTTTATATCGTCTAAAACAATATTTTCAAGTAACTCCAATTACTCCGCGACTTCTACCTCGACGTCCGCCATTTTTAAAACAATCAGCGCACCTGACAGATTGAATGTATGTCGGTGGACTCGTGTGAACACATCAGACGATCAATGGGCGACCGAGCGATATTTTTTTTATGCAAGCGAAATCGTCTGGCCTTACATCGCCCCGTCTGAACACCGAATCAGAGTAGCCAGTGAGACCACGGAATGCTCTTTGGTGCTCTTTGAGTCTAGTAGTAATTGCTCTGCCCGATTCGCCGATGTATTTTGCGTCGCAATCCCCGCACCATAGCATAAAATATACTCCCGCATCATCCATGCTATCTTTTTTATATTTGTTACTAGCTAGTTACCCGTGGCTTCGCTCACGTGCTTTTTGGTTTCTCTTCCTAAACTGGGGGAACGCTGACACCTACATTCACTGTGTATCAGCATTTTCTAATTCGTCAAAGAAGATAACTCTTGTATGTATCGTGAGTAAACTAACGAAGAGGCGGTTCGTTGATATATCTGCATAATGTGCACTGTGCTCCCTGCTAAAAATACATTATTAATTCGTCTTATTTAAACTAATAAATTAAAATCATCATTAAAATATTTCGGAAACAACATCCATATTTTATTTTATTCGTATCCCAGGTGGGAACAAATAACACTGCTTAAGGCCCCATGTAACGCTCGCAGAATTTCATATTTAGGTATTTAAGAAAAATTCCAACTACACCCTTTTTTGTAACTCCACCCTAGCCCATAAATTATTTACAGATTTACAAAGAACCAGATAGATAATAAGTTAAAATACAAAGATGTTGGTTACTGTCCAATTGTCAAAAAAACAATGGGATAGGATGGCTTATTTGGTATACCGGTCTCATTCCAACTCATCTACAAAAGTAGTCCATTTCATCTGTGTTCGCAAACAATAGTACCTACTGCCAGGTAGATAACGCAGGATATTGAACTCGTATACAAACAAAATACTATTCCCCGTTACAGGATTGCATTCTGCAGAAGTGCTTGCGGCTTATTCTCATAATATTGTCTATTCTATAAATAATTAGGTATATATAATAATTGGTTACGTTCGTTCGTAACACGGTATTTTTAAACAGTTCCATGCACCAGAAATATTTTTCATACATAATTTCATACCTAAACCGTCCAGCTACTGAAATATTTTTCATACATAGTTAGTTGTCCGCTCCAAAGATGTCCGCTTCGGGAAATATTGTTCCTATATACAACTATTGCTTCGAAAAGTCCACAAATAGAACAATCGATTTGTACCACACGACTCGCGCGCGGCACAAGGGACTGCAGGCGCAGGCTCTAAGGGTCAGTCAGCCGCCGAGGGGTACGTGCACACGTCAATCGTCGTCCGCTGGCGTCTTCGAAGGAGCCCCCTAATAACGACGCAGACCGTACTAGCTTCGGGTCTGAGCGTCGCCTTCGTGAGGCACCGCAGTGGGGACACGCCCGGCCGCTTCCTTGGATGGCGGAGCTCTCCTAATAACTACGCGGGCCGTACTTGATTTCGGGCCAACGTGCTTTCGAGAGAGTTGTAGCTCCGACGTCTTCTTCTGCGCCCTGCGCCCTCGACGAGTAAATCCCCTAATAAACACGTAAGACCGTACTCAGTTCGGGTCTCAACGCGCGTTCGAGGGAAGTCTCGCTCCAGTGGTATCAGCCGTAGTCAGGGTCCAATTGCATGGGTCGAGTCCACGGTCCAATGTGCCAGCCAGAAAGGGTCCAAACAGTCCAGAGAGAAGTCCAAGGTAGTCAGCGAGATCCAGGTAGAGAAGTCCAGTAGAGAGCAGGCAGGGTAGTCAAGTCAAACACCAAGTGTAAACGAAGATAGAATGATAATTTATTGGAATGTATGGGCTTATATACAAATTCGCACCGCCGCCGGTAGCTCGCAGGCCGTGGCGAACGGTGCGGACACATGATGCGCGCGCAAGCGCTCCCCACCATCTCACGCATCGCAGTGCTGAGTGGCAGGGTAAGTAATTAATCCTAATTTCGCCTCTCCGCGGATTATCATCGCGAATCTGGGGCACATCCCGGCTTATCTGGTATCATCGGAATCGCCTCGCGATTTCCGACCAGGATGTGCTCACCAGAATCCGCTATCTTTAACCCAATGTTCGCGGAGCTGATTGTACTGCAGGTATATATTGCGCGACGCAATTTGGATAAAAAGACATGTAGTGATTAATCGATAAAATATGACCTTATTTGTACATGGAAAGATATGGTTTATGTATCATAATAATCTAGAAATATCAGAGATCAATTTGACTGTATAAACAAATCTCAAATCTCATCCATTTGTCATAAATCTATCAAATAAAAGAAACATTATGAAATCCTTACTTCAAGTTAGTGCCGCCATACTGCCGCATACATATCTACGTACGTATGTATAGTGAGTGTCGTGTGTCACCGCTGTCGGCAGAGCTGTGCGCTGATCACAAAACCCGTGTCAATCATCACTGCACTAAGTACTTTTGTATAGTATGTATATTATTCTATGGTCTCATGTTAACAGGCACTATTATTACTTATTTTAAATAAACAAACTCTTAAACAAATCAATTATAACTATTTAAAATAAACAAACTTTTAAGTGATGTTCTTTGAGGTATGATACACTCTAAAACAGGGTTGCAGACATAACGAAACATTACATTTTTTACAATAATATCGCGTATTAATTTTTTTCTTACATTTCAAACTGCAAACTCTACATCTTCTTCTAGGATTTTTAATTGATGGAGTAGATGGAATTTTTTCTGGCATGTGGTCGGCACTTGGCTTAGAAATAATTCGTGATATTGTTGACGTGTCTGAGGATGTAGTTGGCTGGGAGGATTTTGTAATCGAGCCATGGATTTCGATTATTTGCTTAATTACAATTAACTGGAAGTCTGCAAGTGGTTGTTTTTTTTTTGTCACGTGTGTATATAATGCATGAGCATTTAATAAATAAAAATCTATCATGTGGAAAAAAACTTTCTTATACCACTTGAGCATTTTTCTCATGCATGACAAAGAACTGAGCATCATGTCGGTTTTGTCCACAGCTCCCATATTTTTATTATAGTCCACAATGCAAGCAGGCTTAATAATGTTTTCTTTAGTTTTATAATTGATTTTACCTGTTTCTTGCATGGTGTTATCGTGTATAGTGGTGAGCATGTGTACATCCCTCTTGTCACACCACTTTAAAGCCAACAGAGGGCCACAACTTTTTGCTTCAGTTTCTCCTTTCTTTAATTTGTTAAAAACTGGCATGGTTTTTCTAGTTTTCCTAACTGTTCCACAAGCATTTGTTTTATTTTCGTGTAGAAATTTAAACAGTTGAGGACTAGTGTACCAATTATCGCACCATAAGTTGTGACCCTTGCCTATATAGTCCTGGAGTAACGTCGTTACGACTGCGCCAGACATTCCGAGATTTTGGTCATCCCTGACGTCTGTCCCTTCACCGCAATAAATAATAAAGTCTAATATATACCCTGTTAGCACATCCACTAAAACAAATAATTTTATACCAAATCTATGTCTTTTAGATGGTATATATTGCTTTATCATCAGCCGACCCTTAAAAACTATGATGCTCTCATCAATACACAAATTTTCGTGAGGAATTAATGTTTCTTTAAAAATTTTACGTGTATGTTCATAAATTAACCTAATTTTAACCAACTTATCATTACTAAAAACTACAGAGTCACTAAAATGTAGCATTTGCAATAAAAGTTCGTATCTGTCTCTTGACATCAACATTCCAAATATTGGAGTCGAAAGAAAAATGTCTGTACTCCAATATTCTTCAACTTTCAAATGACGAGATCTCGTCATTAACATTGTCACTGCAATGAAAACGTAAAACTCTGAATTATTAGTATTTTTCCATGCATGAATACGTGACTTTGGTCCAAAACTTTTTGAAGACTTGAAAAAGTCGTGATATTTATTGGTTTCATCTACAATTTGTGACACTATTTCTTCATTTAGAAAATGAATAAAAAAATCGACAGGTTTACAATTTTCGTTTAAAGTGTTGGATGAAATGCCAGAAGAAAAATTTTCGAACTGGTGAACAACCGGAATGTGTGGTCCTGAAGACCAATTATTCAAATTAATGAACACCTCTTCAGCAGGTGTAGGTTCCGAATTTATTTCTTCGTTATCATCAACATTTTCCATTACGTCACATGGATCTGATTCGTCTTCTGATATTTCATAATCCGAATCTAATACGGAAACCATTTCATTAATCTCACTTTCATTCAGATTACGAGCCATTTTTAGAGAATAAAAAAATAAAAAAAAAACAGTATAAAAAACAATGACACCACTAAAAACACTAAATAATTCACTAATTGGCGTACTTTAGCACTTAAACTATGAGTTATGATCAAAATATATTATGTTATATAGTAAAAAAAAATATTATAAAATAAATAATTTTTGAATAAAACAAAACTTTCCGAATATCGCGAATTTAGAGAAAAACAGCGAGTTGGCGCACGGGTTTGTATCAAACTGTGCGATGACGCAATTAGCTATTGAACGCGCATGTACTCAGTAGGACCCGCCACTATTTGAAATTTCATCGAAGCTTTATGAGATCGACCCAGATTTGAATATTGAAAATTTCTAAGGAACTAACAGAAATATTGAAAAATATCGACAGATGTCATTGGCAGTACCATTTTGGGAACACACTTACGAAATATCACAGCCGTGAGGTCCTTAGTACCTACAGTATCGCCGTGTAATACGAACCGCCCCACTTGGTGGGACGGCCGCGTACGCGCCACGGCTTATAGTGTCCCATATGCTGGGGCAGTAGCGAAGATTGGGTTAATAATAGCGGAGTTAGTAATTTATCATACTAAATATCAGAAATCCGCGAAGAGGCGAATAATTACACATATTCAAATGCCCACCTCGATGTATTTGGTATCGATGAGTTCGTCTCAACATGATACACCGAGGTGTGCTTATCAAATTAACAACCTAGTTAATCATACAATATTTCACATTGTGCTGCTCTGTCCAGCCGCGCAAAACCCACGGCTGGCAGGCCTACACGCAATGCCGAGCCTCGCCAGACATCCCTGTGTCCGGAAAGCACCCGTTCTAACCCATCATCATGCCCCATACAATTCCCCATGCATAGGCCGCTCTGCCAGACGGCTAGTCAGCATGCGGACACTATGCTGGGCCCGCTAGATTCCCTAGCGAGACCCCAAGATTACATACGACAGGCTGCGCATCTAGCGAGCCTGCCGTCATACCACCAAAAGGTATTGTCATGAGCCTCGCTCCATGACCGGCCGCACCAGTGTCTCAGCACTGGGGTGCCTTCACTCAGCGTACACATACGCCTTTCATCTGCATGTGCCGTGTTGCCCGGCCTCTCATAGCCGAGCCACCGACGCAACATGCTGTGCCATGCCAGAGTGAGCATCTGGCATGCACTTACGATGTCCCCATATGCGTAGGCCGCTCTGCCAGACCTCGGGTCAGCACGCGGACACTACGCTGAGTCCGCTAGATTCATCTAGCAGGACCCCAGTTTTCTACGCAACAGGCTGCGCCTCTAGCGAGCCTGCCGTTATACAAGTATTGGCCGCGCCAGTGTCTCCTCACTGGCGTGCCTTCTAGCGGCGTGATCCCACACCTTTCTATTGCATGTACCGTGTTACTCGGCCTCTCCTAGCCGAGCCACCGACGCAGCATGCTGTGCCATGCCAGAGTAATCATCTGGCATGCACTTGTAATATCCCCAAAGTATGCACATTCATATAACATTACACAAAGGGATTTTATTTACAATATGTTGGCCCCCGCCTCGGCTCTACAGGGACAAACCAGTCCTTTATTAGCTTGTCCGAGGCGGGATGCACAACCAAATCACAAAATATATATACATAATCAAGGTCACTTAATCTACGTATAATAATCAATCATCGGGCTGGGGGCACGAGGTCGCATTCATGAGTAAACCATAATACTCGGCGGCCGCGGTAGTGAAAATACGTCAGTCTCAGCGGACTGACATACACACTCCGCGGTCGTCATAAGTTAGAAGACCCCGTGCACCCACCCTTAATAGGTATAAATCAACGTCGCAGGCAATGTTCTTATTTCAGTCATATTTACAAAGTATTTACACAAATCACATATTGTCCGTAACATCATGCCGTCCGGTACACTCCCCTCTAAAATTCCGGAGGGGTTTTAATTTCATCCACCGGACGATCCCATGGCTGCTACGCTGTGGATCTTGGGTCGGCACCTACACGTCATCTTGATGATCAGCGCCAGTCCTCCCTTCAGGGTGCTGTCGTCACTCGTACCATTTGATGTTGCTGGAGCATGCCATGTGTGTGGGCCAGGCCTTTTTGCGTGCCCGGCGCCACTGCATTGCCTTTGACTTGTTGAGGGACTTCGCCCTCTCCTTAGTGGATGCGGCGGCCGGCACAGGTGGGTGAGACGTCCAGTCACTAGACTGGTACCCCCTGGCCGATACCCAGACCCGCATCCTATTGTAGTGACGCCTCGCGTCTGAACGACGGCCTGAACGTGGCGTCGCTTCGTTGCAGGTGGTTGGCTCCTCCCCTCGTGAGATCGCCGCCTCGCTGCTGTCTGATGAGCGGTGGGTGGCGATCACGCCCCTTGCTCTCACCGCCCATGTGTTGATATGCCACATCAGTGGCAGAATTGTCTTCTTGGCCACCGATTGTTTCTTCGGTGACCCGACCTCCCAGCTCTCACCGATAGTGGAGCAGGAGGGTTCTCCCCCCGTGTGTAGCACACGCCCACTGGCGTTTGACGGGGGGTGGTGGGTGGCATCTACAATTGATGAAGTAGACGCCACTTCTATGAACCGCGGGCCCAGGTAGCTACCCGGCACCTCCTCGGCTTCGGTCGTGAGTCTCTGCGGGTGGGTGGTGTCATCGATCACCTCGTCAGCATCACGCGCTTTCAATGTGCTTTTCTCGACATGGACACATTGAATTTGTAGCTGCAACTTCAGCATTGGCCTTTTATCAGCTATCCAGCTTGGTAGGCTGCCGTTGCACAATGGCCATCTCCTCTGCGATGACCTGACCTTCCGTGTTCTGACCTCAGTCATGTCGGAAGGTACTCCCCTCGTCTGGATCACACGCCTTCTGGCGTCTGAGGGGTGGTGGGTGGCGATCACGCCCAATACTTTCATCCTGACTTCTGTCAGCTGGCGCTTTGCCTCGACCTCTGAGGGTAGAGAGGCTCTCGCGCCGTGAACGTAGCGTCTCCTCGCTCGTTCTGTTTCACTGGATGCCCGCGCAGGTTGTAATGCTGCAGCGGGCCGCCCAGCTTTCCATTTCGGCAACCAGCCGTTGATTCTCGGCCAACCTATTGGCCTGGTACCAGGAGTTTCTCCCCTCATTTCGTTCATACGCCTTCTGGCGTGAGAGGGGTGATGGGTGGCGATCACGCCCAAAGATTTCGTGCTGACTTCTGTCAGCTGACGCTTTGCCCCGACCTCTGAGGGTCGAGAGGCTCTCGCGCCGTGAACGTAGCGTCTCCTCGCCCGTTCTGATTCACCGGTTGCCCGCGCAGGTTGTAAGGCTGCAGCGGGCCACACAGCTTTCAATGTCGGCATCCAGCCGTCAATTCTCGGCCAACCTATTGGCCTGGTCCTCCGTGTTTTGACTTTCATCGTCTCTGGAGGTCCTCCCCTCATCTTCTTCTTACGCCTTCTGGCGTGTGAGGGGTGGTGGGTGGCGATCACGCCCAATAAACCCACCTCAAATTGCCGTGGGCCCTTGCTCGGCACCCATTGGGCATGCTCGCGGATCTCGGGTCGCAGTTTGACAGTTGCTCCTTTCCCCGCAAGTTTCCATCTGACTTTGACTCGCAGGCTATCGAGTCGTCCCGTCAGAATGCACTTTGCCATGACCTCTGAGGGTCGAGTGGCTCTCGTGCATCGAGCAAAGTTTCTCCTTGCTCGGTCGCAATCACTGTTGTCCCGCGCAGGTTGTAAGTCTACAACGGGCCACACAGCTTTCAATTCAAGGAAGCAGTTTCTCTGCTCCCTTTGTGACATCTGGTCACGTTGTTGGGTCACCGGCTTCAGCCCATGAGACCCACTGCGTCGCCCCATTGGCCGAGTTTGTTCATCACTCAGCCAGATCATAGGAGTCACGACGCGTGCTATTGTGCGAACTTCAGCACTACGAGTTCGGTCTCGCCTTACTCGTTGTAATAATTGCCCAGCAGGGCCACTTTTCACATTCAGGACATTTTGACACTTGTCCTTTATTTCTAAGATTGAGACACTATCTGCACACAAGCACTGTACTCCCAATTGTTCATACGGCTGCCCCATTGCCGCAGGCGTCGTCAATACGCGCCCGCTAGGCGATTCGCCACAGCCGTTCAGTACCTCACAGCAGTGAGGTTCGCTCCGTATCACGGGACATTCGGTCCCCACACACGGAAGACGCCGACAAACGGTAATGTCGGCGCCTACAACCTGTCGTACCGCCGCAAATGTCACTGGTTCACCGGCGCACTCGCTAGGCGGCCCCCCACAGGCGTTCACTGTTCGGGCACACGACAGCACCGGCTGTCCACTTCCCGATGTCACCCGTCCGTGGATGACGTCACGCGCACCATAGGCATCGTGTTTGTAATGTTCAATGTCCACTTGCGAGGAGCCCGCGGGCTGTACTCGCTCAGTCACCGCGTTCGTCGCATCAGCGCTTTCGCTAGGTGACTGTTTCTCTTGGACACATGACAGCTTCGGCCGCCTACTGTCCATATCAACCCAACTGTGGGCGGTAGCTGTGGTACCAGCTACACAATGTTCATGCGAGGGGCTCGCGGGCCCACCTCGCTTTGCCACCGCAAGCGTCGCTCTGTCGGCGCGCTCGCTAGGTGGCAAACACAATTCACGAATTGACAGCACCGGCTGTCCACAATCCGCTTTCAGTTCAGGTTCCGGCAAGGAGCTCGCGGGCCTCACTTGCATAGCCGACCATCCGGTCACCGCAGACGTCATCGGATCACCGATGCGCCCGCTAGGTGGGTTCTGGATGGCCGTTACACGGGCATTTGATGCACTACCCGTGTTGTTCGCAGCACTGTACACGAATTTCAAATCGCGGTTCACTCCGGCAGTACTCGCGCCGGAGTGAACCGCGATTTGAAAGGATTCAGGTTCACTGCCAGTTGGCCACAAATGTTCACTATTGACACACAACTGTTCGAAATGTTCACTGTCAACACACGCGTGTGTTGACTCACGGGTCACTCGAGCACTCGCGGGTACGTTGTCTCGGCTTGCCGCTTTCAGAAACGCTAGCTCTGCCTGGCTGGCGGCTAGCGCTCCTCTCAGGTCATCCATGTGTCGCTGTAGGACCCGGATGACCGCTTCGTCCATCATGGTGCTTGATGTTCCAGCATCCGACCTCATGACATGTGCACCTCAGCAGCAACTGATCCGGCTCGAAGGACCAATTTGTACCACACGACTCGCGCGCGGCACAAGGGACTGCAGGCGCAGGCTCTAAGGGTCAGTCAGCCGCCGAGGGGTACGTGCACACGTCAATCGTCGTCCGCTGGCGTCTTCGAAGGAGCCCCCTAATAACGACGCAGACCGTACTAGCTTCGGGTCTGAGCGTCGCTTTCGTGAGGCACCGCAGTGGGGACACGCCCGGCCGCTTCCTTGGATGGCGGAGCTCTCCTAATAACTACGCGGGCCGTACTTGATTTCGGGCCAACGTGCTTTCGAGAGAGTTGTAGCTCCGACGTCTTCTTCTGCGCCCTGCGCCCTCGACGAGTAAATCCCCTAATAAACACGTAAGACCGTACTCAGTTCGGGTCTCAACGCGCGTTCGAGGGAAGTCTCGCTCCAGTGGTATCAGCCGTAGTCAGGGTCCAATTGCATGGGTCGAGTCCACGGTCCAATGTGCCAGCCAGAAAGGGTCCAAACAGTCCAGAGAGAAGTCCAAGGTAGTCAGCGAGATCCAGGTAGAGAAGTCCAGTAGAGAGCAGGCAGGGTAGTCAAGTCAAACACCAAGTGTAAACGAAGATAGAATGATAATTTATTGGAATGTATGGGCTTATATACAAATTCGCACCGCCGCCGGTAGCTCGCAGGCCGTGGCGAACGGTGCGGACACATGATGCGCGCGCAAGCGCTCCCCACCATCTCACGCATCGCAGTGCTGAGTGGCAGGGTAAGTAATTAATCCTAATTTCGCCTCTCCGCGGATTATCATCGCGAATCTGGGGCACATCCCGGCTTATCTGGTATCATCGGAATCGCCTCGCGATTTCCGACCAGGATGTGCTCACCAGAATCCGCTATCTTTAATAATAGCGGAGTTAGTAATTTATCATACTAAATATCAGAAATCCGCGAAGAGGCGAATAATTACACATATTCAAATGCCCACCTCGATGTATTTGGTATCGATGAGTTCGTCTCAACATGATACACCGAGGTGTGCTTATCAAATTAACAACCTAGTTAATCATACAATATTTCACATTGTGCTGCTCTGTCCAGCCGCGCAAAACCCACGGCTGGCAGGCCTACACGCAATGCCGAGCCTCGCCAGACATCCCTGTGTCCGGAAAGCACCCGTTCTAACCCATCATCATGCCCCATACAATTCCCCATGCATAGGCCGCTCTGCCAGACGGCTAGTCAGCATGCGGACACTATGCTGGGCCCGCTAGATTCCCTAGCGAGACCCCAAGATTACATACGACAGGCTGCGCATCTAGCGAGCCTGCCGTCATACCACCAAAAGGTATTGTCATGAGCCTCGCTCCATGACCGGCCGCACCAGTGTCTCAGCACTGGGGTGCCTTCACTCAGCGTACACATACGCCTTTCATCTGCATGTGCCGTGTTGCCCGGCCTCTCATAGCCGAGCCACCGACGCAACATGCTGTGCCATGCCAGAGTGAGCATCTGGCATGCACTTACGATGTCCCCATATGCGTAGGCCGCTCTGCCAGACCTCGGGTCAGCACGCGGACACTACGCTGAGTCCGCTAGATTCATCTAGCAGGACCCCAGTTTTCTACGCAACAGGCTGCGCCTCTAGCGAGCCTGCCGTTATACAAGTATTGGCCGCGCCAGTGTCTCCTCACTGGCGTGCCTTCTAGCGGCGTGATCCCACACCTTTCTATTGCATGTACCGTGTTACTCGGCCTCTCCTAGCCGAGCCACCGACGCAGCATGCTGTGCCATGCCAGAGTAATCATCTGGCATGCACTTGTAATATCCCCAAAGTATGCACATTCATATAACATTACACAAAGGGATTTTATTTACAATATGTTGGCCCCCGCCTCGGCTCTACAGGGACAAACCAGTCCTTTATTAGCTTGTCCGAGGCGGGATGCACAACCAAATCACAAAATATATATACATAATCAAGGTCACTTAATCTACGTATAATAATCAATCATCGGGCTGGGGGCACGAGGTCGCATTCATGAGTAAACCATAATACTCGGCGGCCGCGGTAGTGAAAATACGTCAGTCTCAGCGGACTGACATACACACTCCGCGGTCGTCATAAGTTAGAAGACCCCGTGCACCCACCCTTAATAGGTATAAATCAACGTCGCAGGCAATGTTCTTATTTCAGTCATATTTACAAAGTATTTACACAAATCACATATTGTCCGTAACATCATGCCGTCCGGTACACGATTAATATGTCAAAGTTTCCTATGGCTGCCGTCCGATAGGTTTTGCTGCTGGTTGGATTATTTTAGTAATTACTATTGGATATAATTATTCCATTCTTAGCCTATTCAGGTCCACATAAATAATCTATTTATAATTAGGTAAGTGATAATATATATTCATTGTAATAATATTGTTACAATATATTTTATTTTACAATATAATATGTACATATTACGTACAATATCAATTGATAGATAAATGCATATTAAACATAATATTATAACATACCTACTCCCTTTTTGACCTCACTTCAATGACCTGCTCGCACACCATTTCGAATCGCCCAGCTCCGGTACGAAGGAACGGAAAACAATTTTATAGGGTAATTGTTTCTTAAAGCTATGTCCACACATAGCGACAAAATGTTGATATCAACAGTTGACGGGTATCTATCAACTTTTTGTTGTAAAAAACGCAAAATGTTGTCGGATACTTTAAGTCGACCGCCGACTTTTGGGTGCAAAAATCAAAGAGAAATTATGCATGTTGCTTGTATCCGTGTATCCCGGCTGTCCACACATGGCAACAAAAAGTTGATATCAACAGTTGACGAGTTTTCATTGACTTTTTGTTGTGAAGTTGACAGATACTCGTCGATATTTGGCGCCAAAAATCATATGGAAATGTTGCTTATTGCATGTTTCCAAGTTTCCCGTTTCAAACGGGTAACTCGTCAACTTTTCACGTTCATCTCACTGGTTGAGGTATTATTTGTGAATGTTTTTTTTACCTTTCTACATTATTTTTATAGGTTTGTTTTGAAAATTTTTTAAGTTTTTATTAATTTCAAATCTAAATAGGTACCTAATTATTCAATTATTTAATATTTTCTTTTTACCCATCAAGCCATAAGGGATAGGCAGGGAGAACGGACCTCAACTTTCTTCTATCCAGGCACTCTTCTTTCACTTACTCCGCCGACATACATACCATTTCGCATAGAACCTTTCTTTTACTTCATAAACAGGCTTTCTTGAGGACGGAATCGATGTGTCAGTATAGCCGGCGGAACTTCATGCTTGAAGCATTCTCTACCAGTCAAAGGGTTCCTTCTAATTTGAGACAGGATTATATAATAGGAATACTTAAACACATTGAAAAATTCTGACCCGACCGGGAATCAAAACCCCTCTCTTGATCTGAAGTCGGAGTCTTTGCCACTGGGCTATCGAGGTCGATTATTCTCTGTCGACCATGCATGCCTTATTAATGCACCTTTGCTTTTGGTCATATAAATTTTCTTTGTCATTCAGTTTACATTAATTCTTTCCACATGCCCAAACTATTTCAAATAATTGCCCTTCTTCTATGTACAACGCTAACTTCCATACCTAATATTCTCATCCTTTCCATATCCCACAGATACTTTCCATAATATATTCGTGCATGAGCAAGTTTCACATCCATACATCATTGATGGACCGATTTCGCTAATTCTTTTTTTGTCGTTAGGTTTTTATTTTATCAGGAGAAGGTTCTTATGAAAGAAAAAATTAAGAAAGTTGGGTGGGAAGTAGGTAATCTTTTTAGTTTTTTTTTTACCCATCACGCCGTGTCCCGTAAGGGGTAGGCAAAGAGAACGGACCTCCACTCTTTTCTATCCAAGCATACTTCTTTCGCTTCTTCCACCGACATATACTCATACACCCTCTCCTATTTCTCTTACTTCTTACCTGGCCTTCCTTGAGGACGGAATCGATGTGTTCGATCCGAGTTATTACATAAATAAGTAACACTCTTCAATACATAAGTGTCAGTATAGCAGGCGGAACTTAATCCTTGGAGCATCCTCTACCAGTCAACCAGTCCCGTCTAATATGAGACAGGATTCAACTTCGAGAAGATATTTCAGGTGAAAATACACATACATTGAAAATTTCTGACCCAACCGGGATTCGAACTAGGGACCTCTTGATCTGAAGTTGATGCATTTGCCACTAGGCTACCATTCTCCTTTTTTGACCCCATTCGGGGGCAACGGGGGGCAGCTAGAACTCTCTACTTCGCTCGATCTCGCGCAGTTTTTTTTCTTTATAAAAATGAATCTGTGTTCACTATATATTCACTCAAAGTGAACACATATACACTATATGACTCTTTCACAGTAAGCTACTTAAAGCTTGTGTCGCGAAAAAGGAAAATGGTCGGCACCTGGGATCGAACCTACGACCTCCGCATGAAACATTGCGAAAGCCGGCGTCGTATCCGCTAGTCTACCAAACACTTCCCATACTCAGAGTTTCGATAACCAACTCCAACACCATATTCAGACCCCGCTCTGCTTCATAGGAGCGGACTACAGTATGAGAGTCTTCTTTGTCTTCGGGACCCTGATGATGAGAGGAAGAACAGCGCTCTCCTCGACCTACTGCCATTCGGCATCTTTAACACATTTCCCAGCCAAGTCCATCTACTCTCCAAAATGGTAGAAGTGATGGGCCTACGCTGGGTGCGCCGGCGTATAGAGTCGTTCGTTATGCGGTGGAACCAACTTATATTAAAAATTCTCCCGAGGCACCTCGTTTCGAAAGAATAGACTTTTTGTGCATGGACTGGATGCTCAGGTGCCAGGACTCACAACCATACAGGAGAATGGGCAACACACACACGCATCAAACAATTAACATTTTCGTCTTGACACCAAACGCTGATGCTTTCCATATACCTATTGGTCATGTTGTTAAAGGCGCCCCTTGCTATACAGATGCGAATCGGGAGCTCAGTCCCCAGGTCAATAGAGATGGTAATGGCTGCTCCCAGTTGTTTGAACTTATCCACTCGGGATACCTGATTAACAGTCGATGATGTTCAGTAAATGTGAATCAGTGCAGGCGTTATTCGCCATGAGCTTCAAATCTGGCAATTTTCTAAAGATTTCCACATTTTTTAAAATGAATCTGAGCTTAGTCAAAGTGAATACAATTACGCTTTTGACATCTTTCACACTAAGCAAAAGGTTTGTATCGTGAAAGTGGAAATGGTTGACACCGGGATTCGAGCCCACGAGTTGCAGAACGCTTCACTCATCGTTCATTTCCATCGATAAGTTTTAAAAAACGATCGAAGAATATGTAGGAATACAGGAGGTTTGGTTGATCGTTTGATAAACTGGTATGGTACAAAGTTAGATAATTTATTTTGTAATATATTGTACTTACCTACTCAAAATTTATATAAAGAGCTCCCTTTTTAGGCGTTTTTACAAAAAAAAAAATAAAATCCCGTAATTTTATCTAGAAGTCAAATTCAAATTCAAATATTTTTATTAAGGAATTAAAAAACATTAAAAAATACATTCACAATAACAAATTTATACATTTTTTTTAATATATTTTTTTTACCCCCAAAATTGAGCAGAGCTCGTGCTTTGGGGGATAAAAGTCACTCTGTAACTTTTTTTATTTATCCAACTATTTTTTCAAATTTCAAATCTTTAGAAAAAATAAGTAAAATAATCAAGAAAATGGCTTAATAATCCCTTCATATTCCAAAGAAACGTCCACGAAATAAGTTTACTTCAGATTTCAAAATTCTCAGAAAAAAATTTGATGGTCGCTTTCACCAATGGTTTCTAACTTTTACGTAGCTCTTAGTGTCCTCCACTATACACTATATAAAAGGCTACGAGCAACTTAAATGTTATGAACCGTTGGTGAAAGTCACCATGAGTTCTTCAAATTTCGTAAAAATTTTCCTTAAATATCAGTAAAACTGAAGAAAAACAGGGTTGAGTATTGGCACACCTTGCTGTGCCCCCCGAATATGGCTTGAACGCACTGATCTGAGAGGAAGCAGACAAGACAGAAGTGCATAGAGGAACCTAATGGTGACCAGATGCTCTACCTTGGGAGTGAACGTGAGTTGGTAAGGGTAAGGTTTATATTCTCTTTCAAACAGTATACCTACAACATGTGTGTATATAACAAGCAAAACGTATTTTTATTTCCAAATGATCTCCTCTATGTACCATACCAGTTTGTCTAACGTTTTACCAAACACTCTGTATACCTATTATTCGCATATTTTGATTTTCAACAACAAACGATGTGTGGACGCGCAACATCGCTATCAACAGTATCCAGATACAGTTGACGGAACATTTTGTATCTCCAACATTTTGTTGGAGATACAAAATATTGCTATGTGTGGACATAGCTTTAGGGAGCACTATATAACAGACATAGGTACATCGCATCTGTAAAGCATCGGTAACTTGGTTACCCATACATATATATTAGCAGGTACCTAGAAGTAGCAGTTTATTATTTAGAAAAAAAAAATCCTTTCTATTATTTTACGGAGACATGGTGTCTGCAAATTTGACTGCTACTTTACAATATTGATTTATTGAAACAAAACATTCTCCTGTATGAGTCTTGGTACCTGACCAAAGCCCAGACACAAAAAATTATCTGAATTTGAAACGAAGTGCCTCAGGAGAATATTGGGTAAAATATGGTACCACCGCATCACGAACGACGGCACCCAGCGAAAGCCCATCACTGCCATCATTATTGAAAGAGGATAGAAACAGGCCCGTCACTTCCACCATTATGGAGAGAAGATGGACATGTATTAAGGATGCCGAATGTCAGTTGCAGGAGAATTTTGGGTAAAAGATGGTACCACCGCATCACGAACGACGCTATACGTCGGCGCACCCGGCGCACGCCCATCACTTCCACCATTACGGAGAGGAGATGGGCATGGCTGGGACATGTGTTGAGGATGCCGAATGACAGTTGGCCGAGGAGAGCGCTGTTTTTCCTCCCATCAGGGTCTCGAAGACGTGGAAGACCCTCTCATACCGTGTTCCGTTCCTTCGAAGCAGAGCTGAGGGAAATGGACTTGGTGTGGGAAGAGGTCATAAGCATTGCGCAAGATCGAGCGCAATGGAGTGCTCTTGTTGCCTCCCTATGCTCCTAAGTGGAGTTCAAAGGGAGATTTGATTGATTGATTGAATATAATTAAAAACTTAAAACTTGTTTTTGTGAAATCTGGAGATGAAAGGCATTTTCGAAGCAATTCATTTCATTCAACCAATTAATATCAGAAAAAATATAAATATTTATCATAGAGTAAATAAATTAATTAATTAACATTTTTCTATGCAAAGGTGTCAGTATAGCCGGTGGAACTTATTGCCTGAGGCAATTTTTCCCGTCCAATCTGAGATAGGCCAACCCTGGGTAGAAATTTCAAGTGAAAAAACACGAAAAACACTGACCCAACCGGGAATCGAACACGGGACCCCGGATCTGAACTCCATGCTATCTACTAGGCCACCGATGTCGGTCGGAGCACGTTGTATAAAAAATATCGACCTTATCTCGCATGAACCATCACGATGTAATTATTATCAGCGGAGGTCGTGGGTTCGAATCCCGGCCGTGTCGACCATTTCCGCTTTCACGACACAAGCATTTGCTTACTGTGAAAGATGTCAAAAAAGTGTATTTGTTTTCACTTCGAGTGAGCACAGATTCATTTAAAAAAAAAAAAAAAAAAAACATTGTGTTAGGAGGACCAGAGACTGTATATACATATTTGTGTTCACTTTGAGTGAGAACAAATAAATTTATTAAATATAAAAAATAAAATAAACTAATGGTAGGTATACATATAATGCGTATGATAGCGGCCTAATTTTTGGGATTCAAAGTAAACAATAAACAATAACATTATCAGTCAATTAACATTCTCTGTAAAAGCACGCGATTTGGATTACAGTGTTCTCAATAAAACCATGCAATTTGGATTACACCAAGTTCAAGAAAAATAATTCACCCGACCCGACAGAGAACTGAACCCGGGACCTCTTGATCGGTAGAAGTTAGCACCACACCACTAGGCTACCGATAGTGAACAATAAAATCGTGGGGATATTTGCCGATGTTGTAATCAATTACAATCGCTTACAGTCGAAGGGATTACATGTATAAAACGAAAGCAAAATTATACCTGCAACAAAGCTGCAACATAAACAAACGACATACCTATTATTTGGTAATAATACCTATACAAAAACTCAAAACATGTTTGAATGAAATCTGTAGATAAAAGGCAATGCTAATATTTTCAAAGATCGTAAATTAGTTCAAGCCATAAATCAAAGTATATACAATAGCATTATTTTTGTGGGTTGGTCAAGTAAAAGTCCATTATATGGGACCGCCTATATTAAAATCTTACTAGATATTAGCTTAGCAAGATTTTGGTTAGATTTGAATTAGAATTTAAGTTTTTTTGATTTTCCAGGAAAACAAAGACGAAATTTAAAAAAGTTACACGCTAATTTATTGAGTTGGCTTAATCGTAAAAATATCCAGAAACTTGCGTATCTATAAGTATTGTATTTTTTGAGTTATCTATCGAGAAAAATTTGCGAGATGTTCCAGTAAAATGAAAATTACTCTAAAAGTATGCTTTTATTAAAAAATCTGCCAGCCTAACTTTTTAAATTAAAGTTCATTCTACAATAAATCGTAACTTTCAGCTTTGTATATTACGGACTTGCAGAGTAATCTATTTGGTAAAACTGCCAAAAACGGGTGTTTTCGGGGAAAGGCCCCTTAAAATAAATCTTTGACAAAACAATGAAACCGGTTGACTTTTATTTTAAAGTAAGAATCTATATATTAATTTACAGCTTTCTCACTTAATTTATCTAGAGATATGGTTTTTCGAAAAAAACTACCACGCACCCTAATCGGAATAATATAATTTGACTCTATCTGCAGTTGAAATTTCGATAAAATCAGTTTTAAACGTTTCGGCTTTTTTCGATATTTTTATAAAATTCTGAAATAGGTATAGGCACCGAAACTCGTAAATTTGTCATAAAAAATGTTTTACTTTATAAAAAAAGTTACATGTAAAATGAGATCCAACTGTCGATGGCCTGAGTCGGTATGTTTTATGGCGGTTGTATAGTATTGAATTTTTAACGACATGATTTATTTCCTATCTGATGCCACGAATGTATAGCGCCACCTTTAAGAAGGTAAAGAGCCATCTAGCGGAATACGCCGAATACAACTCGTACTTATCAACAACGAAGATTCACCACTTCTGACTAAAAAGTGACATGTATTCAGAGGGAATACATGTCACTTTTTTGTATAAATTATTTTGTGTGAATAATAGCTATATATAAAGATTTTCCCTCCTGAAATTCTCCACTCTTTCCCATCAGAACCGACAGTGCACAACATTGTAATTAGTTTTTAAGTTAATATATTTCCTGTGATAATTTTATTTGAGTTTATTAATATAGTGCTTGTATTTTTATAAGTTAAAATTTAGTTTCATTTCGGTAGTGAGTTGAATTCCTTTTAATTGTTCAGATTTACTCATAAAGAGAAAGTGAAAGCTGGTGAGTACTAAAGATATTCTCAACCCCTGCTACAATCATAAGAGAGTCTTCTTGTTTTCTTATAAAGATAACTTTTTCCCTGCTATCATTCTACTTTGAGAAAAGATACTCATACCTCATCTTCGTCTCAAAGACATGGACCAGATCAAACCAATCTGACCCCCATAATGGTGACCCCACGTTCGAACACCCTTCAATTACTTACCATAACCCATTATTTTCCATAACCAGACTTCAACACACAAGCTTCAACAATCCATTAACATTCCAATCATATTTTCTCAACCATCTTAATAAAATTGTTACATGCACACCTTCGTCCACTAATCCATCTCGAATATTTAGCACCCTATACATTCATTCCATTTCATTTTTTTCACAAAAACAATCAAAATAATATTGTTCCACAATTCAAAAATTTTCATCTCACATATTATTATAATCAAATTTGAGCGCGTCAATCACTTTCCCATTCGACGCAAACTTCACTCGATTGCACTCAATTACAACACGCAGCTGTCAAATAGCGTTTACCAGCTGCATTGTTTGCGAAAAATTTATTCAATCCTACAACTCAAATACAAAAAATATAGTGTAAAATCAATGTGCATATTCTAAATTCAACCGGTTCTGAAGGGAGAGTCATCCGATAGGTTACAGGCAAGTAAAATCTTTAAAAATACCACTGGAAACGGCATTCAGCCCATAATTTTTTTCCAAACAATTATTTTCAACCTGTCGGATTATTAAAAGCCTCTTGTTTTTCTGCCTTGTATTTTTTGCTACAGATATTTGATTAATAATGCCCAAACGTTACAAAATCGATATTAAAATCTTCAAAAAAAGAAGAAAGAAACTTAAAATTTGTGAACAATAATTTGTAGGTTAAATTTTTTCACGATACAATGTCACATCGAAATATTTTTCATAAAACTTTTCATGTCTTTAAATACTGATAAAACTTAATTTAATACATTAGCTATTTATAATCGCATGCTGAATTGCAAATTTGAACGATTTTTTTACAAAAGAATAACCTTTGATCATCTGATTGCAGATTCACAAGTACATTGTTGTCAAAATTTGAGGTAACCTTTTTGTATTTTATATAAACCACAAGTGCCTACATTTTTATTAGATTTTCATAGCGCATTATTACATTTTAAAGAAAAACAAGAAATTTAGATTGCATTTTTCACATCTTTGTATATTGTCATATTGATCTTTGGTAAACACACAAAAGGACATTCAGACTCCTACAATTAATATCTTATCAACATTTTACTGATATTTTACCAATTCTTATTTTATTCTGGTCAATAAATGTTTATTTATGTATCAACTTATCGACGATGCAAATTATTTCAATGGTCTATAAAAATATTCTATCTAAATTGTCAATGTAAAACAATTATATTACCATCTTATATTACCATCTACTAGCCAATTGCTATTAACGTTTTCCGCGACTAGAGAAATTCTATCTCAAGAATCTCAGTCCGAATTCAATTCGAGGTCAACTTACATATGCAAATACGGCCTAATACTTATACACATGTATTCATACACATGTATTCATAAAAGCTCTATGTATTTCACGCCACGTCTAGTACAATGCATCGCGCATTTTCAGACCAAAATCCCCATTTCGTCGGCTAACTACATACACGCAAGAGCAGAGATTTTCATCTCAAAGCTATCTTGTAGTGATTGAGCAAGACATACACACATGACCATAATGTCATACGTATAGTCTATATTATACACACATGACCACAGCGTCATACGTATAATCTATTACCATCAAATATACAACTCAACGAGTTAAGAAAAAGACAATTAATGTATTTACATTCATACAAAAGACCATTGAAAACAAAATTCAAAAAGTGTCATACTAATTTTCCCAAGCCAGTAACATTTATTTAACATTATTGACACACATACATTGACAAAATAAAACATTATGAAAATTTTTAATCCAAACACACTATGTACAACTATATTACCATGTATACTCACTACTCTTTACTTATTTTATTGTATAAAAATTCTAATATGTATTTTTACAAAATGATTACAGATCCCAATACAAAACCACCAACTGTATATTGCTAATACCAGATTGGTAACAAATTTTATTATATATAAAGGATCTCACATAGTAACTTCACTCAATAAACATTATAGAAAAAGTATTTAAACATATACCATTATGAATCATAACTACTCAATACCATTTTTAATAAATTTTCCTAATTTTATTTTGAATATTAAACAGAAAACAACATTGAAACACCACACTTAGCAAAAATTTTCCTAGAACAATTATCTTAGTAAAATGTAACTTGTAAATTTTTTCAAAATCAACATTTGTTTATAATATACTCAAATAAATTTTAATTTCAAATCCAAATTTAAAATGTATTTCACAAAATTTAAATTCAAGAACCACCCTAAAACAAATATACTTATACCAATTCTATTGTAATTTTTTTTTGTTTATTCTATATGTTGCATATTATCTCATCATGATACTACTCAACCAACGCTGGACACCACCACAATCCAATTGACGGAAGCCTACGTTAGCAATCTTCACCTGCTGTACTTAACAGAAGCAGACTACACGAGCTGTCTCACAGACTTCGTAGCTCGGAGGCCAAACTTCTCCAACGAATTTTGCCCCACTACTGTTCTCTCCTCCAGTGGCAGATGTACATCACACCACGATTACACCCCACTGAAAACAACTGATGCATTTTTCCTTGCTCGTCAACCGACCACATGGATCAACCAGTTACAACAGCACAACCACCATCGATGCTGCAATAATGGCCGAGCGCAAATCAACATCGCCGCTTCATATGGTAAAACACATCAACGCTGTTTTAACCTATTTTAGCCATCATATTACCCCAGTGCAACCGCACTAACGTCGTGAACACTCCGTCCAACTTCTATTAAGTTCCAGCCGCTACAACGACCAGCCCAGTCGAGCCAAGTCAACATCCAAGACGTACCATCTCCAAGCTACACAAACCAGAGGACTGCAGAGTTCCATTCCACACTCCACCACCAGGTCGGGGAGGAAGATATTTACTCCACATCAGAATTTATAGCACTCCATAAATTCTTGCGGGAGGCTGTATGGCGGTTGTATAGTATTGAATTTTTAACGACATGATTTATTTCCTATCTGATGCCACGAATGTATAGCGCCACCTATAAGAAGGTAAAGAGCCATCTAGCGGAATACGCCGAATACAACTCGTACTTATCAACAACGAAGATTCACCACCTTTTAGCAAGAGCACCAAGCTTAGATTATTTCGCACCAGAGGGAATACATGTCACTTTTTTGTATAAATTATTTTGTGTGAATAATAGCTATATATAAAGATTTTCCCTCCTGAAATTCTCCACTCTTTCCCTTCAGAACCGACAGTGCACAACATTGTAATTAGTTTTTAAGTTAATATATTTCCTGTGATAATTTTATTTGAGTTTATTAATATAGTGCTTGTATTTTTATAAGTTAAAATTTAGTTTCATTTCGGTAGTGAGTTGAATTCCTTTTAATTGTTCAGATTTACTCATAAAGAGAAAGTGAAAGCTGGTGAGTACTAAAGATATTCTCAACCCCTGCTACAATCATAAGAGAGTCTTCTTGTTTTCTTATAAAGATAACTTTTTCCCTGCTATCATTCTACTTTGAGAAAAGATACTCATACCTCATCTTCGTCTCAAAGACATGGACCAGATCAAACCAATCTGACCCCATAGTTTATTGTATGAAACGATGTCGTCAATAAATTAAATTTTTACAAAAATTGTTAAGAAAAGTTTGAGATGTACTGCTATGATGAATATATTTTTTATAGAAAAATCAATTATCTAGTTGGAGGGTTTCGGCGTTTATCGATATTTTTATAAAATTCTGAAATATATGCACTGAAACTCGTAAATTTGTAATAAAAAAAATATTTTTCTTTATAAAAAAAGTTTGAGAAATCCTGGAACTTCTTCATTAAATTATATTTTAGATATTGTATTTTTCTATATACATACACAATTTTAGGGTTCTAGATTTTATGGTTTTCGAGATATATGGAAAAATTAAATAAAAATTTAAAGGTTGATAACCCCTGACTGAAAAAAAAAATCAAAATTCTGAGTATACAAATTTTGTATTTATTTATTTCAATTATCGTCCATTGACCTTCTCTAGGTACTTAGACTCGTCAGAGGTAGAACAATAAAAAAGCACATTCATGAAAATACAAATTGGGGCAAGTATAACAAAATAGGACATGTGGGCATAATGGCACATATACCTTCTTATATCCGTGTTAATGCCCGCGAATGGTCATTAACACTTCGTCACATTAGTGATCAAGCGTGACAACAGCTACGGGCCCGATTTTAACATCTCTAAAAGTCAAAAAACAATGGGAACAAGTCAATAAAAGAGTTAATCCGTGATGATTGGGAACTTACATCTCAGTCATCATTTCGTCAATTGTATAAAATGCCTTATCCAACAAATACAATTTCACCTCTCTCCGAAAATTCACCGAATTTAAGGCCCTTAAGTTATCTGGCAACTTATTAAACAGGCGAACGCTGAGACACAGGAAGCTTTTATCAAGCTTGGCGAGTCTGTGCTCAATTGGTCTAATTTTCTCCTTTTCACGTGTATCATATCCATGGAAATCCCGGTTCAGAGGAGTGGAGCACTTGTTTTTGTACGCGTAAGTTACGCATTCCAGAATGTAAAGGCTAGTCATCGTTAAAATATTTTGCTCTTTAAAAACTGGTCTGCACGTGTCTCTTGGTCTCATGTTGCACAAGGCTCTTACTGCTCTCTTTTGGAGTACAAATACTCGTTGCGCATCTGCTCCTCTTCCCCAGAACAATATTCCATAGGACATAAGACTTTGGAAATACGCAAAGTAAACCCGCAAGTCTCATTAACCTTTTTAATGGCATAAATTGCAGGACACAGCCTTTTACATAACAGATCTATATGTATGTGCCATTGAAGAGTCCTGTCAATTGTTATACCCAGAAATTTATAATTATTCGTAATTTCAACGTTTCTATTGCCAAGGGCGGATAGTACGGGATCTTCTTGCTGGTGTCTCCTCAGAGAGAAATGCATTGCATTTTGTTTTTGTCAGATTTAAAATTAAGTTATTGACTCTGAACCACTCACTCACCATGTCTAATACTTCCACAACATTCTTCTCAGTATCACATTTATTTCCCATATCCCTGACTATAAGAGACGTGTCATCAGCAAAGAGGACAGTCTCGGCTACATTTTTGAGATAGAATGGTAAGTCATTTACATATATCAGGAACAATAGAGGACCCAGAATTGAGCCTTGAGGAACACCGCAGTTAACATCCTCTACTGACGATTTAATATTTCCTATTTCTACCAATTGTCTTCTTTTGTTCAGATAAGATTTAAAAAATTGATTCTCTACGTTTTTTATTCCATAATATTCAAGCTTTTTAATAAGAATGTCATGATTAACACAATCAAATGCTTTAGTCAAATCGCAAAAAATGGAATACACATCATGTCCTTTATCTAGACATTCGAGTACGCCCTTGACTAAGTGCGATATCCCCTCCCCGGTACCCTTGTGCTTCTGGAACCCATACTGTTGTGAATGTAATATTTCATTTTCTATTAAGTGGTGAGTGAGCTGTTCTGCTACAATTTTCTCAAATATTTTACTCAGCACAGGAAGCACCGACACAGGTCTGTAGTTACCAGGATCATGTTTGTCTCCCTTTTTGTATATCGGAATGACTCTAGCAATCTTGAGGGAATCTGGAAAAACACCCTCTCCAAAGCATTTATTTATAATTAGTACTAGGTCATCCACCAAATAATCGATTATCTGTTTAATAAACTTTGTCGTTGTGTACCATAGGTCATTAGAGTTCTTGGATTTTATATTACTACATATACGGATGACATCAGCTCTGGAAACTAATCCAAACCTGAAATCATTTTTACATTTTTTTTGTGGATTTAAGGAAAAAATCGGAAGCTTCTGTTGATTTAGGCAAATTACTAGTAAGATCAGAGGCTATAATATTTACAAAGTATTCATTAAATGAATTTGCAACCTCAAGACTACTAAGATTGTCATTCTCGTTATAATCCCATGTTTTACCCGTTTCTTCCTTTATTATTTTCCATGTCGTTGAGATAATATTGTTAGATTTTTCTATTTTACTTCTAATAAACATTTGTTTGGCTTCTCTACAGACCCGCCGGAATATTCTACTGTAAGTGGATACAAAACTTTTCATCACCCGCGAGCTGTCACGCTTTTTCACTCTATACAAGTCAAACAGTCTTTCCCTAGAGATCAAAATACCAGGTGTAGCCCAGCACTTAAAGGATTTATTCTGTTTACATTTAGTCTTTTTGACGGGCATGAATTCATTTAAATTTAATACAACGTTGTCGAAAAATTTTTTGAACATAACTTCACAGTTATCATTCGTTTCAAAACAATGACCCAGTTTTATTGCATTGCAGAAGGATCTTACACTGTTCTCGTTAAAACTTCTTCTGTAAATAAACGTACCCTCCCCCTTCTTCTCCCCGTTTCCAATTTGTACGCTGATGGATTGACCAAAATGGTCTGACTGCACAATTTCCGTTAGTTTAGCGTCAGAATACTTCATATCCGTAAATATGTTATCAATACAGGAGGAAGATGAATCCGTTACTCTGGTAGCCACAAATATTGTTCGCGTCAGTATGTAGCACCTCATTAAGTCTTGGAGTTTTCCCAACTCTTTTGTCGGCGTTTCAAAATCAATATTGAAGTCTCCACATACTATCACACTTTTCTTATTATTGCTAACGATATTATTTAACGCAACCTCCAATAACAAAATAAATGTTTCTACTGAGCCAGAAGGAGATCTATATAATGATAGAATTACTATATCCTCAACCTCAATGCAGCTAAATTCAGCAACTTTTTCCTGTGATAATTTGACTATATCTACCCTATTTTTTGCCTTCAACCATTCCTTGCATAAATCATTGTCCCCCCTCTAATTGCTACTCGTCTGCAAAAACTACTTACTATTTTATATCCCGGTACATTGTAATTATCAATTTCTTCATCCTTGAGCCACGTCTCTGTACAGCAAATCACGTCCATGCTTGACAGCCTTACCATTGTATCCAGTTCATGTAACTTATTTCTCAAACCTTGTACATTCTGATGTACAACCACAAAATCAACCTTGCTATCGGACTTTACACTATTTTTATTTATCGCTTCGGGATCGGCGATCAGTCCCACAGCCATCCTCTCTTCATCGTCTAATAATTGCTTCCTCCTTCCCAGACACCGCATGTTAGATCTATCAATGTCCTGCATGGTTTCCCCCGTCTCCGTGTTCCCCCGGATAAAAAAAGGTCCAACTTTGGTGTAGGATTTGTTTTACTTTTTGACATTTTACCACTTCCTTGCCCTATGTTTACATTACATTCTCCACTCAATGGAATGTTTATTAAATTGTTCCTCCTCTGTGTTGTGAATTGCAGCCTGAACTTGACAACGTCATGCAGCTGCTGCCCACTGTTAAGTTCTAATATTTCCACATGATTCCACCTATTCAAATATTCATAGAGTCGACAATTCTCTAGATAGATCTCATTGTTAACTCGATCATTCCTCGTATAGTGTATGGACGATATAAATAATCTCACTCCCTTCTCAGCTGTCCTTCTCATAATACTCCCCATACGATTCGAGTAGCTCCTGTTCCTACCAACATTTCTATAATTTCCTATGATAATTGCTATTGTACTACCTTCGGTTGTTACTTCAAGAGCATCCTCTATATCGCCTTGCAGGCTTGACATTTTAGCAAAAGGTTTTGACACCGCACAGACAGAGGATATTCCCCTCTGATACATTTCCTTTCCTAAGCCCCTGCAGTATTCGTCCCCTATTATAAACAATTTCACGTTTCTATTGATGTCGGAAGTACGTTTACTCTTTTGTTTTTCATCAGTTGGCCCAGTTTTCCCAGAATCATAATTAACACGAGATTCCATCCCATTAATATATTTTTTATACCCCTCCAACCTTTCATGAAGATCATCGTAGTTACTTCTAAGTGCATGATTTGTTTCCCTTGCCTCCTGCAGCTTCATCATTATTCTTTCGTTATCATCCTTGTATATTTTCACAACCGATTCCTGTTCAATCCTTGTCTTCTCAAGCTCCCTTAGTATATCATCCAGTTTTAGGTTTTTATCACCCAATTCCATAGTTTCCTTCAAGTGTAGCTCCCCATACGATTCTAGATTCTTGGTCTGTTCCTCCAGCAGCGCGATTTTCTTTTTAAGGACAGACACTTCCTTACATTTGCTTTTAAGTTGTCTTCTACAAGTACTTAATTCCTTGTTCATACTGTCCCCTTCGGCTTCTAATTTTTCAATCCTATCACGCATGATCTGTCTCGCATCCAATAGATTTTATTCTTCTTCTGGGCAGCTCATAGAAGTATCAAACATTGTAATATAGGCGTTGCGATCTGCCTTTGCTCTACTTCTAGTTTCCATTATAACCGATCAAACAAAAAAAATGAAAAAAAAAGTTTATTAAAACTAAACAAAAAAAACGCGAAAATTCAATAAAGTGCGCAATGAACTTCTCCAGACAAAGACTGCAAGACCCACAATATACATATAGATATATAAACCTTAGTAGTCCAGTATAAGACAGTCTCAGACTCAATGCGAAACGATACAATATTCAAAACCAAAAACTTTCCCTGTTTCTTACTTGCCGTGGGGCTGTCGGCTTAGAATAGCACCTCTGTTCTTTTTGCTGGTTTTTCGAGCATCCTGTAAGAGGCAGGTAATCGAAAAATCAGATCGGGGTCGTGGGGTTGACCACCTCACACCCTTAAACTCCAGCGGTCAGAAAACGCAACAAAATTAAGCCTCGGACGCCTGGGCCCCACCAGGGGGGGGTCCAGGCAGCTAGTGCCCCCCCTGTGTTGACCACGGCTCGGAACAAGAGCTTGAAAATCGGAACCCTGAATGTCCGCACTCTGAGGGCGGGCGGGGAGCTTGTTGCTGCCAAGTTGGCGGGAGATTATGGACTGGATATCCTGGGGCTGAGCGAGGCACGCATCCCAGGGACGGGGCGGAGTGACGCTGGCAACTATGTCATGCTGCACTCTGGCCACCGAACTGCACGGATGCGTGGCGTCGCTCTACTTTTAAGTAAATATGCCTTCTCTCGCCTTCTTGGTTGGGAACCTGTTTCTGACCGCCTGATGAGTGCGTCCTTCAAGATGACAGGCGAAACACTGACGGTCCTCCTATGCTATGCTCCCACTGAGGATGGGGATGCGGCTGCCAAGGACTGTTTTTATGACAGTCTGGATGCGGTTGTGTCCCATGTCCCAAGGCGCCACCGCTTAATTGTACTGGGGGATTTTAATGCCAAGGTTGGCAGTGACCCCCAGTATGGACCAGGCGTCATGGGTAGGCATGGCATGGGAGTGATAAATGATAATGGAAGCCGTCTGATTGGTTTCGCCACACTCCACGGACTCTTAATAGGGGGAACTCTGTTCCCCCACAAGGATATCCATATATATACTTGGACCTCGCCTGACAGGAGAACAAAAAACCAGATTGACCATCTTCTGGTAAGGGCCAGCAACCGAACTGACCTGCGAGATGTCCGCACCTACCGAGGGGCAGACATGGATACTGATCACGAACTCCTTGTGGGTTCGTTTAGATTCAGATTTACCCATTTCCAGCAGGGACCGTCTGCCTCTCGCCCGCTGGACATACGCAGGTTAGAGAGTGCTCAGTGTCGTCATTCGTACGAGGCTGAGTTACGCACCAGGTTTGCCCCCTTGCAGGATTCACACGGAGCTGTTCCGATTGAGACAGCTTGGAATAGCTTCCGTGACGCCGTTATGGAATCCGCACGTTCTTCTGTCGGCTATAAGAGCAAAAAGAGGCCAATATGGATGTCCGATGGGTCCTGGAGCCTCATCGAAGATCGCCAGAAGGCTAAGACCCTCAGAGACAGCGAAAAAGACCCTCAAAAACTGGCTGCTTTGGTGTCTGAGTACAGAGAGCTGAGCCGCAAGGTGAAGCACTCTGTACGAACAGATAAGAGAAGACACCTGGACTCTCAGATACGGCGAGCGCAATCTGCTGCACTCGGAAATGACTCAAGGACACTTTTCGAAATCACCCGGGAGGTCGGGGGCAGGGGTCAAAAAAGACCCGTGACGGCAATACGAGACTCTCGTGGAGCCACTGTCACTGCCCCCGAACTGATTAAAGGGAGATGGAGGGAGTACTTTGAGTCAATATTAAACCGTCCCGAGCCCTCCTCACCTTACAACTTTGAGGAGGAGTTGGCTGGTCTGAATATACCTCAGGCAACTGGGATATGTGAGGACCCGCCGACATACAGTGAGATGGTGCTGGCCGTGATGAGACTTAAGAACAACAAAGCGCCAGGAGACGATGGAATTCACGCAGAGCTCCTCAAACAAGGCATAGACACCCTTGGCCAACCACTATTAGATATATTTAAAATGGCGTGGGAAGAGGAGAGGTGCCCAAAAGATTGGCGGAATGGATCCATCGTCGCAATATTTAAAAAGGGGGACCCCCTTGAATGCGGAAACTACCGTGGAATTACTCTGCTGAGTGTTCCCGGTAAGGTATTATCTCAGATATTACTACACCGCATTCGGGGGCCTGTCATGGCTGTCCTGAGAGAGCAACAATGCGGCTTTGTACCTGGAAGGTCCTGCACGGACCCAATTTTCTGTGCCAGGTGCATCTTTCAGCAGTGCAAGGAGTTTAACTCTCCAGTCGCTTGTTGCTTTATAGATTTTGAAAAGGCCTTCGACAGCCCACATAGACCATCAATATGGAAAATACTTGCTCTGTATGGTATACCTCCGAAAATAGTTAAAATGGTGCAGTCCCTGTATGAAGGCTCCGAGTGTAGCGTGAAAACGCCAGGTGGTCCTACTGAAGCTTTTAGGATCACCACGGGAGTCAGACAGGGCTGCATACTAGCTCCCTTTATATTCATAATAGTCATGGACTTCCTGTTGAGAAAGTCCATGCAAGGAGCAAGAGGTATACCGATAACACAGAGAGATGGTCTAATGGGCGAACTGTGCGATCTGGAGTACGCGGACGACCTAGCGTTGTTCAGTACGACAGTGGAGGAATTACAGCGCAGTGTTTCAAGACTCTGCGATGAAACAGCACGCCTCGGCCTTCGAGTCAATGCCAGTAAGACGGAGCTCATGGCGAATAATGCCTGCCCCGATAAACAGCTACCGATAACCATCGATGGTCACCAGGTCTCCCGGGTGGATAAATTTAAGTACCTGGGAGCAACCATTACCACCACTGGTGACCTCGGGGCTGAGCTCCCGATACGTATCGGTATGGCGAGTGGCGCCTTTAACAACATGACCAAGATTTGGAAAGCGTCGTCGTTTAGTGTCGAGACGAAATGTAAACTGTTTGATGCGTGTGTGTTGCCCATTCTCTTGTATGGATGTGAGTCCTGGCACCTGACCAAGGCCCAGGCACAAAAAGTCTCAGCCTTTGAGATGAAGTGCCTAAGGAGAATTCTGGGCGTAAGATGGTACCAACGCATCACGAACGACGCTTTACGCCGGCGCACCCAGCGTGAGCCCATCACCTCCACCATTGTGGGGAGGAGATGGACTTGGCTGGGACATGTGTTAAGGATGCCGAATGACAGTTGGCCGAGGAGAGCGCTGTTCTTCCTCCCATCAGGGTCCCGAAGACGAGGAAGACCCTCTCACACTGTGTTCCGCTCCTTCGAAGCAGAGCTGAGGGACATGGACATGGTGTGGGAGGAGGTCATAAACATTGCGCAAGATCGAGCGCAATGGAGAGCTCTTGTTGCCTCCCTATGCCCCTAAGTGGGGTCTTAAGGGAGTTTGGATTGGATTGGTTTCTTACTTAGGACTTATAATAAAATGTCAAAGCAATTATAAAATGATTAGAGCAGTCAAAAAATGGTCAGTAGTTAAAAATAATCAATAATAATAAGTATCTCAGGTAATAATAAAATATACAAATAAATGAAAATCCATTAATTAATATCTAAAATAGGCGATAATTTGAGATCAAAATTCATAAAACAAAGCAAGCAAAATATTATCATGTCCAATATATACCAATACCATAACATATATTTTATATAATGGTAAAAAAGGGTAAACATAAAAACCAAAATAATAGTAAGTAAAAAGAATGTCGCAATCGAATAAAATAAAAGTACTTAGAAATTGGATTAAAACGTTGGATTAATGTTAAAAAATATATGCTTGTCTATGCAATAATATAGGTAGTCAAAAGGTGAATAGGTATAATAAGCTATCTCAAATCCTTTATATATAATAATATCAATGTAGATGAAATCCTACATAGAAGTATTTTCCTCAGTGGTTCAGCTTTAGTTATATTAATAGTTAATTTGTGTCAGAAACGAACAATAAGTTAAAGAGAAAAACAAAAACAAACAATGACGATTTGAAATGATTAGAAAATTGGTTCATTCTTGCTAAGCTGTGTGTGGTAAGTGTCCTGATGATGTTGTGATGATTGATGAAACGAGATGTTGCGATGATTGATGAAACGAGATGTTGTGATGAGTGATGAAACGAGATGTTATGTAGAAACAATGCCACTGCAGTCGAAGACTCAGAAACGATGAAAATCTCAGAACGATGATATCTCAGTTAAGGGGCCTTTCCCCGAAAACACCCGTTTTTGGCAGTTTTACCAAATAGATTACTCTGCAAGTCCGTAATATACAAAGCTGAAAGTTACTATTTATTGTAGAATGAACTTTAATTTAAAAAGTTAGGCTGGCAGATTTTTTAATAAAAGCATGCTTTTCGAGTAATTTTCATTTTACTGGAACATCTCGCAAATTTTTCTCGATAGATAACTCAAAAAATACAAAACTTATAGATACGCAAGTTTCTGGATATTTTAACGATTAAGCCAACTCAATAAATTAGCGTGTAACTTTTTTAAATTTCGTCTTTGTTTTCCTGGAAAATCAAAAAAACTTAAATTCTAATTCAAATCTAACCAAAATTCTTCTAAGCTATGTTCTAGTAAGATTTTAATATAGGCGGAACCATTTAATGGACTCTTACTGGACCAACCCACAAAAATAATGCTATTGTATATACTTTGATTTATGGCTTGAACTAATTTACGATCTTTGAAAATATTAGTATTGCCTGCAGATTTCATACAAACATGTTTTGAGTTTTCGTGTATTATAACCAAATAATAGGTATGTCGCATACAAAATATAAAAAACTGCTCAGTGCGCTTTCATAGTAATTAGGTATGTCGTTTGTTTATGCCTGCTTGTTGAAATATTTTCATAGTAACTTTAATAGACAGCGGAACGAAATTCCTGTTTACAGGAAAATTGATATCGTAGAGCTGAAGCGCAACATCATGCTTGAGCCATGGACATCCTTGTACCAAGCCGCTGGTGTATGCGATTCATTCAAATGCCTTGAAAACATACTAGCAGGGCACATCGACCGTGCATCCAATACCAATAAAAAGCCTCGAAATGGAAGGAATAGAATAATTAAACCTTGGATAACACCTAACCTATTATCATTAATTAAACAGAAGCAAAGGTTATTTGCGCTAACTAAAAAATATCCCCTTAACACCTACATTCTTAATTATTTTAAAAAGTTTAGAAATTCACTTTGTACATTGATTAGATATACTAGGAATGATTACTTTAGAAAGAAAATAGCTGAATCGGAGAAAGATGGTAAGAAAATCTGGACCACAATCAACAATGTCCTAAATAAAAAGAAGAAAAAAAATCAAATTGAAAGTATTACTCATGAGGGTAATCTATTTCGTGTGGCAGATGATCCTGCCCATGTTGCAAATATATTTAATAGATATTTCTGTTCTGTTGGTAAAAATCTGGCTGATGATATTAAAAGCAGTCACTCAGAGACTGAGTTCTCGGCTTTGCATGGATCGGACCGATCTGCTGCGACTGACCATCCGGAGCTGAGAGCTCTGTCACCCGTTGCGCACGAAGACATCGAAAAGATAATAGATTCGATGAAGGGGGGGTCTGCGCCGGGGTTTGATGGAGTCACTGTTAACATGCTTACTGAAATAAAAGAGTACATTGCTAAACCTCTAGCCACAGCTATTAATAGGTGCATAGAAAGCGGCACATTTCCTGAAAATTATAAAACGGCTGTAGTTACACCGGTATATAAAGCAGGTATTCCGAGTGATGTAAGTAACTATAGACCTATATCCTTGGTGTCAAATATCTCCAAAATAATCGAAAGAGTTATAAAGAATCAGCTGAGCAAGTTCTTGTCGGATCACAATATAATTAATGATAAGCAATATGGGTTCGTCCCTGGGCTCGGAACCCAGGACGCGATAGCCAGGCTTACTTCAGAAATGTATGGCGCATTGGATACGGGTTGTAGATGCATAGGCACCTTTATTGACTTAAGGAAAGCCTTTGATAGCCTGTCGCACACACTACTTTTGAAAAAAATACAAGATATTGGAATCACTGACAGGGCTTATTCTCTTATTAAGAGCTATCTTGAGGGTAGACGACAGCGGGTGAAGCTAGACGACAATCTTAGTGATTATGAATCGTCTGAATACGGAGTACCTCAGGGAACGGTATTGGGGCCGGTTCTTTTCACCATATATATCAACGACATGTTTTCCTTGCCGATTGAAAGCACTATAATAGCCTACGCTGACGACACTGTATTACTCACTAGGGGAGACTCATGGGAGGGGGCTGCCAATAGTGCCAATCGTGACTTAACAATACTTAACTCCTGGTTCAGAAGAAACCTCTTATCACTCAACACGGACAAGACAGCATTCATACCATTTTCTATAAATAGGGTAGGCGCTCCTATAGACCTTATAATCTCAATACACTCTCCCGAGTGCGGGGGCTTACAGTGTAACAAGCGATGCGCAAAACTTAATTCTCTTGACACGATTAAATACTTGGGTATCACGATTGACTGCAATGTTAAATGGAAGGATCACATTGCCAAGACAGTTGACAGACTGAGAAAACTGATATACATATTTATAGAATTGAGAGATATATTGGATACGGACAGGCTCAGAATGGTTTACCACTCACTGGCACAGACGGTTCTGCAGTATGGCATAATTGGATGGGGTGGTGCATACCAAACAACATTAAGGAGCATAGAAATTACACAGAGACTTATTATTAAAATTATTATGAGGAAACCAAGGGACTACCCCACTACACAGTTATTCGCCGATTTTAGAGTGATACCATTGAACCGAATATACAGAAGGGCAGCAACTCTTCAGACTTATAAGGAGAAGAGGAGTACACCTCAGCCTGTGCAAACTAGCAGAATACTAAGGGTGCTTAATTACGTCCCTATCCCAAGATGCTATAGAGACGTGGCTCACCACCATTACTCATACTTGGGTGTAAAATTCATCAATGAATTGCCTCCTGCGGTTAGAGCAATCGATCAATACACACAATTTAAAAAGGAAGTAACTAAAGAAATGTGGCGATTTTGATCATGTTGTGTCAGTACGGCTGAAGGGTATTGATATTTTGACGTTTGTCTCCTTCTTTGTGAATTCGTTTGGTGGGTGCTTGGTGTGTATTGTGTGATTGTGGTCTGATTGAGGGTTAGTGTGTTTGGAGTGTTTGGATTGAATTCTGATTGGAGTGTGTTTTGCCTTGATATTACCTTGTACAGGGAATTTACTTGAATTGGCGATGTTGCTTGATATGGTTGATCTATAATAATTGTTATTTGTTGTTTTCTTTTATATGAGTTTAATTGGGATTATTGCCAAGAATGTATTGTTCGGATGTTTTTAGTCATTATTGATCCACATTGAATAATTGAGATTTTAACTTTTGACTTTTTAAGATTATTATTTTGTTCTTTTTGAATTTTTAATGTCCTGGTTCAATGTTTGAAATGAGTGTTATTATCTTTTTCACATAATGTTTACATAAACACTAGTAGTAATAGCTTTGAGCTTATTGATGTTATTTAAATTGTTTTGGAATTGCAAGAGTGTTTTGTTGTCTTGTGATCATAACGATTGTTGGGTACTGTTTTAATTTGAATGAATACCTATCTGAAAATTTATTGCTATCATTTTTGTGGAATAGTTTCAATGGCAATTTCACTGATGACTTGAGATGATGTCCTTGTGATTGTTGATATTGTAGTTTGATTTATGTATTTTAAATGCTTGTGAATATTATGTATATTGTTTTATATGTTATTTAATTTGTTTATGAAATTTTAACTTGGCAATTATGTTTTTGATTTCATTCATTGATGGACTCTTTCTTTACTGTTGTTGTTCTGATTTGTAATTCTGAAAGTTCTACTCATTTTTGCTTGTTTGATTTTTACTCTAACGCTAGTTACATAATTATTTTAGAATTATTTATATTATTATTTCAACTTAATAGAATTATTAATATTGTTTTAACATCAGAGGATTATTGTTTTTTATTGTATTATTGATTGATCATTATAAGGATTACTCCATTTTAAGCTGTTATCTTATTAAATCTATATATGTTTTGATATTGTACATTAATTAGATGGTATTATTTTATTATTTTGAATTGTTTATATTATTTTTTTTAACTTAAGAGAATTATTAATATTGTTTTAACATCAGAGGATTGTTGTTTTTTATTGTATTATTGATTAATCATTATAAGGATTGCTCCATTTTTAGTTGTTATCTTATTAATTTTATATATGTTTTGATATTGTACATTAATTAAATGGTATTATCTTGAATTGTTTATATTATTTATTTTAATTTAATAGAATTATTAATATTGTTTTATTAATTAATCATTATAAGGATTACTCCATTTTAAGTTTTTATCTCTTTAATTTTATATGTGTTTTGATATTCTATATTGATTAAATAGTATTATTTTATTTGTTTTAGAATTGTTATATTGTTTGATTTAACTTAAGAGAATTATTAATATTGTTTTAACATCAGAGGATTGTTGTTTTTATTATTTTATTGATGAATCATTATAAGGATGCCCCATTTTAAGTTTCTATCCTATTGATTTGTATATGTTATTGTGTATTGATTGAATGATATTATATTATTGTTTTAGAAAAATGAACCCCTCCCTTAACACGAGACTTGTCTCTACTAGGGAGGTTACTAATTTAAGAATTTTTTACTGTGATTGATGTATTGAATGTATTGTAAAGGAAAGGAAAATGTAAGAAAAAGAAAAAATAAAGTATTATTATTATTTCAAATCATTTATTCATTAAATCACAATATATCATATGAAGTATACATCATTGTAAAAAAAAATTAATAAAAATAAATTAAAATTAAATACAATGTTATATACTAAATATAAAAATATCGGTATTATCTCTCATGATACATCACGATGTAATGTAATCATGAGAGATCTTCGAACTACAGAGAAAGGAACCTTCTTAACATCCTACATGAGGACAACAGAACTGCCTTTTGGATGGCATATCTGAGACCACAACAGATGCCAAGTTTCCCTAGATTGTCTTTAAGAGACTTAGGAATAACTCCATTCGTCGATATCACTATAGGTATTATGTGCGTGGTTGGTGTATGCCACATATCCTTGATTTCGTGAGCAAGATCAAGATATTTAATTATCTTATCTTGCTCGGCTTTTTTTAAATTTTCGTCATACGGTATAGTGATATCCACGAGATACGTTATCCCGTTCCTACGATCAACCAATACAATGTCCGGACGATTTGCGTTAATCGTTCGGTCAGTTTGTATTGGTATATCCCAATACAACTTTGTATTACTGTTTTGCATTACCGAAATTGGGGTGTACCTATAATAAGGTACTTCAAGATCGAGCAAACCATATTTCAAGGCAAGTTTTTGATGAACTATTTTAGCCACATCGTTATGTCTGTGCAGATACTCAGAACCACACAGGAGAGAACACCCAGACAAAATATGTCTGAGTGTTTCTCCTGTTTGGCCACATGCACGACATTTATCAATTATATCAGGTGCTTTAATAATATATTTTTTATAATTATTAGTGACGATGACCTGGTCTTGTATTGCACAGACAAAACCTTCTGTTTCGCTAAATAGTTCACCAAACCTCAACCATCCAGTCGAATCTTCAAGACTTACATGTGATGAATTTAAAGTTTCGAAGAATCGACCGTGGAGAGACTTGCCTTTCCATATATCAACCCGATCTTGTACCCCAATTATCGGTGGTGAAACAGGATTTGATAAATTTAAGGGCGTGTACTTCAAATCACACGCAATGAGGTCTTCATAACCCAATTTATTCCTTGATGAGATAAAGTAAGATTGGAGGAGGTTTATCTCTTTGTTATTCATGTTTTTGATGTTTAACATGCCTCTACCACCAATCTTCCTTGGTAAATATTATTAATATTGTTATTATTATTATTATTATTATGTTGCAGGTTTCAAGTCTATAATTTTGCCTTCGTTTTATACATGTATAATCCTTTCTACGAATTAATATTTTTCAATATTTTTGTGTTTGAATTTTTATGGTAAGCGATTGCAATTGATTACAACATCGGCACACATCCCCACGATTTTATTGTTCACTATCGATAGCATAGTGCTGTAAGTGCTATCTTCTCCCGATCAAGAGGTCCCGGGTTCAGCTCTCGGTCGGGTCGGGTGAATTATTTTTCTTGAACTTGGTGTTATCCAAATTGCGTGGTTTTATTGAGAACATTGTAATCCAAATTACGTGCTTTTATAGAGAATGTTAATTGACTGACGTTATTGTTTACTTTGAATCCCAAAAATTATGCCGATATCATACGGCATTATGTACAATTAATTCATTTTATTTTTTATATTTAATGAATTTATTTGTTCTCACTCAAAGTGAACACAAATATGTATAGGTATATACAGTCTCCGGTCCTCCTAACACAATGATAATAATTACATCGTGATTTTTTATGAGAGACAAGGCCGATATTTTTTATACAACGTGATCCGACCGACATCGGTGGCCTAGTAGATAGCATGGACTTCAGATCCGGGGTCCCGTGTTCGATTCCCGGTCGGGTCAGAGTTTTTTGTGTTTTTTTTTTCACTTTAAATTTCTGCCCAGGGTTGGCCTGTCTCAGATTGGACGGGACCGCAATATTGTCCTATTGGGAAGGGATTGCAATATTGTCAATCATACCCACAATTTTATTGTTCACTATCGGTAGCCTAGTGGTAAAGGTACTTTTTAATTTCTGACCAAGAGGTCCCGGGTTCAATTCCCGGTCGGGTCCGAAATTTGTACGTTTTTATTTTTTTTTATATACCTACTTATTTGCAAATTTATTTAATATAGGTGGTCGGAAACTGGAACCAAACCCACGACCTTCAGTTACAAATTCGGCGACGAAACTTCGTATGTAGAGCGTATTGGAGGTCGTGGGTTCGAATCCCGCTGCCGACCATTTCCACTTTAAAAACTTTGCAAGCTTTGCTTTGAGTGAAAGATGTCAAAAGTATATTTGTGTTCACTTTGAGTGAGCCCAGAGTCATTTAAAAAATTATCGATCGATATTGTACCTTATATGTATATTGTAACAATATTCAAATGATTAGGTATACCTACGTAGGTATAATATGACTGTATTATAAATAAATTATGTTTTTTTCGGAGCTAGGTAGGCTGTCAATGAAAAATTTATCGAATCCAACCAGCAGCAAAACCTGTCGGATGACAGACATAGAAATGTTTGATAAATTGATTGTTCTATTTGACGACTTCTCATTGTAAGAGTTGCATGTAGGAATAATATTTCCCGTCTTGGACATCTTTTATTGTTTTCATAGAAACTATCGACTTTCAGACGAATAATATACCTACCTAAGTACGAAAAATATTTCGTTGGATTGTATAGTTATGAAATTATATATGGTAAATAGTTCGCGTGGAACTGTTTCAAAGAAAATACCGAGTTACGAACGAACCTAACGAATTATTATATTTGATTATATACAGAAGAAACAATATTGTAAAATGCCACATTTGTCTAAAAACTAATAAAAATTATTGCGAGTAAAGTCAGAGACACTGCGTAAACAATAAGAAGGGTTTGCTATTGTTCTAAAAATCACCGCCACCTCTACCTACCTGCCATTATGTAGGTAGAGTACCTACCCAACTAATGGTTTACCACGCTGCGAATGTTCTCGAAGAAAATAGTCTTTTACACTGTATTACATTCCTTCGAAGCAGAGGTGAGCTATTTCGAAAAGGTGTGGGAAGTCATTGAAGTCGCGTTAGATCGATCGGGGCGGAAGAGTTGTACGTATAAGGAACAACACTGTGGTGATGTGAGTTCCTATGTTTCAACATATTATATTTCCTTCCGCGGACATCTGTTATTATTGTCATAGAAACTTCTTTCAGATGAACGATATAAATATTTTATTTTACATTTTAAATAAATGATTTAAAGTATCTACATACAATATATTATTAGATTGTTTTTGTCATATTATCTACGAAAAAAAAATTTCGTGAAAGTGATTCAATGAAAATACTGGGTTACGAACGAACCTAACCAATTATTATATTTGATTTTTTAGAGAACAGACGACTAAATTTGCTCCCAAATATGATTTCTGCCAAAAATTTAAAGAAACCGTTATCTGCCTATGCTAACAAAGGACGTAGGTACCCATGAAACGGACTTACACCTCTGTAGATAAGTTCGAAGGAGACAGGTATACAGGCCTTTCGTCATTGTTTTGCTAATATTCGTCAACTTTGTTATCTATCAGGTTCTTTTGTAATTCTTAATATTATTTATGACATGGGTGGACCTACAAAATTTAGGCGTTATTGGAATATTGCTCAAATACCTAAATATGAAATTCTGCGAGCGTTACATGGGGCCTTAAGAGGTTATGTTCGTGTTATGTATTCTCATTCAGTTCCTGGAGTATGTTGTAATATAAGATGTGAACCCTGTGGTCAGTTTCTGGTGTATTTATGAGATAAATGTTCCAAGGTGTTTGTTGTGTTAACTTGTGAACGAGGCGAGGTTTTAGCTTGAGCAGAGGTTATGTTTGTTCTTGTATGGCAGTAATGACAATACAATCATATTACATATACAATGCATCTCCTGATTCGAACGTTAAATAGGTTATGTCTGTACTCATATGACTATAATTATAATGCTGAGAGTATACAATCTCCTGGTTAGATTTTTTTGTCGGATATGTCTTGTTAATGTCATAAAATGTGATTTGAATGGCTGTTACCGGTGAGAGAATCTCCCGATATGTGAATCACTGCCCAGAAAAAAAGTATTAGAAGATTGAAAACTAACTGTAATAATTAGTAAACTCACAGTTTATGTCCTCCTTTATAAATTTAGCAACAATTCACTCTCCTTACACGATATTATTTTAAATGATCACACTTTAAAATTTGCGATTATCTGTCACTGAATTTGTCCTTAATTCACTATACTGGTCTCTATAAGTTCGGAAAACACTTTTGTTTACTTAATATTATATAATATATATTCAGAAACGATACTTAGGTTATTTTAGTTTAAGTTTTAACATTCTTTAAATGCAGAAATGTCGAGAGCGACATAGCCCGCCAAACCATAGATACAGTATGCTTAAAGTATTCAATATTTTCTGAAATTTTAGGATCTGTGGATCAAGCGAATCAAAAGTTATAAAGAGGGGACGGATACACACACATACACGTTGGAAAAGTGCCCCTCCCCTCTAATTAATGATATCTTTTGAAAACGAAATAGTATAATTTGACTCTTTTTGAAGAAATCTTTTTTTTTAAATTTCGATAAAACCAGTTTTAAACTTTTTAGGAGGCACTTAAAAATCATCCCTTTTTATATGTGCCCTTTTTCGTCCCTTTTAGTTAAATTTTGGAAAAATTGCCGAATATGCTAATATTCATTTCTACAGAAAAATTCATATGCCAAATTTCAAGTTCGTACCATATCTAGTTTCCGAGATATTCGCATACTTTGAAAAACATTCAACCCTATTTCTCACCCCCTTAGGGGTGGAATTTCCAAAAATCCTTTCTTAGTGGAAGGTTTGTATTGAAACCTACCTGATTTCCAAATTTCACTTCTCTACGATTAGCCGTTTGGGCTGTGCGTTGATGAGTGAGTATGTCAGTCAGTCAATCAGTCAGGCACTTTCCTTTATTATTATAGATTGTATAAAAATTTATTAATATTACTATAAGTGTAAAACGCGCTTTTTTATGACTTTTATCTTTGTTTTAGAATGCCTAAAAAAACAAATTAATAATTTGTTTTTTTAAATTAATAATTTGTTTTTTTAGGCATTCTTTTACAATTCTATCTCTAAGTTTAAACATTTGACTGAGCGAGTGCTATTTTACAATTTTCTTTCCAAATCTTTGATCACACTAAGCCAGCCTTCGAAACAATAGTAGAAGACGGTCAAAAATCGAACATCAGTAATGAATTTTTGGAGTCATTAGTTGTTAGATAATTCTTTAAGATCTAGTCCTGAAAAGGGTCACAAGAATCTAGACATAATTAGAACGTTGTGCACCAACAGAGCCAATAGGCAATAAATATGAGACATTAACAAAAATGGACATAGTCATATCCTGGCGCCAAATACATGACAGCAGTCGCAGTCTTTAAATTTGGTTGCTCTCTTGTTCTCAATAATTTCCAACTTTTATCTCTACATTTCATTAATTATTAGTAAATATCTATTTATTATTATTTTTTTTTATTTATTCAAATAACATATTACGGCCATTAGGCCAATTACAAAACAATAAAATAAAAATCATACACATGATAATTTAAGAAAAAAAAAATCAATACAAAATATTATATATTTTGCTATGCCAGATAAATATGCCAAATATGCTATGCCAGATAAATATGCCAAAACATCATTAAAAATATAAAAAAACATAAATGGCTGTATTAAAAAATCATAAAATAAAATACATATACCTACTGGAGCGAGAATCTTGGCCAACCATCATTGGCTCCAGCCATCCAGCTTAGCTCAGTTGGGGTGGGTTACCTAGGGCTGTCTTTTTGGGTTTTTTTGTAGGTAAAAAAATAACAAATTCTAAATTAACACAAAACTTATTTAATAGATTAAAAACAAAACAAGAACAAAAAAATTATAAAACTATACTAATCAATTTTTCTGTCGTGTTGCCCAATTCTTCGTTATAGTTTTTTTTTTATATATCTTGCCCACCATTTCTATCCGATATGACCAATCTTCATTACACAAATTTCCACCAAAATATTAAGAAAACTCTCCTAATGTATGTTTAGTCCTGTTAAAAAAATGTACAAAAAAAATACTAATGTAATTGAAAATGTGATAAAAAAAAAACATGTCATGTGCACCAAGCACTGAAATAATATGAATATTTGGACAATAAATTCTTACCAACAAAACAAATTATCCATACAGAGCACTGTATGCCATGAATTACATTTTCCACTTTGTTTTTTCAAAAAAATAAAATAATAATCAATTTCAAACACCAACCGTGTTCATTTCTCTGTATTTTTTTCCGTTTGATGAAAAGAAAATAAAATAAAACAAAAACCTGTTCCAAACATAATTCAAATTCAAAATTTTAAGTGTCCAACTATATTGTTAATCAAATAATAAACGCGTGGGTACCTACTTTAAAGTATTTATTTTTAAATTTAGAAAAAAAATTCTATGTGTTTATTGTACCGCTCCATTTATCCCCTTTGGTTCCCCAAAAAAAATTATTACATAATTTTTTTTATACCTTAAGTTAATTTAAAAATAAATATCTACCTATGTATAATACAAAAAAAATTAGGCGCCACTCCTATTTTTTTAATATAAAAATCAGGTGAAAAAAGGAGAAAACCCATCAAATTAAAACAATATATTGTGCAGTTTAATACCGCCAAAAAAAAAAAACGAAAATCAACGATCAATAATATTATTATAAATTACATAGGTATATTACGTAATACACAATAAAATCATTTAAAATTAGCCATTTCTCTATATGATCAGTATCCTAAAAACTATAAACTTAAGTTTCATTTTAGATGGCTTACACAATAACAAACAATGACTTACTTTAATTATTAGTCAACAAATTTTATCAGAATAAATTTCATAAAGTAACTTAAAAGTAATATAATCATTTATACATAACTATATACAATATTTTTCAACAAGTAAAAACAGTAGCTAACTTATTCTGACGCACTCAACGGCGACATACCTACTTGATTTGATGTTCAAATCAACCAGCAGTTGTTCGGCAATTAAAACATCAACTGAACCACCATACACCTGTCCCCGATTTGGTACTAGAATATTTGCCAAACTTGGCAGTAACCTAACTAAGTACCTAGGGTGCTTCATGACCGTAATTCTGGGGATAAGAGTTCCTCAACGGATTTCTTTATTTTTGACTCGGTAATAAATTTTCAGAGCAATATTATTTCGACCAAAATAACATTTCTTGCAACCAAACTATAACTATACCTTAACTGTAATAAGTGTCTGAGTAAACTCTGTTGTATCACCCCTCGCTGATTTCCTTTAATCATATCGAAGCTGGCCTGGATGTGCCATCTGCCCCGACATAAGTTTTCGTCATGAGGAGTTACACTACAAAATTGTTTACCACTTACTTCCGTATTATGACATCTTGCTATTATCTATCCTCAACATTAATAACGAAAATAAACGGAGTCAAATAATATGAATGGAAGAAATGAACTAATCTTCCCACTTCAGAATATCTTTCACATGTATCCTAACTACTTTCTGGGATCCTACGTCTTTAATGTCATAGACATTGTCACTTAACCTTTTTATAACCTCTGCTCTAATAAATTTGGGAGCCAGCTTTCTACTGAAGAAATTTGCTTTGTCCGATTGGACGAAGTTTCGCCTCCAAATCATTTGGCCCTCATTATAAACTTTTCGCACCCGGCGAAGATTATAATGTTGTGCTTTCTTATTGTAAGCATCCCACAGATTTTCCTGAACGATTTTAAAGGTGACTTCTAAATCATCCAATTTCTTCCTATAGGAATGTCTCGACGAATTAAGATGCCTAGAATCCAAAGACCTACTATCCCTCGGAATACCATAGAGAGATCCGTCAAAAATTATCTCTCTACCTTTCATTAATAACGACGGTGTGAAGCCGGTTGCAAAATTCATGGTGTTGTTCATAACAGATTTAACTTGGTCTAGATACTTGGGCCATTCTCTCTGATTATTACCCACGTAGATGGCCAAGGTATATCCTAAAACTTTGTTATATGACTCAACTGTATTGTTCTGAGGAGTATAAGGAGTGTTATAGAATAATCGGCTAATTCCGTACGAATCAGCAAACTCTTTGAATTCATTTGAAACGAACTGTTTTCCATTATCTAAAACCAGCGTGTGAGGGGTCCCTTCTTCTAGAAATATTTTTTCCCCCAAGAAGAAAACTATTTCTTTGGTTGTCGCCCTCCTTAACGGATACAGCCAACAATATTTCGTAAATATATCGATTACTGATAATATAAACTGATAATTTCCGGATGCCAAAGGTAATGGCCCAACCAAATCTATCGACAACATTTCCATTGGTCTCGAAACCTTTTTCCGATGTTCCATCAGTCCATTCGGAGGTTGATTAGATGGTTTATAGCTCTTACAAGTATGACATCTATTTACAAAAGCTTTAACTTGCCTAAACATACCTGGCCAATAATAGTCCCTCTCTAACTTTTTGTAACTCTTAAAAGTTCCTGGGTGCCCTGTGCTATGAACTTTCGTGATTAATGCTAATCTATCTTCATACTTGACCACCTTTTTCCATACGAACTCATCAAGTAACGGATTATCCAATTTGGAATTTCTATATAAAACATCATTAACTAACTGATAATTTGTGAACCGTTGTGGTGTTCGCAAGCATCCTTGGCATATTCTGTTATACCAGCTGTCTGTACTATCTACTCTAATTTCGCACAAATCACGAGAATCCAAACTATCAAAATTTTGGGATACTTCAATGCCTGACTCAATAGACTGACCTGGAATTCTTGATAGCGCATCTGGTACAGCATGTAACGTACCCTTACGATGTTCTACAGAAAAATTGTATTGAGAAATTCGAGAACTCCATCTTGCCAGTCTTCCTGAAGGATTGGACAGTTTCCATAACCATTTTAAGCTCGAGTGGTCCGTAATTATTTTAAAGTGAACCCCTTCTAAGTAAGGACGAAAATATTCTATTGCACACACCACCGCTAGTAATTCTCTTTCTGTAACTCCATAGTTGCGTTCGTGTTTATTTAAAGTTCGCGAAAAATAGGCAACTGCTACCTCCTGATCTTCGTGTTTTTGATGCAGAGCTGCACCTATTTGGTGCTTACTGGCATCACAATGCAAAATAAATGGCTTATCAAAATCTGGACAAATTAGAACTGGTGCCGTGACTAGAGCCCGTTTCAAACCAACAAATCCAGACTCTGCTTCTGGAGACCATGAAAATTTCTTTTCCCCTCTTTTAACTCTTAAAATCTTATTAAGTGGGACGGCTATTTCGCTGAAATCACGAATATTTTTTCGGTAAAATCCCACCATTCCCAAAAATGACCTAAGTTGCTTCAAATTGTTCGGCCTAGGATACTCCACAATGCACTGAATCTTTTCCGGATCAGGACGGAGCCCTTCGCGGTCAACAATAAAACCTAAATATTTTAGTTTTTCCCTGCAAAATTCGCTCTTAGATAGTTTGATGGTCAAGCCAGCCTCTTTGAGCTTAGACTGAACCTCCTCAAGTGTACGAAGGTGAGAATCAAAATCTGAGCTAACAATGATTAAATCATCCAAGTAGCAAAAAACGTCCTTAAAATACTTGGGCCCAAAAATATTATCTACCAGATGTTGTAATTCACCTGCGGCGTTCTTTAGTCCGAAGGGCATTCTAACAAAATGAAATAAACCACGCCCTGGTACAGCAAAAGCCGTCTTTTCCCTAGAAGACTTCTCTAGTTTGATTTGCCAGAAGGCCTTCGACAAATCTACTGATGAAATGAATTTCGCGTTTCTCAAGTTCGATAAAATTTGTTGCATATTGGGTAGAGGATAATTAAAACTCTTAGTGACTTCGTTAAGCCTCCTTGAATCAATACAGAATCGATTCGATCCATCTTTTTTAGATACAATTAGGGTTGGATGAGACCAATTTGACTTACTTTCCTGCACTACACCCAACTCTAACATTTCATCGAGTTCCTTATTAATAATTTTTTGCATTGCCGGCGACAGTGGATAGTATCGCTGTTTAATCGGTGGGCCTACAGTTTCTATTCTATGTTCTACAAGATTTGTGCAACCCAAGCCTTTTTTTTCGAATGAAATCTCTTCAAACATACTAACCACTCGTTTAAGTTGAATATCCTGTTCCGAATTTAACTGATTTCTAGATTCTAAGCTTACTATCTCTGATAACTGATGACTGTCAGGAGTGTCAGGCTTGTGGTAATTGTTTTCGACTTTGGGAGATATTTTAAATTTATTCCAAAAATCTATGCCTAATATAATAGATTGCTCTAAATCTGCGACAATGTAAAAGGATATTTTGTTAACACTGAAATTGAATTGTACTGGTACAGTTATAATCCCATGTACGGATCTCTTTTGTCCTGTGGCAGTTGACACGCAATCATCAGTTAATCTAAAATCTTGCCACAAATCTCCCAAGCTTTCCGCGAAGTCTTTGTTTATCGCACTGATAGATGCGCCACTATCTAATAGTCCCTTACACGAATGATTAATTAATTTAATCTCACAATATGGCCTTGCGTCTTTAGGCCCTCCGTTGAATGATATTGGCGAGATCCTATAAGTGTCGTAAAAATTTCTAACATGAGTAAGCCAACGCATCCACTCTGAACGTCGTTCTTCCGCCGATGGTTGGCTACTTACTAGTTTTCCGACTGACTAACTGTGGCACAAGCCTCTAACTCGGCTAACTTTGGGGTCTGGCCCGAGACAGTTTTGTTTTTTTTAAAACAATCTTTTTGAAGATGCCCAGCTTTTCCACAAAAATAGCAATGAATTTTTTTATAGGTCGAGGCACTTTTGCCCCAAGGAATAGCCTTTTGCTTAGAAACCCCCACGTTTGAATTTTCATATTGACAATTAACTTCTTCTTCTATGGACACAGGCACTCTATCTCGCACAGAATCCGAGCCAATATTTTTTTCACCACTCACACGAATAAACGCTGATTCGAATTTACAGCAAACCCTCATTAATTGCTTCAAATCTGTAACGGAGGAGGCAACAATAACACTGGCATACTTGGGGTGTAGGCCGTGTGTCGCCACATCTATTAACTCTGCGTCATTGAAACGGTTAACTAACATATTATTCTTAGACATTAGCCAAACAATAAATTCGGATGCCGACTCGCCTTGCTTTTGGGAAGTCGAAAGAATTTCTAATTTCAGTTTTCGCTGATTTCCCTCTCCTTCAAATTGTTCAAGAAAAATTTTCTTAAACTCTACCCATTCACAATTATGATCTATTGTGCGATACCATACTAAGGCAAAATTTGATAATAAAACAGGCATAAATTTGACAATTGCATTTAATTGCACGTTGTATACCTCGGCTAATTCTTCTAGTCTGATTAAAAAATCCCTAGCATTTTCGACCCCACTATAACTAACTTTCCACTTACTCGGGTCTACTTTTTTGACAATAGCTAATTTAGATTTAGTAGTTCGTTTGGCATACTTTCTCTTTAAGGATCTTGCTGTCTGGAATGTTGGTCCGTGTGTTTCAGATACTTTGTCATCATCCGAAGGTAAACAAGATTCCAGCAACTCCATCTT